>OX422211.1:175821862-177021862 GCA_949130495.1 Sambucus nigra
GGACTGGGGGAAATGGTGTCAGTGGGGCACATTTTGTTTAGGGGCAGAGGCAGGGCGACCTGGGTTCCCAGCAGGGGGATCAAAAGAGGTTCAGGTCGGGAAATTTCAGGCATGGACAGGGAGGTTTCCGACAGGGCCATCAGGGTCCAAACGGCTATCAGAACCAGTAGGGTCAGAATGGTCAACGACAGTTTCAGCAGGGCCAGTGGAGGAATGGTAACGGCCACCAGGGCCGGGGACAGAGAGGGGGGAACTTCCCGGGGAAGTGTTTCGTTTGTGGCAAAACTAGCCATAAACGCCAGGACTGTCCTGATAGGGGCAGGGCCCCACATCAGCAGCAGGGTGCTCGACATGAGCCACAGAGGCCACTTTTCCCACCTGCCCTCCCAGCTCCAGACCAGGTGCCAGCACTACCAGCCATTCCAGCAGTTCCTTTGCAGCAGGGGCAGTTACAGTATGGACGTGTCTATAACATCCACCAGGCAGCAGCTCCACAGGCACCACCCGCAATTGAGGGTATGTTTCCTATCCATGGTACTATGGGTTGGGTTTTATTTGATACGGGGGCAACGCATTGTTTTATAGCTACACATTTTGTGAAAGCCTTAGGGTTGTTAGCCACAGCAGAGATCACAGTAACGTGTGTAGACTCACCATTGGGGAGTGGGTCACTTATTTTCTTTATATGCCGGGGAGTGGGGGTAGAGATTGGTAGTTTGGTATTACCTACAGACATGTTGGTATTAGATATGCATGTGCACGATGTGATTATCGGTATGGATTGGCTCGCTGATTATAGAGCCATGATTGATTGCTTCGGTGGGAGCATTGTTTTTGCCATTCCGGGGCAAGAGATGTTTATTGTGGCGATGCCTCACCCAGAGGGAGGCTCGACCGCTCATTTGTATTACATAGAGGAGGATACCTCTAAGGAGGTTGTGATTCCTTTAGATTCGATCCCAGTTGTCAGGGAGTATTCCGATGTGTTTCAGGAGATACCAGGCCTACCCCCCAGTCGAGAGATAGACTTTTTCATAGACTTATTACCAGATACGAGACCTATAGCATGCGCACCGTACCGTATGGCTCCAGCTGAGATGAGGGAGTTAAGGGATCGTATTGAGCAGTTGTTGGGTCAGGGGTTTATACGAAGGAGTACTTCGCCGTGGGGTGCCCCTGTGTTGTTCGTGAAGAAGAGATATGGTTCACTGAGATTGTGTGTGGACTAACAAGAGTTGAACAAGGTCACGATACGGAATAAGTATCCGTTGCCTCGAATCGATGACTTATTCGACCAGTTGAGAGGAGCTTCTTTCTTCTCGAAGATTGATTTGCGATCGGGATACCATCAGTTGTGTATCAGGGAGGAGGACGTCTCGAAGACTGCGTTCTTATCGAGATATGGTTCCTACGAGTTTCGAGTTATGCCTTTTGGTTTGACCAATGCTCCAGCTGTGTTTATGGACTTGATGAATAGGGTGTTCAGAGATTTACTTGATCAGTTTGTCATTGTCTTGATCAATGATATTCTAGTTTACTCCCATACTGAGGAGGAGCACGTAGAGCATTTGAGGCAGGTTTTGCAGATGCTACGTCAGAACGAGCTGTATGCAAAATATGAGAAGTGCGGGTTTTGGCTGAAAGAGGTCCAGTTTTGGGGACATATTATTTTCGACTGGGGGATATCTGTTGATCCGGGGAAAGTATCCGCGGTGAGGGAGTGGGGACAGCCCACGACACCGACGGAGATCCGTAGTTTCTTGGGACTAGAAGAATACTACAGGAGGTTCATTTGGGGATTTTTGAAAATAGCAGGTCCTTTGACACATCTGACTCGTAAAGGTGTGCCGTTCATCTGGAGTGATGCCTGTCAGTTGGCATTCGATGAGTTAAAGGATAAGTTGACCTCAGCACCTGTGTTAGCATTACCGAGACCGGGATTTGAGTATTTAGTCTACAACGATGCGTCCTTCCAAGGACTCGGAGGTGTATTGCAGCAGAAGAGTCAGGCCATAGCTTATGCTTCCCGTAAGCTAAAGCCTCGCGAGAAGAATTACCCCACTCATGATTTGGATTTAGCGGCAGTGGTATTTGCCCTACGGATTTTGAGACATTACCTTTGGGGGGAGAAGTTTCGATTGTTCACGGACCACAAGTCCCTACAATCCCTATTCGCGCAGAAGGAGTTGAATATGCGGCAACGGAGGTGGCTTGAGTTTGTAAAGGACTATCAGTTTGATATCCAGTATCACCCGGGGAAGGCTAACGTGGTAGCAGATGCATTGAGCCGTAGGCCAGTAGATGAAGTGGCAGGGGTGTGGAAGGAAAAGTGTAAGGAGTTGGGACACTAGGATGCAGTGGCCCGATCATTCATGTCTGTGATGACTGTTACGCCGCAGATTGTCATGAAGGTGGTAAAGGCCAAGGCAAATGACTCGTTCTGCCAGAAGCAAATAGTTCGATTACTAGCAGAAGGAGCTGAGTCCTATACCGTTAGGTTAAACGGGGGATTACGCTTCAATGGGAGATTGGTAGTTCCGGAAGGGGAGGAATTGCGGCACGAGGTGATGGCAGAGTCGCACGGCTCACGGTTCACGGTACATCCTGGAGGGGACAAAATGTACCAAGACATGAGACGACAGTATTTGTGGAGCGGGATAAAGAGAGAGATTGTTTTGTTTATTTCTAAATGTGCCACTTGTCAGCTAGTAAAAGTGGATCATCAGAGATCGACAGGACTTCTACAGCCATTGGAGGTCCCGATGTGGATGTGGGAGAGCATATCCATGGATTTTATCACGGGGTTACCTACGTCACAGAGAGGTCACGACTCCGTTTGGGTGATTGTGGAAAAGTTGACCAAAGTCCCCCATTTTCTACCCGTAAGGACAGACTACACTACGGGACAGTATGCCCAGCTCTTTATTGCAGAGGTAGTGAGACTTCACGGTGTACCCCTAAATATCGTGTCTGACAGAGACAAGATATTTGTTTCACGGTTTTGGGAGAGTTTTCAGGAGGCCATAGGCACAGAATTGCGGTTGAGTACGGCATATCACCCGCAGACCGATGGGCAGATCGAGCGTATAAACCAGATGTTGGAGGAAATGTTACGTATGTGCATCATTGATTTCGGGGGTGGATGGGAGCAGTATCTTCCACTGGTGGAGTTTGCTTACAACAACTCCTACCAGTTCACCATTGGCATGGCTCCATTTGAGGCGTTGTTCGGTAGACCTTGTCGTTCCCCAGCATGTTGGTTGGAGGTGGGGGACAACAAACTACTTGGGCCGGAAGTGATTCAGGATACTTCGGCGAGGATGGAATTAATTCGAAGTCGCATTCGAGTAGCTCTGGATTGGCAGAAGAGCTATGCTGATGCGAAGAGGTTCTTTAGGGAGTTCCAAGTGGGGGACCAGGTTTTGCTCAGAGTATCTCCTATGAAGGGGATTATGCGTTTCGGGAAGAAAGGGAAGTTGGCACCAATATATGTGGGACCATTTCCTATTATTGAGCGGATTGGCCCGGTTGCGTATAGGGTTGGGTTACCGGAGCATTTGCATCGGATTCACGATGTGTTTCATATTTCCTCGCTAAGGAAATATCTTATAGACGATTTGACTCATTCTCACATTTCCTTGGAGGATATCGATCTCCAGCCTGATAGCTCCTACGAGTAGGGGCCGACTGCTATTTTGGACCGAAGTGAGAGGAAACTGCGGTCAAAGATAGTTCCGTTAGTGCGTGTTCAGTGGCGACATCATAATGTCGAGTAGTCCACATGGGAGCGCGAGGATGAGATGCGCCAACGTTATCCAGAGTTGTTCTTACCAGGTACTTTCTAGTTCCGAATTTCGGGACGAAATTCTGTTATTAGGGGGGAAGTATGTAATACCCCGTATTTTTGTGATATTTATTTATGGGATTAATTGACTTAAATGTGTATTAATTGGGAATTAATCCGGATAAAAATACTAGCGAGATGCGAGTTGGTATATGATATTAATGTGCATATATGGAAATATTTGAATATTGAACTGTGAAACTTGTCGTGAGATTGAAATACGATAATTTGGAAATTCTGTTGAGGCGTGGGTGACAGTCGCGTCAGGAATATAATTATTTTAATTAAAAAGTGAATTTTATTTCTATTAACCGTATGGCTATTTTGAGTGCGCCAACGCATTCGGAAGGGTCGAAATAGTCAAAAAACACTGGCCGGGGGTTTAGTTTGGGTCCCGGGGTATTTTTAGGCCATGTCGGCAACGTATAAGGGTAGTTGGGTAATTTTGGGTTTTTGGGAATTAAAACCCACGAAAATTAGGAAATAATTATCTGATTTAGTAATTACCCACTAAAACCACTAATAAATTAATGGGCTACGGGGGTTATTAGGATTAGTCCCAAAAGTTCCTAAGGCAAAAACCCTAGCCACCATTGTCACTTTGGAGAAGAAAAGCTTGGAGAGAGAGAGAGGAGGAATTCTGCAGAGAGAGAGAGAGAACACTCCATCAATTCATCATCAAAATCAGAGATACACATAAGTCAAGTGGTTTAATTACATATTTTGCAAATAATGCTTCTTCCATGTGTAGGAAATTTATAAAATTTCATTGTTCTTGGAGAATGATAAAAACCTATTGAATTGGATGCAGAAATTTATAAAATTAATGAGGAGATTGCATGTAGAAAAATGTTAGGATGATTATTCAAAGAAATATACATCTGTTATACCATAAAAACGGATTTATTTATGTCTATGGATGAATTTAATTTCTAGGGTTCATGTTATTGTGATTGGAGAAGAAGATGTAGAGATTTGATATTAGGATGATATTTAGGATGAATTAATCCCACAAAACACGTTAGTATGTGACCTAAGTTTGTTTAGGAAGGATTAGAACCCATGGACAATTGTTGTATTTATGTTTAGATGAGTTTGGAGAGGAAGAAAAGTTGGAAAAACGAGTTAAGGAAATTCTGGGATCGAAACTGGCCTCTCGTTAGAAGACCTGCCCAGGTCGTTCGAATGAGCTCGTTCGAACGAGTTGACAGTTTGACTTCTAACGAGAGTGAGGTTCATTTGATGACTTTTGTTCGAATGAGATCTCGTTATAAGACCCACTTCGTTCGAACGAACTCTCGTTCGAACAGCCTCGTTCGAACGAGTTGACAGTTTAGGCTTTTTAGCCTGTTTTGATTTCGCGTGTCCCGTAACCTTATTTAATGGTAAAGATAACCTTCCCTTGATGATAAATTGATATAGTAGGGACATTTGAAATATATTGAGGAGTAAAACCTAGAAGTGTGATTCGAACCAAATGGAAATTATGGATTAGGACGTGAGTGTCTATTACAACGTGAGAACAATTAATGGCTTGTATAATTGTATCAACCGGGATCATGTAAATTGTGTAACATTATATGTAGGTACGAGAATGAGAAGTGTACTACAAATAAATTATGGTGATTACTAAGATGTGTGCATACTTAGTATATGTATTGCTTTTATGTGTATGACATACCTACCATACTTGCTATCACGGGAGGTTTACGTTCACTTAGGGCTCTCTAATCCTTGTGTTGCCCGGATTTAGACTGGTACCTCGATGAACATAGGTCAGAGAAGGACTTATTGGGATGTTAATAAGTCTGCTGATCGTGGGAGCGCAGGTATGTGCGTGACCCATGTGATGTGACTGTGTTCGCCTCCATTGTTTGTGATTGTTGTTATCTGAGAACGATTCCTAAGAGATTCGGAATGCGTGATCCTTATGTACGTGATGTACCGATATGGATAGCAGAGTATGTGTGCACCGCAGCTTAGTCTCGGGGTGCTTGTATTGTATATTTATGACGTGAATAATATACACTTAATTAATGGGAACTTTCATATTAGTATTGTGAATATAATTGTGGTAATGTTTTGAGAAAACATAACGGGTTAACCGATAGTGAATTGTATTACAAATTTAGAATCTGAGTTTAAGTAAAGCCCTCTATTTAATTGTTAAAGCTAGAATGTAATATGGGAATCGTGTAGTAAGGGGTAGAACTTATTACGGTTTGGTTAGATATGTATGTCATTTAGATGGGTATGGTACGTTAGGAGTGCACGTGTAGTCGAGAGGTGAGAATTTCATGTGAGTGCACGTCCTAACATGTATTTTTCATTTAATGTTTTAATGTTATTAAAACACTTGCTATTTTTAAAATGATTTCCACTTTCGGGCTCTGACCCATTTTCTTTCAAATCTATTTTTGTAAAAACCATTTTAGGTGCCCAGTCACAAGGACACCATGCTTAGGATCCTCATTCAGGTGACGAGCTGTAGCTGTTTATGGAAGTTACAGGACTTTGCTTGTAGACGATTCATCTATCTTGACTCTATATTCAGCACTTATCAGTCATAGGGCATGTCACCCATTTCTTGTAGAGACATTTCATTTATTTCAGTTATTCAGACTTCTGGCATGTAATTAATTCAGGATTCAGACTTGTCATATTATTTTCAGTTGTGGGATTGTGGTGAGGAGTTTTCCTCCGGACTTATTATTAATTGTTGGTTATTTCATTACTTCGTTATGGTGAATGGATTTTGTTGTTCTTCCATTATTCTTCCATTGCATGTTAATCAGACTTAAATTTAAAATTTGGCAACTTACTTTTTAAATACTAGGTGGTTGGTAATCTTTAAAATGTTTTCGACAGTGATGATATTAACTGAACCAACTTGACATTTTGTATTGATTTAATAAAGGAGTAGTTACCCGTTATTTAATTAGTCGGGGTGTCACAATTAATTACTTTATCTCAATAATAAATTTACTACTTTGATGCCACTTAACCAATATCCCCAGACTCGCTCACTCGGTCAATTTTACATCTCATAATTTCATTCTCACATTTTCACCCATAATGTGTCACACATTTATTTCCATAATTTCCCCAATTATATTTACATATAATTGTTAGCACACCTGGACTCACCCACTTGGTCCATAATTAAATATTTCACCTAAATTTCTTTAAAAATGTAGTGTCACCCAACTACAATTTCCGAATATCATTCTTCAGCCCAATATCAGCAATCTAATTATTTCTCCAAATTCGTTCATATCATGACATACCGTTCACATGCTCCTAAACCCAATTATATCACCCTTTAATTGTTAGGGAAACATATGTCCCATATAAATTTAACACCAAATAAAAGTAAGGGAATTAAAACTTAAATTAAACCCTCATTATAAACAAATTGGCCGAACTGCCAAATTCCTGGGACCCTCGATCGATCGATCCCTCTGGGTCGATCAATCGATCGAGCAGGTGGTTGTCTTCCTCGGCTTGCTGTTTTAGCCATGACCGAATTTCCAAGGTTTTAACTCTCCATTTTCCAACCTTAAATGATGATTTTTAACCAATCAATTACTCCCAAAACATGTCTCAATCATCTATAACTGTTTTAGCATTCTTGATTCATACGATATCTCACTATATTTAAAAATGGGTATTCCAATTAAAATTCATAAATATTTTTCTACAAACCAATTTTCAAATCCAGATTTCCCCTCAGTTTATATTCCGAATTCTTATTCCAATCAAATATCTATACTCAGATATGTTCAACACAACAATTTTTACTATGAATCTCATTCAATAGTTTCATGAACAAAAACCCCATTTTGTACCCATTTATCCCCAAAACGAATTTTGGTTTACACATCACTATGATATGAATTGATTATCCTCAATTTCGAAATCACAACAGTTAACCACTTGCCTAAAAGTGTTTGTAGTGTCTGATCCGTTGGCATAGTCCCTCAATTTGGCTCCAATAACCTCCAATTAGCTCTTAATTTGTTTTCCCCCAAATCCCCTCTCAAACCCTAGGCTTAGAGTTATGTCGGCTGCCATTCCTTCATGTCCCCCTTAGGTTAAAAACCCTTAATCCCGTTTTTATCGTAATGGGCTTAATTAAAATAGCCCAAATCACCCTGTGTGGGCCCGACTATGCCCAAAAATATCCCGAGACCTAATTACTACCCTCGGGTACTCTTTTCTGACTATCTCGACCCATCCGGACTCAACCGCGCGCTCAGAATTGGCATCCGAATTAATTTATAAAAATCCTTATCTCACACCCAATTTAGTTTATACCAACTCCCGGCTGGGATAAGTGCATACCTCGTCATTAATACCCGAAATGACGTAATTAAATTATTATTATTCACTTAGTAATTAAATTTCACTAAACATTAACCATTCACTCCCCGATTAATATTTAAATATATATATATATATATATATATATATATATATATATATATATATATATATATATATATATATATATATATATATATATATATATATATATATATTGCCATAATTAATTCAATTAAAATTACAACACACCAGTAATTTAAAATTCCTGAATTAATTAATTATTAAATGCACAAAAATATGGGGTGTTACAATCGATCGATCGATTCCCGGTTATCTGCAAATATTTTTCTTTTCTTTTCTTTCTTCTTTTCTTTTCTTCCACTTACTATTTAAAGCAATTTTGTTGTAAATATTAGATATTAAGAGATAGAATAGATTTTTAGGATAGTTTATCTTAGGGTTTGAGGGTTTTGGAGAGTTCTTCTTTGATTCTTCTTGGTTTGACACCCAATTGGGTTGTAAGTTGCACTATTCATCATCTTCCCCATTTATATAGTTGTATTCCTCTATTTCTTACTTTGACTAATTATAATTACATGATTTCATAAATAGGTTTACGTGCTTTCTTCACGTGATTTCTAGCGTAGATTTACCGCATTTTTACCATGATTTATAGCTAATTTAAACTAGGTTGCATTTGAATGGAACTCACTCGGGTTGACGCATTGCTTTGCTTTGGTGATGGTGTTTATGGGTCTATTTCGGGTGCGTTGTCCTAATTATTCCACCTAGGAGATTTGACGGGGCATATCATGTATGTCCCGTGCTTACGACCTTGCGTGCGTAATTTCTAAGGTATTTATTGACGCCAAAATCTTATTAGGCTTTTATGAGGATTTAGGGGCGTGACAACCCTTGCTTAAATTAATTGTCGAAATGAGACGCATTCTAAATAACTCTTCGACCCATGTATCCATTTTATACTAATTAACTCAGGTGAGGGATATTCGACGTAACCTATAGTTTTTACCGCTTTGTTCATCTAGTTTTATTTTCCCTCTCCTAGATAAACATTTCCCTTTTATGCATCTTTTTCGTTTTAGTTTGTAATTCACCTTTTACACTTATATTTCTGGAGTATTAAATCATATAAATTCTAGCAACACGTCTCAGTGGATCTTTCGATACCGGACTTACCACTATGCTTGCTTCGCAAGTGTAGTCGTAACTTAGGTTTTTATATTGTCACAGTGAAACGAAACAACGACTGTGTCCTTACACTTGCACACCTTTCACGCGCTTAATCAAAATGGCGTCATTGTCGGGGACTTGTTTGTTTTAGACTTTATTTAATTTAGTATTTTGTAGTATTTTCGTTTTATTTTATATTATTTTCTACCTTTTTGCAGGACTTCCACATTTGAGCACTTAGAAACACTCAAATTTCTCGCTCGCGCATATCTTTGTGGAATTTTCCATTTCGAACCATTTTTGGGGTAAGCATGTCTTATTCCAATTCTTTCGGTAATCATTGTTATAATTCTCAAAATTCCCATAATTCTTTGACTTTCGGTCAATACTTAGAATCCCAAAGTATTGCAACATCTAAAAATGACTTTGGTTAAGTATAACGAAAGTCAAAACTTGGGTTATCGGAATTTTGATGATGATGATAATGATTTTGGGCCTTTACCTCCTTATAATATGGATTTTGAAATGAATTGCAATAGTTTTCAAAATTACTATAATAATGAGTTTTCATTTAAGTCCAATGGTAATTTTCAAAGTTTCCATTTTCATGTATCCGAACCTCGACCTATGAAATTCGGCGAGGGCTTGCATATGTATGAGAATGAGAAACTTGAAAATCGTTATCGGGAAGAAAACCGTTTGTGGGAACATAACTTGAACTTATTTTTGAGTCTGACGACGATTTTGCTTCTGAGACATTTAAAGTCGAGGATTTTTTTGAACCATATGAGGTCTTTGTGCCTACTTTGGAGCAAACCATTCTAGACTTTGCCCATTGCATGATATATATTGAAAGTGAGGTTGAAAATGACATAATATCCATTTGCAATGAAATTATTTCTTCTTTGGCTCCCAAAGAAGAGCATTTCATTGAAAATGATATTATTTCCTTCGAAACTCAATCTTCATGCGATGATGATTAATCTCATGAGTTTGAATTTCTTTCATCCCCATTTTCATTCTATATTATTACTCCTTCACAAGTATCCGATGATTCGGTTTCAAACTTTAATGTTTTAAACCTTTTCGCTGATGAGGAGTAATTGCTCGAGTCGCCCTCCACAATCACATCTTTGCCTTTGTGTGCTCCACCTCCCATTCTAATTTCAAAATCTTTGGGAGGATATTCTGATTTTCTCGGTCCCCACATGTTTTATTCATCCATTTAATCCAAATCCCCCATCGTCCCTCCAAAAATTTTAATTGACGATGGTTTATTTCTTCCGCCTTACACATGCCTTCCGTTGTTCAAACGGAATTCATATTTTTCATAAGGCATGATTCTATGTGAGGGTACACCAGTTATCCTCCAATGTCAAATCATTTTTGCTGTGGACCCTTAGCTATTTAGACTTCTAGTGTACAGTTAGTGTGAAGAAAAAATAGTAGGTTGTATATAGTTAGCTTTTTATTCTTTCTTTATTTTTTCTTTCCTTTTTAATTTAGTCTATTGTAATTAGTTAACTTTTTGTTATTTGTTTTTTCTATGCTTGGTACTAACTTATTTTGTAGATTCTTTGGAATTGGGATCGCTCCAATTTTGGGTAATGTCGCTCTTTTCCTCTCTTTAACTTGGTTCTTAATTCACATTGAGGACAACGCCAAGTTTTAAGTTAGGGAGTGTGGGATATTCTATCCATTTATTTATTTAGTCCATATTTTTTCTCACATGTTAGTTACTTAGTATGCTTTTCTTAGAAAATTAAAATTTTCAAAAAGATTTTCTTTCTTTTTTTTCTCCTTTTTTGGGAATTTTGCCTTTATTTCCGATTGTAAATTTTAATAATGCCCGATCCAATTGAGAACCCAATGATGCATGTTCTCTATTTTAGAAGTTATTAGACTTTTGTCCTCGATTAATTATATTATGAATAACTTCATGAATTAAACTTTAATCCCATGAGCACATGTGCTTTTCTTGTCTTACTGATTTGGTTTAAGATTTTTATAACTCGGTAATCTTTTGTTGCATTGTACATACTAACACCGAGTAAACTTTGTACCTTTCATCGTTTGGGAGTGTATACACTATTCTTTTGTCATTGAAAACATTGAATTCCTCAGTAATCTCTCTATTCTTTCATTTGATCGTTTATTAACTGAGTTCATCCTTGAAATGTGTTACTCGATCATGATTTTCATATATTGTTTTGACTCGAGAATTGCGTAAACTTTTGAAAATGATCGTAGGCATTCTTTGTTATATCACCCATATTAGACTTGACCTCACCCTTATATGTTTACCCTCTTTAACCCCTTTAAGCCTAAATATTAGCCTTTCGTTTCATAACCCAAATTCCCATAACCAACTCTAAATTGGAGTTTTAAACCATACATACACTTTCCATACCTTTGTTTAGAATGTTACTTGGGATTGAATGATGTTGCTGTGATGTCGGTTGCAATTTACGCATATGAGAGTGTAATAAGTGAAGAAAGGATGAGAAAAAGAGAAAGCAAAAAGCAAAAGAAAACAAAAGAAAACATGAGAAACAAAAGAAAGAGAAAGTTTGTATATATTGTGTATATAATTCAATAAGCTTTGATTACTCTCCCCGATGATATATCTAATGCTTGTTTGGAAATCATTGTCCAATTTTGATTTTGCTCGCATTTTTCCATTATCCCAAGTTTTCATTACGAACACTTTGAATCCGTACATACATTCCTCCATTTCGTAACCTAGAGTAGCCTACATAGTCCTATGTGATCTTAAGTTGATGTAATTCAAAAGTTTAAATAGTTTTGATAATCTGTGAAAATACATTTCACCTTTTTTAATGAGCGGTATCCTTTCATTGAGATTACAGTTTTAATTTTATATATAGCGTTCTTCATTTTTGACATGTGCGTGGCCTAGTTTCCATTTACATTTACCCCGTATGCCCGCATGTTTCGTGCATTAGATCCCTGTTTCGAGTGAATTCACTTCATGAGTGTAATGCCCGTGAGAATTGAATATAGGCCTGCCTTGTTTAATATCCCGTTTATATAAGTTTTTTGTCAAATCATACTTTACATGTGCTCTCTCTCCCTCCCACATTTTAAGCTTTCAATTCTATGAGGTGCATTCTATAATGTTAGTGATTCGTAAGTTTGTTTGAATCCGTTCACTGTGCTAATAATGTGTATGAAATCTTGTTCTCTATTATTGGGCTTGTCGCATGTTGGTTTGGGCATATTTTGAGGAAACCATTTGATGTTTGTGGGTATCATCCCTAAAAACCCTCACGAGACGACACTCATCCACTAGGGTGACCTAGGGGTTTAACGGCTTATTGCATACGCTAAATGCAATCGAATCTACCGCAAAAGTGGCCTTATGATTTTATACCATTCTTTTGTACTTATCCTACTTTTGGTTTTCTTGTAGTTCTTGTTGCATCATATTTCATTGTTAGGGACTAGCAATGTGTAAGTTATGAGGTGTGATAATATGCAAATATTGTGTATTTCATCTCTTGAACCTACGCATTTTAGCCCGCTCGGGTGCCTTAATCTCTATATTTAAACCCATTAACCAGACAACCCCGATTTATATTATTAACATGCTATGTGAGGTATAATTGGGCTTTTGTAGGTATTTAGCTACTATGTATGGAGTTCGGATGCATTTCGCTCAAGTTTCGTACGCAATTTCACATTCAAGGGAATTTTAGTCTTTTCACAATTTGGTCACCTGGCCCAACATCTCAAGAAAGTTGTATCACTCCTCGCAAGCTTCGTGTGGCCGTGAACGGTGCACGATTCGGATCCTAAAGTTACGGCTCTTTTGGGGAAAGAGAAAAATAATGAAACCAAAAGAGGAGAAAAGGGAAGGAAAAGGAATGCAGGGGGCTCACACCTGCTTGATCGATTGATTGATCAAAAGGATAGATCGATCGATCCTTCAGTTTTTCTAATAGTGGGGAGACAGTGGGCATGGCTTTCAACCATCGATCGATCGAGGCCCTGTTTTCTGTTGATATTTTACTTTTCTTTTCTTTTCTTCCAATTACTATATAAGGCAATTTTGTTGTAAATATCATATATTAAGAGATAGAATAGATTTTGGGATAGTTTAGCTTAGGTTTTGAGGGATTTGGAGAGTTCTTCTTTGATTCTTCTTGGTTTGGCACCCAATTGGGTTGTAAGTTGCACTATTCATCATCCTCTCCATTTAGATAGTTGTATTCCTTTATTTCTTTCTTTGATTAATTAGAATTACATGCTTTCATAAATAGGTTTACATGCTTTCTTCCCGTGCTTTCTAGTGTATATTTACCGCGTTTATTTACCTCATTTATTTGCCGCATTTTTACCATGCTTTCTAGCAAATTTAAATTAGGTCGTGTTTGAATGGAACTCACTCGGGTTGGCGCATTGCTTTGCTTTGTTGATGGTGTTTACGGGTCTATTTCGGGTGCATTATCCTAGTTATTGCGCCTAGAAGATTTGACGGGGCATATAATGTATGTCCCGTGCTTACGACCTTGCGTGTGTAATTTTCAGGGTATTTGTCGACGCACAAATCTTATTAGGCTTTTATGCGGATTTAGGGGCGTGATAACCCTTGATTCAATTAACTGTCGAAACAAGACACATTCTAAATAACTCGTCGACCCATGTATCCATTTTATACTAATTAACTCGGGTGAGGGAATTTCGACACAACCTATAGTTTGTACTGCTTTGTTAATCTAGTTTTATTTTCCCTCGCCTAGATAAACATTTCCCTTTTATTCATATTTTTCATTTTAGTTTGTAATTCACCTTTTACACTTTTATTTATAAAGTATTAATTTATATAAATTCTAGAAACTTGTCTTAGTGGATCTTTCGATACCAGACTTACCCTTGTGCTTGCCTCGCAAGTGTAGTCGTAACTTAGGTTTTTGTATTATCACGGTGAAATGAAAACAACGACTGTGTACATACATGAGCACACCTTTCATGCGATGATCACTTTCCATTGCAATCCCTCTCGAGTACTTGGCTGAGTTCGTCCGTAGCCAAAGAGCCCGTGCAATCCCTCTCGAGCACGTGACTCATGCACTTACTTAAGCTTTGCCTGAAACAAAAAAAAGTACATGATTAGTTAATTAAGTAAATAAAAAAATTATAATGTAATTAAAAAAATAAACATTTATAACTTATAATCGTGACTGCGACGATCGATTCTACCTCTTCGTCATTGCCCTTCTTCGTCCGAATTACCATATAGGCATGAAGCCTATGTGGCCTACCCCCAGGGCCACTCCATGTCTCCTGAAATAAAATAACGCAAATTAGTAAGTAATTCAAAGTAATGCTAAATTAGAATAACATAAAACTAAAATTAAACAAAAATAAAAACTTACCATCCCGTGCTCCACTTCGGGGTAAGATGTAAATTATCTCTCATCGGTATCATTGTCAATAAAAATTTTCCATTGTACCAATGAGATAGGCTCCTTCGAGGGGACGACTTCTCGTAAATGGACTCTCGAGTCTTCCCAAAGTACCATGTCTGCATATTCTTCTTCCACGTCTTATTTTGATACCTCAATTGTTCCAATGTGAAGTCGTGGACATGTGGAGGTTCCAAATGGGATAATTTGAGAGATCTCATTATAGGCGCAATGACTCTGGAATTGGTCAAAGGGCTATTGAATGCGTAGGCATAAGAACTAGAAGGCTAGTATGTATGCTCACTATATGTAATTAAAAGTATGTTTCATTTCATTTTCTTATTAGAATTCTAGATATTTCATTTAATTATGTAATTTAAAGTATGTTTCATTCAATTTAAAGTATGCCTAAGAATTAAAACTTATACGAATTTATACCTATGTTAATACCAATTCAAATTCAATTTCAATTTATACTAATTTATATGGAAATCAATACCAATACCAATTCAAATTTAATTTCAATTAATACCAATTTCAATACCAATTCAAATTGAATTTCAATTTATACCAATTTATACCAATACCAATACATACAAATTCAATTTAATTTAAATAAAATTTCAATTTTAATTCAATTTCAATTCAATTCAACTCAATATTAATACCAATTCAATTCAACTCAATTCAATTCAATTCAATTCAATTCAATTTCAATTTCAATTTAACCCCCCCTCCCCGAACACTACCCCCTGAACCCCACCGTTTCCACACACCTACACACACTCCCCCCCCCCACACACACACTTACACACACTGCCCCCAGACACACACACTGCCACCCCCACCCACCCACCCACAAACCCATTCACACACACACCTACACATACATACCCACCCACCTACACACATACATACACACACAAACACAAAAGGAAAAAGAGATAGAGAAAGAAAAAAATCGCCTAAAAAAGTAGAGAGATAGGGAGAACAGTCGCGCGTGAGGGAGAAAGGAGGGAAAGGAAACGGTGGGAAAAAAGAGGCGTCTAAGGTTTTGTGTTAAAAGAGTTATCACGGACCTATCAAGGTCTTTGACCGTGACAAACCATTGTCACGGTCACTAACCGTGATAAAAAATGCTTGTTTTTTTGTTACAGTCGACAAAGCTAGCCGACTCAAAGGTGATAACTTCCACTTTTTGGTGTAGTGTTAGTTTGGTATGCTTACTTTAGTAATTAGAAAAACATATAATCTATATATTACTAATTATATATTATATTAGTATAATGTTGAACACATAAATCATATAAAAAACAATAACAAATGAATAAAATTTATTACATGGTTAATAATAGCATGAAGTTCTTCGAATATTTTATACACATGAAGCGATATTTGTAAATGTCACACACATTGTTAAGATGAAGATGGAAGATATTATAGTTTATTTACTGTTGATGTCTAAAATATGTGTGGAGAATTTTATACTCACGTATAAATATAAATGAAGACAAAATAAGACAATTAAGGTTTTTAACATGGTTAAGCTAAGGAAAAAGCCTACATCCACGGTTATAGTATTTTCGTTGAGGGCTTGAAGTGAGATTGCTCCACCATTCTCCCTTGAGCTAAAGAAGGGAGTGTATTTATAATGGTTGAGAAACCAAGGTGTGTAAAGCCTTTACATATTCACACATTTACATTCTTCTACAATAAATGTGACTAATGATCTTCAAAATCACATGTGCAACAACTGTTGGCATCCCTATATGAGTGACATTTCCCTTCCATGATGATTCACCTTTTCGGCTGTTGTCGGCTAGTTGTTCAATCAGGTATCTCTAAAGTCAACCAAGTATATATGAAGCACTGAGGTGGATATATATGAGGACATGTTTCGCCATCTCAATGACCACGTGAATGAATAAATTAACCCATAACAAAATCCCTCAATGCTCAATTCTTGATGATTAAGTGAAAAGATGGAGTATTTACTCTAAAACGTTGCTCAGCGCCAAAGGGTACTACAACTTTTTTGCCCCTTTGGGACATGTGCATCCATCAAAAGTTCAATCGTTGGTTTAGTGAATCTTTTCCATTCACAAGCTTCGAGGTGAATCTATTGGATATATAAAATCACATAGCTTCCCCCATTTCTCTTTACCTCAATCTTCGAACTTAATCTTTTTCTTCTTGACTTCAAGCTTTCTTTACCCTTCATTGCGACCTTCTTCTATTTTTAGAAAACTCAGTAAGACTCCATTATTCTTTAACCCCTTGTTCTTCTTTATTACTTTTCAAATGGTGTATATTGTTGATGAGGATTATTTAGAAGACTTTAGAGAAAAATGGAAGATTCCCACCCGGGTCTCCTTATAGCTAGTGAATGGGCATGTAGATGTACTTTATTTAGATGAGGGTCACTGGATAATCACCCTATTTATAGCAGAGTGGGGAATAACTCCCCCCCCCCCCCAAAAAAAAAAACTAGTTATTTCTTGAATTCTATCAGTACTTTAACGTGGTTCCCGCCAGAGTAGCCCCCAATACGTTGAGAGTTGTCAATAAGGTCATCAGTCTGAATGAAATCCATGGAACCCACATTGGGATCAATGAATTAATGTGTTGTTATAAATGGGAACCACATGAGACAAGGCAATATATTACCTAAAGACCAAACAAACTAATAGGGCTTTAGTTGTCAATTTGACTGAATCTAATAAAGACTATTGGGATCATGGAGTAGTGATCGAGAATTGGTAACATGCGCACCTTGTTTAGGGGGTTGAACATATTGGTCCCAAATGTCCTCAAGAAGGGCGCAGAAAAGGTCGGCCATCATTTTGAACTACTTTTCTTTTGATGCTTGCTAATTGTTTGATAATATGATGACTAACAATTTCTACTTCTATTTTTTTGGAAAAGAAAGGAAAAAGTTGTGTACCCCTGATTCGAAAGTAAATTTTAACTTGTTGAAATTTATTTGGTCAATCCATCAAAGAATAGAAGAAGAAACCAAGTGGGAATCAGTACAATTGGAATAAAGAAGATCAGTTACCTCTTTCATTGTCAGACTAACAAAAGATATAGCCTAAGCCCCATCAATTTAGAAGAAGAACTAGTTTATAATTCTTCGACTGCAGAATATTTGGGGAAGAGAGAGAGTTAGGTCTTGGAGGAAATTCCTCTTCATTTGAATCCATTGACATTACCACCATCCAAACTTCACCCACTGAAGATATGGGAAAGAGGATAATTCCTAACTTAATGTATGGCTTGTCGTATCCCCCACCCAAGAAGACTACTGTTAGTTATAAGAGGCTTATAGTTATCCGTGTTGATGAAATAAAAACCACAGAACCCTGATTCAAGAGGTTGAAGAGGGATCCTTCTCCTCTATAGTAATTGACATAAAAGACCTCAGTCGACCAGGCTGCTGATGAATCTGCCTCGGTGGCAGTGAACCCTGGTCTGGCCAACAGGTTGATTCATTCAAAAAAAATTCTGACAAGTCAGCAACAATTACCTTGTCTAGAGCCCATTTTGTGGAGAGAGATAATCAAAATTTAGCACTTTTAACTTGATTAACCATTTACTTTCAGTGATTTCCATTTCTCTTATGTGTAATTGATACTTTCGTTGTTGTTTCCTTATTTTGCAGTTCTTAGTCGACTATGACTAATTATTAATAAGGGATGATATGATAAGGACATGCTCAATTGATGTGTAAGAGCCTTAAAAGGATTAAAAGATTCCCTTAGTGACACTAAGAGATCCTAGGAGAGGGAACAAAAAAATTGGCAGAATCACATAAATCAGACAAATGAGAATGTGAAGGTAGTCGAGAAAAAGATAGAGCACATGGTTGCCAGCTCGGTGGTGGACGCTGCTGCTAAGAAGAAAATATTTTTTTAGTTTAAATCTCATAGTAAGAAGGACAAGGATGATGCCTTTCAGAGGGGATGGGATAAATCCTTAACGACTATCGTTATACATATTGAATATATGAATAAAGTGCCCTTTAAGTATGGTTGGACAAATGCTCTAAAAGCGTACGACACCACTATCGACTTAGAATTATTTTGTAGACATGACCCTGGTACCCTTCCCAATTTTGGAAGAGGAAGTTGATGATGAAGAGGTGACGGGTGAGTCCTCATTGGTGCCTATCACTAAAGTTGAGGCCATTCCATTAGAGGCAACAATAAAAGACAAATAGAAGGTGTAACTCTCTTTAATTCTACTAGATAGAGTTTTACCTCCTGTATTTCCTTTTATCTAGGCTTTAATTTTCTTCTTTTATGTGTTGGTTGTGAGGAAGAATCCATTGTAACACCTTTATTTTGTAGTGAATGAAATTTCTGACTTGGTTGGCCAGTTATTTTTATAGGTAATTGTACTTATTTTTAGTTCTTTCTAGGTTGTTATTATTATACCCTTGCTTTTAGTTTAATTCTAAGTAGAAAGATATAATATCCACTGAAATAGATATAATTTTTGGTTCTTGGCATGCGATCTTGACTAAAGCCAAGATGGAAGGGTTGCTCAGAGCTGAGGCATTCGAGCAAAACGTTCGTCTGCATGGTCTTTTTGATCGGGTTGTGGCTAACAATGCAGCTCATAATGAAATGACTGAACAGTTACATGAAGATCACAGCCTCTCCTTGGCTTTGCTTCATTCTGATTATGATTCTAAGTATGAGGCACTGATGACAAGTTGGGGTTTTGATAAAATGTTTCAAGGCATTTCCTCGTCCTTGAGGAAAATGAAATTTCTTGAATCTTAGAGATGGATAATTCCTCTAAAGATGATGGAAACCGCTCATGGGGTATGAAGAATCCTTCAGAAGTTGTCCTAATAGAGGGTGCATCATTTTTAGATATTGAGAATTCTAGGATGATGGAGGAGCTCGAGAAATGGAAGAAAAAAAAGTCTAGCCAGTCTTTTAAATAGTTGGTAGTTGCTCGACGAATGGTTGATGAAGAGAGAAACAAAAAGATATTAGCCGACCAAGCATCTGTAAGTAAAGATAAACATGCAACCATTACGAAACTGACTGACAAGGTTGATCGACTGACCGTTTATTTAAATAAACAACCGAGGGAAGTGTTGATGGACAGCTATGACGTGATTTTAACTCACATTAAAGTTGAATTAGAACGATCCAAAAATGAGGGTCATAAGTGGGGCTAACTAAATGCCTTGAAATTTATGAATATTTCCAAATTGAATAAACTATAGTACTCGCATGACCTAGGTGGGCTGGATTACCCAAATCATCCTTTTAAACATGATTCCAGTTGGATCCATACTGATGCAATTCCTCAGAGTCTGGTCAAAACGTATTTAGGATATTTCATATTACAAGAAGAGGATACTTATGTTTTCCCCAACACTTGTTGAATAAACCTAACTTAAGTGGTCAAGATAGGCCAAGAGACTTAGCTTCTACCATTGCTCCCTCAGCTTTTCATGTTCCTCCTACTAGGATGGATAATGAAAGAAAAAAGTCCAGTACAATGATTTTTAGTATTTTTCCTTGTAATCTTTACCTTGATAGTGATCCCACAAATTTGTCTTGAATAAAATAATTTGTGCTTGCACATGTTTGTCTCTTTAATGTATTTGAACTTTAACAATTATGTTTTTTATTTTTTCGGCTAGGTGGTCGACTAACCTACTTGATTGTCTTTGTTATGTTATCACGTATGAGCTTAGACCATGGGGACTTAAGTTCTACTAATGACCTTAGAATTACCAAAATGGATGGTTTGTGAGGCTTAGTGTTTGCATAAATTACCATTGACGACAAGATATTTTAGGAATTCTCTAATATTTTCCTCAATATAATTTGGCTTGGTAAAACTCCTTGTTTTTGTCTTTATGAAGTACATGAAGTTTTAGGAACTTCTTTTTTGTGATTTGTCAAAGAAGAAGTCATATATGAAGTTTAGAACTTTCTGACTTGTCAAAGATGGGTCCAAGACCACGTCATGAAGTTTTGAAGTTTTTGATGATACAATTAATGATAAAAAATAAGTGTAATTCCTAGGAAACCATAATTTTATTAAAATTATTGAAATTAGTACATCAAATTACCCATAGATCTACTTATAATATTTTCGAAGATGATCGGCATTCCAAGGATTCTTAAATTCTTCGCCTTCAAGTGTATCTAAGAGATAAGTTCCTGCTCGGAAAACTCTCGAGATACGATAAGGAACATGGAAGTTTTCTTCCAACTTATTCCCTTTCTAGAGTACTTTTTTCATAACATGATCTCCTTCCTTCAAGTTGGTCCGCTTCATCCTTTTATTATAGAATCAGGTTGTGCGTTGTTTGTCACAACTGGTTGAATTAAAGAATTCTCCCTTACTTATTCAATCAGGTCCAAATTCAATCATATCATGAGATAATTCTTTAGGGAATCAAAGTTTAACACTCTATGAGTAGTCATACCCACCTCGGCTGACACCATTGCTTTAGTTCCAAAAGAAAACATGTAATGGGTTTCTCTCATAGCTGTTTTTGAAATTCTTCTATAGGCCCAAAGAATGTTGTTTAACTCATTGATCCATTTACCTTTCACATCATGAAGTCTCTTTTTTAGTCCATCCAACAATTTTTTATTGGTTACCTCAGCTTGTCCATTACATTGGGGATGGCCTGGGGGAGAGTGAAGTTTTTGGATCTTGGACTGAATGCAGTATTGCTTAAACTTGTGGTTATACAATTATGTACCATTATTAGTAATGAAGGCGTATGACATACCATATCTGCAGATGATGTGATTCTAAATAAATTGTAAGACCCTTTTGTAAGGCATTTCAACCAATGGCTCAACTTCTACCCATTTCGTGAAGTAGTCTATTTGTAACCACTAAGTATTTGAATTTCCCCTTTGTCTTTGGCAGTGTGATGACCATGTCAATCCCCCATATGAAGAACGAACATGGAGAGGGTGATTGGTGTTAATGTAGCCCTGGTCTTCTATTGATTGTGAAAAACCATTGACATTTATCACATTTCTTGGAAAAAGATATACAGTCTACTTTCATGGTCAATAAGTAATATCCTTGTATAGTTATCCTTCGTACCATTGATTGACCGACTGAATTATCTCCACATGAACCTTTGTGCACCATTTTAATTAAATATGGTACCTCGATGGCGTATACATACTAAGTAGAGAAACAATGTATCCTCTTTTGTATAAAACTCCTTGTTCTAGTACATAACTAGTTGCTTTGCATCTTAGAATTCCCTTGGGTCATCACTCAATAAACCCTTGTCAATGTAACTTTCAATAGGATTCATCCACGAAGTTCCTGAGTCCACATAATTGAAACTGACAGCTTTCGTATCTATACTTCTATTGGTAAGGATCTCTATCGAGATGGTTCTTCTGAGCTCTATCCAGGTCCCTGAAGCTAGTTGAGCAAGTGCATCTCCTCGAGAATTCTCTTTCCCTGGTATAGATACCATATTCTAGGACCCTCCTAAGACTCTTCTTAGGTCTGTAAAACTTCTCCATTCACCATAGAACCCTAGGTCATACTCAGATTATCGATCTAGAGGCTACCAGGCGGCTTGGGCCCCGTTTGACTCTGGTTAACCTTCTCGTCTGAGTGAAAGCTTAATGAATCTTCAAAAGACACTAAATCCCCTTTCTAATGGTCTACCCCATGCGTGAATCGGCCTTACAATTTTAATGAATGATTTATTTTACTATAAAAAAATCTATCTGAGGATACCGGGCACTCTCATGTCCCATTTTGGACCCCATCAACTTCCTCGTCCGAGTGTAAGATAAATCAACCTCTGAAGGGATCTGAATTCCCTTTCCAATGGCTTCCCCGTAAATGAATCGACCTCACCATTCAAACGAATGATCCATTTTTCGTTAATAATTGATTTGGATTCCATCGGGCTCATCCGAACTTCATTTAACTCCCGTTAACTCTTTAGTTCAATTAAGACTTAATGAATCTTTAAAAGTCACTAAATACCCTTTACAAAGGTATGCCCTATGTGTAAATCAGCTTTATGGTACGACCGAATGACCCATTTTACTCAAAAGGGTCATCAGGCGCTTTTAGGCCTCATTTGACCAAGGTCCACTCTCCAAACCAAATGAGACTATATGAATCTTTAAAGGGATATAAATACACTGTCCAATGGCTCATCTCGTGCGTGAATCGACCTTACGGTTCGAATGAAGGATTCATTTTCCTTTGGTAATCTCCTGTCTAAAAGAACATTGGGCTCTTTCGAGCCCTGTTTGACAAAAGTCAACTCATAAACTCGGGATAGGTTCTAAATTCCCTTTCTAATGGTATTCCCCATTCATGATTTGAACTTACGACATTTCATTTTATGACCATTTTTCTCAGAATTTGCATGAGGTATTCGAATGGCAATCCCATTTCCCTACCTATCGGCAGTATGCCTTGCGATCCCTACTCATAATCAGGTCAAGTATAATGCCGATCGACGCACCCTTGACCTTGTTTAAGTAGGGAATGAGTTCACTTTGAAAGGAACCACAAAAATATCCCTCTCAGTGATCTCCACAAAGTTCTCTCCAAGTCAGCATGGTTTCTCCATTGAAATCTTTCCTTCACATTCCATCAACATCCCTTTCATACCAATTTAGCAAAAATCATTTCCTTCTCCTCCTATAACCTCCATCCACTTGTGAAGTCTGTGTTTTCAATAATCAATTTCAATCTTCAAGTCTCCAAAGAAGGTCCAAACATATTCTCTCTCTCTTTTAATTTCCTTATTTTCGCATTTGTTATCTAGTCTTTACTTTAGCATTTCATCCTTGATTAGTCCACATATATTAACAATCTCAATTTTTATTAGTTGTATTGCATATAACATATTTTCTAAAAAAAGCCAAAAATAAGAAAAAGAGGGTTTACTTATAAATTTCAAACGGGATTCTTCACCACATTTTCTCAAATCAAAAATCTTTTTTCTACACACAGAAATCCAAATGAAATCCCCGGTTGAATTTAGGGGATAAATCCCACCATCGTATTGCATGTAAACTACGTGGACTTTGATTCCTTTATAGGCTACATAGGCGTTTTGGGTTAAAACCCCAACTCCAAAGTTGAGTCCTCCTTGCATATTTTTTTATTATTCATATACTCTTCCTATATCTTGTATTTCCGATTCTTATTTTCACTTTATCTAAAATAATTCATCGTTTCACACTAACGATCGATATTCCGGTAAGCACAAACATTATGTTTTTTAATTACTATTTTGGGAACACTTCTATGGATGATCTCACTCCACCTTTCTCCATTAAGTGAGTTGAGAAATTCCATTCTCCATTTAATTATACATGTGCACACACTTCACGAAGGGAGAATAATAACACATGCCCATGAGAGAACGAAAGGGCGAGATTGGTGCCTAACACCTATTGGTTTCGCAAGTATCATTATGCCTTTGATGCCATTCTCTCGAGACGCAAATATTTATTTTGCTAGTTTTGTGCAAAATAGGTTGACGACTCTATCTCTTTACATCACCCCACATTGATGATAACCAAAGCGCTCCCAAAAGGGAGCGGGGCCTTCTATTTCCCCCCAAGCATCTCGCACAAGCACCCCACTCGGGGGAGGAAGGAAAACAGAGGTATGTCCATAGTGGCGACTCTGTTGGGGATAACTTAAATTTCATAAGAGGTTTAGACTCTATTTACATGGGTGTTATGATTCTCCAAATGTGAGCACATTCACCTATTTGTATGTTCCCTTTCTCCTCTATCTATTTCTTTTATATATTTATCTTATACTTATATCACCTATCACTCACTTCTGACTTTCATTCACATGTAAATACATTCGATATACACCTCACACTATTTACACTTATATGTATGATCACTTATATCGACATGTTTAGCACACCATTTCGAATATCCATGCTTAGGTTTCACTAGCAAGCACATCCACTTATCACATTTGTATATATCCATGCTCACTTGAACTTATCACACAACACTTAGAATATTCATTCTTAGGTTCACTACCACACACTCACTTATATATATTCACACATCACTCACTCATATGTATCCATGCTTAGTGTAATCTTCATGCTCCATGCTAGATTTACATTTCATGATACTTGTACATTCTTACCTATTAGTATAGTGCCCATCATGCCTAAGAAAATACTCTCTCTCTCCATTATATACTAATCAAGAGTCATGCATTTTACACAATAAATCACCCAGATCATGGTTATTGATCAAAATTTTGTCCCGTACTTGGGGGGCACATTTTGATGGGCGATGATCCGGAAGGTCGCAGTTATCCTAAGAAATATGACTCTAACCTTCCATTGGCCTAGTACCTTCGAAGTATATCGAACGGTTCCACCGCATCATACTACTTAATCTAACTCACAACGGGAGGCATATAGCAAGGAGCTCATTCACGTACATCGAGTATATAGAATTAACCCTCACACATACTGTCCCCACGAGGTATATAGTGAGGAAATTCATGTACACTAAGGTATATCAAATGTATTGTCCACGTCATAAGAGCTTGTATTACCATGCACAAATTTTCACCCCAAACCACTCAAAGTTTGCCCATATTTTCTCCTATACCCTAATGTTTCACCTATTGAGCTTTGTCACTCCTCACAAGAGCTTGTATAACTATTCATACCCGATCTTAAGTAAGAGATATGGAATTTTTTACTGTTCTGAATCATCTTCTGGATGTTGGGCTGAAATTGGCCCCTGAAGAAGTTTGGTGGTATCCATTGATGAAATCATCTTGGACGATGTAGTACAAATTATGGCAGACTTAATATGAACGATCGGTGAAATCCATAGCATTTTCAATCTACTCACTGCTTTAAAGCTCTAAGGGTGGTTTGTCCATTCGCTCTCGCATCTCCCCGTTGAGTGGAAGGATTTATATGAAGAAGTCGTTGAGGTCATGTAATGCATTGACATATCTTGGCAGGAAGACATCATCGCCACTAGATTGGGGGGCGAATTTTATAGATCTGATGATGAACTGAGTCTGGAAAAGGCCAGTGTGGTAATCAGCATGTGCCAAATGATCTATTTCGAGGACCTATTAGGGTAAATCAGTAAAGTAGTCGTACATCCATAAATTGATGAATAAATAGGGTTCTTGTTCTTCCCCCTTCTATTAACCGTATGACCAGATCAGGGAGACACTACCAAGATTCAAATCCTCAACCATCAAGAATAGACAAGGGAAAGGGATTTTTTGAGGAAATCCCCATGCCAGAGATGACCATAGAAGAAATAAAGATCATTGACCAACTCAAGAAGGATCAATCTAACATTACCTTATAGGGATTCTTCATGTCTTCCCATGCACCGATATGCTCTGATAAAATTTCTCACTAGGCCCGCAGTCCTTCCTTTCACCACTCCATAAAAAGTCATGAACCTAGTTAGATCCTTGAACACCACTAGACTCATTTCCTTCTTCAAAGAAGAAATTCCGAATATTGTCCATGATCATAACTATGCCCTCAATATCTTCGTTGAAGTTATAGGAAAGACAGTCCCGCTATCGTACGTCGATAATGGATCCACCCTCAGTGTTTGCCCATTAAGAACCTTTGATACTCACCAAGAGGTGATGGGATCCATGACACTCATAATAGGGTCTATCACTATCAATCCAGATATTGAGTTTCAAGTTATTGATATACCCGCATTCTTGAACCTGCTTCTTGGTCGATCGTGGCATCATAGCATTAAAGGGGTATCCTCCTCCCTCCATCAGAAGTTGAAATTATTCACCAAGGGTAAGTAATTATCATTCTGGGAGATGATGACAGTATTGAAAATGCTAGCACTAGCAATCTGATACTAGATATACATAATAGGATGAATGACATGTTTCATTTCGGCTTCAGGGTTGATCTGCTTCCCCTTTTAGTAGGGGGTGATTCCAAATACCAAGTCTGTCCAGACCATAGCCCTCACGATAATGTTAACGTGATTAATATATTAAAGAATATGAACTTTATGCTCCTATTGAGGCTGGAGTGACGTCAACAAGAGATACTAGACCCCATAGTCCTAAAAAAGGCCATCCCCATATGTCCTAAGTTATCAACCTCTACTAGAAGAACTCTGAATTCTCTAGAAGATTGGTAAAAAATGGTGAATATTTCCCCTTCCGTGCCTTTTCTGAACCATTATATGATCATACGAAAAGAATATGAAATAAGGGATGGAAATATTCTTTCTACACAATTACTCCTGGGCGAAGACTGCCAGCATCAAGTGAAACCTCTCACTTAGAAAGCCATATCAATTACCGAGGTTTTCGAGGAATGTAATTGCAAAGACTCGTTCAATCTGTAGACACTGGGGCTAATACTCTGCATGATCCATTCGATCACCACATATTCGGACCCACCACTATGATCAAGGCCACTGATGTGCCTCTCCTCAACTGGAATGTTGTACCGATTTCGTGTGCTGAAATGCAACCCAATCAAGCTATTTACTCTCTCTCTTCATTTGTTGTTCTTATTCCCTTTTTTAATAATAATATAATCGAAACTTCTTTTGATGACACTCTCAGTGCTATTTCCCGAAAGGGAAATAAACGAGGATTTTAAGTATCTTGTTATGCCTTAAAGTAATTGTCTTGATTCTACTCAAACTCTTGATGATGATGATTTTGCAAATGAACAATTCTTAACTGATCTTAATAAGGTTAATAACAAACAACATAACTTCTTTCAAATTAATGAGGATGAAACTGTTGTTATCAATATTGGTTCTAATATCCAACAACGTGAGATTAGGATAGGTTCCACCATTGACGATCATGAGCGCACACAACTGGAAGAGCTACTAAATGAATTTGTGGACGTCTTCGCTTGGTATTACAATGACATTCCCCTTATTGATCATGAGATAGACCAGCACGAGTTTCTAACTCCCTCAGAATGAAAATCGGTCAGGCAGAACCTGCAAAAGATCTACATCGAATGGTCATTCAAAGTTAAGGAAGAGGTAGTCAAGGATTTGAACGTAGGCTTTATCCGAGTGATCAAATATTTGACATGGATAGCCAACATTATTCTCGTACCAAAATTAGGATGAAAAGTTTTCATGTGCATCAACTACCAGGAGATGGAAAAAAACATCTCTGAAGGATAATTACCCATTAGCCAACATCATTATGATTCTGGACAACATGACCAGTCATGCTCTGTAGTTATTCATTGACGAGTTCACCAAATACAATCAGATCAATATGCACTCTAATTATCATGAAAAAAATTGGGTTCATCACCCCTGGGTAACGTTTTATTAGACGATTATGCCATTCAGTCTCAAGAACGTAAGGGCTACCTACCAAAGGGATGTCATAACCATCTTGAATGATTTGATACACAAGGAGGTCAAAGTATACATAAATGACATGATCATTAAGATTAGGACTCAAGAAGGTCACGTTCCTGCCCTCCGAAAGGTTTTCAAATGACTGCAGCAATACCCGATGAAGTTAAACCCATAGAAATAAGTTTTTGGTATCACCAAGGGTAACCTTTTAGGGTTCATCATTAGAAATAAGTTAATAAAGTAAGACCCTGCCAAACCAAAATCCATATTAAAAATGCCCCCCAAACAGAAAAGGAAGTTTGGCGATTTTTAGGAAAATCACAGTGTATCGGCCGGTTCATCAGTCAATTGACTTTCATTTGTGAACCAATCTTTAAACTCCTCTAGAAGGATTATGCCAAAATCTGGAATAAGGCATGTTAAGAATCCTTTGAAAGAATCAAGCTATAGCTTAACTTACCTCCGATACTCATTCCACCGCAACCTGGTCTCCCGTTAATCCTATACTTAACCTTAATAGATGTAGCAATAGAGGCTTTGCTAGGCCAATACATTAAAAAAAATTATAAAGAAATAGTCATCTACTATGCCAATTTAAAGTTGGTTGGGTACAAAATCAACTACCTTGACTTGGAGAAAGAATGTGTTGCCGTAGTTCACATCACTCAAAAGTTATGATACTACATGCTCCCTTTCCCATTATACTTGTGTCCCGAATGGACCCTATCAAATACTTGCATAAGAAACCCCCCATGTCTAGCTGAATGGCCCAATGTTTGACGCTACAATTTGAGTTTGATATCGTGTATGTTATGCAGAAAGATATTAAAGGGAGAGCCATCTCCAATTACCTTAGTGACTAACCCTTGAAAGAGGTTGACGTTTGGGTCTCAAAATTCTCGGGCAAAGATATTCTCTACACCTCTCAAGAGGACCTCCGATGGCAAATGTTCTTTGACAAAACTACCAATAAGAAGGGATACAGCATTGGTATATCCCTTATCGCCCCTGATAACTCTCACTCCCCCATGGACATCAATATGTATTTTCTCTTCACTAAGAAAATGACAGAGTATAAGGCATGCACTGCAGGCCTAAAAGTTACCATAAAAAAAGGTATCAAATACCTTGATGTCTATTAGGACTCCCCCTCATAATCAATCAAATCCTTAGAAATGGGAAGTCAGGGACGAGAAGCTCTTACCCTTCCACGCCCACCTAGACGAGACACTTTTGAGATAGCACCTTCCACTAGTTGCCCAGTGCAAAGAATAATTTAGAAGATGCCTATGCTACCTTTGCTTCCATGGATAACATGACTGAGGGAATAGCAATGGCCCCCTTCATAGTCAAAAAATATGATATGCCAACTCACTTCTACCACATTCAGCTCATCATATATGAATATTCCAATATGGTTGTGTTGGTACGATGATATTTGGTGCCTCCTCAAGAATGGTAGGTATCCCCAAGACACCAATAAGAAATATCGTGCGACCCTTCGCAAACTAACTTCCCAATACATCATTTGCGAGAAAGCATTGTTTAAGAGAAACTTTGATGGGACCGATTTTCACTGCATCGCAGGGGCTAACGTTGAAGAAATGATGCAGAAAATCCATAGTAGGGAATGCGAAACCCACATGAATGACTATATGCCTTATAATAAGTTCATTCGTCAAGGCTATTATTAGACCATTATGGTTTAGGATTACACCGCCTACGTCCTAAGATGCCTCAAATGCTAGTAGTTTGCTAATCTCTAGCATTTGCCTCCTTGAGAATTGTACAATCCACCTGGGGCATTAACATTATAGGGAAGGTCACACCCAAATACTTTAATTGACTTGAGTTCATCCGAGTCACCATTGATTAGTTCACCAAATTAGTCAAAGCCAATTCATAAGAAGCACTAAACGTCAAGATAGTAGCCAAGTTTATCTGAAAGATTATCATCTGTAGATACGGAGTTCCTCACGATCCAATATTAGATAATGGGTTCTAATTCGAGGTTTAGGTCACATAATTGGTCGATGAGTACGAGATTCAAAGACACAAATAGTCTTTTTACTTACCATAAACCAATGGTAAAGTTTAAGCCTCTAATAAAAATCTCAAATCCATCACCAACAAAATGTTCAAGAGTTTTCGAGATTGGGTTGATCAAATCCCTTACGCCCTCTAGGGATACCCCTTAATCTCTAGTATACGACATGGAAGCTATCCTACTTGTTGAGCTGGAAATACCTTCCTTTCGTACTATGCCTGAAAGAATAGTGAGTGAGGAAGACTGGTATTAGAGATACGTTGACGAATTGTCAGTCTTGGATGAAACGAGGCAAAAGGATCTATACCACATACAAGGGTACCATCACTGGATAAAGTGATCATTCAATAGAACAATCAAGGACCATGGTGTCCGAAAAGGATAATTGGATCTCAAATAAATCATAAAACTCATTTGGGACCTCAGAGGGTAATTCAAGCCAAATTAGAGTGGCCTCTACATCATGAAAGATATCTCGTCAGGCGATGTCGCTATGATCACTAACCTTGACAGAGAGGACACGATGCATCGATTCAACTAGAACCTTCTCTAGAAGTTATAACCTCAGTTCGAAATCTCGGTGCTCTACGACTCTTATTATATCCCTTCCATTATAAAAAAAAATAAAAAAATTATTAATTTCCTTATACCCAAAACTATGTGGGGCCTGATCCCTTAAAAACTTTTTACTTAAAAAAAACTCAAGAAATTTTCAAACCCCCCAGAGGTATGTAGGAATCTCGTACACTTTTCATTAACACAATCCCCTTCTTTTTCAAAAATGTTGTTCTTTTCTTATCCTTGAGAACGACAATTCATTTTATCATTTACATGAACAAAAGGATTATGTATGCCTTAGTGATTGTTATAGACGATTCTAATGTAAAACTCAGTAAGAGACACAACAATATGATCAAAATTCTTTCGTATTCCATAATGGGAGAATTCAGTACAATTACACGAAATATCAGAAAAGGGAGTCAAAACAACCACCCTCCGTTACCCAAACTATCCTAACCAAAGTTTACCCAAAAAATCCTAACTAAACAATAAATAAACCAAAAACATACAAACACATCCTAGTAAAAAATGCTTCATAAGAAATGAACCCAGCTTCACATAGACCCTCTCTGTAGCTATCGAAAGACCCAACCCTATCATTATTCACTCCCTAAGGCTCTCAAACTTCCCCTGCATGATTGGTATTCCTAAGGTGCTCCATAGAACGGTAGGCCCTAACCAACCTGGAAAAAACCACTACTCCCCCTCAATAATGTTAAAAAAGACAACCACCTTTGACCGATCCCCTCTGTCAAGACTTTTGTCATGAGCCACTTCTAGAGCCATTTTCGATAGTCTCCGAACACATTCCAAACCCTGCCTACGAATTGATATGGATGGGCTGATGGTCAACGATTCTCCCACAGAGAACCTCACCTCATGCATATGGATTTAGTTAAGTCCTCCACATGAAAGAACTATAGTGCTAGAGAAGGCACTATCTTCTCCCATCTAACTTGGCGCAGAAGATGCCAAGGTAAATATAATTAGTTTTGACAAAGGCTAACTGACCATACGTACCGGTATTCTCCTAGTTCCAAAATAGGCCATACCTCTTCCCACTATGGCACCGGCCAGCACAGGCATTGAGCTTCATGCTCCACGAACTAATTTACCCAGATCTCTATGGATGGGCCAAAATTGATGGAATAATGAGTGAAGAAATTCGGCATGACTACCGAAGGATATTCAGGGGGACCACCAAATGGAATCTCTCAGCCAACCACTTTAACAACATAATCAGACTCCCTTTCAAAAAATCATTGCGGACTTCCTGCCAAGCATCTAGACCATTCAGGGTCTTTGCCAGTATTACCATCGCATGATTATAATGATACAATATCTACGTTGTAATTGTATCCAATTGGGGGTCTACCATTAAGTCCCTTATCACCATCAAGATCCCTCAAACGCACAAAATACATGACAACTGGAAGAGAGATCATTCCCTCAGGCGATTATGCCTGAATTCTCCCAGTCTCTTCGAATGGGGAAATGTAGAGTAATTTTGGTAACAGACGATTAATCCCCAACGTGGTTGAAAACTACTCATAAGTCGGACATACCTCGTCCAAACTAAAATGGAAAATGTGATACTTAGGGTACTAGAATTTCTATGCCACCGCTAATATGTTCTAATCAATAGCTTGGTTGCACCACAAGGAGACTCGACGCGAATTAAAGGCTTCATAGTCTACGTTATAAAGACACGTGGATTCTAAGATCTTGAGGTTTGAATCGAATTCTGCACTCATTAGAAGGTCCATTTGGGAAATAAAAAAGGCAAGAAAGAAGAGGAAATGTGAATGGGTGAAGAACTACACCCTCTCTACCACCCTTTTATGCACAAACACCTTAGTTAAAGACAAGAAACCTAAAGGACCCAAAATAAAACCTACCTTACCAAGTACTTTGGGTTGCAATAAAGTGCAATCAAAGCCTTAGGGTAATTTGGCTGAACTCACCTGCTGATAGTCTGGATAAAGGGTATACCGTTCGGTAACCCCCCTCATTTAAAAAAATTCTATCTTTCCTTTTTTGTCAAAATAAAAAAATCATGAAAATAAATCCTTACTTGAAGATTCTCAGATTATTTATTCTAAACTTATCTATTTTTGTCCATCATTTTTCATCATAAGTCTTTCCCTCGAGTTATTTAATCTCTTTTTTATCCAATTATTTATACAGTCTCAGCAGAAAATTAAAAGTGCATGTAGAATTATAGATTAAAACAAGAACGACAAATGATAAAAAATACTCTTAATATATAGTGCCATTTTCATAATTACATCCTTTTCATGTAGAAAAAGAAAAGAAAATACAAAGAAACGGACTCAGCTCGAACCTAATCCCCTAATCTCTCACTCTCGATAGACCCTCAATCCCTACGGTGGACGCGCTTCCCCCCTTGGAAAGTTGTAAAGCCTCCAATCCCCGAGTATGATACATCCTTCGAGGTAGAAGGCAAAACTAGAAAAGAAGGAACAGGAACTGAGTCCTTAATATAGGCAGTCGCAGAGGCCACCCAGTCCCAAGTGTCCTTCGGCCAAGTAGTTGGCACCTAAATGTGCTGCAAGAAAAACCAAAGAACCAAAAGCCAAATCAGTGAGTAAAAATCAAAGAAAGAGTCAAAAGGAGACAAGATAAAAGAGATAAATATACCTCACCCTTCGTTAGCCCCATCATTCTAGGATCCATCGCATTATGACCGTGAAAAAATCTCAGTGATCCCCCTCCAGTCAACTGAAAATTATATGAGGGCGGAGTGACCTGAATGAGAGGAGCCTCCCCTGCCACTATCGCTAATGACGACATGCCACCTATGTTATGGAAAGATCCCACCATACTACTCGTCACCCAGCCTGAAACCATAGGAGGCGGAGGCATGTTCACCACATTGTAAATACATGATGACATCAGCTAGCTCATCACTAAATTGAGGTAGTTTTAAGTCGAGATTGTATCCGTATAGAGCGAATAAGCCTTGCCAAGCGTTGCATCCATCGTAGAATCATCTGACATCTCCAGCACCGGCCTCATATACATCAAAGGCGCCATCGATGGGATTTTCACATTGTACACCACTATCTACCGCACAACCTTCTCTCCTAAGTACCAAGAGTATCCAAACTCATGAGCCATCAGTCGTCGCATCTGCGCACATGAACTCCTATCACCCACGTGTACCGAGGAATCATCCCTCAAGGATAAAAGGTTACTTGCAAGCCCTAGAAAAAAATATCATTATTCGTGTAAATAAAGAAAATGACAAAGGGGGATTCAAAAGAAAACAAGGAATAACCTAATCTCTTATGAGCATGTTCAGGGCCTGTCACACAACCGCCAGAGACAAAGACTGATTCGATTGCCGATTGAACTTCTCCCACTGGTAGATCCGGAAGAAGTCCCCCAAGTCTTCATCTTTCTGGGCTATCAACTAGGCGTTGAGCCCAATCACCTCTTAGAAACACGTCTGCAGAAAGGAGAAGAGTTACTAATAAAAATAAATCAAAATGAAAATGCAAGAAAATTCGAGAAAATAAAATGAGAGAATTACCTCCAACAAGTATGTGGGCCCATAAAGGTCTACCGTCATCACCAGCGAAATGCATCCATAGAAGAATAAAGGTTCGCCAAAGTCCATCTCTCCAAATCATAGAGTGGTACCTCCAAAAAAAGATCCTCAAAAATGGCAAAAATCAGAGATAGACGTCGTCGCCATCAAGAAAGCACTCAACAGAAGGAAGATAAATAATCGAGCCATCTGCCTCACATGTAGCCCGTCCATCTCGTCAATCCTCATACTCAAAAGAACCTTCTTGATAGAGGAGATACAGATGGAATATCCAGAAACTATCCTACCCACATCCCCCAAAGTTGTCTAAATCTCCTTCGGCGATAAACTCATCATACAATCCACCTTAACCTGAACATCCTCATAATCTATCCCTATCAGCTTCTGCACGTCGGTGGGAGTCACTATCATCTCCCAAAAACCCAATTGAATGGTGTGGGTACGTAATGTCCCACCACCTCTCTCCCAATGCGTATAAAATCTTAGTGGAATGCGGTGTCTCATCCAAAGCCTATGGCAAGTAGCCAGAGCTAGAAGAAGTAACTAACTAGCGCATCTCTATCGAAAGACTCTCCCACACATACTTCAACCCCTTTGTCTCCCTAGAATGCAGGCTCGACGATGCGATATCAGTATATAAAAATCAAAAGCAAAGAAAAGAAAAAAACCTTTCATCAACACAAAAAAATATAGAAAAGAAGGAAAAGAAAAAATTAATGCCAAAGATCACTACAGTTACGTATGCAGTAGGGTTCCTCACCCTAGAATACCGATGGTGTGAAGTCTCATGTAAGATAGTGATCCTCGTCTATTGGATCAAACAAGTCAAAGGCATTTTCATTGCCTAAAGCAAGGGGCACCCTAGCTCTCCACTCTAGGCCTTCCCAATCATCCACACTTAACCACTCCATATTGCATCCCTCAACGCTTGAATATCCTACCAGTTGAAGAATGAAAGACTTAGAAATGAATTATAGGGAGAAAAAGTAGAAAATTCATATGCATGAAGATGTGAAAAATGAGGAGGGTTCGACTCCTTTCTATATCAGTCGAAACGGCTTGTCAATCGACAGAACCCTGCCAATACCGATTGACACCCACATTTTCCTCTTCTTAAGGAAGCCTAGGATACCATGAGACATGCCAAATGACAACCCTTATCACATGCCGATCGGCATATCCCCTGAAAATTTGTAAAAAAAATGCCAAAAAATTCTTGAAAAATCTAAAAAAATCTCTGAAAAAATCCTAAAAATGCCCAACACATATTAGAACATTTCTTCATGAAGAAAACCCTTTTAATCTCCCACAATCCCCAGTCAAATTAATATCAAATGCTTACCCCCAACACAAACCCTAAAGGGTGCGTCCTAAAAGTCCACTACAATTCCCAGCGAAACCAAAAAATCAAATGCTTCTCCAAAATCTGAAGAAGAATCCCCAAACTAAAATTTCTCTTAAATCGTCCACCATAATAATTTTAGCTTCCCCAGCAGGGTTACATCCAATTCCCCAATAGAATTTCCAAACTAAAGTTATCTGCTCCCAAAAGATATGATCCCCAGTCAGACGTCTTTCCCTAATAAAATAACAAAACTACAAGTACACAAGACTCCCCATAAGACAAACTTTAAGTCCTCATAATTGACTTAGACCCTTAGAATTGTCTGTCCTCACTTTAGGTCCTATTAATTGACCTCGACTAGCAGAATTGGTCATCCAAACTTTAGGTACTCAGCATTGACCTCGGCCCGCAGAATTGGTTGTCATCACTTTAGATCCTTGGACTTGATTTCATCCCTCAGAATTGGTCGTCCTCACTTTAGGTTCTCAAAATTTACCCCAACCCCCCAAATTGGTCATCCAAACTTTAGGCCCATAAAATTGACCTCGACTCAAAGAATTATTTGTCTAAACTTTAGGTCCTCGAAATTGACCTCGACCCTCAGAATCGATCGTCCTCACTTTATGTCTTCGGAATTTACCTCGACTTGAAAAATCGATCGTCCAAACTTTAGGTCCTCAAAATTGACCTCGACCCACAGAATCGGTCGCCCTCCTTTTAAGTCCTCATAATTAACCTCGACCCTCAGAATCGGCCTCCTTAACTTTAGGTCCTTAGAATCAACCTTAGCCTAGATAATTGGTCTTCTCAACGTTAGGTCCCCAAAATTGACCTCATCTCGTAGAATCAGTCGTCTTCATCAAAATTGACCTCGGCTCACAGAATTAAGCGTCATCACTATAGGTCCTCAAAATAAGACTCGGTCCGTAGAATCGATCACCTCAGCTTGAAGTCCTTATAATTAGCCTCGACACTCGGAATTAATTATCTCGGCTTTATGTCCTCACAATTTACCTCGGCCCTCAGAATTGGTCACCATAACTTTAGGTTGTCAGAATTGACCTCGACCCTCAAAATCGATCTCCATAACTTTAGGTCCTCAAAATTGACATTGGCCTGCATAATTAGATAGCCTTAGCATTACCTTAGGTCCTCAGAATTGACATCTACCCCTCATTCGGTCCTCCTCATCCCTTTAGTCCACAGGGTCAACCTCTTTTTCGAAAATCCATGTGGTATCTAATTAATGGCTTTCACTTTTTTCAAAGTTTTCCCGTCAAGGGGCTCTATAGAAACCACATTTTAGGACCCTCTTAAGACTCTTATTAGGTCCATAGCACATCCCCATTCACCATTGAACCCTAAGTCTTACTCCGAGTACTAATCTAGAGGCCACCAAGTTCCCTTGAGCCTCATTTGACTCTGGTCAACTTACTCATCTGAGCTAAAGATAAATGAATATTTAAAGGTATCTAAATACCATTTCCAATGGTTTGTCCCATGCACTAATTGGCCTTACGATTCGGACGAATGATCGGTTTTACTAGCAAAAATATATTTGGAGGTCACTAGGCATTCCCAGATCCATTTTTGATCCCAATAAACGTTCTCTCCTGAGATAAATCTCAATGAATCTCCCAAGGGCTCTAAATACCCTTTTTAATGGTCTACCCCATGCGCAAATCGACCTCACCGTTTAAATAAATGATTCGCTTGCCCTCAAAAACTAATTTGGAGGGCACTGGGCACTCCCTGACTCTGTTTAACTCTTATAAGCTCTTCATCTCAAATGAGATAGAATGAATCTTTAAAGGGAACTGAATACCCTTTCCAAAGGTCCACCCTATGTGCGAATTAACCTTACGGTACGGACGAACGACCCGTTTTACTCTAAAGGGTCACTAAATGGTTCTAGGACTCATTTGACCAAGGTCAACTCTTAGAATTGAACGAGACTACATGAATATTCAAAGGAGTCGAAATAACCTTTGTAATGGTCTATCACGTGCGTGAATCCTCCATATGGTTTGGACGAACAATCCATTTTCCACCGAGAATCTCTTATCCAAAAGATCGTCGGGAGCTTCTGAGCCCCGTTTGACTCAACTCAAATATTGAACTTGGGAAAGGCCCATGTATCTTAAATTACTTTGAATACCCTTTCCAACGGTATTTTCTGTGTGAAATTTAGACTTAAGGATTGCATTTTATGACCATTTTTCAGAGAAATCTGCATGAGGTTGACGAATGGCAAACCCATTTTCCTGCCAATCAACAATGTGTCTGGAGATGCCTGTCGATAGGTAGGTGAAGTACAATGTTAATCGGCACCCATTTGACCCTAGATAAGGAGATCATGTGCTCACCTGGAAAGGTGACCCCAGAAATATCCCTCTCAGTGATGTCAACAAAGTTCACTCAAAGTTAGTGTGGTTTATCTATTGAAATCTTTCCTACACATTCCATCATCATCCCTTCCAAACCCAATTTAGCAAAAATCCTTTCCCTTTCCTCGTACGACCTCCATCCACTTACGAGGGCGACCTTTTCAACAATCAAAATCAATCTTCAAGTCTCCAAAGAAGGTCTAAACACATTATTGCTCTTCTAATTTCCTTTTTTTTGCATTAGTTATCTAATCATTACTTTAGCATTTCATCCTTAATTAGTCCACACATATTAATAATCTCATATTTTTATTATCAGTATTGCACATAACATATTTTCTATAAAACCCGAAAACAAGAAAAATAGGGTTTACTTATAAATTTCAAAACGGGATTCTTCACCACATTTTCTCAAATCAAAACCTCATTTATCTACACACACATTAGGATAAACCCCACCCTCATATTGCATGCGAATTACATTGACTTTGATGCCTTTTTAGGCTACGTAGGCGTTTCGAGTTAAAACTCAAAACTCGAGCCCTCTTTGCATATATTTTTTTTATTATTCCTATATAATTTCTATATATTGTATTTGTGATTCTTATTCCCACTTTATGTAACATATATCATCGTTTCACAATAATGATCGATATCTCGATAAGCACACATATTATATTTTTTAATTACTATTTTTGGAACAATCCTATAGATGATCTCACTCCGCTTTTCTCCATGATGTGAGTTGAGATATTCCATTATCCATTTATATATACACGTGCACACACTTTATGAAGTTTTTTTAAGGATAATAATAACTCATGCCCATGAGAGATAAAAAGGGCGGGATAGGTTCCTAACACCTTTCCATTCCATAACTTAGACCCCAAACTTTTGAACTATGGGTTTCACAAGCATTTGCATGTCTTTGATGTTTTTATCTCAAGACGACAATATTTCCTTTACCTATTTATGAAAACTAGGTTGGCGACTCTATCTGTTTATTTTACCCCCACATAGATGACTAAAGCTCCTAAAAAGGGCGCGAGACCTTCTCTTTCCCCTCAAACTTCGCGTGCGAGCACCCCCCCCCCCCCCCCCCCCCCAAGGAAGGAAAATGGTGGGATCACCATACTGATCACTTTGATGGTTGTTAATTTATAGATGACTTCGATAGCTTTAGAAAAATACCTGATCCTGAGATCTCCCTTGACCCCATATATTTGAAGCATGTGATTAATAATTAACTCGAAATCGCTATGTGCTATGACCTTCTCGGCTCCCAATAATAAGGCTAACTCCAATCCTGTGATCAATTCATTGCATTCTGCCTCATTATTAGAGGTCTGGAATTGGAAACGAAGTGCATACTCCATATCTATGTCATCTGGGGTATTGATCATGATCTCGGCTCCACTCCTAGTAGTGTACGAGGAACCATTTACATATAACTTCCAAATTGGGATATTATCATCAAAGTTCCCTTCACACATCACTCCAGGATTAAAAAACATATTGTTATGTTCCCTTTGTTCTGGGATATCTTTTACACAACTGAAGTCTCCGATTGGTCGATGGTAAATGGTAAATTCTATTTTCCATGTGACTGAGCTCTATTCCAATGAAGTTTGCTCGATAGGCAAACTAGGGTGAGCGATAACCTCTTGATATGTGAATTCGATGATTAAATCTACTAGAGCTTCCCCATTCCTTGCAGTTTCAAGCTCATAAAGGATTTCGTATTCTTTTAGCTCTATTGCTCATGCCTTCAATCTCCATGATTTCTCTAGTTAATGAAGCACTTGGCACAGAGGTAGGTCTTTATAAACCACTATGGTATGTGTGTGAAAGTATGGCTTTATTCCCCTTGAATGTTCTATAAGAGCAAGTGCTAATTTCTCCAAGAGTGTATATCTAATATCTTGTCTCTTAAAAGTTTTGCTAGGGTAATATACTTATTTTTAAACTCCTTTTTCATCCGAATGAGTTCTGAGATGATAAAAGACTCTGACCCAACTAAATTTAGATACAATTTCCCCCCATCAATAGTTGAGAGAGCAGTGGTGGTGACCGAAAATATCTCTTAATAAACTCTTAAAAAGTTTTTCACACTCTTTATTCCATTCGAACGTTATCTGAGCACTTTTAAGAATGGTTAGCCCTTATTTGTAGCCCAATAGACAAATTGGTGGAGATTAGCCACCATTCAAGTTAATTTTTGTACATCTCTCCTTCACGTGGGAGATCGCATGTCAATCAATGCCTTAATTTTGTTGATATTGGCTTCAATCCCTGTTTGATTCATAATGAGGCCTAGAAACATCCTTTCATGTACGTTGAATATGCATTTAGTCAGGTTAAGCTTCATCTGATGCTTTTTAAGTTTATCAAACGTCTGGCTTAGATCCTTGATGTGATTATAAACTTTTTTGCTTTTAGTGAGCAAGTCATCCACATAAACTTCCATATTCTAACCAATTTACTCCTCAAAAACCTTATCACCAGCCTCTTATATGGCACTCAAGCATTTTGAAGTCCCAAAAGCATAACATTATAGTAGTGAGTACCTCAGATGGTGAGGAAGGATGTAATTTCCATTATATAGATTTCATTTTGATCTGATTGTAATCGAAGTAGGCACCCATGAAGCATAATAATTTGAGTTAAGCTATTACATCTACTAATTGATCAATCCTTGTTAAAAGAAAATGATCTTTTGGGCATGATTTGTTGAGGCCGGTGAAATCCACACACATATGCCATTTTTTATTCTTCTTTTTTACCATCATGACATTAGTTAACCAGTCCGTCTATTGAAATCCTCTTTGAATTTGGCCTTCTGCAGTTTATCCACCTCCTTCTCGGGGATAAACACCCTTCGTTTATTCTTGATCATCTTGGAATCTTTATTAATATTAAGATCATGGCATATAAAGTTCGGGTCAATACAAGGCATGTCTTCATGGTTTCAGACAAACACAATTTTTTGCTCTCTAAGAAATGTGATTAATTCTTGTTTGAGGGGTAATGCTAAGTTCAAACCAATCTTTTTAGTCCTTTGTGTCTTTTCATCATCCAGTATTATAACCTATGTAGCTTCTACCACTTGTCCTTTGACAAAATTAGCTTCCTCCATAGATTCAACGTATCAACTTGGTAGGTACTAGTCTGATTCTTTAACTCGTCTTGGTTAGTGGAACTTTAGTAGCACTCTTTGGCCTCCACCTTGTTTCCCTTTACAATGCCGACCCCATAATGAGTAAGGAACTTTAGGGATTGAGAAATTTTGTAACTCACTGCTTCAAACATTTCAATCCGACTTTGTCGAGAATCATATAACAAGAGAATTTAACATTCTTGTCCAAGACAAAAGAATGGATGTTCTCAGTTATGCTCATCAGTAAAGTGCCGATTAAGACCTCCATCTTGATAGTTCCTAAAAGATAAACATTTTCAATAGGAAAACCAATTAAGAGCCTATGATGTGCTTCTAGTTTACTATCTCGTAATCCCAGCCTGTGAAAATCACAATAAAACACGACGCCTGCCAAACTACCATTATTGAGAACACACTATATATTGACTCATTTGAGTCTGCATATATAGGAGTTCCAACTAGTTTAGATATATAGACAAAATAGGTTAGTATAGTTTGAGAACTCCATCTCCTCAAAGGTACATGCTACATGAATAAATCCAAGTCCAAGAGAATCTTCAAAGGGAAGTTAATTCTAACCCTAAAACCACAAATAGGACACTTGTATTGCATCCTAGATATTACCTATGTGCTTGAATTGTTTATCAACACTTGAAATCATTTTAAAATCAATTTATTTCCAAACAAATCCTTTTATATAATTTTAAACATTTTTTAATGATTTTTGAATTACTTGAAAATTGGTTTTAAAAAGTTTTGTGGGTCAAATCATTTGCTGATTGTTTGCCTGTGTAGAATCTGAAAGCTCTAGAGAGTTGGAGGTGTGACTTGTAATTAGTTTCAATTCCGCATTTTTTATTCCATCTGGTGCGTACACGTGTTGGCTTTCCAATAATGCATTGTGTGTTTTCTCTCAGACACAAAACTCTTATTCAACCCCTTCCCTTGGATCAACTTCATCAACGCTTTGCATCCGTTTAGAGTCAATCCGTGTGACCCAAGCCTTAACCAATCAGTGTTAGTTTAACCACTGCTTGTGATGAACCGTTGGATCGAAGTCAAACCAGTTAGACTTTATCTCAGCCGTAGGATTGATGCTGATGTTTTTGATCCTTCTTTGCTCAGTATAAAAGGAGAACAAGCTTAGAATTTTAAGACTTTTGTGTAATACCCCGTAATTCTGCATAATTAGGAATTCTGCATAATTAGGAAAATACGTTTTATTTAAATTACGTGAGAAGAGTAATTTAATGTGATAAAATACGTTTTATTTAAATTACGTGAGAAGAGTAATTTAATGTGATATAATGTTAATAAAGATTAATATGGTGAATTTTTTTTTTACTAAATGTGAGTAGTAAATTTTTAATGTTGAGATGTACGGTCTAGTGATTATATGGACGTACCTGAGTTATCTCAACCGAGTGTCACGCGTAGACAAAAATGGAAGATGAGATTAGAAAAAAATATTTTAAGAGACTCAAACGATAATTTAGAGTCCACAAATGATTCCGAAGGGGTCGAATTAGTCAAAATAGTGAACCCGGGGGTACTAGTTAAGTGCCCGGTCATTTTCGAGCTAAACCGGGACCATTCGAGGGCATTTTGGTCTCTTTACATTTATGGGTAAGTAGACCTACGAATTTTGAAACCCTAAATCAGATTATAAGAGTTGAGTCTAGGGTTATAAAGAAAGAAAATACACCATAGCCATTAGAGAAGAGAGAGAGGTAATTTCCTAAGGCAAAAGAAGGAAGGAGGGGGAATTCTAAGGAGATTTCACCACAAATTTGTTGGGAAGGGGGAGTGAAGTATCAAAATCATCAACCATCATCAACAACCACGAAATTAGACCCTACAAATAATAAGGCAAGTGGTTATTTGCAAAGTAAATTGAGTTATAATACCCATATTTAAGCTTTATGAAGAACATAGTTTTTATGATATTTTTGGGAGAAAAACAGATGATTATGATGCATGATTTGTAGGGATTTCATGTAGAACATTTTTGGATCTCCAAATATTCTGTTATCATAGAAAACTGGATGATTGAATCGAACTAAAAATCGAGAATTATGATCAAAGATGTAAAGAATGTGTTTTTAGGGTTCTTGAATATTAGTAAGATTTTTAGTTAATTTGGCCAAGATTTATAATGATTTTGTTGTTTTAAATCGTTAGTAATAATCCCAGAACATGTAGGAATGATTAGAAATTGTTGGTTGCAAATATGGTGGATTATCATGAAAGATAGATAGATAAAAATGGTGAAACCCGCATGAAGAAGATGAACTGGGTATGTCACTGCTTGATCGATCGATCGACCCTTGAATGTCGATCGATCGAGCAGTCGATCGATCGACTAAATCCCATCGATCGATCGACCCTGACTAAACTTTAGAGAATTTTTTGAATAATTTCCTTTTAATTACTGTTGCTTAATGGGAACCTTAGTGATGATATTTTACCTATGAGGAGACTTCATAAATACCAATAGGTGTACCGTTAGATTTCTTCATAAATGATTGAGTGGGAATTTTGGAGAAATGGACCGACGGGAGAACGATCGATTGAGCCGTATATTGGGATTGTGAGAATTTAGCTACAGAAAGAGTGAGAGTAAATTCCAAAAAAAATACTAGTAGATTAAAGTTAACTTAACTACGGAATTAATGGAGGGGTAACTAGGGCCCTTAGAGTTGCGTGAATACTCGAATAAATGCAATAGTAAAAATAATTGTAAATTAATGAGTACAGTGAATATAAGTAAAATATATTACGTACGGGCATAATTTGATAGGTCGGGTGTGTACCTACTAAATTGTATAAAACTTTGGGTTGAGAGAATTTTTACCTAAATTAATTATGTTAGGGTCGATGAGACATTCCGAACTAACATAAAGTTATTATATGTTTTGGGGTCAATGTAAAATGCCGAACCAAACCTTAAACTGGTGTCGCGATGGACGAGTCTTGAACCAAAATATGTGTATATATATATTTTTAAATAGTTGGGGTCGATGGATCATTCCGAACCAACTCTCACTTGGGGTCGATGAATCATTCTGAACCAAGAATCATTTATGTGTGGTAAAAGGATATATTAGTGATAACTGATATTAAATACATGATTGTATGATAAAACGTATTCTATGTGCATAATCTACAGATTGAGAATAGTAGATAATGAGATGAATTGTAAACATCTTAGTAATAATTTATAGCGTGATGTAATTATTACAAGAATAAGGATAACGAGTAGTAAATAAGTTACCTACGCTTTTGGGTAGTATAACTAGGTGAACTAAGTATCCTCGTTAGACATGAACTATAGAAGAGTGGTGAGGAAGTTCTAGGGAGTTGTTGTAAACCTTAATATGTGTAATCAATAACTCAATTGTGATAACTGCTCGCAAAATATTTTTTAAATGTTTTGAGTACTGACTCTTGCTATGTAAAATTTTTAAAACCTTTTAGGTGCCCAACCACAGGGACACCTAGCATGATTTCATTCCAGGGATTTGGGAGCTATAGCACGTGTGGATGTTGCAGGGATTGTTTAGACGCTTCCTCTTTTTTCAGTTCTAGTACATGATCTCAGTTTTTAGTATTTGTAGTTGGGACATGTTGTCCTATATTTACTCTTACAATTATTCTAATTCTGGATTTTGAGTTGTCTTTTATTGGCCGTGGTTTTCGACAAGACTTTATCAGCATTAAGTTATTTATGCCACTGTTTTAAATATTACTAGAATTACATTGTGTGTTTGGATTATTTGTTCTGGTTAAAGAAGATAAAATTTGGCACTCGCTTATTTTTCACTTAGGTGGTTAGTAAATTAAAAAGTTTTCGGCAGTGATGCTAATAATGAACCATTTAAGAAACCTGTTTAAATTAAAATAAGGCTTGATCACCCAAGGTTTAATTAGGCAGGGTGTCACATTTTGCCAATTCGTTAAACCTGAGAGAAAAGAGAGAGTAGAGAGAAGAGAGAAGAGAGAGAAGGGAGAAGAGAGAAAAAGAAGAGGAAACCTTAGTTTCTTCCTAGATCCAAACCTCTGTGAGATTTCTCCATAAACAAACACCAAAAACTAAAAGTCCCATACATCAGAAAATTGACCTTTTGAGAGATAGACCTTTATACGGTTTCTGTATTGTTGGTTTTGTGTTCTTCGTTTGAAGACCTCTTCAAATACGTTGATTATCTCATAACTCATCTCTAAGAAAGTGTTAAGTTTCATATTGAAACCGAGACTTTCTAAAAGAGAAAATCTCACGATTATAGTTTTCTGTTTATCTTTTTAGATCAGATTTCTTATATCTAATCTGGTTCAACTAGTTTTTGAAATAAAAATTTTAGTTTCAAAAATAATTTTAAGTTCTAGTAAGTTGTGTGTGTTTCCAAGTTTTTATTTCATTTTTTTTGAAATACTGGTGTACAAAAATAATAGGAACACAAACGAACTCGTGCTAAAGTTTTAAAAGCAACCAGATCTGAAAAATAAAGTTTTAGATAAAAACTTGTTGAACCAGTCATTGCATGTTAAGTCTGAATCTGATTTGATAAAGTAGACTTCTAGTCTAGTTGGATATGCAATTGTAGGTTCATAATTTCAAAATATTTTCAAAACCCATAAATTGTATAAGACCTTGAACCGTCTTCCGAGCAAGGTATCCTTGAGATCGGTGGGTATATAAAAGATCAAGAAGCCTTTTGCTTGTGAAATCAAGATTCAGAAATAACTTTCATATACGAACTATTGTAATTTGTTAGGAAAGTTCGTATAAATCTTAAGAGGGCGAGTTGCATGTTTGCATATAGTAACACATCACAAACACTATCTCACACGAACACTTAGACACAGTGGTTCTGTCTGAGAATTTTGAATTTGAAAGAGTTGCTAGAATCTTAATTCAAACAGAAGGAAATCAAGGAAAAGACAAAGAAGCAGCAAAAAAGGATCAAGTTCCAAGTCAGAATACCTTCGGAGTGGAGAATCTCGTGTTGGTACATTCTAAACTTAGATTAGGATCTTTGTGGTATGCTTAACTATTGTAACCTGATTTTTATTCTAGTGGACTTTTTGTTTTGTGCCGTAGAGGGCACCATAGATGTTTCCCTTGCTTAAGGATTTTACCACGTTAAAAATTCATGTGTCTATTTCTGTGAATGTTCTTAATTGTTATTTTGATTGGGAATGCATGGTAAAGATAATAGATGTTTATTAAAAATAAACTTAAGGTAATCAACTATTGAATTTAATCCATACATTTAGAAAAAGATTTTATAGCACATCTTGTGTTTTTCGAAAAGAGTTTTGCCCAAAATATTTTTTCGGAGTTTACTCAACTTATAACTATTTATTATTAATCTATTAAACAAAAGGATTTTAGTATTAAGGCTGTTTTTTCAGTAATCCAACTCTCTGTTTTGGAAAAGGGTATGGTGATGAACCTCCAATTACGTTTCAGTTAAGAGTACTTAACGCCCTCTGATTTTGCCCGATTGCGCCAAAAAATGTCCCCCCTCCTGCCCTTAGCCCTCCTTGATTATTAGCAGCTCTTATCACCCTAGTGACTTTCCTATATGCTCCAGGATAAGTAAGAACAAGTTGATTGACCTATTATAGAGAAATCACTGATTAGTAAATAGATAATTGCAAAAGAATATGGACTCTTCTTCAATGATGTGTCCGTGTGCTGAAACTAACCTCATCAGTACAACATGAGTCTTCTTCATTAATTCCTCCAAGGTTTGGAAACCCATTATCAGATATCCAAAGCACCTGTAAGAATCAAGTATTGGACTTAAAAACAAAACAAGCATGTAGTTACACAAAAGGTGTAACATAAGGACCACAAAAAGCTTATAAATACCTTACAATTTTGACTGATCATATCAAATTTTCTATACTACACACTCGTTCAGTATAAAAAAATATAATAATAAATAGATTGAGCATTCAAATAGAGTTTCTATAAATAAAATATGAATTACACAAACAACGTTGATTATAACTGAAGTTTGCATGATCGTAATGGGATCATAATGGGCTATATTTACACCAAATCTTTGAATTCGGAATTTAGGTGTAAGTTCATGAAATAGTAACCTAGAGACAACCTGTTGCTGATCACGTAATTCTCTTGCAAAGAAGATATCAGTTGTATGTATAAGACAATCCAATTCGTAATTCCCAACTTGAACCTATTCCAATAAAATTAATCAACTCGTAAGCATATGAACATACAGGCAGAAACACTCAGATGTGGAGCAAAAGAATATTACATGGGCATATCTTGAAAGAGAAATTCTCTCATTCAACCACTGAACTGATGCAGCGCATCATTGCATTCCTATTTTTATTGCCTCAATTTGACACCTAAGGGCCTATAGAACGAGATAAGAAAGCATAAATGTGTTTCCATATGCTTAGAAATAGATATCACAATGCCACCACTGCATTAGAAGTAGCTGATGCCAGAATTAAATACCTGATAGTGACCATCACGAGCTTAACTCATATCTCATATGATCCTGCCATTTCAGTATCTGAAAAATAATAACTCAAGAAAGTTCAATAATACGAGAGAATAGTGGCGCTGACCCTACCTTGTTTATCCTATTGTACTTTTGATCCTGGAATGAATAGTGACTGTTGTTTAAGAAAATATATTTGTTTATTAAGAAAATATATAGAACAATAGTAGAAATTTGTTTCTAAATTAGTCAAGTCATATTACTTTTTTATTTTTTTTTATATTACATTTTCTTAGAATTAATGAATTATGACCCTTGTAATAGGCTAGGAGTGATCAAAACAAGGAGAGAAGATCACTATTGAATACTCCCCACACATGTGGCAGAAAAAGTTGTGCTCAAGTCAGAGAGGAGGTGATTTTTCTTCATTCGAATGTTTTTATAATATTTCTTCTCAAGTGGTGCCCAAGATAAGGGAAAATAACTTTTGTTACTTTTGAGTTGATTCATTATATTATTTGATTGAATACTTGCATTGTTATTCATAGATGACTGAAGAAAAAAATGGAGTTGAACCTACTCGGAAGGAGGTATACAAAATGATGCATACGAGCAAAAATAAGAATCCATCTAGCGATAAAGTAGGCCAACTGATTGTATGTAAAAATAATTTGTTTTTAATGTATTACCTATGATTTTATTTATATTATTAGTATATTAGTATACGAGTTCAGTTGTTGAGTTTGTAGGTTGAGATGGAGGCTCTAGAATCACAGCATCCCGATTCAAATAATTTGGCTCAAGATGACATTTACGCCCAAGTCATGGGACCCGAGAGGCATGGAGGTGTGAGGACTCTTGGTGTTGGTGTTACCCCAAGTATGGTATTTGTCCTGATGTATAGACCATCGCAGACTGAGAGGAGAGATACCGAGACGTAACTTTTACGTGGAATTGAGAGGTTGAGAAATGAGTTAGACACTCAGGTGCAGTCTCAAGTTAAAATGAAAGAAACTATTCAGGTTGAGATGGAGACTAAGATGCTAGAACAAATGTCTACTACGCGGGTTGAGATGGAGGCTAAGATACAAGAACAACTGCGTGTTATGGCATCTTCGATGCAAATACCAAGAGATGTATCTTCAAGCACCGAACAAGTTATAATTATTAGAAATTTGATATATTTGGTAATGATATATATATATATATATATATATATATATATATATATATATATATATATATATAGAAAATAAAGCAGGAGGGAGTTTTGCCAAATCATACAACTTTTTCCACATCATATAACCACATCATATGAAGGAGGTTGGAGTTTTGCCACATCATATAACTTTGAAGATAAAACCTATATAAACAGGTTTGTGTATCTAATGCACCCACGCATGGGTCCCACCCATGCTGTTTTGATTTGTGACCCGCCGTTTAACAATCTGAAATTGCACACTTTAATTTGAATATCAAAGCAACATCTTGAGAAAACAACATCTTGAAAAAAACCAAATTCACATTCAGTTTACTCCTCTACCACAAACAACATCTCTCTCTATCTCTCTCTAAAATCCGAAACGTCCCAGGTGAGTATTTGCTCTATACATATCATGTCATGCACACAATTATAATTCTTAGTATCAATCTTTGATTTATATCTTTGTTTTTAAATCAGATTTCTAGATCAGGGTTTCAACCTTGATCATTCTATCACCTTTATCTCGGCTCACTCTAATTTTCAGGTATGATCTATGGTTTTAGTTCCACCATCATTCTAATTTTAAGGTATGCTCTATGTTAAGGCAAAACAGAGTTCAAACAAAACCCGTTTAAAACTCGGTGGCTTCCTCTTTGTACACAGCTTCAACAGATGACTGGAAACATAGATGAGTGGTGGGGTCCTCGCGGGCACGTTAGATCATTCATGGAGAAGGAGTGAACGAAAGGGAGGGGAGGAGCGGGAGAAGAGTGGCGAGAGAGCAGATGACTGACTGGTAACTTAGATGATGGAAGCTTACAAGTCCTACCTGTGTTGATCTCGATGTGGAGAGGAGTTTGATCTCGGCGATGACTGGAAACTTAAAAGTCCAGAGATTAGTCCGACGATCTCAGAGGTCGACTAATGTTGATGATTGCTCGGCTTGGATTTAATCAAATTGGTGATTGGATCGCAACTGGTATTGTCTGGCATCTCTTGATAATTTTGGTTATTGTTATTTATGTGATAACGAGTATATTACCGAGTTATATTTAGATTTAGTGATATTCTCCATATGAACATAACGAACTCCTAGACGATCATAACAATATTCTCACAAATTTTCTGACATAAATATATTCCCGACGACTCCCTGCTCATGGAAGAGCAAGAGCTAAGGGGTGATTGATTTCAACCACAAAATTTAATGATTTATCACAAAAGATATCTGATTTGTGTTCAGTTGACTTTGGGTATTTGGCTTTGGGGTTTGCTGATTCTTTTGCAGATTTGTTAATGGGTTTGAGATTTGGTTATGGGTGCCTATCTTTTCTGATTTGTTGGTTGGCTTGAGAATGTGGGTGGCAATTTGTTAATGGCTTGATATTTGTTTGCCAATTTTTTTAGATTTGGTTGGCTTTAGATTTATTAAATATACATATTTTTTTGCGATTTTCAAAAATACTTTTTCTTATTTTTTCATTTAAAAAAATATTAATTTAGTTTACAAGATTTAAAAAAATACTTATTAAGTTTTTCTGATTTCTTCTTTTATGTCCCAAAATTGGTTATTATATTAATTATGTTTTTCCTTTTTTTGTCCCAAAAATTTTAAAATGTTTATTCAATTTTTTAGATATTTTTATAATTTTTTTATTAATTTTTAATTTTAATGTTTGAGGGATTTTTTGGTATTTGATGCTTTTTTTTATTTACTTTTATTAGAATAAGCGCATACGCAGGCTTCATCATTCCTCGATTTTCTCTTTCATTTCGTTTATTTTGTTTGGTTATATGTCATCTACTCAAAGATATGTTCACGGGCATCTACTCACGTAGTTGATACTTTTTTTTTGTTTTTTTTTATTATCTGCAGAAGGTAGGTCTCTACTGTGTTCAAAATTTGTGTACATGGCTCAAGGCTGGAAGATGCAAACGTGACTAATGCGCAATAGTCAGTGATGGGCATCTTCTAAATATTAGAATTCAAAACCAAATTATTATTAAGCATTGGATGTCTTTTTTTTTCGGGGGGGGGGGGGGGGGGGGGGGGGATAAAGTCTTTTTGTTTTTATCCATAAAAGTCCAATGTTTATGACAAGTTTGAGTTCATGATATGTTGGCTGTTATTGATGCAAAATAGCTTTTACTTTTTTTTTAATTTTACTAAATTTCATTTAACTCTTTATTGTTTCTATGTCACTTCACTATCAGTGTTAATGCATATTTGCACCAAAATAATATAATGTTGAGGTTATGTTGCACCAAAATAATTTCATGCTTTATTCAATTTTGTTTTCAGGCTTTTAAATTTTAATAGTTTCATGCTTTTATTTTCATCCACCGTTTTATTTTTTATTGTGTTATCGGCATGAGCAATTTTAATGTGTCATGTTAATCCGTTATTATCGATTAAGGTAATGAATTATTTTGAATCTTATATCGGTCGACATATTAGCTCATTTATACTTATGATTAGGTTGTAAAAAGATTAGGCGCTCCAATAATTTTTCTTATTTTACTAAAATTAATGGGTTCTAATGGTTATTAACGATTGAAGCGGGTTAACGCAATCCGAATCCGTTAACGATCTGAAGTGTCGTGCTTTTTTTTCAATTTAATCATTATAACGAAATCTCAAAATTCTTTTTTCAACCGTGCTTGGATGTAATCAATGTGAGTAAACATTTGGATCATTTTTACAACCGTGCCATCGGCACGGGTACCCCCTAGTATATATATATATATATATATATATATATATATATATATTATAACACTAGTCATTTTTATTAGATTTCGGTTGAATCCAGCGCGTATCGAGTGAACTCAGCTCAACAAAATCAAAAAGTGCAAAAACAGTCGCAGTGGAAATCATGGGGTGAGAAGCAACCACGAGTTATTACACAGTCTTAATTTCTGAACTATCGCGAGGTTAGTGACGATTTCTCTGATGATATCTTTATAGACTTTTTTTTCTTAAGTACCATGAGGTGTCCGGGCCAGCTTTACGCGCACCTCGACTAATCCCCACTCGCGGTTCGTGGCTTCCATTGGCCAAGCATTATTTTGACAGCATAGGGAGTCGAACTGGGGAGCAAACCCAGTCGACCCCAAGGATGTCCCACAGGCAGCCTTATACCACCGGGCCAAGAGGCTTGGTTGGATATCTTTAGAGATAATATGTGAGTATTCCAAAAATTTAATTTGAAGTTTTATGTGCTTAATTGGGAGAAATGTTTTTATACTGAATAAATCAATGTGAACTTTATGTAAAAACTCAATACACATTTTGAAATCCATGCAAAAACTCAAAATGACGTTCATTATAGTAACAATCATTAGGATAAAGCATAAAGCAATAAATAAAACTCTGTAAAAAAATAGCTTAAATTAAGCCATGAATACAATATCTGAAACCACTCGTTATATTCAAATTTACTTATGCCACCAGTCATGACAAGTTATAGACTCAAATATAATTGCACATGTGATGTTTTTAATGATCGTATGTACTAATATTTGAACTCATTGCAGACTCATCTAGCGACGAGGACAAAAAAAGCGCGCTAAATGATGAAATGGGTATGTTCTTAATATGTTTTACCTGCCTAAAAATTTAAACTTCGTATACTTTTTTTTTGCAGGTTCTAGTCAGCTCATGTCGCATTCATTCGTGTCATTTGATGAAGAATATTATATTTCGCATGGTTAAATGAAGAAATTCTACTTTGTTGAATTTTTTTGGCTTAGAATGACTTTGAAAAGTTTATATGTTTTTTTAGGGGTACAATACACTTTAGTTTGGAATTGTAAATATTAAAGATGTTTATGTTATCGCTTAATGACATACTTTTGTGTATTATTTTCTCGTTCATTTTTTTTTTAATTATGACATATTAATTGGATTGGCTTATTACAAGATTTCTTTGGTGGGTAATTTTTGATGTTTTAGCATGGCATGCTATAATCAAATGTAAAATCCTACATTTTTCTAAAGTGTCATAAAACAGTGTTTTAGCGAGATTTACCATAAATGTTGGTTATTTCTTTGGGATTGGTGGGCATTTGACGACATTTATTAAATGTTGCAACAAATGTCGGGAAAATCTAAGCCGTCATTTATAAAATACCTCGTAAATTTCCGACATTGAAATTTTTGACATTAGTTATAAATGTCGGACAAAATGTCAGGAAAGGTATCCCCAAAACTTTCTCCCCTTATACCGACATTTATAAAATGTCACCAAAACTACATTATCTTGTAGTGGGACATCATGGGTCCCTCTAGAACTATTAGTTTCTGCGGAAACTCATACATCCTAGTTATAGTAGACGACTATACGAGATATACATGGGTAGCTTTTATGAAGCATAAATAAAAAACCTTCAATGAATTTTTAAGAATCCTCTTAAAAATTGAGAATGAGAAGTATACCCAAGTATGTCGTATTTGGAGTGATAGAGGTGGAGAGTTTAAGGACTCAGGAATTTCTGAGAATTATGTAGCTAATGGCTATAAACATGAGTTTAGCGCTCCCAAAACCCCGTAACAGAATGGTATAGTTGAACGTAAGAATAGGAATTTACAATAAATGGCTAGGGTTATGTTACATGCTAAGAATCTGCCTAGATACTCTTGGGTTGAAGCTTTCCAAATCGCGTGTCACATTGTTAATTATATCTACCTCAGAAAAAATTCCAAGGAAACATCTTATGAGTTATGGTTCCACAAAAAGCCTAATCTAAAATACTTAAAAACCTTTGGTAGTATTTGATATATCTGCAAAGATAGAGAGCATCTTTCAAAATTTGATACCCAAGGAGAAAAGAGATTTTTTTTTTGGATATTCCCAAAATAGTAGGTCTTTGCGTTTGTTTAATCATAGAACCAAAACTATTATGGAATAAATTAATGTAATTGTAGATGCCACAAGTGTTAGGAGTAGTGGCAGTCAACCAGTAACATTTGATGAGGACAATAATGTTTTACCCCCTGATCCTCAAGATGATACTGATTCACTGCCACTTGAGGATCCCTCTCTACCCACCTGGGTTTCTAAAGATCATCGTATTGAAACCATTATTGGTAACCCTTCGGAACCAGTTCGAACTAGATCCCAACTTCGTCAAGTGGCACAATATTCTTGTTTTGTTTCTCTTAAGGAACCTAAAAATGTTAATGATGGCCTTAATGACTCATTTTGGATAAATGCAATGCAAGAAGAGCTAATACAATTTAAGAGTCACGATGTTTGGAATATGGTTTCTAGACCTAAAGATTGGAAGGTTTTTGGCACAAGATGGAATTTTAAAAATAAAGCTGATGAAATGGGGAGGTCATTGGAATAAGTCTAGGTTGGTTGCACAAGGCTACTCACTGATTGAGGGAATTGATTTTGATGAAACCTTTGCACCTATTACTCGTCTAGAGTAAGTTTGTCTCCTTCTAGCAATTTCGTATCATATGTAGTTCAAATTATTCCAAATGGATGTTAAATCCGCTTTTCTAAATGGAATTTTTTCTGAAGAAGTTTACGTAGAACAACCCAAAATATTTGTTGATCCTGTACACCCGGACCATGTCTTTAAGCTCAAGAAAGATTTATATGATTTGAAACAAGCTCCTAGAGCTTGGTATGAGAAATTATCGACCTTCTTAGTGTCTTACAATTTTATTCGCGATGGAAATGATCAAACCTTATTTGTGAGGAAGGAAAATCAACATGTCCATATTTTCGTTTCCACTTGTCCTAAACGAGTAGAAAATTTTTCTGATATAATGCATAGCAAATTTCAAATGTCGTTAATGTGTGAACTCCAATATTTTTTGGGTTTACAAGTAAGACAATACAGTGATGGTCTTTTTATTTCTCAATCCAAGTATACTGCAGATTTAGTTAAAAAAATTTATCTTAGATAATGCTAAACCTTCTAGAACCCCTATGAGTACTTCAACCAAACTATAGAATGATGATAATGGGAAAAATGTAGATCCCACTCTTTATATAAGTATGATATGGAGTTTGTTGTATCTTACCGTGTCTCGACCTGATATAGCTTTTGCCGTGTGTATCTGTGCTAGATATCAATGTGACCCTAAAGAGTATCACTTATTAAGTGTAAAACGGATTATTAAATATGTTAAGGGAACTCTAAAATTTGGTATTTGGTACACAAAAGATACAACTAGTTCTATTATTGGATAAACTGATGTCGATTGGGTCGGTTATTCTGATAAAAGTATGAGCACTTCTGGTGCTTACTACTATGTAGGAAATAATCTTGTTGGTTGGTTATGTAAGAAACAGAATTACATTTCATTATCTAGTGTTGAATTAGAATATATAGCAGCTGGTAATTGTTGTGCTCAATTACTATGGATTAGACAAATGATTAGTGATTATGGTCTCACAGAAAAATAATTAACCATGTTTTGTGATAATTAAAGTTCTATTAATATTTCCACAAATCCTGTTTTGCACTCATAAACTAAGCATATTAACATTAGACGTCACTTTATCCATAATCTTATCGAATCCAAAGACCTCATTATTGAATATCTAAACACTCATAAATAGCTCGCAGATCTCTTTACAAAACCACTAGATAACATTAATTTGAGTATTTGCGTACTGCTATAGGCACGAGTACTCTCAATTAATCTCTATTTTTTGTGATTTATAACGATTGTATATTTGAGACAAATTGGGGGAGAAGATCTTCAGTATTGCTTAGCGTTTTTACTATCTATTCCTATTCTAACTCAGCTAATATGCCAAATTTAGTGTTTATCTTATTACAACATTTCAGACCAGTTGTACATCTTGTTTATACTGTGTAGGGTATTAGTATGTATGTAGTTGAGTAATGTATTTTTTTTTTACCTTATTTTCGGTTCTAAGATGGGAAAGGGTAGTTAGAATTTTTGTATAGGACACATGGGATTTCTTTTTATTTTTGACCCAAGAGTACTGAATACCTAAGGTAATTTTGTCCCTAATATCCAAAGGGGGAGATTGAGAACACACTATATATTGACTCACTTGAGTCTGCAAATATAGGAGTTCCAAGTAGTTTGGATATATAGAAAAAATATATTAGTATAGTTTGAGAACTCTATCTCCTCAAAGGTACATTCTACATGAAGAAATCCAAGTCAAGAGAATCTTCAAAGGGAAGTTAATTATAACCCTAAAACCACAAATAGGACACTTGCACTGCATCCTACATATTACCTATGTGCTTGAATGGTTTATCAACACTTGAAATCATTTGAAAATCAATTTATTTCCAAACAAATCATTTTATATAATTTTAAACATTTTTAATGATTTTTTAATTAATTAAAAATTGGTTTTAAAAAGTTTTGTGGGTCAATATGGAATTTCAGAAACTTGAATTCTTTGATGATTGTTTGCCTGGGTAGAATCCGAAAGAACTACAGAGTTAGAGGTGTACCTTGTAATTAGTATCAACACGCGTTTTTTATTCCATCTGGTGCGTACACGTGTTGGATTTCCAATGATACAATGTGTGTTTTCTCTTAGACACAAAATCGTTATTCAATCTCTGCCCTTGGATCAACTTCATCAACGCTCTACATGCATTTAGAGTCAATCTGTGTGACACAAGCCTTAACCAATCAGTGTTAGTTTAAACCACTATTTGGGATGAACTGTTGGATCGAAGTCAAACCTGTTAGACTTGATCTCAGCCTTAGGATTGATGGTGATGCTCTCGATCCTTCTTCGCTTAGTATAAAAGGAGACCAAGCCTCAGCATTTTGAAGCTTCTGCCAATTTGTTATACTTGAAAGAAAAGAGAGAGTAGCGAGAAGAGAGAAAAGACAGAGAAGGGAGAAGAGAGAAAAAAAGGAAAAATAGTTTCTTCGTAGATCCAAACCTCTGCCAGATTTCTCCCTAATCAAACACCAACACCTAAAAGTTCCATACATCATAAAACTCACCTTTTGAGAGATAGATCTTTATAGGTTTTCTGTGTTGTTGTTTTTTTGTTCTTCATTTAAAGACCTCTTCAAATACGTTGATTCTCTCAGAACTCATCTCTAAGAAAGAGTTAAGTTTCATTATTGAAACTGAGTCTTTCGAAAAGAGAAAATATCACAATTATAGTTTTTTGTTTCTATTTTTAGATCTAATTTCTTAGATCTAATATGTTTCAACTAGTTTTTCAAATAAAAAATTTAGTTTCAAAAATAATTTTCAGATCTAGTAAGTTGTGTGTGTTTGCAAGTTTTTATTTCATATTTTATGAAATACTGGTGTACAAAAATAACTGGAACACAAACGAACTTGTGCTAAAGTTTTAAAAGAAACCAGATCTAAAAAATATAGTTTTAGATCAAAACTTGTTGAACCAGTCCTTGCATGTTAAGTCTGAATATGATTTGATAAAGTAGACTCCTAGTCTAGTTGGATCTGCAATTATAGGTTTATAATTTCAAAAATATTTTAAGAACCTAGAAATTGTATAAGACCTTGAATCATCCTTCGAGCAAGGTAACCTTGAGATATGTGCTAATATAAAAGATCAAGAAGTCTTTTGCTTTAGAAATCAAGATTTAGAAATAACCTTCATATTAGAACTATTATAATTTGTTAGGAAAGTTTGTATAATCTTGAGAGGGTGAGTTGCATGTTTGCATGTTGTAAGAGGGTAGTTTAGATAAGATGGAGGCGTAACCCCTTTTGAGTATGGTAATGACAAGGTTAGTTAGAAAAACACTAGTGATTTAGCCACAAGACACAAAGAGCAGTTTGGAAGGTATGGAACCCATCTTATACTCACAAATCTCGTGTATTACTCACAATATAATAAAGAACTTCAGAAATAACTTGGCTAGAGGGAGAGAGAAGTAAGCACCCTAGATACACCTTGGTAGGCAGGCAAACACACTAAAAAAACACTTATGGGTCTCTGTTATGTATTAAAAGCTTCGTAATAAATGACAATGGTGAGTGGATAAACCCTCTAGTTTGCAATAATTCTCTCTCTCTGATGTATCTCTAGTAATATCTTTTGAACTCTCAAAAAGATCATCCTTTCCTCAAAGGTGGTTGGGGTCCTTAAATAGCCCCCTACACCACCCCCGAGGCAACTCAGTCATTAAAGACTATGAAAGACATCCCTCATACTTCATGTCACAACATTAAATGCCTGATGCACTAGTTGTCTCCTATGTCATAAACATTAAATGCCAAGACATGCCTTTTGCCTAACCACTGTGTGTCAGGGGGTTGTTGTCGCAGAGGTGGCTCACCAACTGTCTGACAGCCCCAAATACCACGGTGGTTTACTCAAGTGAATGTCTGACATTGTTTAGAAGGCTAGTGACATCACCCACAGTAGATGTGACATTTTAAGTAGAGGGTTGTTTGGTCCATAACTCAATGCCCGATGGAACTCCAAGATGCTCCGCTTGAGGTTCCACGGTCAGGGTCCTTCGGTGTTTTACCAGGTGTATCCAAGATGGTCAGGACAAGCCCCAACGGTGCCCCACTTCTCAATCCTCCAAACCAAGTCCCTCTAAAGTTCCCACGGTGAGGTTGTTCGATAGAGCATGAAAGCTCTCCCAGGCCCTGCCAAGCCTGGTCTCTCGCGAGTACCGTTCGACCTCACACCCATTCATTATTCTCGTTACAACATTACAGTCATTACAACTCGTAGTCAATATAAACAAAGATATAATATGGAAAAGTAACAATAAGCTAAAGTACGAGTTGCCACGCCAAGATGCCTCACCAAGATGCCACGCTTGAGTTGCCTCCCCAAGCTGCCACACTTGAGTTGCCACGCTGATCTTATCCTCAGAACACTGTTGCTAATTGGTGGATTATCCCTAATCCCAGGATTACCTTCAGGCCCCCTCTATATTTGCCCATTCGTGGAGGGATTTGTTGTGGGAACAAGAAGTGCCTCCACGAAAACTTCTTAATCCGATGAACCTTCTCTGTCTGGTCTGCTGCTTTTTCCTAATGCTGAGCCTCAGCCGTTCCAGCTTGAATATCTAAAATTCTCCCGAAGGACCTGCTAATATTCTCCCAGTAATGTTCGAAAAAGCGAAAAATTCTCCCCGATGTAACTGAGTCATAACTAAACAACGTTTGAGCTTCTGTCGAGGGGACATCGTGGCTTTTTTGAACCGTTGGGACACCTTCTTTGTTGGGGGGGGTTTATTGGATATGTCAGAGAAAATCTTGGTGCCCAAAACTCAATCTTGCTTAGGAAGGTAACGGTGGCTATTCCCTAGGTGTCACTTCATTAATTGATGGCAGTTCCCCAGGTGTCACTTCGTTAAATGACGTATCGTTGTCTTTTCCATGTCAGAACACTTCCCGAAGTGCCACGTGTACATTTGAAATGATTGCAGGCGGCCACCCACGTGCAATAGTGGGAAACTTAAACGACGAACTTTAAAATTTTAAACGTCCAAATCTCCCAAACACTTAAAACCTTTCTTTTTCTTACTTTTCCACTACCTTCTTCAAATTTCCTTCGCTTTTTAGAGAGAGAGAGAGAGAGAGCTTCCATTGTTGAGCGTCTGAAACCTCCATTGCTGTTCAAGCTTGTGCCGTCCTGTTCTTGATCTCATCTTCTACGCCACCTCCTGTGGTTGCTCTCCGCCATTGTCATGCTCAGGCTCTTCTTACTCAAGGTTGTTTTTTGTTTTGCTCTAACACTCTGTCATGGCATCTCAAAGTTTCCCCACCATCTCTTCAACCAGTGTGCCGCCTGCTACTGCTGTTGCCACCACTACTGGTGCTTCTGCTTTGGACGCTGTCCGTCGTGAATAGTTAAGGTTTTATCGTCGCTCTCCCATTTTTAGCGAAGGTGATAGCTTTGCTGCTGCTTGCAAGACTGTCAACTTTGAATGCAAGTTTGATACCCTAGTGCTGGGTGATGAGGACGAATAACCCTCGAAGTGGGGCTTTCTTCCTCTAGAGGGGACTCTCCGGTTTCGTCTAGAGCGAGGGGACTTCCAATGGTCCCAAATTGACTTCGAAGCACCAGGTGGTTCTCCTGCCCATTTTGCTGCTTGGAACTCTCACATGGTGAGTTCCCATGGTGATATTTTGAGTAAGATTGGCCTTTAACGGGCCAAATGGTTTGGTGAGTTTACTCTCTCCAAAAATAATACTGCTCTCCCCATTCTTGTTTCTCGTTGGGACGTGACGACTCACACATTCATTGCTGCGTGGGGCGAGTTCACGATAACCCTAGAAGATGTCTACGAGCTTCTGGGGCTCGAAGCAACAGGTCATGAGCCTTATACCGATGAGCCTCTCAACGCCCAAGAGACTGCTGATCGTTTGGCGTTGGACCGAATATGCCGAAGTTGCATCGGTTCTTCTAACAAAGCTACCTTCACTCCGCTGATTAACTATTTCTTCAAGGGTTCTAGTGAAGGTAGTTCTTCAACATCAACGGATGCCCCTAGCCAAGGTACTTCGTTAGAGCTTCCTGCTTACATCCTTGTGATTCTTTCTCATTTTCTTTTGACGGGAAAACCAAATGATCAGCCCCAAAGGGACCTTATCAACATATCCCTTCATTTGGCCCGGGGCATCAAACTTCCTTTGGCTGCAATTGCCCTAGGGTCCCTCTACACCTGGCTAGACAGAACATTGTTCGACATGGAACGATCACTTGGCCATTATAACCTGGCCAATTTTGCTAACAGCGTCCTTCTAACCAGCTTTCTTTATGAGCGCTTTCCTGTTGTAGCCGCCAAGGCCAACCGTCCTCCTTCTGGGAAACCATTCTGCCCCCACGCTCTTATATTTATCACAAGAGGCAGATCCGAAAAGAGATGATCGCATCAATTGATCGTTTTGAGGACTTTGTTATGAGGCCTTACGGAGAGGACGCCTTTGTTCATACTTGTGATTTCTTCCAGCACGAATCCAGGGTGGTTTAGGTGGGGGTAGACATTGAAGATCCTCAGTTAGCCGTGGTGCTTCTCCTTTCTCTGGGGTATCTGCCTTCCTACACCGAGTGGGGATATTCTAGCGAACATTATAACCCCAATCGGTGTAGTCGTCAATTTGGGTTTGATCAGGGGGCTCCTCGCTCAGTTTTCCAATCCTCAAACCCAAAGGTTAGCTTTAGCGAGGCATGTTCCTTATTTTCCTCCACTGCTGCATGGGGGATAAGTGAATCAATGGCTGGACGAGTCACCATTCCCTCCAACAAGAGGCAAGGGAATGTGACCAGTCTATTTTCCACGAAGTTCTGGCCGAAACAACTGGCTAACATTGCTGAATTAATAGGTGGCGAGCCTGTGTACCCTCCAGTTCTTTCGTTTTCTGCGTTGGAGCTGGGACTCAAAGGCAACTCCGTTTTGGGGATTGAGTTCCCTCTAAGCAAAACCCCTAAGAGGCCTTCCGAAGAGCTTCCTCCGTTATGCCCCATGACTCCTACTGCCATACCCAAAGCGAAAAGTGCTGGGGTATCCAGGAAGACTGCTCCTTCGACTGGAGCTACTGCTGATGAAGGGTCTTCGCAGCCATCGACCAAGAAGGCCAAGATTGGGGTAGCTTCCACGAAAAAAACAAAGTCCAAATCCCAGACTCCTGTGGTGGAAATTCCCATAGCCTCCGTTCCTCCTCCCATGTCTCCTGAAAGGGCCGAGAGGTTAAGGAGGGAGGCGCAGGCTGAGGTAGATCGGGTGAATGCAGAGTTTCAACGGCGCGCTGTCGTCGTTCCTACCTCGGTTGCCTTCCCCACGATCGTCGTCGATCCCACTGGGCTAGCTGCAAAGAGGAGGAAAAGTTCGAAGGCTCCTCAAGCCACTGGCAGTGATGTAACAAGGCTAAGGAGGAAGACCTTAGGCACCAAGTCCCAGCGGAAGCAAGCTCCCACGGTGCAAGCTTCTCATTCTTCTTCCCAATCTGAGGTATGTACACTTATCTTGTTCTCTTTTCCTCTTTGGTTAGAGCAAGCCGGATTTGCTTATATATATTGTTCTTAACTACTTTGGTGCAGGGACTTAAAGAAACGGGGCCTCATTATCCTAGCCCCCCAAGTCCCCCCATTAGCCGTTTCATGGGCGGTCGATGTGGGGCCATCTCATCCGATACTACCCCACCCCGTTCTCCAATGACCGGGCTTACTTACGCCCGTCGTTCAATCTCACGACGGGCGAGGGAGGCAGTTGTGGAGGGTGAGGTTATAGAGCCCATGGATGTCTCTTCGCCACCAGAGACAACACAATCTGAGATGCCTACTCCAATCCCCTCTGGCTCACTGGCTTCCTCTGAGGCTGTTCTCCCCATTGTTCTATTTGCTGCAGGTGATCCTGAGGTAATTATTTCATATTTAAATTTGTCTGATCTGGCATTCCTTCTCTTTCACCCCGTTCTATGTGCTGAATTTAGGATGTTGGTTGCCCTAGGTCGAAGTATCCTCGCTGCTAGCAAACATTCTTCGTCCAACGGTGCTGACGAGACCTCTGACCACAGTGCCCCTTTTCAACGTTCTGACTGAGGTAAGTTATTCTTGGATACATTTCGCCCTTTTTTCTGTATTTTTTCCTCTTTACTAACATTGGCTTTTATATTGCAGCTTTCTCCTGATCTTTCACCACCCTCATCTATTCCCGATGAACCCCTTGCTCTTGCTTTGGTACCTTATGTGGGCGAGGGAACTATGCCGATGGTTGAGGTTTCTGGGGCCAGAAACCCCGTTGAGGCGGATGAGGTAACAAGTCCCCCTCCAATGGTTCCTTCCACTTTAACCTCAGTGATGACTCCCATTCCTGCCCCTGTTGTGATTCAGGTACTTTCTTAATTCTCTGCATAAACTCCTTCTTATAACGGTGACTTAACAACGAAAACATTTGTTAAGATTTTTTTTATATAATCTCCACCTTATAACGGTGACTTAATAATGAAAACACTTGTTAAGAATTTTATATAATCTCCACCTTATAACGGTGACTTAACAATGAAAACACTTGTTAAGATTTTTATATAATCTCCACCTTATAATAGTGACTTAACAATTTGTTAAGATTTTTATATAATATCCACCTTATAACGGTGACTTAACAATGAAAACACTTGTTAAGATTTTTATATAATCTCCACCTTATAACGGTGACTTAACAATGAAAACACTTGTTAAGATTTTTATATAATCTCCACCTTGTAACGGTGACTTAACAATGAAAACACTTGTTAAGATTTTTATATAATCTCCACCTTGTAACGGTGACTTAACAATGAAAACACTTGTTAAGATTTTTATATAATCTCCACCTTATAACGGTGACTTAACAATGAAAACACTTGTTAAGATTTTTATATAATCTCCACCTTATAACGTTGACTTAACAATGAAAATACTTGTTAAGATTTTTATATAATCTCCACCTTATAACGGTGACTTAACAATGAAAACACTATAATCTCACTGTTTCTTATATCTCTTCTCAGGTTGCTCGAGAGGATTCCTCACCAGCTCTTTCACTTATGGGCACACCCCGTCAGGAACCTGCTGTTTCGGAAGAATATGGCCATGCCGACCAAGGTTTCGCGACTGGTGTTGAGGCAGAAAGTGAATCTGGGTGCGAATTGCCTCTCCCAGACTTAACTCCTTCTGCCTTTTTCCTAATGGTGCTTCACAATTCTCCCCAAATTCTTGTGAGCCATCGCTTGGTGATTGAGCAGTTGGTGAACCATCACCCCGAGACCTTCACCGTGGACTGCCTACGGTCCAATATTCCCGTGATGAGTCATCGACTGCAAGGCATGGCGATCATTGTTGCTGAGATTGCCAATACTCCCACTTCCAGTGTTACCCGAGCCCTCATAAATCAGTTTCTGGGTTTTTTGAAGGAATTGGGTCGTGACGGTTTCCGTTTTGACTAGCTTATAGCGCATTTGAAAACTTTGAAAAGTCAGCAGTTGATTGTCCAAAGGGAATTGTTGAGGAAGCACCAGGAGGACCAACGGGCTGAGGAAGTTAAGTTAGCCGAGCTGGCACCCCTTTTAGAATCAGCGGATGAAGAAATAAAGAATGCCGAAGAGGCTCTGCGTTTGGCCAAGCTAAAACGGGAGAGACTTCTTATTGAACGCGCACAGGTGAAAACTAGGCTAGAGGTTGCTGTTAACGCTCAAAGCTCCTTTGCGTCAGCTTCTTCGGGCCTTCCTGGGGATTTTTTCTCTTCCCCGGACCTATGGTTCCTCTTAGGGTAGCAAACTCTTATATATATTTTCCTTCTTCGTCCATTTATGTAATTCTTGGGCAATAGTTCCCAATTTTTGTAATGCTCTCTTGTCTATTGAATGAAAGAATGTATATTTTCCCGTTTTATCTTTGAGTTATGATTGCTTTCATATCGGTGTCTATACTTCACGTCATCAATAAAACTTGTATATTCATAATCAAAGACTAGATACATCGATGGTACAAACTTAATTGTTTACACATGATAGACTTTCAACCATTTATTATTAATTTTGAATGGCTTGTGTTCCTCCAACTTAGAAATTAAGCAATAACCTGAATCATGAACTTCCTTCACGACGAAAGGTCCCTCCCAATTGGCTGCGAATTTTGGCAGAGGAAGTCCCCTAATGTCTTTCACCGCTGCTTTCAAAATGAGATCTCCCTCTACGAACCTCCTTGGTCTTACCAGGTTGTCATATGCCCTAGAGAGCTGCCTTGTATACATTTGAAAATGTTGTATTACGTTGTCTCTGTGTTCGTCCAATGCCTCCAGCTGCACATGCCTGTTCTGAGGGAGCATGCTACTTCGCAAGGAATATCGAGCAGAGGGAACCTCCAACTCCACTGGAAGGATTGTCTCAGACCCGTAGACAAGGGAGAACGGAGTGTACCCTGTTGGCTTCCTCTTCGTCGTTCGATAGGCCCACAACGCTGCTGGTATCTTGTCATCCCACGATCCTGGAAAGTCCTCCATTATTTTAGCCAGGATATTAACCAGAGTTTTGTTAGTTGCCTCGGCCTGACCGTTCCCCTTCGGGTATGCCACCGTTGAAGTGTGATGAACGATGGAATACTTGTCTGTAAGCATCGTTACTTCTGAGTTGACAAAGGGAGTCCCATTATCTGAGAGAATAACCTTTGGGATCCCAAAACGGCAAATGATATACTCTCTGATGAAGTTACTCACTACCCCAGCCGTTGCCCTTTTGAGTGGTATTGCTTCAGCCCATTTTATAAAGCACTCCGTTGCTACCAGTATCCATATCTTGCCCCTCGACGAAGGGTGTATCGCCCCCACGAGGTCGAACGCCCAAGTGTGGAAAGGATAAGGCGTTGCCAGAGAATGTAAGTCCACCGATGGGGCATGGATCATATTTCCATGAAGTTGGCAAGCTTTGCATTTTCGAACAAATTCGACAGAGTTTTTCTCCATCGTTGGCCAATAATATCCCAACGTCATCAGCTGATCATATAACTTGGCCCCTCCTATGTGAGCTGGGTCATGGGCTTGTTTGAGGACCTCAGTTGCCTCTTCTTTCGTGATGCAACGCAATGGCTTGTTGAAGTACCCCCTTCGATAAAGCTGCCCCTCTTGGATATAGAACCTTGGGGCCCTTCGCTTCAGTCCCATCGCATCCACTTTCTCCGTTGGGACAGTTCCATCTTGAATGAAGTCGATATAGGGCTGCCTCCAGTCTGTTTGGGCTTCTATGAAATGGCACTCAGCTGCTTCAAAAAATAGCTGACACTTATCACAATTCCGTTGTAGTAATTCCGTTGTAGTTCTGTCGCATCCTGTTTCATTCTAGGCCAAAAATATCCCCCTCTTTGAATTCTTCTATAAAGAGGTATCTCAGTTGTTTCGTAGTGCTCCTCATGTGTTCTCTTCAACCTCCGCTCTGCTTCCTCTGGCCCAATGCATCTTGATAACCATCCCCCTGCATTCCTGTAGAAAAGATTTCCCTGGTTTGTAAAGTATTGGGCTAACTCTCTTAGTCCCATAACTCCTTCCCCGGATTCCAGTTGCTTCCTGATCTCTCCTCTCCAATCCGCGTCTCCCTCCATCGGTAGTATTGACTGTACCACCGAAGGAGCTGTCCTTCGTTGGATCGTAACGATAGTCATATCGCTCCTCATGACCATCTTTTGAGCAATAATGGCATAAGCGTCTGGATGACGGTTTATCGTTCTGGGATGTCTTCTGATTTTGGTTCGGTGGAACTGGCTGAGGAGCCTTTGAATGATCGTTATGTATGGTGCCAAACTCATGTGATTCAACGCATATTCTCCGTTAACTTGGTGAATTACTAAGTTCGAGTCACCCTTGATGTAGAGAGAACGAATTCCCCTTCGAAGAGCCTCCAGCAACCCTAGCACCAACGCTTCGTATTCTGCTTTGTTATTGGAGCAAGGGAAATCTAGTTTGTAGGAAAGGCAAATCTCCTCTGTTCCTTTTGAAAGGATGACCCCTGCCCCTCCTTTTTTCTCTGCCGAAGACCCATCAAACTGCATCATCCATTCCTCATCGGTTGCATACAGATAGTTGGCTTGCAAGTCGTCTCCCAGAATGTCTTCTTTAGGTGGTTCAAACGTTCCTGATGGAAAGATTGCCAACAGATCGGCATACGCCTGGCTCTTGATGGCACGAGGAATCACACACTTTAAATCATATTCAGAGAGAATAAGAAACCACCTAGCTGCCCTGCCAATCAAGACAGTTCTAGCCAACAAATACTTAATAGGATCACATATAGTTACAATATGAATTGTAAAAGACAGCATATAATGTCTAAGTTTTTGTGCTACAAAGACTAAGGCCAAACAATGCCTTTCTAGGTTGCTATATCTAATCTCTGGCCCATGTATGATCTTGCTGAGGTAATACACCGGCCATTCTTTCCCGTCAATCTCTTATGCCAGTAAAGCTCCAAAGGACCTTGTAGTTGATGTGAGGTACAGCTGCAACGGTACTCCTGCCTGCGAAGGAACCATGATTTGTGGTGAAACGAGCAGCTTCTTCAACTCATCGAGAGACTCCTGGTGGTCCCTTTCCCATCTGAACTTTGTGTTTTTTCGCAGCAGCTTCATCAACGGGTGTGTTACCTCGGCCAATCCTGGTACAAATCTTCTGAGGTAGGAGACTTTTCCGAGGAAGCTCTTTAGCTCCTTCGCCGTTCTTGGGCACGACATTTCTAAGATCGCGCATTGTTTATCCTGGTCCATCTGCACCCCTTGTCGATCAACCACAAAGCCTAGAAACTTCCCGCATGTTACTCCAAAGACGCACTTCAATGGGTTCATCCTTAATTTATACTTCCTACATCGAGTAAACACCTTCTTTAAGTCGTTTAGGTGGAACTCCTCCTTCTTCGATTTGATGACCAAATCGTCCACATAGAATTCTACAAATTTGTGGAAGAAATCGTGAAAAATGGCCATCATTGTTCTTTGATAAGTAGCTCCCGCGTTCTTAAGTCCAAACGGCATTACTTTGTACATGAAATTGCCCAACGGTGTTCTGAATGCCGTTTTCTCTGCGTCCGCGGGGTCCATCTTGATTTGGTTGTCCCCTACGTACCCATCCATGAAGCTATACATCTCATGCCCAGCCGTGGCATCTATCAGGATATCAATGGAGGGTAGAGGGAACTCATCTTTGGGGCAAGCCCTATTCAGATCTCTAAAATCCACACAGATCCTTATTTGGCTCTTGTCCTTCTTCCCTACTGGAACAATGCTAGATAGCCATAGGGGATGCTGTATTGGTTTGATGAATCCTGCTACCAACAAACGCTGAACCTCTTCCTTAATCTTCAAGTCCAACTCAGGTTTATAAGTCCTTGTTGCCTGTTTCACCGGGATGGTTGAAGGTATCACGTTTAGCTTGTGGCAGCTCACTTCCTCATCCAACCCTTCCATTTCGGTATACTTCCATGCAAAGACATCTATGAACTCCCGGATTAGCCTAACCAGGGCTTCTCGCTTCTCCTTAGCGAGATCCTTCGCGATGAAGATGGGCCTTGGGTATTCCCCTTCCCCTGCTAAGTTCAACTGCTCCAACTCTTGTGCCCGGGGCCTTGGTTGATTTGCCATGTAGTCTGGTTCTTCGGCGACCTCCTCCATGAACTCCTGTATGTTGGAGTTGTCTATCACCATACACTGTCCCTGCTGATCCACCAAGAAACACTCATATAACGGGTCAACCCCATCCTCGGTCTCTTCGGCCGCCCGCTCACATCGTTATAAATGGTATACCACTTTCCCCTCCTCAGTGACCACCTTCTTGCATTGCCTGTTGGTAGTTGTTGCCACGGCCTTCCTCTTCCTTTCTCTCGAAGCCTCAGTGATCCTTCCCCCTGAAAAGCGACTCAGCACGCTTTTCCGCTGGGCCTCATGCTCCATAGGATCCACTCCAAGCCTTACTTTGTTTTTGAGCTGCCTTGTGGTACTTTGAGGTCGAGGGATCACCTGATGGGTTTCTTCGGTCCTTACCCCTTCATTACTCGTGGCTTCTTTACTTTGTTCGTTTAGAGGCCCCATTCTATCTTTGATCGAGGGAACCCATGCCCTCTCCATTCTTCTCGTTAGGACTCGAGCGTCCTCTTCCAACTCCGTATAAAAGTCCGCATCTACAAAGTGAGCTTCATCGATAGCAAAAGGCCTTTTTATAGCCCTAATGGTCACTTCTGTTCCTTTGACATTCGCCTTGGCGCATTGATGATATGTTGAAGGAACTAAACCTTCATTGTGCATCCACACTCTTCCTATTAGTAAATGATAGGAAGTTGCACTTTCTATTACATGGAACTTGATGTGGGAACTCAGATTTCCCATTACAATTCCCACATTCACATACCCAATGGATTTGGAAGATTGGTTGTCATACCCTGAAATTACCAGAGGCATGGGGACCAACCTTTCTTCTGGGATATCAGCTGCGTGGAAGGAGTTGATCGGCATAATGTTGATGGAAGCGCCCCCATCCATAAGCGTTCTTGCAAAACTAACCCCATTGATACTGGCCATCACATACAAGGGCCTATTATGAGGGAACCTTACAGCTCTATCTGCATCGCTGAAGGTCACCTCTTATAGGAAATTTTTCACCAGCCTCGCCATGGGTCCCCTCCATTTCAACGAGGGAACCGCGTCCTTCCTCGTGATGTCTAGGATCACCTGAGTTATTTCCAGTCTGCTCTCCTTTGGTATCCCCACTTGATCGAAGAACCAAGAGAATTTTGGGGATTTTGAAACTGCGCTATACTCAACGACTGCCTCTATTTCCTCGCCCTCAACGTTGTATACGTTTTCCACGTCTTTAGCGCTTGCTTCATCGTAGGCTAAAACTACGTTAGCCATTCCTGTGGTGCAACGTTCCAGAGTTTCTTTGAATTCCCTTTGCCTCATTGTTGACCTTCCTTCTCCTCTTTCTGCCTCATCGTCGTAGGCCGTCACCAAGTTAGCCCCATGTGCTGGAAGCGGGTTGTTGTTAACGTTTTGTGGGGGGATCTGCAGCGTCCCTGCCTTCATATACTTGTCAATGATTCTTCTTAGTGTGAAGCAGCTCTCTGTCGGGTGCTGGATCTTTCGATGAACCTGACAATACCTAGGATCCGCCTTCGTTGCGTCATCGGGTTCCTCCGAAGGAACACCTTTTGGCAGGTAGACCGTTCCACCTTGGACCATGGCGTTATAACAACTCACCGCCTCTTCTATCGTGCATGGTAACGGTGGTGGGTCTTCTCTATCCCTTCCGAACTTCCTTTTGTTGTCCTTCTTTGCCGCCCTACCCCCATCTACTCCTTCGGTGTATCCCACCCGTGGGGGTTGAGGCCTTCCTCCCCCAGGTTGTATCGGCTGTCTGAATATCATAGGCGCCGCCACCGGGTTTGGTCGTACGACCAATGAGATGTTCCTTACAGATTTTAAGAACGCCGAAAAAGTTCCCTCACGCGTCTCATTGATGAGATGGCAGATGTACTCCGACAGTAGTCCTTCGGCACAGATTTGTAATAGTTTGGATTCCTTGGCCTCCTCTCTCACGTCCAGAGACCTTTCCCTGAACCTCCGAACGTGCGCCACCACGTCTTCTCTCGGTCGTTGCTTCTCTCTCCCTAGTTGGGTCAGAGTGAATTCATCCTCTGCTAGAAAGAACTTTTGGACAAACAGCACATGCATCTCTTCCCACGTGGAAACACTTTTAGGGGCCAAATGAGAATACCACGTGTATGCTTTATCGGTTAGGGATTTGGAAAACTCCCTCAACCTGAGTTTCTTGTTGTTGCAATGCGCCCCCAGGTGCTCAATAAAACGTTTAATGTGCTCTTTCGGATTCCCACCCTTCCCTGTGTATTTTTCAAAGATGGGGGGAATATAATCCCTCGGGTAAGGCTCATCGTTGTATTCCTGAGGATAAGGTGTCCTAAAGTCATCATAGACTGAAGCTACCTCGCCTATAGACTGTGAGGAAGCCTGCACAAACTTTAACATCTCCTTTTGCATTTCTCTCCTCATTTCCTCCATGGGCAATGGGGCAACAACCAATGGGGGTGTTGGCTGAATGACCGTAACAGTTGGAGCCATCGTTACGGCTGGCGCCGTTGATACTCCGGAGATTCCCATTGATGGATTCAGGACGGAGGGTATGCTTGTCGGGGCTGCTCCCGTTGTACTTGCGCCCGGTGGAACCGTTGGAGCTGCCCCTGGTGTTACGAAGGAATTGGCCTCAAGTCCTCCCAGCACCGTTGAAGCTGCAGGAGTTTGCAAAAACTCATAGAACTTGCTCATGAGGAGGGTCATCTGGGCAGGTCCCAGCCCAGCGCTCGAGGAAGCCTGCGTCACTCCTTGAGCGCCCGTTGTTGTCTGAACTGGGGGCACTTCTATTCGAGGAGATCCGCTCCTTAAAGCCTCCAATTCTACCGCTACTTGCTCTTCACTGTGTTGGATATCATCAAAGTTGAGCCTTCGATTAACGTTATCTTGCGCCATACTCCTTCCTTAGAAGAATGCCTACCCAGCAGAGTCGCCAAATGTAAGAGGGTAGTTTAGATAAGATGGAGGTGTAACCCCTTTTGAGTATGGTAATGGCAAGGTTAGTTAGAAAAACACTAGTGATTTAGCCACAAGACACAAAGAGCAGTTTGGAAGGTATGGAACCCATCTTATACTCACAAATCTCGTGTATTACTCACAATATAATAAAGAACTTCAGAAATTACTTGGCTAGAGGGAGAGAGAAGTAAGCACCCTAGATACACCTTGGTAGGCAGGCAAACACACTAAAAAAACTCTCAAGGGTCTCTGTTATGTATTAAAAGCTTCGTAATAAATGACAATGGTGAGTGGATAAACCCTCTAGTTTGCAATAACTCTCTCTCTCTCTGATGTATCTCTAGTAATATCTTTTGAACTCTCAAAAAGATCATCCTTTCCTCAAAGGTGGTTGGGGTCCTTAAATAGCCCCCTACACCACCCCCGAGGCAACTCAGTCATTAAAGACTATGAAAGACATCCCTCATACTTCATGTCACAACATTAAATGCCTGATGCACTAGTTGTCTCCTACGTCATAAACATTAAATGCCAAGACATGGCTTTTGCCTAACCACTGTGTGTCAGGGGGTTGTTGTCGCAGAGGTGGCTCACCAACTGTCTGACAGCCCCAAATACCACGGTGGTTTACTCAAGTGCATGTCTGACATTATTCAGAAGGCTAGTGACATCACCCACAGTAGATGTGACATTTTAAGTAGAGGGTTGTTTGGTCCATAACTCAATGCCCGATGGAACTCAAAGCTGCTCCGCTTGAGGTTCCACGGTCAGGGTCCTTCGGTGTTTTACCAGGTGTATCCAAGATGGTTAGGACAAGCCCCAACGGTGCCCCACTTCTCAATCCTCCAAACCAAGTCCCTCTAAAGTTCCCATGGTGAGGTTGTTCGATAGAGCATGAAAGCTCTCCCAGGCCCTGCCAAGCCTGGTCTCTCGCGAGTACCGTTCGACCTCACACCCGTTCATTATTCTCGTTACAACATTACAGTCATTACAACTCGTAGTCAATATAAACAAAGCTATAATATGGCAAAGTAACAATAAGCTAAAGTACGAGTTGCCACGCCAAGATCCCTCACCAAGATGCCACGCTTGAGTTGCCTCCCCAAGCTGCCACACTTGAGTTGCCACGCTGATCTTATCCTCAGAACACTGTTGCTAATTGGTGGATTATCCCTAATCCCACGATTACCTTCAGGCCCCCTCTACACATGTAGTAACACATCATAAACACTATCTCACACTAATACTTGGACACTGTAGTTCTTTCTGAGAATCTTGAATTTGAAAGAGTTATTGGAATCTTAATTCAAACAGAAGGAAATAAAGGAAAAGACAAAGAAGCAGCAAGAAAGGATCAAGTTCCAAGTTAGAATACCTTTTGAGTGGAGAATCTTGTGTAGGTACATTCTGAACTTAGGTTAGGATCTTTGTGGTTTGCTTAAGTGTTGTAACCTGATTTTTATTCTAGTGGATTTTTTGTTTTGTGACGTAGAGGGCACCGTGGATGTTTTCCTTTCTTAAGGGTTTTCCCACTTTAAAAATTAATGTTTCTATTTATGTGAATGTTCTTAATTGTTATTGTGATTGGAACTGCATGGTAAAGATAGTATATGTTTAATAAAATTAAACTTAAGGTAATCAACAATCGAATTTAATCCATACATTCAGAAAAAGATTTTATAGCACATCTTGTCTTTTTGGAAAAAAGAGGTTAGCCCAAAAAGTTTTTTCGGAGTTTACTCAACTTATAACTATTTGTTATTAATATAGTAAAAAAATGGCTTTTAGTATTAAAGTTGTTTTTTAATTATACACTATAGTTCTTACAATTCTTGCTTTATGTATCCTGAAGGTGACAACCAAATAGGTCATCATGAGGGTAAAGTACTTCTGATAACAGAAACCAATGACCAACTTCTCTTTATTTACCTTTCTTGGATGAACATCTACTTAGTTTGACAAATTAATCCGTCAAATATAGGAGCAAGCTTTGTCCTCATCTACTTAGTTTGGCAATTTTCCACCTCTATCCCTGTTGATACCAAAATTAATATGCTGATATAGACGAATAATACGAAGACACGTGTCAATCTACATGGCACAATAGCAACGAGGAAGTTCATTTTCCCGACCAACTCATGTTCTCTCCGAGCAACGAGGATACACCAAGGAACTTTATCACTCCGAGGTACTCCAACGCTCCGAGGAACTTCAGAGCAACGAACAACTAAGGCGGTCCGAGCTGCATCTCGGCCATAGCATTAATTGCCAGATAATCAACAGTTCAACTATTCATTGAATGTTCATCATCTTGACACACACGTTGCATTAAATGTATTACCCTTTCATATGTATATCATTTAATGTATCAACCCTTTCATGTACAGCCTAAGGGCTATAAATACCTTGTATCACCCTCATTCAAAGGGGGAAGGGAAATTTCTTGAGAGAATTTGTACTCGAGAATTCCCAAACATTCAGCAATAACATAATAGTGGACGTAGGCCATTCATATAAGGCTGAACCACTTTAAAATCTTTGTCTCATTTTATTTATCTGTAATTGAATAATTAGAGCGTTATAATTTTTTACATCAACAGATTGGCGTTGTCTGTGGGAACGATTGTTACTATCGTTTTTCACCAAAAATCATTCATCATCAATGGCGGATAATCCAGAATCTAGCAATCGAAACGCTGGAAATACTGGAAATCCTCCGAATCCCTCTACACCTCCAGATCTAGCCGGAATTATGATGAATCTGGCTCAAGGACAAACCGCCATGCAAGAAACAATGAGGCAACTCATACAAACCCTTCATGGCGGTGCACCTGCACGTTCAAGACAGCAAAGTGGTCAGAGGAAAACTTATTTACTTTCTTCACGATCCAGGCGTACTGAGTCACGTCGTAATGAGGAGTCTGATGATTTCTCTTATCAACCTGGGCGAACTTCATCAATAAGGGCAACAGATACTGATCAACATATCACACTCTCTCCAGAAAGACCCAGTGCTTTAGAAAGACTGAATAGGGTGTCTCCTTTCAGTCGATTAGGCCCTAGGAGGAATAGGAGTCCACCTAAGACCATGTCGAGGAGTTTTCGACAACCATCAGATCTAAGAGAAGGATCAGCACAATCACGACCAGTTGCTCGTAAAGATAAATCTCAGGAGGATACTTCAGAACGATTTATTGCTCGAACTAACAAGCTCGATGAAGGAAATGATGCGTGGAAAGGTTCCATCCAACGGTTGGAGGATAGATTGGGAGAAATGGCCAAGGCAAAGAACCCCCTACAATGAACTTTTGTTCGAGGAACACCTTTTGTACAGGCCATTGTGAATTTTCCTACACCGTCAAAGTTCAAAGCACCTGTAGTGACCCCCAAATATGATGGAAAGACAGATCCTGTTCTTCACATAGAGCAATATTGAGCTGTTGTCAACATCTATGTCGTCCCCGATGAGATGAGATGCAGAGCGTTCACAGGAACTCTTACTGGAGCTGCCCAGATATGGTACAACAATCTTCCTCGGGGTAAGATTTCAACTTTCTTTCAGTTGGCCGAGTTGTTTATTGGTAATTTCTATTTTGGAGCAAAGCCAGTAAAACGAGTAGCACACTTGTTAAGTGTTAGACAAAAATCTGGTGAGAGTACTAGAGATTACATAACTCGTTTCAATAACGAGAAGCTGGAAGTCATAGATTACGAAGAAAAGACAGCAATCACCGCCTTGATTAGTGGGTTGTTGCCTAATAAATTATATTACACCTTGGCGAAAGATCCACCTAAAACTATGTCAGGGTTGATGGAAAAAGCGGACAAAATCATGAATGCCGAGGAGGCTATGGCTGCAAAGAAGAATATGGATAAAGAAACTAAAGTGGAAGTCGACAAATCTAAGAAGAAAGAGCATAAAAGCAATGGTGGAGATAAACATTCCAAGAATAAATGGGAAGTCATGAAGAAGTATGATAATTATACTCCTTTGAAAATGAGTATTAATCATGTCTTGGAAGAAATCAAGAACAACGAGGAGGTAAAATGGCCAAAGAAACTGAGATCAGACCCTGATTCGAGGAGTAGGGATAAATATTGCGAGTTTCATAAAGATCATGGTCACATGACCAAAAATTGCATAGCTCTTCAAAACGAGATTGAAACACTCATCCGAAGAGGAAAACTAGCAAACTATGTTAATCGGGGAAGTGAAAGAAAAAATAATGATCGAACTAGAGAAAGGTCTAGATCTCCTCGTCGTGCAGAGGAGAAAAAGAAGAGGGACCACGAAGATGATCCAGATGATGACCCCGATCTTCCCAAAAAGCCAAGGCAGCCAGAACGAGAGGTATTTTCCATACGTTTTGGATCATTTGATTGTAATGTTATTACAGGAGGAGATGCAGGAGGAGGAGACCTTACTGCAGAAAGAAAGGCTTACCTTGGAGAGGCTCAAACTTGTTCATATATTCAGCGAATAAATCTGGCCGAGGACGATCGTCCGAGGAAGGTAAACAAAGAGAGGCTGGTCATTGGCTTTTCAAAAAATGACCTGGCAGGTGTTCTTTATCCTCACGACGATCCTCTGGTGATCAAAATGAGGATGAAGGAAGTAGTGATTTCAAGGGTGTTGGTAGACAATGGAAGTTCGGCAGACATCATGTACTATTCATGCTTTGACAGCTTGAATTAAATTATCTAAATTGGAACCGTATCACAAACCCCTCCTGGGTTTTGCTGGCGAGAAAGTTTTTCCACTGGGGACGATCAAGTTGGATATATTCATTGGAACCTGGCCTGCTTGTCGAACAGAAAGAATACGCTTCTTTATGATGGATAAGAATGTGCAGTCAGCCTACAACATCATCATGGGAAGAGTTGGTTTGAAGAAGTTCAAAGCAGTTCCATCTACAGTACATCAGTGCTTAAAATTACCAACAAACTTTGGAGTGGGAGTTGTGAAAGGTGATCAAAAAGTAGCTCGGGAATGCTATTATTCATCTGCCGAGCAAGAGGAGCTTAAGGAATCAAGGAAAAGACTACTACCTACCAGGTGGAAGAAGATACAGAGATTGAAATTCTCGATCCCAGAGATGAATCCCAACTTGTAAAAGGACAGGTAGTGGAATCTACAAAAAATGTTATTCTAGACGACGAGCACCCTGAACGAGCAACCCAGATAGGTTCAACGTTGGATGCTTCAATAAAACAGGAGTTGATAATTTTCTTGAGAAACAGGAAGAAAACTTTTGCATGGAGTCATGAGGAAAATGCCAGGAATAGATCCAAACTTCTTATGTCACGAGCTCAATGTGAATAAGGAGATCAAGCCTGTAAAGCAGAGAAGAAGGGTATTTAGCCCCGAGAAGAATCAAGCTATTCAAGAGGAGGTCGACAAGCTCCAGAAAGCTCAATTCATTGAAGATGTGAAGTACCCGGACTGGTTGACAAATGTGGTGATGGTAAAGAAGAAAAACAACAAATGGAGAATGTGTGTTGATTTCACTGATCTCAACAAGGCCTGCCCAAAGGATCATTTTCCATTGCCCAGAATTGACCAACTAGTAGATGCTACCTCTGGGCACGAGCTGCTCAGCTTCATGGACGCTTATTCAGGCTACAACCAGATCAAGATGAAACCTGAAGACAGGGAGAGTACTTCTTTTATTACCCCTAGGGGTACTTATTGTTATAATGTTATGCCTTTTGGTTTGAAAAATGCAGGAGCGACATACCAGCGGCTGATGAACAAGGTTTTTTTCGAACAAATCAGTTGCAATATGGAAGTCTATATCGATGATATGCTGACAAAAAGCAAGAAAGTTGTTGATCATCTAGTTGATTTAAGTCAGACTTTTGATCAACTGGATAAATAACAAATGAAGCTCAATCCAACGAAGTGCACATTTGGAGTACGAGAAGGAATGTTCCTCGAGTACATCGTTAAACAAAGAGGCATTGAGGAGAATCCAGAAAAGATCAAAGCACTTTTAGGACTGCGATCTCCAACAACAAAGAAAGAAGTGCAGAGTCTTACAGGACGAGTTGCAGCGCTCAACAGATTTGTATCTCGAGCAACAGATAGATGCCTACCATTCTTCAAAACACTTCAAAAAACTTTCGAGTGGAATGATGAATGTGAAAAAGCCTTTCAAGACTTGAAGAAATATCTGGGAACACCTCTACTACTGTCCAGACCGGTAATGGGAGAAAAATTGTACTTATACCTGGAAGTATCAGAAAATGCAGTCAGCTCGGCATTGATCAGATTGGATAATGGAGTCCAGAAACCAATTTATTACACAAGTAAGGCTTTCCGAGGTGCAGAGATCAGGTACCCAAAGTTGGAAAAATTGGCATTGGCATTAATTGAAGCAAGTAGAAGAATGAGGCCATATTTTCAGGCCCATACCATCGTCGTTTATACCGACATGCCGTTGAGACAAGCCCTTCATAAGCCAGAAAAGTCAAGGAGACTGATGTACAGGGCAATAGAGCTCGGTGAATATGATATTGTGTATGAACCCAGATCATCATTGAAAGGGCAAGCTGTAGCAGATTTTATAGCAAAGTTTACATATCCTGATACCCCCAAGGAACAAAAGTTTCTCACTGATCAACCTGTGGATGTTACAGGATCAACAGACGTAAGTCCAGACCAACTCCGGTTGGTAAAAGGGCTTGTGGATGTAGAAAGATCATCAAATTCAAACCCAGACCAACTCCGGTTGGTAAAAGGGAGAGAAGAGATGGTCGACGAGGAGCGAAAGTTAATAGGGGAGGATGGAAGAGAACATCAGATATTTCACCGAGGAACTCTATTGGATAAGAAATTTGAAGACGAGTTACCTACATAGAGATTGTACGTAGATGGGTCATCTTGCATAGCAGGTTGTGGAGCAGGGATTATTTTGAAAACCCCAGACGAGATTGATATAGAATATGCCTTGCGATTTCAATTCAAAACCTCCAATAATGAGGCTGAGTATGAGGCCATGATAGCAGGTCTTAATTTAGCAAAGATTATGGAAGCACAACAAGTGATGGTATTCAGTGATTGTCAATTAATTATGAATCAGGTGATGGGAACATATGCGGTTAAAGGAGAACTAGTGGTCAAGTATCATGCAAAGGTGATGGAATTATTGGCAGAATTTGATGCCATTCAGTTGATCAGAATATCCAGAATAAAAATTCACAAGCAGACGCACTGGTCCGACTAGCATCAGCTACTCGTACCGAGCTGCGAAGAACGATACCAATTGAAGTACTGGAAAGTCGGAGCATAGATGAAGACCCGACGATGAATGTTACCCTTGATTTAGGACCATCTTGGATGAATCCCATCAGGGCATATATTGAAGTGGGAGAATTGCCAGAGGACAAGCTCGCGACAAAGAAATTGAAGTTTAAAGCTGCTCGTTATGTACTAACTAATGGTGTTTTGTATAGACGAGGAATTATGGTGGGTTTGCAGAGATGTGTACACCCCTCCGAGGTGAAAGAACTGATTGAAGAAATCCATGAAGGGTCTTGTGGAGAACATGTGGCAGGTCGGACACTTTTGCAAAAAGTGATGACGCAAGGATACTACTGGCCGACGATGATGGCTGATTGTATAGCCTATGCTAAGAAATGTGACAAGTGCCAACGTTTTTCCTCCATCCGACGAACTCCACAAGCATTGTTGACACCCATAACTTCCCCTTGGCCATTTTCCATGTGGGGAATTGATTTGGTTGGACCATTACCGACCACTCGAGGAAGATTCAAGTACCTCGTCGTCGCAGTAGATTATTTTACTAAGTGGGTAGAGGATGAACCCCTCATCGATATGACGTACGAGAAGGTATACCAGTTTGTTTGGAAGAATATCATCTGTAGATATGGTCTCCCTCATACCTTCATCACAGACCATGGAACACAATTCGACAATGAAGAGTTTGCTGCCTATTGTCAACAATCAAACATCCTGAAGACCCATTTAGCACCAGGTCATCCTCAAAGCAATGGGCAGACTGAGGTGACAAAAAGAACACTACTAAATAGTTTGAAGAAGAGGCTAAGTGAAGCTAAAGCTAATTGGATTAATGAGCTACAGTCAGTATTGTGGGCTTACCGAACAACTCCCCGATCAGCAACTGGAGAATCACCATACATGCTGTAATTTGGAAGTGAGGCTGTAATACCTACTGAGTTGGGTCTCCCAACACACAGAGTGCTGAATTTCAATTCCCCAGTCAGTGACTTGATGAGAAGATTAGATTTGGACATGCTAGAGGAGGTTAGAGAAGAGACATCCATTAGGAATGCTGCTTACCAACAACGCACAGCTCTGTTCTACAACAAAAGGGTGAAGAAATGCGACTTAAAAGAAGGGGATTATGTGCTAAAGAAGGTCATTCAGAAGCACAATAAGCTTGAAGCCAACTGGCATGGACCTTACCGAGTTACAGAAGTTGTTCGACCAGGAACTTACCGAATAACAACTCTAGAAGGAGAGGAATTCAAGAATGCTTGGAATGATGAACACCTTCGCAAGTATTATCAGTAATGTAAAATGTACAGCAGTTCCATCAACATGAATAAAATAATGATGTTTCATAATTTTTTCTCTCTCTCCTTTGTTTGAAAGTTTTTCGAGGAATACTAGTGTTGTACACTACGCTGTTCAACAGCAAAAAGAAGACGATAGTTTAGACCCACGACCAACTCCGATTGGTAAAAGGGCGAGAACAAATTATACTCCTTTGGTTAGGAGGCGTACACTTGCGTGATCAAATTCGGTTGGTAAAAGAGTTTGTGGACAAGATAGTTCGAAAGAACCTGATAGTTCGAGCGTGATCAACTTCGGTTGGTAAAATAGCGAGAACAAAATATACTCCTTTGGTTAGGAGGCGTACACTTGCGTGATCAAATTCGGTTGGTAAAAGAGCTTGTGGACAATATAGTTCGAAAGAACCTGATAGTTCGAGCGTGATCAACTTTGGTTGGTAAAATAGCGAGAACAAATTATACTCCTTTGGTTAGGAGGTGTACACTGGCGTGATCAACTTCGGTTGGTAAAAGTGCTTGTGGACAAGATAGTTCGAAAGAACCTGATAGTTCGAGCGTGATCAACTTCGGTTGGTAAAATAGCGAGAACAAATTATACTCCTTTGGTTAGGAGGCAATAGTTCAAACCCACGACCAACTTTGATTGGTAAAAGGGCAAGAACAACATTCTTAAAATGCCAATTTTGGCTGGTTAAGAAACAAAATATGCCAACAAGTTGGTCAGAAGGTAAAACCATTCCAGAAAATACAAAATATTCCAAACTGAGCCAAGTATAGTTGGTCGGGGATAAAAACCCACTAATTGTAGTTGATCAACGAGGAGAACTTATTGACGAGGAGGGTCCATCAACCTGGTTGGTCGGACACATTTTATGAAAACTCTCGCTAATTATACTTGGTCGACGAGTACAATTTTACAACCTTAGTTGGTTGGAAAATTTTTAATCATTTTTATACTCATTACTTTATTATTAAGTGATCGAACAACATTTTTTATACTTGTAACTGTTTATTACTAAGTTGGTTGATGAACAACACAAAATTGTTATCTTTTTAACAGATACATATGCACAGATGTAAAAGTGTTAGACAAGTACCAAAGAATAGCAATACAGATTTGCAAACAAAAAATGAAAGTCTTTCATTAAAATTCAAAATAAATTACAAGTTACATATGTGTGCTAACTATTACATTGAAAATCCTATTCTATTGGTTTTTTCCCCTTAGCCTTCGATACAGGTTCCTCGCCAGCAGGAGGATCATTTAATGTTTGGGGAGAATTGATAAAATTCAAGTCCCTCAACATTCTGACATTCATTACTGAAGGAGTATCCAAGAGATGCTCGGGACGAGATAATTCAATATGAGAATGAAGACTATAGTCACCAATATATTTTGAAATTAAGCTCCGAGGAATGGCATGAGCTGGGATCCATTCCATGTCCAGTTTATAAGGCGGTACAAGCAAGTCTAGTAGCCCAGGAGCATGATAATCCCATAAATAATGGCCCTATTCTAGCTTTAACACACCCAGTGCGTTCAACCATCCCTGTTTATAACCTTCATTATTGGCATTTTTAAGGCGAGCATCCAAGTGACAAAGGGCTTCATTGTAGCCTGCCATCCAAAACTCACGAGGTTGTTTGTGGAATTAGAAAGTTATTCTCTCTAGTTTCTCGTGAAGGCTCCTGGCAAAAACATCTTTATTATTCAAAGCAGACTTCGTCGCAGTAAGTTGATCTTCCAAAGATAGGTTTTTCTTGGACATTTCAGACAAAGCACGATCTTTTGCATTCAATTGGAACGCTTGATTTTCCAAAGTAGACCGAGTGTGAGCTTCTTCAACATTACGGCTGAGAACTCTTGATCGACTCCGAGTAGGTGGAGAATTTTTCTCCTCGACAACATTTTGAATAGCTCTTCCTCGCCCACGAGAACCTCTTCCTCGCCCCCGAGCAGTAGTAGAGATACCAGACCTTCTCAGAGTATCCAATTCTTGCCTTAATTTGGCATTCTCAACCTCTAAGAATGAGAATCCTTCATCGGTGACCGGTGCCAAGGCAGTGGAGGATGAAGCTACAGACTCATACTGTGCCAATTTTTTCTGCAAATTGTTGTTTTCTTGTTCCAGCAGCTCGGCGATCTGTCTGTAGGCCTCAACTTCACCTTTTAGGTTCTCTCCCTGACATCGTATCCAGCAATGATCTTTTTGTGGCCTGTCTCGGAAGAAAGCTGTTGATACCTATTCTCATATTCCTTGTGCAACAAGGCAGTTGATTCATTGTGCTGATTCTGAAGATCTTCTAAGGTACAATGAAGCTCCTCGATCAAGTCATAGTAGGCCACGTTGTTGGCCACAGCTCGGTCAAGTAAATCCTTTAGGTACTGATAAGCCTCAATTGCTTGTTCTGAAGCATCATGGCCAAGGATGTCAGCAATTTTTGATACACTCAAATTTGTATGACCAACCTTATAATATTCATGGCATTGCTGCATCATCTTTGTATCATGTGCAGATATCAGTTCCATTCTATCCACAAACTAATAAAGAAGAGAAGGAAAGAGTTAATAAATAAAAATAGACAGAGCATCCACAATGAAGAAGAACAAAAAGATGTGATTTTATTACATCATCGACAAGATTACATCGTTTGGAATACAGAGGATAAGTAAAAGAAGAACAGAAAAAAGAGTACCGAACAACTTCACACCTTTTCCTTGTCTCCCAAGACTTTCTCGGGAGGCTGGGACGAGGAGCTTGGTTGCTCGGCAGGAATAATGGTCTGATTAGTAGAAGCTGGGATTTGTTTTGGAGGAGCAGGCAATGACGAAATCTCCTCGGTGGCTGTCTGGTTGGATGGTGGAACAAGGACTTGATCACCCACTGTCATTGAAGATTCTTCAGATGTAGCTTCGTCTGAAGACTCATCTTCAATAACTGGAGGAGGACCAGGGAGATGTTGTTGAAATAGCTCGGAGTCCTCACTCACCTTCAACTCCTGCAGTGCTGCAACCCAACCATCATGAAAATATTTCAGACTTCCATATTTCACCTGGGTCGTCATAGCTGCCACCCCCTGTCCCATCCTTTGTCCCAACCAGTTTTAAAGGACGTCTTCACAGCTGTTTTTATCTTCATTTTTTCCAAGGATAGCTTCTCGAACATAAGATTCTCGGTGGCATTCAATTTGGTCTCCACCTCCTCCTTCTGGAAATTTACTTCTCGCAGGAGGGTCAGCTCTTCTTCAACCGATTTCAATTTATTTTCAAGCTCCCCAAAGCCTGAAAGTTTCTCGGCATAATCTTTATTTTCTCTCTCCAAGTCCTTCACCTTATTACCCAGTTGTACCTTCTCTGCATCAGATGCAACCAATTTCTTCTCCCATTCAGTTTTATCATCGTCATACTTCTGACGGGACTCACTCACAGATTTAATATCTTTCTCCAGTGCTCCCTCCACAGTGGACGAGGAGCAAGAAGCTTTTATTGCTTCATCCTTTTTAAGGATTAAATTGAAACAGCTCGTCAACTGCAATCAAAAGAGGAAAATGAAATCAGAAACAAACATGGGAAACAACCAAGGAAAATATAAAAAGCTCGAAGTAGAGATACTTATTGAAGACAAATGACGAGCAGCCAAAGCAGTAACCACATCCCGAGTAATGTCTTCTTCAGTACCTAGCACCTCGGGGATGGGTGAAAATTTTGCCAAACTCAATGTAGAACTCAGAGGAATAATAATTGGAACACCATCTCCACCAGCTGGGAGCTGGGGAATGGCTCCAGAAATACTGACCGAGGAGGATTTCCTCAATCTCCTCGGAGCCTTTTCAGCAACCTCAACCAAAGAGGAACTTTTGGTTGGTGAGAAATTGATTATCTCAACAGGTGCATCCTTCTGCACAGGAGACACTGGGGGCTTCTCGGCAACCTTCTGAACATCAACAGAAGGAGCATCATCAATTTTCTTTGTCCCCTTTGTGACATTAACCTTGGTTTTCTTCCCATCGCCAGCAGAGGAACTCTCCTCGAAGAGAGTGGGAACTCTTCTCTTGCCCATTTTCTGGCTCAAAGGAATATGAGATTACGGATCAGAGTCTTCAAGAATTTGCACTGGATCACTGGAGCTGACAACATGGCGAGCAGTAAAAGACGACGTATAACTCCTGTACTGCAACAAATATGAGGCAGACCTGATGTGCTCGTCTGCAATCTTCTGATGCAAGCTCCAGATATGTTTCAAATGCCTTATATTAACTTCTGATTCTTTAGGAGTTTTTCTCTTGCTGTTAACTGCAAACAAAAACCATTTGAAATGTCAATCATGCATTTATTCAAACATGATGAAGTCACAATTTCGAGAATAAAATAAAATGAAAATAACCTATCCCATTGCCATATGGGGGGCATTTGGGACCTTCATACACTCCATCTCCGACTAAAGGAGCATGTTGCCAATTTTTGAAAACTAACCCATGTTCAAAATAATCCTTGTTAGCATCAGGGAGGTTAACTACTAAAGCTCTATTCAAAAATCTGGTTTTTAAATAATAAACGTTATCTAAAATAGCCCATCTATAGCAATACATAATCTCAGGAATTCCTATGCGAGTTCCATGAGTTTGATTTAATTTATGCACCCCATTAACTATTCTCCATGTATTGGGGGCTACTTTTGCAGGAACAACATCGAAATGTTGGCAGAATTCTAAGCATAAAGAGTTGGGTGGAAAAGAAAATCCACACTCAGCAATAAAGAGGCTGGGGAACCAATGTCCCTCAGCCAAACGAAAATAATCAAAGGGCTCAAGAAGATTCTCCAGAGTTACCCAAGACAAAATGGAATAATCAGAACGGAATTTTTCAATAGATTCAATAATATAAATCATGGTGAATAAAAGAAGAAGGAAGAATATCTTACAGGAAGAAAGGAGATCTTTTGACAACGAACGAAAACAAAGATGAACGCACAAGAGAAAGAAAGACTATGGAGAATTCAAAAGCAAGAAAATTGGAAAAGGTAGAAGACGATATGATTGCTTGGGAAGTTCAAATACTGTGCCTTGGGAAATGGCGAATGAAATGATTACAAAAAGAAACTATCGAACTTCCGGAGACTAAAAAGTTAAAAGGGGCACGAAGACCGAAGCAAAATGGCAGATTCTGCGAATTTGGAAGGAAATTCAAATATGAAGAAAAGGCTCCTAAAACCCAGGAAAGTCATTTAATATCGCCATATACCGAGAAAGAATGTTCCATACTCCTTAAAGTTCGAAATATGAAACATTGGGGGCTTCTGTTGATACCAAAATTAATATGTTGATATGGACGAATAATACGAAGACACGTGTCAATCTACATGGCACAATAGCAACGAGGAAGTTCATTTTCCCGACCAACTCATGTTCTCTCCGAGCAACGAGGATACACCGAGGAACTTTAGCACTCCGAGGTACTCCAGCGCTCCGAGGAACTTCAGAGCAACGAACAACTAAGGCGGTCCGAGCTGCATCTCGGCCATATCATTAATTTCCAGATAATCAACAGTTCAACTATTCATTGAATGTTCATCATCTTGACACACACGCTGCATTATATGTATTACCCTTTCATATGTATATCATTTAATGTATCAACCCTTTCATGTACAGCCTAAGGGCTATAAATACCTTGTATCACCCTCATTCAAAGGGGGAAGGGAAAATCTTGAGAGAATTTGTACTCGAGAATTCCCAAACATTCAGCAATAACATAATAGTGGACGTAGGCCATTCATATAAGGCTGAACCACTTTAAAATCTTTGTCTCATTTTATTTATCTGTGATTGAATAATTAGAGCGATCTAATTTTTTACATCAACAATCCCACTACTTTTTCCCCACTAACTTTTGACAGATTTAATATGTACAGGAACCAACCTTTTCAAACCGACTTTTTCATATTCCTTCATCTCCTAGAGAGAGTTTTAGAGAGTTCATTTTCAAATGAAAAGGTCCATGTTTTCAGTGTTTATTCTTCAAGAAAAAATCCTTCAACACTTTTGTGTTCACCCATAGTTTGTTTATTACAAGTTTCCATATAAATATCTTGCTTGGAGTGTTTGGCACCGAGTTTACTCTACCGAGTTGAAGAGTTCGTTTGGGTTTACTTCTACATCCCTAAAATAAAAAGTCTCCTTGTTTTTTGCTGCGGCATTCTCACATGGTGAAAGGCACCATGTGTGGTCGACGGTTGTTACTAAAGCCTCATTGGTGAATTCCAAGGTTCCGATGGAGTTTGAGATTGTCAACTAAGCGGAGGTTGATATAAGAAGACGCATCAGGGTCTTGAAGGGAGTCGAGTCGAGTTGAGTAAGTCATTTTTCTTGTACTTGTAAACATACCATACTTAGTGGACTTAAGGCTAAGGTCGTTAGAGGTTTTTTCCCATTGTGGGTTTTTTCTCGTACATCGCGGCGTAGTGATTTATTTGTTTATTTTATCTTTTGCAAAATTCACCTTAGATGCATGCTTAGGTAAAAAGATAAAATTTGGTTTAAATCACTACTTACTTAATTTGGTGCAAAATTAGTTTGGGTAATGTTTAATTAATTGAGTTCAAGTCATTTACTTTAATCTGATAAAATTTGGTTTGGCCTAATTTTGCAAAAATGGATTAATTATTTTGCTAGGAAAATTTCTAGGACTTGGATTAAATTAGGTTGTTTAAGTGAATAATGTATTTGTTAATTAGTTTAATTTCACTTTATTTTTAATTGAAAGAAATTAAAATTTGGTTTATATAATTGTTTCGTTGAGCCATCTTTATTCCGCATCTTTAAAAGGAAATTCTTATTGAGCATTAAAATTTGGGGGTCATCATTTCCAACAAGATTTGATTTCATCCTTTAGATGAATACAATTGTCAGTTGTATGCCTTGTGAAAATCATAATCTATGGACTTATCCTTTCGACCACTTCGAGTCTTCGCTGACCCTAATCTCCCTCCAAGATGTGATGTACACCTTATTTAAGTGGTGTATACTCCTTATACTTCCTAGGATTTTAGACTTTCTTATCTTTTGTTCCTTATTATCCAAACTCTTTTGTCCATCAGATTTCGTTATGAGATTATGCTTAACAGCCATAGCTTCTTCGGCATTCGTGATCTTATTAGCCCTCACCATCAGCTCTGTCGTGGTTTTAGGATATTCTTTTATCGGTTCATAGTACAACTTTTTTTGGGAGTAATCCACTCATCAATGCAGTGATAGAAATGTTTTATTCATAATCTACCACCTCTAAATTTTCACGATTGAAGTGAGTAATATACTACCGAGTAGTTTCTCTTGGTCATTGATTAACACTTAGTATATGGGATACTCTCTTGATTGGCTTTTCCCTAAAATAAAAATTATTGATGAAAATTTTACTGAGCTGTTGGAAATTGGAAATTTATTCTTGGGGTAAATTGTTATACCATATATGGGCTAACTAAGTGACAGTATTTGGGAAATCTCGACTACCCATCTCATCGAGAATATAATAGATATCAGCTTCAGGCTGGTATTGTTCAACATCGAGGACATGATCGATCTTACAATCATAGTTAGGAGTTACTATGGGTGGATTGAACTTGGAGGGTATAGGGAAATATTCAATGGCTGGGATGAAGGGAGATCCCTTAACAAAACTTATTTGTAGAGGGTTCTTAGTCTTGGATATCTCTCCCATATGATCTTCCAATCTTTTTGATGAGCTCTCTTCCTAGGAAGTCTACTCTGTATGTGTGGATCCTCGAATGCTTCCTATATACCTCACTTATCCTTCCCAATGTTAATATGATCTCAGTAGTTCTTTGTAATGTTTTCTATCTACTTGGGGGCCAATATGATTAAAAGCAGAGGCCTTGTTCAACCTCTCTAAGGCGCTCAACCATTTAAAAGTGAAAGACTGACAATCAAAGTAATTAGTGGATGTGATTTCAGAAGTTACTCCTAGACGATAAGACCTACTACGCAAAGACCAAGAATAACTACCTCTTTCACTTTTGGGAGGAGGTGGCGGCATTTATCTTTTAAGGAATGGAGTGGAGGTAGACTTGGCTTCCAATGATTAGGTTTATTGTCTCAACCTTTCTTACATTGCATCTTACCCTTTGGTTAGGCTGATTAAGATTCCTTGGAGATCTGCTACACTAGGTGGACTAGATGGAGTAGTAATATTACCTCCAACCTTAAGGCTATTTTCTGGAATATCAATCAACTTTCAAACGACTCAATGTATAAAAATTATAGATAAAGAGAAATAAATAGAAAATAATACAACCAAGGTTTTTAACGTAGTTCAGCTGAGGAAAAAGCCTATATCCACGGTTATAGTATTGTCGTTGAGGGTTAATTACAATAAGATCGAAGTGAGGTTTCTCCACCATTCCCCCTTGAGCTAAGGGAGGTAGTGTATTGATAATGGTTTAAAAACCAAAAGATGTAATTCCTCTACATATTGAGGCATTTACATCCACGTACAATAAATATGACTCTTGATCATGAAAAGCATGTGTGCAACTGCTATTGGTAGCCCTATGTGAGTGACCTTTCCTTCCTTGATGATTCACCTTCCTGGTTATGGTCGGTTTGTTGGTCGATCAAGTATCTCTAAAGTCGACCAATAATATGTGAATCACTAAGGTGGATATATATTAGGATAGGTTTCCCTATCTCGATGGTCCACGTGGATGAATAAATTAACCCACAACATTTACAAACAATTATTACTCAAAATTTTTAAAATTTGAAGGGTATTTAGTTATGATATAGTCTTAGTATTAAAATTCACAAAATGTAAAATAAATTACATTGTCATTTTTCTAACAATAGTTCTTAACCCACCGCCACATACCATCCTTGGATCATCAAGAGATTAACAACCAAACACATTATCATATCCCATCCTCATTAACAAAATATATGTGTTTTCATTTTTAGGGCTTCGTGATGTAAACTTTTCATCTTTGTAAATTATAGCCATACTCTGTTACAACATAAGTTAGAATTTGAAAAAATGATGTACAAAATAAGGAATGAGAGAACATAACTATAGGAATATGATGCATCTCCAATATACAAAGGTTTTAAAATTTAAAATTAGTAAGGGAAAAATAGTGATTCTCGTAAAGTTAGGGAAAATAAAACAAAGGACAAACAAGTTGACTTTAAATAAACAAATTACATGTAACTTATTTTTTTCCTTCAACATTTGTTTTTAGAAATACAAAATTAAAGCTTTTACAATCCCAGACGTCATTTGAATGGAAGAAGACCATTCGTTCCATGTGGACAAACACATGGCATATCACCTGAGACATGCATGTAAGTTAATCGTCCTACCCAAACCTTGATTTTAAAACATAAGATCAAACTTGAAGATCGTTTCAGCAAAGATTAGCTAAATAAACAACCCTTTATCAGTATGAATCTTGAGTATAGTCAAGATAAATATGAAGAAGCCTAAAAATCTAATACACTTGAGTCTATAATGAAGGGTGATCTAGCTCATATTAGAGGGTAATTGTAAATAACACATAATAACTTAGATTCCCAGCTAGTAATCCTTGAACTTAAGTCATTATCATCCCCATTATAATGAAAACTCTTCCCCATTTCCCCCTGTGAACATAGGACAATCTTATGGATGAACCACATATATAGTCGCTTCATTTTTCTTCTACATTCATAATATTATTTGGGCAATTCTGCAAATCTAGCATTCACTGTGTGAAGATCCCCCCAATTTGGTGTCATCTGTGGGAAAGTCAAAGTTCTTACCACTATAAAGTTAAAACAACCGAAGTTCATAATAAGTGCAGACCAATCTCATCCCACTCACGTAAGGAATTTCATTGAGTCTGAAATACTCATCATAAGGAGGTAACACACTCCTCTATTATTTCCATCTCTCCAACAACATTCAAGGTCCAGTGGACGCTTACATGTGAGATCCTCACCTACTTGGCGATATACCACACTGCTAATAAATCAACTAGAAGGAATGATTGTCTCCCATCTGGCAAGTATCTATTAAGAAAGGCCAAATAGCCGTAATTAGGGGATCACCCATCTTCATCACTTAGAGGATTATAAATCATATCCTAGTGCTCGGTACCATCATATAAGGGGACCCCACTCCCCAAAGAACTAACCCGGTATGGGTTCTCATTCAAGAGGCCCTTGTGCATGTGCATCAGCACGAGCAATTTGATCGCTCTCTTATAAGTAATTCCATAAACAAAAGGCACCACCAACCCCATCCCATAAAGTTGTCGTAAAGTATAAATCCATCTCGTCCGGAGGTGCAACCGAGCTTAATGAAGAGCGACGAAGTAAGAGGAACCATTCGGAGGACCTGGCCAAAAACGTTATGGGGCATGGTTTAGTTTAAACCTTTATTGAACTGATAAAGTTTTTTGAGCGCCCTAAAGAAGTTTTCCATGTCGAAATTCATGATGTACGATGAAAATATAGTACTACCAATCATATTAGGCACTACCGACAAATCTTCTTGTTGGAGCCATCACAAAGATTTAATGTATTGGGTATCCCGTAAACTCTAGGTGAGATCGGCCTAAAGTGCATTGAAAAGATTCACCTCGGATCAATCTCCTCATTTAGGGTGATGTATGAACAGTTCATGGCCTAGTTTAGCACAAGAATAAGAGTAATCAAGGAGGTCAATTCGTCAATCCCTCTAAAGAAGAAGATCGGAAAATCTCTCAGGAAGTATGATAAAATGTATTGGGAGATGTACAACGAAATGAACGATTGCAACGGTCAAATGTCGATCTATTTTTTCAATTTTGGTTTTGAGCAATTAGCTGACCTTTACAAGTTATTAACCAAAACGTTGGCCTTTTCAATGAACGACCTTATATTTTGAATTAAAAAATATGTCAAAGTGGAGAATGTGCTCACAATTGTAGTTTCCCCATGCGATTAGAAGAAGAATGGTACTAAGAATTCCCCTAGAGGGGTGGATCAACCTTTGTCAACTAAAAAAGGGTCTAGGAATGAAACCTAAAAAAGTCTCCCTAAATCTACGGCCAGTGAGAGTAGCAATAAGGAACTAGATACAGTGATAGACAGGGTTTTGCCACGACGCGAGAGTCACCTACACGCTGGTCGTTTTCAATTTGACTCACCTGAACTATACAAAAACCAAACTTATGACTACACTCAACGGGTGAGTATAGCGACCAAGTCCGGGTATCGAAAATCCATAGAGACGAGTTGCTAGAATTTATAGGATTTAATACTCCTAAAATAAAAGTGTAAAAGATAAATTAAAAACTAAAAAGGAAAAGATACAAAAAAGGGAAGGATTAATCTAGGCGAGTGTATTGAAACTAGATTAACAAAGAGGTAAAAACTATAGGTCGCGTCGAATATTTCTCACCTGCGTTAATTAGTATAAAATGGTTACATGGGTCATCGAGTTATTTAGAATGCGTCTCGTTTTGAAAGTTAATTAAATCAAGGGTTATCACACCCCTAAATTTGCATAAAAGCCTAATATTATTTTAGCGTCAACAAATACCCCGGAAATTACGCACGCAAGGTCGTAAGAACGGAACATACATTATATGCCCCGTCAAATCACCTAGGCATAATAACTAGGACAACGCACCCGAAATAGACCCGTAAACTCCATCACCAAAGAAAAGAAACATGTCAACCCGAAATGAGTTCAATACGGCACAACCTAGACTAATTTATCTAGAAAGCATAGTAAATAGCATGTATTGAAAGAAAGCAAGTAAACCTAATTAATCAAAGCAATAAATAGCAAGAAATAAATATTAACTAGGCAAGGAAATTAATGAAAGAAAGTAAACAAAGCAAGAATTAAAGGAAGACAACTAAATTAGAAAACTTACGTACATCAAAGTGGGTAAAACACCCAAAGGAAATGGAGTAGGGCAAACTCTCCTTGCAAACCCTAAACCTAATGTAAAATGTAAGATAATGAAAATAGAAACCCAAATTGGATTATATAGTAAATTGGAAAAGAAATAAAGGAAAAAGAAAAGAAAAGGAACGAATTGCCAAATATTTGGTATGATCGATCTATCGATCGACCAAAGACCATCGATCATTGAGGATCGATCGATCGATCCAGACCGTCGATCGATCGATCGATCCAGACCATCGATTGATCGATCGAACAGGTCCCAGCCCACTGTCTCAATCCATAGGCAAAATCTGAAACCGCGGTTGACCGAGGTCCTAAGCCCGGTCAACTGACACTCTTTTTGTTGGGCTTCTTGGTCCATGAAGAGGGGGGAAATGGTTGCAAACGAAAACGGCCATATATTCGTCATCCGAACTCCAACCGATATGTCGTTTGCGGCCACGTGATGCTAACTCGATGAGCTACACATACGTGGAATTTCCATAAGCTGGAGAAGAAATGTGAATTAACTAAAATGCCCTCTAAGTAGCATCCAATGATGTAACTTCTCCAAAATGCAACGGATCCTCACTTTTAGCGTTGCAATACCTACAAAATCACAATTAACCCCTGTCCAAGGTTCTCTGGTTAATAAGCATATATATAGGAATTAAGGACCGTAAAAGTGCTAGAATGCATAAAGATATAGGGCAAAAATATGCAATGTTTGTGTCGTATCATACCCCCTAACATAGACATTGTTACTCCCTAGTAATGAAACAAACAAAACCAGTCCACAGAAGGCAGTACAAGACGTATATATGCATCGAAATATAAATTCCACTTTCGTAGGGAACACGATTGCATTTATCATATGTAATAAGACGTTAAACCCCTAGGTTACCCTAGTGGACGAGTGTCGTCTCGTGAGGGTTTTCAGGGATGATACCCACAAACATCACATGGTTTCCTCAAAATAAGCCCAAACCAACATGCGACAAGCCCAACAATAGCGAAAAGGAATTTATACACATTATTAGTACATCGAACGAATTCAAATAAAAGTTTGAAATCATTAACATTATAGAATGCACTTCATAGAATTGAAACCTTAAAATATGGGAGGGGAGCGAGCAAATGCAAAGTGTGATTTGGAAAAAACTTATATAAATCGGATAAACGTTAAAGCAAGCATACATTCAATCATCACGGGCATTACACTCATCAAGTGAGTTCACTCAAAACAAGGAGTTAAAGCACGAAACATGCGGGCATAAAGAGTAAATGTAAAGGGAAATTAGGCCTCACACATGTTATAAATGAAGAACGTTATATATGAAATTAAAAATTGTAATCTCAATGAAAGACACTGCTCGTAAAAAAGAGACAAAATGTATTTTCACAAATTATCAAAACTATTTAAACCTTTAAATTACATCTACCTAAGATCACATAGGACATTAATAGGGTTGTAATGTAGGCTAGGCTAGGGTATGAAATGAAAGGGATGTATATATGGATTCAAAGTGTTGGGAACGACAACCCGAGATAATGAAAAATGCGGGCAATATCAAAATTGGAAAGATAACATCCAAACAAGCATTAGATATATCATCAGGGAGGGTAATCAAAGCTTATTGAACTATCAACACAACATTTACAACTTTCTCTTTCTTTTTCTTTTCTTCTTTTTCTCATGTTTTTTTTTTTTGCTTTCTCTTTTTCTTCACTTTTTTCACATCTCTCTTTTCTTCACTTTTCTCACTCTCATATGCCTCAATTGCAACCGCAACACAACCAAATCATTCAATCACAAGTAACATTCCAAACAAAGGTATGGAAGGTGTACGTGTGGTATATAACTCTAATGTGGAGTTGGTAATGGGATTGGGGTTATGAAATGAAAGGCTAATATTTAGGCTCCAAGGGGTTGACGAGGGAAAACATATAAGATGAGGTCAAGGTCAATATGGTTGATATAACAAAGATGGCCTATGATCATTTCACAAAGGTTACGCAATTCTCGAGTCAAAACAATATATATGAAAATCATGCTCACGTAATACATTTCAAGTATGAACTCAATTAATGAATGATAAAATGAAAGAATAGTGAGATTACTGACGAAATCAACGTTTTCAAAGAGGAAACAATAGTGCATACGCTCACAAACGACGAAAGGTACAAAGCTTACTCATTGTAAGTATATGAAATGCAACAAAAGAATGCCGAGTTATAAAAATCTGAAACCAAATCAATAGAACGATAAAAGTGCATGTGCTCATGGGATTAAAGTTTAATTCATGAAGTTATTCATAATATCAATAGTGGAGGCTAAAGTTTAATAACTTCTAAAATCGAGAACATGCATCGTTGGATTATCTATTGAATCGGGCAATTATTGAAATTTATCATCAGAAACAAACGCAAAATGCCCAAACAAGTAGAAAAAAGAAAGAAAATCTTTTCGAAATTTTTGAATTTTTCTAAGAAAAGCATACTAAGTAACTAATATGTGAGGAAAAACATGGACTAAATAAAGAAATGGATAGAATATCCCACACCCCATAACTTAAAACTTGACATTGTCCTCAATGTAAATTAAGAACCAAGTCAAAGAGAGGAAAATAGCGATATTACCTAAAATTGGAGCGATCCCCATAAGAACAAGTCCAAAGAATCTACAAAAAAAGTTAGTACCGTGCATAGCAAAAACAAATAATAAAAATTTAACTAATTACACTAGACTAAAATAAAAAGAAAGAAAGAATAAAAAGCTAACTATGTACAATATACTATTTAGGCTTCACACTAACTATTGATGCAAAAAACTGGACCGAATCCCATTTTTATGATCACAGATAAATAGATGAAAGCAATCCAATCAAGCACATAAGAGACAAACATTTTTAAAGTGGTTCGGATATGAATAAAGCCTACGTCCACTGTTATTTTATTCCCAGGGGTTTACAATAGCAACATAGGGTGTAGAGAGAGAAAGGATGTGTATCTTGTGTATGGGGTTTCTAGGTTCTCTTGGATCTCTTTCCTTTTAGCTAAGGGGATACATGTATTTATAGTGATGGGAGATAAAGAGATTCATTGTATGTAGACATTTATCTCTACATTCAACGAATCTAATTGTTGAATTGCTTGGTATGCTATGTGTTGTCATCTATTAATACAGTATAAATGTACATTAAGGCTCATTAAATGCACTGCCATCTTCATTAATGCACATTAAATGCATAGTTATCCTTTGATCTTCCTGGTTGGTATGCCGACCAACTCTCCTCTGGTGCCGACCAACTCTCCTCGGGTGCCAACTAATACTCCTCGGGTGCCAACTAATTTTCCTCAGGTACTGACCAACTCTCCTCGGGTGCCGACTAATACTCCTCGGGTGCCGACCAACTCTCCTCGGATGTCGAATATTGCCATGTAGGATGACATGTGTCCTTTTCTAATTGGTCCTCGTAGATGGAGAATTTTTGCGTTAACCGAAGCCCCCAATGCTCCATGCTTGATGGTTTACTTGGAAGGATGGAGTATTTATTCTGCAGTGTTGCTCGGTGCTCGTGAAATTCATGATCTACCTTCTTGATTTGTTCAACATAAAGTGCATTATCTCCTGGACGATATATGATGTAGGCTGATCGATGGTTGTTAATCATTCTTTTGAGGAACTAGATGTGCTATGTATCACCCCTGGGAATTTGGATGCAGCTATGCCATAGTATGCAGCTTGTAGCTTGTCATAATCTTCAAGTATGTTGATTGGTTTGCTAGTCGACCAATTGCCTCCTGTGCCGACCAACTGAGTGCCAACTTCACGTGCTTGATTCTTCTGATTTATGATTCTCTGAATACTTTGTAGAGTAACATACTAGCTTTTGAACCCAACTCTTCAATCTGATTAGTACCAAGATAGTGGTGGACTTCGAAACATTTTTATACAACTTCTTCTTCAATGTTGGTCGGGACAGTAGTAGTAAAGATCTCAGTGCTGTAGATGCTAAATTTGACTTCTGAACTTCAATAGTATGTGCATAATAACTCCTGAATATGCCTCCTGAACTTCTAAATTCCTCCTGAACTTCAATATACCTCCTGAACTTCAATAGCCTCCTGAACTTCAATATCAAAAATAATTCCTGAGCAAGAAAAAACAACTCCTGAATGATAATTAGTCGGGACCCTGACCGTGTGAGTTCGTGGAGTTGAATTTGATGCTCGACTGCATGATGTTATAAGAATGTTCCACCGAATGAATAAATATATCTGTAATAGAAGCCCCCAAGTGTGGAATGTGAACTTTGAATGATTTTTTCTTGATTGCTTTCATATTCTTATAAAATGTTTCCGACCAACTGTAGTTGACAGCTTCTTATTTCCGACCAACCTGAGTGGACATTTTTGGGAATAGATATACTTCCTAATCAACATAAGTTGGCATTTTTAGGAATATATAGTTTTACTTCCCATAGGAATACATTTACTTCCTAACCAACATAAGTTGGAATTTTTAGGAATACATAGTTTTACTTCCCGTGGGAATACATTTACTTCCTAACCAACATAAGTTGGCATTTTTAGGAATACATTTCCTAACCAACATAAGTTGGCATTTTTAGGAATATTTTTACTTCTCGTAGGAATACATTTACTTCCTAACCAACATAAGTTGGCATTTTTAGGAATACATAGTTTTACTTTCCGTAGGAATACATTTACTTCCTAACCAACATAAGTTGGAATTTTTAGGAATAGATAGTTTTACTTCCCGTAGGAATACATTTAATTCCTAACCAAATAAGTCGTCATTTTTAGGAATACATTTTTGATAATAAATGATAGAGACTTCCTCGGAGCTGACCAACGGATTGCTGGGAATAAGATATAATAAATGCTGGAGACAACCTTGGAGCTGACCAACTGATTGTTGGGAATAAGATAATATATGCTGGAGACATCCTTGGAGCTGACCAACAGATTGTTGGGAATAAGATAATATAAATGTTGGAGACCTCCTTGGAGCTGACCAACAAATTGTTGGGAATAAGATAATATAAATGTTGGAAACCTCCTTGCTGAAATAAGAATAGAATATGCATCCAAATAGATATAAAGAATAATTATAAATAATAAAATGCCTCGTTGATCTGTCGAGGTAGAATTATATAATGCCGAACAAGAATAAGATCTTCCAGAACATAAGAATATGGCCGAGAACGTTGTCAGACCTGAATATAAATAAGAATTATCCGACCAACTATCCGTTGGGGGTGAAATACAACGAATGTTGTATTTCTCCTTAAAGCTGAATAAGTATCTTGTCAAGGCACGATTGCATAATGCCGAATAAGAATAATATTTTCCAGAACATAAGAATATGGCCGAGAACTTTGCTGGGCCTACATATAAATAAGAATTACCCCGACCAACTATCCGTGGGGGGTGACATATAATAAATGTTATAGTTCTCGGAGTTGAATATGATAATAAGTATCTTGCCGAGTTCCATGTTGAGATGAATATACAATATGAATCCCAAGGGATATAGAATAATTTTTGCTTGATCCGATATCTCCGAGTAATAATAAAATATATAATTCGTCGCTGAGGTGAAATGATAATAGTTTCCACATTGTTTCTGAGCATTCGTCGGCATTGAGTCTTGTACCTATAAAAGTTAATATCTTGCTCTACCATTTGTGTAGGCTGAATTGATCAGTCGTGAGAATAATTTAATCATTCAATAAATATATGATAGGTATATGTATGAGAAATAAAAATATTAATTTCAAAAAATGAAATAATATATGTTGGCTGATATGTCGAGGCACAATTTCCTGATGTCGATCAATACTACTTTTCCAAAGGTCTACGAGAGCTTTCATCGGGATTGAATCTCGTCCCTATGAAATTTTAATAGGCTGCCCGAGCACTTGTCGAGACTAGAGAAAATAATTATTATCATGAAAATAATTATTCAGCCAAACAATATGTGATGTGTATTAGCATAAAATAATAAAAATTTCAAAATATGAAATAATATTTTTGTGCCAAATGTGTGTGAGATGGACAAATTTTTATCAAATATGCATCATAAATAAGACGTAGAGTTTTTTGTAAAGTTTTTTAATCTCCAATAACTAATCAGGTATAAGTTGCTATTTGAAAATTATTTATCACTTGGTTTTAAAAATATTTTTTGGGTGATCACAAGTTAAAAAAGACTTAAGCCCCCTGTTTGTTCCCGAGCTAAACTCGTGTTTAAGAAATATCTGGGGTGCTTCCCATTTTTTAATACCCCAAGATTCTACTGCTGCCGAGAAACGGCATGGATGATGCCGACCAACATTTAAGGATATCTCAAGTTATAGAATATATAGTATCGACCAAGAAGCAAATGGTCCCCGACCAGCTGAGCAATTTCGTTAATCAACAAAAATGGTGCATTGACAGCACCGAACAATATTAGATGTCACCGACTAAAAAGTGGATGGTTGGATAGTTGCCGACCAGTAAATTGAACCCTCCGAACAAGACTGAGATGTCGCCGATCAAGAAGTAGATGATCACCGACCTGCAATTGGTTCCACCGAGCTACAATATGGGGCTCCGACCAATTATAAGATACCTCGTAGTTGGATAAAATTATTTCAACGTTGCTGATGGATCTTCACATCTTATCTCCAACAAATAAAAATGGTTTGGTTAAGCTTCTCTTTAATAAAAGATGGCCCAAGATGATGCCGACCAACAATATAGATGGCTGGCCAGAATATCTTGAATCCTTAGATCAGAAAAATAACATTCGATGTAAAATTTAAGCATTAAGAATGTTAATTAAATGAATAATTATCTAATCCACTAGATCGTGTGATTTCAACAAAGAAACCCTGTGATGTGATGAACGAGGGGCCAACATATCAAATTTGTGCTCAGAGTCTTGATATGGTCATGATTGTTTTACTGATCATCTTTTACAAGAGGTGGGTAATGATTTTTCAGGTGTCAGAAAATTATTTTTTATATTGATCCCTTCCTATTCCCTATTTGGAGAGATAAAAATATGGTGAATAATCGAAGTTATTACCAAATTTATATCAAAAATCAATCAATTTGGCTTTTTTGACATAGATGGAAGATGAACCAAATTAAGTATATAGTTCATAAAAATGAATGCAAAGAGACTCAAACTTGAAGAGAGAGAAAGTAGATTTGGGTCATGATTTCCATGAGAAAACTTTTTATTGTCTTTAACCTTTTCCCATTCTCTGATTAAAAATGTAATGGCAATTTTAATAGTCATCAAAGATCTTTCAAAAATTATTTCAAAGTCAACAATGAAAATTATCAAATCTTATCATCGTCGTATATATTGGTATATGTAATCATTTAAAATATTGATTTCATGAGATAAAATTTTAACTTGAGAATCAAGCCAAAAGTTTTGATTTATGAAATCCACCATTTCACAGATTTCTCAACAAGAATTAATTTAACAGTTATGATTTTGAAATCATGATATGCAATTTTTGCAGATTTCATAAATAAAATTTGGACAACTAATTTATGTATATAAAAATAAAAATCATGATTGAATCAACAGATGTATGTATAATTGATTATACGTAGAGAAAATAAAAACTTAGCTTTTGATGGAGAACAATGCTTGTAACACATTCCCACAGACGGCGCCAATCTGTTGATGCATAAAATTGGACCGAATCCCATTTTTATGATAACAGATAAATAGATGAAAGCAATCCAATCAAGCACATAAGAGACAAAGATTTTTAAAGTGGTTCGGCTATGAATAAAGCCTACGTCCACTGTTATTTTATTCCCAGGGGTTTACAATAGCACCATAGGGTGTAGAGAGAGAAAGGATGTGTATCTTATGTATGGGGTTTCTAGGTTCTCTTGGATCTCCTTTCTTTTGGCTAAGGGGATACATGTATTTATAGTGATGGGAGATAAAGAGATTCATTGTATGTAGACATTTATGTCTACATTCAACGAATCTAATTGTTGAATTTCTTGGTATGCTATGTGTTGTCATCTATTAATACAGTATAAATGTACATTAAGGCTCATTAAATGCGCTGCCATCTTCATTAATGTACATTAAATGCATAGTTATCCTTTGATCTTTCTGGTTGGTATGCCGACCAACTCTCCTCCGGTGCCGACTAACTCTCCTGGGGTGCCGACCAACTCTCCTAGGGTGCCGACTAATACTCCTCGGGTGCCAACTAATTTTCCTCGGGTACTGACCAACTCTCCTCGGGTGCCGACTAATACTCCTCTGGTGCCGACCAACTCTCCTCGAATGTCGAATATTGCCACGTAGGATGACATGTGTCCTTTTCTGATTGGTCCTCGTAGATGGTTAATTTTTGCGTTAACACTAACTATACACTAGAAGTCTAAATAGCTGAGGATCCACTGCAAAAATAATTTGACTTTGGAGGATAACCAGTGTACCCTCACATACAAGTATGCCCTTAGAAAAATATGAATTCTGTTTGAACAACGGAAGGCGTGTGTAAGGCGTAAGAAAGGAACCATCGCCAATCAAAAAATTTCGAGAGACGATGGGGGATTTGGATTGAACGGGTGACAAAAATATGTGAGGACCGAGAAAAGCCGAATATCCTCCCAATGATTTTAAAATTGGAATGGGAGGTGGCGCACACAAAGTCAAAGATACGATTGTGGAAGACGAATTGAGCAAGTACTCCTTATCGGCGAAAAGGTTTAAAACATTAAAGTTTGAAATCGAATCATCGGGTACATGTGACGGTATGATAACATAGAATGAAAATGGGGAGGAAAGAAATTCAAACTTCAAAGATGAGTCATCATCGCTTGAAGATTGAGTTTCGAAGGAAATAAGGTCATTTTCAATGAAATGTTCTTCTTTGGGGGCCAAAGAAGAAATCATTTCATTGCAAATAGATATTACGTCATTTTTATCCTCACTTTCAATATCTATTATGCAATGGGCAAAGTCGACAATGATTTGTTCCAAAGTAGGCACAAATTTCTCATTTGGTTCAAAACATTCTTCGACTTCGAAAGTCTCGGAAGCAAACTCGTCATCGGATTCAAATAATAAATCCAATTCATGTTCCCACAAACGATTTTCCTCCCGATAACGATTTTCAATTTTCTCATTTTCAAGCGTACGCAAACCCTCACCGAATGTCATAGGTCGATGAGTGGAATCTTGAAAATGGGAACTTTGAAAATTATCATCGGACTTAAACTTAAATTCATTATTATAGGAATTTTGAAAACTATTGCAATTCGTTTCAAAATTCCTATTATAAGGAGGTAAAGGCCCAAAATCATTATCATCATCATCAAAATACATGCACTCCAAAGCTTGACTTTTGTTATACTTGCCCAAAGTCATTTTAGATATTGTAATTTTTTTGGATTCTAAGTATTGACCAAAAGTTAAAGGTTTGCGAGAGTTTTGAGAATTATCATAATGATTACCGAAAGAATTGTATTAATACATGCTTATCCCAAAAATGGCTTGAAGTGGCGAATTCCACAATGTAGATGCGCGCAAGAGAAATTCGAGCGTTTCTATGTACTCAAATGTGGAAGTCCTGCAAAAACATTAGGCAAAAAATACAAATATAAAGAAAATACTACGGAATACTAAATCAAATAAACTCTAAAATAAACTCATCCCTGGCAATGATAGTTAGTGTTTTGCCACGACGCGAGAGTCACCTACACGCCGATCGTTTTGAATTCGGCTCACCTGAATTATACAAAAACCAAACTTATGACTACACTCAACGGGTGAGTATAGCGGCCAAGTCTGGGTATCGAAAATCCACAAAGACGAGTTGCTAGAATTTATAGGATTTAATACTCCTAAAATAAAAGTGTAAAAGATAAATTAAAAACTAAAAAGGAAAAGATGCAAAAAATGGAAAGACTAATCTAGGCGAGTGTATTGAAACTAGATTAACAAAGCGGTAAAAACTATGGGTTGCGTCGAATATCCCTCGCCCGAGTTAATTAGTATAAAATGGTTACATGTTAGAATGCGTCTCGTTTCGAAAGTTAATTAAATGATGGGTTGTCACACCCCTAAATTCGCATAAAAGCCTAATATGATTTTGGAGACAACAAATAACCCAAAAATTATGCACGCAAGGCCGTAAGCACATAACATACATGGTTTGCCCCGTCAAATCCCCTAGGCATAATAACTAGGACAACGCACCCAAAATAGACCCGTAAACTCCATCACAAAAGAAAAGCTACATGTCAACCCGAAATAAGTTCAATCCGGCATAACCTAGACTAATGTAGCTAGAAAGCATGGTAAATAGCATGTATTGAAAGAACACAAGTAAACCTAATTAATCAAAGAAATAAATCGCAAGAAATAAATATTAAATAGGCAAGGAAAATAATGGAATCAAGTAAACAAACCAAGAATTAGAGGAAGACAACTAAATTAGAAAGCTTACATACATCAAAGTGGGTAAAACACCCAAAGGAAATCGAGTAGGGAAAACTCTCCTTACAAACCCTAAACCTAATGTAAAATGTAAGATAATGAAAATAGAAACCAAAATTGGATTATATAGTAAGTTGGAAAATAAATAAAGGAAAAAGAAAAGAAGAGGAACGAATTGCCAAATATCTGGTATGATCGCTCAATCGACCAAAGACCATCGATCGATTGATGGGGATCGAGCAATCGATCAAGACCATCGATCGATCGAACAGGTCCCATCCCACTGTCTTAATCCATAGGAAAAATTTGAAATCGCAGTCAATCGAGGGCCCAAGCCTGGTCGACCGACACTCTGTTTCTTGGGATTCTTGGTCCATGAAGAGGGGGAAAATGGTTGCAAACAGAAACCACTATATCTTCCTTATCTGAACTCCAAACGATGCGCCATTTGTGTCCACGCAATGCTAACTTGATGAAATATGCATCCGTTGAATTTCCATGAGCTGGAGAAGAAATGTGAATTGACTAAAATGCCCTTGAAGTAGCATCCAGTGATGGAACTTCTCTGAAATGCAACGAATCCTCACTTTTAGCGTTCCAATACCTACAAAAGCACAAATAACCCCTGCAAATCATGTATATATCCAAATCCAAGGTTAACTGATTAATGAGAATAAATATAGGCATTAAGGATTGAAAAAGCTGGAACACCGGAATGTGATTTTCTTAATTTAAAATCAAAGTTAATAACTTCCTTTTGTATAAACTAGAAGATGATGCGAAAGCGTAAGGAGATGGTTCACAAAAATTAATTCAATAATGTATTCACTTAAACCGGTTGATTAATCCAAGTCCTAGAATTTGCCTAAGTCATATTTATCAAAATTAGCAAATTAGGCGAAACCAAGTTTTAGCAAAAGACATGAATTAAATAAACAATTACCCAATATTTAATTTAATTCCCAAATTAAATGAGTGTGATAATTAAACCAAATTTTATCTTGAAATTATTCTAAGCATGCGTTCTAAATTATTGTGCAAGATAAAGTAAACCAATCACACTACGCCGCGATGTACGAGGAAAAACCCAAGATGGGAAACAACCTCGGACGGCCCTAGCCACAAATCCACTAGATACGGAATTACAAGTACAAGACAGATAGACTTACAACGACTGACTCGATCCCTCTCAAGCCTCGACGCTTCTTCTTGTAGACACCTCTTCCTAGCGGATAACCTTGGAACACCACCGCGGTCTCGGAATCCACCGATAGGGCTTTCTATGGTCATCGTCACCCGAGCAAGGAGCCTTTCTCCAGGTGGGTAGAATCACAACAAACGTCTTCTTCTTTGATGGATGTAGAAGCAAACCAAAACTTCTCTTCTTGAATTCGGTAGAGAAAAACCGGTGCCAAACTCCAAGCAATTCGATATGTATATAAGAACTTGGATAAAGAATAATTAGGTGTAAACACTGGAGTGGTATATGAATTTCTCTTTGAAAATTTGCACTCAAAACATGATCTTTTTCTCTTTTCGTTTTTGCTCTTAAAAACACTCTCTAAGAGTTTGTAAGATATGAAAAAGATTACTTAACAAAAGTGATTCCCATCCCTATTAAAATCTAAAAATGTTGGTTACAAACATAGTGGGAAAGTGGGTGCAAAACTGCCAAAAACTGTTCCCGCCTGGCCTCTCGTTCGAACGAGACTTCTAACGACGCTCCAGTATGGACTTCGTTAGAATCTCGTTGGAAATCTCGTTAGAACGAACACTCTCGTTCGAACGACATACCAGTATAGGTTAGTGAGAACTTGTTGGCAAACTCGTTCGAACGAAACCTGGTTCGAACGAAAAACTCGTTCGAACGACATTTCGAACGACTTCCAGAAATTTTGTAAAATTCAATTTTGGCCCAGAAACTTTATATACTTTAATTTAAAGTTCCAATTAAATTTTTCTGAAAATAAAACACAGTTTTTATTAAACCTAACACCCAACAAACTTTGATCCAAGCTCCTATATATATATATATATATATATAATTGCATTCATACCTTGGGAGCATGGAACCATAGTTGATGACGTAGAAACGAGGCATGCAAACCGGCATATTTGATGAAGCTTTATACTCTTTGCCGCTACGTCTTCAACAAACACTTCATAGGCTTAAGAGTATTACAATGACATACTATCCTATGAATAAATGTTTTTGTCCGAAATTGAGCCAACACAATACATGGACTCAATTGGAAATTTGTGTCCTTACAAATCTCCCCCTTTGGCTATTCCGGGACAAAAACCAAAACAAAAATCCTAAAGGGCCGTCAAGCTCTACTAGACTCAAAACATAACATTAACCCACCCAGACTTGACTCAACCCAAGGATTAAACAATTTGCCTTTTAAGGATGCCGCTTTAGAAGAATACCTGCACACTTAAGAAAACTCATCAAATGTATAGGGAATATCAAAATATAAAATGCAAGTAATTAAATTACTCCCCCTAAGTTAATTCTCCCATTTATCAAACACATGCCCAAACTAAGATACGATAACAATAGGATTAGATACCATTTCTCCCCCTATCATCATTCTCCCCCTTTTTGTTCAGGAATAGGCAAAGGATAAAGAACTAATAAACATAAAAGCATGTTCAAGCTTAAAGTGATAAGACATGAAAGCATATGGGCAATAAACTCAAGGCAAAGACAAACAAATATCATATATATAAACTAGAAATATACCAATGAAGTACTTGCATATATATATATATATATATATATATATATATATCGATATAAACACACATATAACATAAGATACAATAAGTTTACACACTCGTATGGCAAAAATGTGTCATATGGAAACGGAAATGTTGGGGTGTGAACTAGTAACGATTAAATTTAGACCCAATCACTTAATAAACATTCACGGAGTTCTCATTTGATTGCAAACTTTATCACATTTAAATATAACCTCATGTGACAATATGAATATTGAAATCAATGAACAAACATACACAATGCATACAAGCCTAGCATGATGATGATTCTACAAACCAAATAGAGTCATGACATTAAAGACAACTAGGATAAATGGACATTGTGCAAACCGTTGATATACCATCCAATTCTCCCTCAATAAGCATATATATTCTGTTGCTTTTGAATGAATATATCAAACAAACATAGGCCTTGGCAATTGTTTTTCTTTTTAATGCCAAATATTCTATTTTTACGCCTTTGGATCACGTATTTCTTTTAGATCCAATAAACGGTGGCTTACTATCGCAAAGGATTTAATTCATCCTTTCGAAGCCCTTCCCCGTGCACATTTATATTTATCATGTTTTTCATATTTCACACAAATCTCACATGCAACGGATTTTGACATGCACTAGTCCTCCTAGGTCATAGATATGTAGATGACTAGACTGGTAGGAGAACACCTCAAAAAGCTCAAATATAACATGTGACATTAAGATTTCAAAAGAGCTCGTGCATGTGTGAAAAGAGGCATATAGAAATAGAATCCATTTAAACAACACAAAATCCAACTACTCCATAAAATATGGTAAAGAACATTTTAAGGATTGACAATCTAAACCAAAAGTTCTAGCCATGTGGGAGCGTAAAAGATGGGATTCAAACACAAATATATGCCGCATAAAGTGTGTCTAACTAAAATACACACAAAATAAAATCTTTTTGAGTTTTTGACATTTTTAACCAAAAATAAAGATATATACTCAAAAGAATAAACAAAAATCATTTGTATTTTTCATTAAGCTAAAATGAAATAAATGAAACACAAATGATAAACAAAAATCTTTTTATATTTTTTCAATTAATTCAAACACAAAATATAATACAAAAAGATAAACAAGTCATAATTTCTAGCATGTGATATGAAATAAGGCAATGACTAGAAAATGACTAAACAAGCATACAATTAGCATGTGAATATAGCATGAAGTACAAACGCTAAAGTATGTAAAAGACTAACACATTAATCCTTTAGATTTAGCGAGGGAGGAAGCATGTGAAAGTAAATGAGAATCAAAAACCCTATTTTGCAAGGCAACCAAGTCGGATTTCCTAACCCAAATTAATGAAGAAGGACTATCTTGGGGTGTTGGAACGTTAACTACCGTGGTTACTTTACTATGGGATTTTCTAGGAATTCGTTTAAGATCAAAACAAAATTTCCTAAGATGACCTTTTCGACCACAATGATTACAAGCAAAAACATGTCGAAAATATTTACTTAAGGAGTGATCTTTAAATGCATTCCTAGTAGATTCTCCTAAGACATTGGTATTGGCTTTATGAGAAGATTCATTACAAGTATAGAAGCCTAAACCACAAGTGTCATTTTTAATTTGGATCGTTCCTAACATTTTATCTAGTTTTTCGAACGACACTCCAAAATCAAATTTGACATTACTAGAATCTTTTAATTTATTTTCCAATTCTAAAATGTTAGATTCTAGTAAAACATTTCGCTCTTCAAAAACAAGAAGCTCATTTTTCAAGGATTCCATTAAACCACTAAGGCTATCTCTCTCGCCTTCTACATAATCAAACTTCTCTCGAAGATTCCTCTCACGTGTCCTAAGGTCTTTTATTAAAGCATTATCATCAACGACCTTGACACTCTCTCTTAAACTCGCTTCTAACTTCAAATTAGCTCTTTTCAATTTAATGGATTCTTTATAAAGTTCTTGAAAAGAATTTTGAAGTTCACTCACATCAACCTCTTCTTCATTTTCACTATCTCTTTCTTCTTCACTCTCACTATCATCAAAAACAAGAGAATCATGTATAATGACCTTGGAACTGGCATGTGCTATCGTTTCATCAATCGATGAGTTCTCACTATCACTCACATGACTAGCCATAAAAGCCACAAAATTTTTCTTAGTGGGGGAATCGGGCTTCTCTTCCTTATCACTATCACTAAGGGTCGCATGATATGAAATGGGTCGCTTACCCTCTTTCCTTAGTTTAGTGGGGCACTCATAAGCCCTATGACCATAACCTTCACAACCAAAACACTTATTAGACTCGTCCCTATCTAAATTTTCAGTACTAGGTTTAGGTATCTTTTCGGCTTTTGGCATCTTCTTCGCTTTAGAAATCTTCTCGTTCTTGTCATGCTTAGAAGATTCAAATTTCTTAAAATCATTTTTAAATTTATCTTTGTTAATTTTGAGAAATTTTCTAAATTTGCGAGCAAATAAAGCCATGTCTTCCGAGTCACTAACACTATCGCTCTCTACTACTTGTTTGACCCCTTTTCGGGCTTTTAAAGCAACGCCCTTTTCTATTTTCTTTTCAGTTTTAAAGGGAAACATATCCAGTTCATAGGTTTGTAAATCACCTACAAGCTCTTCTAATTTCGTAGAGGCTAAAGTGGGTAAAGAATTTAAAACGGTCACCTTTGGAATAAATCTATCGGGTAGGGACCTTAAAATTTTCTTTACAACACGGTCATCAGGTATTTTCTCTCCCAAGTTAAACGATGAATTAACAATATCGGAAAGTCTAGCATAAAATTCATCAAAAGTTTCCTTTTCATTCATTTTGATAGTTTCAAATTGAGTGGTGAGGGTTTGGAGTTTTGAAGCTTTAACGACACTAGTTCCTTCATGAGTTAATTGTAAAATATCCCAAGCTTCTTTAGCGGTTTCACACGTCATAATGCGTCGGAATTCATCCGGTGTGACAGCGATAAATAAGGCATTTAAACCACGGGAATTGAAATTAGCAAGTTTAAACTCATTTTCAGTCCATCTATCGGCGGGTTTGATAACACGTTCATTTTCAACTAAATAAGTTGGTGGGGACCACCCGTTAACAACAGACATCCAAACTCTTTCATCGATAGATTTTAGTGCCGATCTCATACGCGCTTTCCAATACGCGTAGTTTGAACCATCGAAAATAGGAAATTTCGAAAATGGGGAAAATCCATTTTAGCCAAAAATTATTTAAAAGATCGTTAACGAAATAATTTATCGCTTTGGCTCTGATACCAATTTGAAAAAGCTGGATGCCCGGAATGTGATTTTCTTAATTTAAAATCAAAGTTAATAATTTCCTTTTGTATAAACTCGAAGATGATGCGGAAGTGTAAGGAGATGGTTCACAAAAATTAAATCAATAATGTATTCACTTAAACCGGTTCATTAATCCAAGTCCTAGAATTTGCCTAAGTCATATTTATCAAAATTAGCAAATTAGGCGAAACCAAATTTTAGCAAAAGACATGAATTAAATTTTAAGTCCCAAATTAAATGAGTGTGATAATTAAACCGAATTTTATCTTGAAATTATTCTAAGCATGTGTTCTAAATTATTGTGCAAGATAAAATAAACCAATCACACTACACCGCGATGTACGAGGAAAAACCCAAGACGGGAAACAACCTCGGACGGCCCTAGCCACAAATCCACTAGATACGGAATTACAAGTACAAGACATATAGACTTAAAACGACTGACTCGATCCCTCTAAAGCCTCGACGCTTCTTCTTGTAGACACCTCTTCCTAGCGGATAACCTTGGAACACCACCGCAGTCTCGTAATCCACCGATAGGGTTTTCTATGGTCACCGTCACCCGAGCAAGGAGCCTTTCTCCAAGTGGGTAGAATCACAACAAACGTCTTCTTCTTTGATGGATGTAGAAGCAAACCAAAACTTCTCTTCTAGAATTTGGTAGAGAAAAACCGGTGCCAAACTCCAAGCAATTTGATATGTATATAAGAACTTGGATAAAGAATAATTGGGTGTAAACACTGGAGTGGTATATGAATTTCTCTTTGAAAATTTGCACTCAAAACATGATCTTTTTCTCTTTTTGTTTTTGCTCTCAAAACACTCTCTAAGAGTTTGTAAGATATGAAAAAGATTACTTAACAAAAGTGATTCCCGTCCCTATTAAAATCTGAAAATGTTGGTTACAAACATAGTGGGAAAGTGGGTGCAAAACTGCCAAAAAACGGCCAAAAACTGTTCTCGCCTGGCCTCTCATTCGAACGAGACTTCTAACGACACTCAAGTATGGACTTCGTTAGAATCTCGTTAGAACGAACACTCTCGTTCGAACGACAGACCAGTATAGGTTAGTGAGAACTCGTTGGCAAACTCATTCGAACGAAACCTGGTTCGAACGAAAAACTCGTTCGAAAGACATTTTGAACGACTTCCAGAAATTTTGTAAAATTCGATTTTGGCCCATAAACTTTATATACTTTAATTTAAAGTTCCAATTAAATTTTTCTGAAAATAAAACACAGTTTTTATTAAACCTAACACCCAACAAACTTTGTTCCAAGCTCCTATAGATATATAATTTCATTCATACCTTGGGATCATGGAACCATAGTTAATGACGTAGAAACGAGGCACGCAAATCGGCATATTTGATGAAGCTTTATACTCTTTGCCGCTACGTCTTTAACAAACACTTCATAGGCTTGAGAGTATTACAATGACATATTATCCTATGAATAAATGTTTTAGTCCGGAATTGAGCCAACACAATACATGGACTCAATTGGAAATTTGTGTCCTTACAAGGACCATAAAAGTGCTAGAATGCATAAAGATAGGGATGAAATATGTAATATTTGTGTCGTATCAGAGAGTCTTCAAGGAGACCGTTTATAGGCTCATCCATCCGATAAAAGACAAGCATCCTTTTTAATGGCCTCATAAGATGGTTTCCAAATCAGGTGATAGGAATACCAGCCTCAGGTGTAAATATTTTTAAGTCCAGGGACATCTTACGGAGGATTGTAAAATGTTTAAGAAGGAACTAGAGGAACTTCTCCAGGCATGGAATCTTAAGTAGTACATCAGCGTAGAAAAGCAAAATCGTTCATAAAGAAGAAGAGGATCTTTCTCCAGTAGGGATGGTCACCACCATCCATAGCTGCACTGACCGGATTAATATATAGGAAAACATCTTAGAGATAATGTGAGGATAGCGACTCGCATCCAACAAGCATTTTGGTTAGACCTATCAAAGCCCATCCTACCCAAAAGGGAGAGGATATACCTAGATACCAATTATACCAATGTGTTCATCGATGATTATCGAGTCAGTGTGAAGATGCCTTAGTGCTCACCCCGAGTTACGAACTTTAATTTGAGAAGAGTGTTGATAATATAAGGAATCTCTTTCGAAGTCATATACCTAATAGTAATTTATAACTTGGCTATTGCATCAAATACCTGGATACCAACATCGACTAATTGATTGGCTTTAATAGAGATGTAGAGGTTCCTGGGGAAAATAAAGTTGCCAGTGAAGATCGATTTGTCTAATAAGGAAGTAAAATTACATGTGATCCAATCAGAGTCACCTTATAATGCCATATTAGGCAGATGATGGTTGTATCATACGATGGTGGTCCCATCTTCGCTTCAATAGAAGGTTAAATTTTTGACTAATTGGGAAATAATAGAGATTATAGTAGATCAAGCAGCGGAAAAAAGCTATTTTGTTTCAGTGATCAAGATAAAGTAGGCTCGGCCTAAGAGTAGTCAAGATGAGGATAACTCACAGGATGATCAACCTAAGTAGAAATCAAAGGGGGTTCGTTTGCAAGTCACCTTTCGAATGCATGTTAGTGGAACTAATCTCTGTTCCTCTGCATGCATCACAACTAGAAGAGACATTCCTCATTGGATTGAATCTTTTTAGGGATGAAGTAGAACAAATTTCTTACTTCCTCATAGAGAATGAATACATTTTTCATCGGTATCCCTATAATCTCCCAAGAATAGACTCAGAGATTACCTACCATCGATTGCATATGGAACTAAGCATCAAGATGATCAAATAAAAACCCAGGAATTATCCCCATAAAAGTAAAGGAATGTGGAAGATAAATTTGACAACCTACTCTAGATTGATTCCACCAGAGAAGTCCAATTCCCAGATTGGATGTCCAATATAGTTGTTGTTAAGAAAAAGAGTGGAAAATAGAGGATTTAAATGAACCTCACCAATTTCAACAAATTCTTCACCAAGGATAGTTTCCCTGTGCTTCAGATAGTTTATTTTGTGAATTCTATAGTATGGCATCAATGCGTGAGTTTCATGGATACATACTCTATCTACCATAAAATACCCATATTCGTCCGAGATAAGGAGAAAGCTTCATTCATCACAACTTTAAGAATTTATTGTTATAAGGTAATGCCCTATGGATTGAAGAATGTGGGGGCAACTTATGAAAGGATGGTTAATAAGATGTTCATGAAGTTGATCGGCTCCACTATGGAGGATCATATTGATGATATACTCGTTAAGAGCGGGCATTTGACCGATCACCTAAGCGACCATACAAATACATTCAACACTCTCAGAGAGTATAAAATATAGATCAATGCTTCCAAATGTTTATTCTTCATGAGCTCTAGAATGTTTCTAGGATACCTAGTTACTTAGAAGGGCATTGAGGCGAATCCAGATCAGATCATGGCTCTACAGGACTGAAGAAATACGACCACCATCAGAGACATTCAATAGATTGCTGGGATATTTGTGGCCCTCACATTATTTCAATATCTTCTGACAAATATTGACCTTTTTTCCAAGCCCTGAAGAAAGCAGGGCCCATAATCTTTATAGAAGAATGTGATCAAACTCTACAAGGGATTCGACAATACTTGGGATTTCCTCCTTTTCATTCAACTCCCTAAGAAGGGAGGACTTGTACCTTTATTTGGCTATCTCAATTCATGCAACCAGTGTTGTTTTAATCTGTGTACATGATGGAGAGAAGACAGAGATTTATTATGTTAGCCACATGATTCTCAAAGAATAAATAAGGTATATGCCCTTAGACAATATGGTTTTGGAACTAGTGACCACAACAAGAAAGTTAAGGCACTACTTCGATGCTCACACAATAGTCATCTTGACAACCTACCCATTTAAGGATGCTATTAGAAAGGTTGATATCTCTAAAGGTATGGCCAAGTGTTTTTTTAAACTGGCCTAATTCGACATCAAGTATGATCACATAATGGCGATTAAAGGTCAAGTCTTAACAAACTTTATGGTAGAGCTTTCAACATAACCAAGAGAAAGATAGGAACAATCTCAACCCATACTAGAGTCATTGTAGTCAATGAGGATGAGAAAAACTAAAATCACTTTGTTGTGGGTCATTAAATGATAAAGTCACGGGAGTTAGGATAGTGCTTTTAATGACACAAGGTGAACTTATCGATCAAGCCATTAGATTGAGATTTAAATGATCAAACAACGAGGCAGAATATAAAGCCATGATGCATGTTCTGTGTAGGGAGATTAGTATGGGTTCTCATTGTGTCACTATATTTTATAATTACAGGATAATCACAAACTAGCTCAATGAGAAATATGAAGAAAGGGATCCCCGAATGAAAGCCAATAGAGATAAGGACAGGGGACTTCTTCGACAATTAAACTTTGCCTCAGTTGAAGAGCTTCGAAGGAGTGGTAATAGCCATGTTGATGCCCTAGCCACTCTGGCTTCGACCATAGATACCAAATGAAAAAATAATTATGGTGGAGTACATCGATCGACCAGGCATTGAAAATTTAGAGTGGGATCTGAGCATTTTCCAAATACTGTTATTCCCATTGTATATGGATCCCATCATCTCATATTTAAAATGTGGTGATCTACCTCCAAACGATAAGGATGCATGCAAGATGAAGATCAGATAAGTGAGATTCTACCTCAACTCAGGCGGGAAGCTCTAGCTAAGATTATTCACCGGACCACTAGTGAATCATGTTCACCCAAACTAGGTAGAAAGGATTTTAAGAGAGATGCACAAGGGTAGTTGTGGGGAGAACAGGAGTGGAAGATCAATCTCCTATAGAGAAATATCTTAAGGGTATTAGTGGCCATTAATACAACAAGATTCAATGAAAATCACCAAAAAGTGTATAGAGCATCAAATGTTGTCACTATTAATCAAACAACTTATGGGAGATCTGAACCCCCTCATAAGTCTTTGGCTATTCTCTCAACGGGGCATGGATATTATGGAGCCACTACAAGATGCACCTAGAAATCGAGGGTACCTGATAATGACGACTGGCTACTTCACCAAATGGGTTAAGGTTGAACCTTTAACCTATATCAAAGGACCAAATGCTAGGATATTTAACTGGAGGAATCTCATCAAATGGTTTGGCATCCCAAGATCACTAGTAATAGATAATAAAACTCAATTTGATAACGATTTCTTTAGAGACTTTTGCATTGAATATGGAGTTAGGATCCAGTATTTATCATTGGTCCCCCCTAGTGCAATGGACATCTAGAGATAACTAACAAAAATCTTCTATTTAGGATTAAGAGGAGATTAGAAAATTCCAAAGGATGATGGGTATACGAGATTTCATTCGTTTGGTGTTCATACAGGACAAACCCTAGAAAATCGATGAAAGAAATGCCATACCGCCTTGCCTACGTCATAGAGGAAGTAATCCTTTAGAGATCGAGTAAACAATAATTAGATCATAGGTTTTTTAAGATGGCCAAAATAATGAACGAATAGCTTATTAGTTGGCTTAGACAAGGAAAGAATAAAGTCTTAATACATTTGGTCATCTATCAGCAAGAAGTGGAAAAATAACATGAAAAGAAGGTTAAGATGAGAGAATTCCAAGTCGATGACCTGGTCCTCAAAAATTTACTGCCCGTCGTAAATAATCCATTAGAAGTAAAGTTGGCACCGATTTGGCAAGGATCTTATTACAAAACTTCAAAAAGAGGTGGGGTCATATCACTTAGAAGAGATCGATGGGAAGGTAGTCTCAAGGTCATAGAATACCATGAAACTTAGGAAATTTTATCACTAAATAGCAAGGTAGAGGGATTCTTTTTTTTTTATTAAGTGCACAATAAAATGACATGTAGTTAGTTACATAGAATTGGGTAAAATACCATATAATTTATTAAGTCATAAAACCCACTTGCACAAGTGGCACGATTTGGGTAAGATGGAAAAACATCCACTCTTAGAGTTGTATGATCTAAAGTTGATCGGCCTAGAGAGGCATTAAATCCACTTGCACAAGTGGTACAATCTAGGAAACATCCATGAAAACCCACTTTTGTATTGGTATGATCTAAAGTAGATCGACCTAGAGAGGCACAAAATCCACTTGCATAAGTGGTACGATCTAGGAAAGATTAGTAGAAAACCACTCTTAGAGTGGTATGATCTAAAGTAAATCGGCCTAGAGAGGCACAAAACTCACTAGCACAAATGGTAATATCTAGGAAAGATCGGTGAAAACCCACTCTTAAAGTGGTATGATCTAAAGTATATCGTCGTAGAGAGGCACAAAACCCACTTGGACAAGTGGTACGATATGGCAAAGATTGATGAAAACCCACTCTTGGAGTGGTATGATCTAAAGTAGATTGGTCTAGAGAGGTGCAAAACCCACTTGCGCAAGTGGTATGATCTGGGATAGATCGGTCAAAACCTACTCTTACAATAGTATGATCTAAAGTAGATCATCATAGAGAAGCAAAAAATCCAATTGCATAAGTCGTACGATCTCAAATCAATAAAAATCCACTCATGTAGTGGTATGATCCAAAGTAAGTTACCTTAGATAAGGGACAAAACCATTTACAGAAGCAATATAAAACTAGTTTAATGTATGTATAATTAATTATAGAAATATTTGATTGATCTATTTTCTTAAGACTTTGGAAGAAATACAAATAGCAAAAAGGAAAGAAAACATGGAATATTTAACAATGACATAACAATACAAGAAAGCAAAGAAAGTGGAGAATCATAACCTTCTTCGCTAAATACAATAATGCCCCAAGGCCTACAAAAGGACCACTAAGGTTCAAGAAAAAGGAAAATTACATCTAATAAAATCCTCAAGATTGGTTGGCCATCAAATCCTTCGACATAGGAATAACCCCATCAAGTAAAATAGTGGGATCGGTAGAGGTGGGGGCCAATGCATCTTCGGGGATTTCTTGTAAAGCATTGGCTACAGGGGATGTTCAAAATAGGCACAGTTGCCTTATATGATGTTACCCTTTGCATACTTGTCACCCAACCTTTATTGAAAGCAACATATTCATAATAGTCCAATCAAGCATTAAGCTCCTGGACAGTCACCTCATAGCCATCATCATATGATTAATAGATCAGCCTCCTGGGTCTTCTCCATCTAATTCCTCATCCTTTGAAGTATAGTATTCATTAAGATGGTGCATTGAAGGTAATTCTTCAACCTGGATATCTCAGCATCAACTTGACTAAACTCATTTTGAGTTCGCTCAGCCTTCTCCATAGCCATCATTTTGGCGATAATTTCATCCTAGATTTTAGTGCCTAAATTCTGAATCTCCCTCCATTGGTTCCCAATTTGGGTCTTGAGGGAGGCATTTACCTTTTAAGATAAATGTAATTCCTTCCAGTAGATGGAAGATTGTCTAGCGAGATCTTATTAAACATACATACTCTACTCCCAAAAAGGATTAAGAGTTAAAAACTTACTATAAAAAAATAACCAAGAATAAAAGAACATGAACTTACCATCACATTATGGCATAGGCCCTATTTATGGAGCCTTTCCAGGGTAAAATCCCTCAAATTCGTTATGTCAGATGATAGCATGGCACCATGGGAAATAGAGAAGGCCACCTCAAAGTCTCCGTGGGCCGAATCTTCCTTTATCACTAGCTCATTCCCCTTGTGAAAGGAGATACCACACTATCGATTATGGATCATTTAATGGGGTGGGGTCTTTGATCAGATCCCTTTCCTCTACTCCAGCTCGTTGATAATCACTAGTCTATTGGATTGTGGGGTTGGTGTTTTGAAGCCACTGACTAGTGTATTTTTGGTCCTTTTATTCTTGGATTGTTTGGACTCATCTCATTGACGCTCCAACTCTTGGAATTATTTTTCCCCAGTGTGACGAGCTTCATCTTCCTCTGCTCATCGTTATAATGAACTTACCCAATCCGTGTGTTAGCGATCGATAATTTCTTTAGCTTGTCTGTGGCAACTGACAGGTCAAGCGACTTCCTTGATCAGTTGATTATCTCTTTAAGGTAATATGGGATTATGGGGATGATAATCCTTTAAATGGGAATCCTTCTTCGGCCTTTACCTCTTCCTTGGGATGACCAAATACACTAGATTCATATAAAATGAATGGATTGAGGTCTTCCAAGAACTTGTCATGTTTTTTTTCCCTTCTACTTCTTCCTGTGCTTCCTCTCCTTCATCTTCTTCCTCTTTGTCCTCATCTTCCTAACCTTTTTCCCCTGATCGGAGTCAAAATCTATTGAGATCAAATATGGTGAAACTGGAGTGGATTGTCTCCAATTATGGTGGGGTCAACGACTTGGACATCTGAGATGGATATGAAGTTAGTGAGGGATTGGTAGGTGAGATCATAATTGAGAAAATCATGATCTGCTCTCCAATGAGGATGAACTCCAATGGGTGGTGGCTACCTCTAAACTTTCTCTAAATATGGAAGGTTGAGTTGGTACTTGGACGTTTTGTTGTTAAGAAAGATATTTAGAAATGAAAAATTGGATCGGTCAATAATAATCAAAACTTAACGTTAAAACTAAAATGCTTATACGAGACCTACCAGGAGCCCCTTCTAGTAGGAACACAAAGTCCAACATAATATTCACCATAGATTTACCTATGAACCAAAAGGACATTTTTATTAGTATCCTTTTAGGATCTAGGAAAATAGGTGACCAAATTACGAGCCTTATTCTTAGTTTCGAAGTTTTATAACATAGTGATTTGGGGAGACCTCAAGTCATAGGAGTACCTAATATCCTCAAGACCCAAGTCAGTCCCACACATTTAGTTTATTACAATTGTCCATCACCATTCTGTAGAAAATACCATTTCCTTGGTTAGTGAGTATTCTGTAATAATAGAGCACCCTTACTAACAATGGGTGAAGGGGAAATGTAACCCGCCTTCCAATACAACTACTATAAGAAAGACAACTTTCCCAAAGGTAATATTAAGAATGTCTTATTCCTCCAGGGAACCCTCTGTTTGATGCTATCCGGAATACCATATTGTCTACGCAATATCGAGAAGTCATCAAATATCATATTTGTTGAAGTATGTCGACATGGTGAAAGAAATGGAGAAGATGAAGAAGAAAAGAAATGAAACTCATGGGATTCTATAGAGAGACAAATATGGAAATATCATATTGAATGGTAAGAGTTCCACACTATAAGTCTTGGGGAGATGCACTACATGCCCACAAACCATCACTGCTCTGAATGACGAAGCTAGATACATAATCAAAGAGTGGTAATACATGATGGTTAATTGTGTGGGTAATGATTTCCCCGCATGTACCAAAAAAAGGAACAAGTAAAACACAAAGATGGGTCAAATAAAAACATGGACGGAAAATAGGTGGAGTTTTTTGATTGACTAGCATGAACGAACTATAACACGTACATGACCATACAAGGTAAAGACGATCAAATATTTGATAGATCACCCACAAATTGGGGGTAAATTAAGGGAATATGACCAACTGTCCCACACGGTTGTGCACATGGTACATCACTCTAGAAACGCATGAAAGGTAATTGGCTAGATAAACTTGAATTATAAAAGATAAGATCAAATCTTGAAGATCTTTTTAGCTAAGATGAGCTAGACGAAAAACCTTTATGAACATGACTGTAGAGTCTAGTCTACATAAGTATGAGGAAGCTTAAAAACATAGGACACATGAGTTAATAAATAACGATGATATATCTCGTAGCACATAATAACATGGACTCTCAGGTAGCAACCCTAGCACTCCATTTGTTACCATCCCCATTATAATAAAAAATATTCTTCCTTTTTCTCCTGTGGACATAGGATGACTTGATGGACAAACTATATACATAGTCTCTTGATTTTTCTTCTGCATTCATAATATTCTTGGGGAAATTATGCAAATCTATCATTCATTATGAAAAGATCCCCTACATTATTCATATAAATGATGGGTGGAAATTAAGGAAAGTTACCGATTTCATAAAATAATTGGTAAATTGGAACAAACTGTAAAGGATGGTGATACCATTATACCTTATTAGTGATTGTTAAAATTCAATAGAAACATAATCATCTAACGAACCATTTATTTAAGGGTGAAAGACTTTTAATTGTGGTGAAATATGCTTTCATATATTTAAAATGAGTTTTTATTGGTTTGTATTTGTGAATAAGTGCACACCCTATAATTATGCAAGTTCAAAACAATAATGAACAAAAAATAAGTCTAAATAGGTGAAAACATATTTCACCATTTTCCTTTCATCCCGGTGAAAAATATTTTACCCCCAACTAAATGGAACTTAAATGTTAAAAATTGGAAAACATATAAAAAAATTTGTTTGAGGTTTGTGTTATGGCCACATTCATCTCTGTCTTTAAAAAAATGGATGTTTTATTCCGGTATCTGGTCAAATTAAAACCCTTGTAAACTTAAACTAATTTTCAAATGACAATGGAGTAATTAAGAAGAATGGGAGAAAAACAAAATCCTTATAACGAGAAAAATAGGGAAAACTTTCACTTGTTGGATGACTTTAACATGAAAGTAATAAATATGACTGAACACTTCACCATATTTATAGTTATGGCAATTGATCATGGAAATAAGGGATAGCCTAAATTTTTAATGGACAATGAGACTTTCGCTGAAAAAAATGAGAAAATTATCTACAATTGAACCACTTGTGGTTAACATAACATAATATATATACTTGCGGGAGAGAGGCAGAGGGGCATGAAGATAAAGTAATGGGAAAGAGAGGAAGTTGGGAGTGAAAGTATTAAAAAATATAACGATGGGATAATTTGGGAGGAATAAAGCCAGAAGATTTAGAAGGCAAATGGGTTGGAAGAGAGAGCGCGCGCGCGCGAGAGAGAGAGAAGGCAAAATAATATCTTATAATGGAGAAAGGTTTAAATGAGTAGTATATGAGTTTCTAGATTTATTTGAAAAAAATGAGGGGTTGATAAATAGATATACATATAGAATTTTGGTTTACAACTCTCATTTTTAGATTATTATATGAGATTCAAATTTTAGGTTGGATTTATTCAAGACTTAATACAATGCAATATATTAATCTATTATTCTCCTTTCATATATACTAGTTGTGCCCACGTGAATTACACATGCCATTGAATATGGGTATACAAATAAATATTTAAAAGTAAGAAACAAGGCTCTATAACTAAAAATATCCATTATAACCTCAAAAATCCATTCCAGTGTTATGTTTTATTTGTAAAAATGATAAAATTATTGTAAGAAAAATAAAATAATGTGCAACTGAATAGAAATATAGTTTGAAAATGAATTAAATCCAAAACCTAAGCATGGACCATGTTTTCAAAACAAATACGCAGAAGATGAACAAATTCCACAAATTTGAAACGACTGAAAGTAGAGGTGAATGAAGATATTAAATTTTTTTCTTTAGACGTTTATTCACCATTCTTGTTTATGCGACTTCTTTAACTTTTTGGACAAAAAAACATCCAAACTTGTGATCGGAATCTCTTAATGATTTTCATTTGATATAGAACTTGAATTTTTTTTATGCAGGTATAAAGCCTTTGAACGTATTCCAAATGCATAATACCCTGTGGCTGAAGTTATCATATATGGATAATAAGAATATGGAATTAATAAATTAGAAATAAAAGTCTTTTAAACCAAATTAAATTATGAGTATGAATTTTCGTACGCCTTCTTTCAAATTGATGAATATCTGAATTGACACCTTATAGAAGATTCTACCCCGTCAAAAAGTGTGATAGTTTCTTCTTCATATTCGTCTTGGACAAAAAGTTGAAGAAAATACCTTTTGTTTTGTTGAGGTATAAGGTAGAAGATTTGAACACACACACACACACACACACACACATCTCTCTCTCTCTCTCTCTATATATATATATATATATATATATATATATATAACTTGAAATTTTTTTATGCAGGTATAAGGCCTTTGAACGTATTCCAAATGCATAATACCCTGTGGCTGAAGTTATCATATATGTATAATAAGAATATGGAATTAATAAATTAGAAATAAAAGTCTTTTAAACCAAATTAAATTATGAGTATGAATTTTGGTACCTCTTCTTTCAAATTGATGAATGTCTGAATTGACACCTTATAGAAGATTCTACCCCGTCAAAAAGTGTGATAGTTTCTTCTTCATATTAGTCTTGGACAAAAAGTTGAAGAAAATACCTTTTGTTTTGTTGAGGTATAAGGTAGAAGATTTGAACACACACACACACACACACACACACATCAATATATATATATATATATATATATATATATATATATATATATATATATATATATATATATGTAGGAAACAGTTTAAAATGGTTGAGTTTACCTTTGTGTGTATTTTGCATCAAAGTAAGAATAAATTGACCATGTTGCAACTCCATCATTAACAGTAACTTTTGTGTTACAAATATTGCAAGCACTGTAACAAGGCTTATATTTGTCTCTAACTTCCTTAATAATTGCATTGAATGAACAAAACAGATTCTATTCTAGAAACATGAAATTGAGTAGTTTGTAACATTTTATTTAAAAACTTGAAAAATTAAAAACAAATATTATTGAAAATATAAGGACGCATTACCTCCTTTGTTTTTATATTTACTTTTATGATGTCGGGAATGATCACATTTTTAGCATCCTTTATAATTTCCAGTGGTGCTGCAGTAATTTTTTTCTTTTGTGGGGATGATAAGGAGACAGAAAAGCTATAATTGTATTAGTATAAATGAATGTAATTCCGCATGCCATTTTTTTAATTTTATCGCCTCATTGATGTTTAGGTCAATGAGGCGATAAAATATTTTAAGACGCTGCTAAGGCTATATTCTCATGTTAAGAAGAAAGAATAAATTAAATGATTACAAGTTGTTGTATAGGAACGGAAAATAATCTCATTTTCCTTCGTAAGATGATCTTTTAGCTTGAGAAATTTCTATTATAGGAAATTCCATACATAATTCACTTAAATTTTCCCTTTATTTTTCGCGAGGTATCCCCATAAAGTAAATTTAAGTGACTAAAATCTGGTAGTAAACATGGATATTATATTTGAGAATAAAAAAATAGGATGTAAAATTAGGAAGCTTACTTTGCATATTAGACTGTTAGATCTCATAATTTTGTTTTTGTGAAGTTTGATGCCTTTATAATTGTTCTCAATGGTTTCACATTTATTACAAAAGTGATCAGATATACGGTGGAAAAATGAATAAATAAGTGAATTTATTGAGGGATATATTTAGTAATTGAATAAGCATAAAATATGAGTTATCATATGTATTTTCGTCTTTCAATTGTGAGGAAACCTCCTCAAACGTGATGATATTGTAGAATGACTACAATAATATGAAGTTGTCTTCCCATTTGTCGACCTTAGTGTATTTATGTAATGAATTCTCTATTTTTGTGTGCACGGTACAGTAAGCCTCATTCACTCCCTTTACCATTTCTTTGGTAATAAAGTATTATTTTTTATTCTATAGGAGCCCATTCAGTCTTATTATATCGTCATTCCATATGACGGCTTGGAATTTTTATCCCTGTTGGTTTAACTCTAGTTTCATAAATACTGTAGCTGTAACTTGAACTGTGAATGAACTATTACATGAAAAATAAGATATTGATAACCTCCTCAACCATCAAGATTAGTTTTAGTATATTTCCCGTTCCTCTTAAATTTGTGCATATATCAATAATTTATCTACGTAAGACTTGACATGTAATTTAGCACTTAGATTCAAGTCTCTGTAGATTGTTGATCATTTGGTAATGCTCAATTACGAGTTTTGGTGATTTCATCGATTGATAAGCGTTTGTCCTGGTGAATGAATATCAAACCAGAAAATAATTATTCAAATAGTATATAAAAAATTATAAAGATTTACAAAGAAAGTTAAACTCAACTATGGGAGAAGTAAAATCCAAATAGGCATAAAACATATGAGAATTAAATGCGAGACATATGAAGAATATGTTGGAGATGAGAATGTTTTTTACCTTGATGCCAAAAGAACTATTTATTTTTTATTACATTGCTTTTTCAAGATCGTTCGGAGTTGAAAAAAACCTTTCTGGTTGCCATTGAAGTTCTTCTTGATAAAGTAACATATAATTGGCCGTGGGAGAATAAGTATATTGGTAACTCAACACCAATAATAGGAATTATTTGACCATGTGATTTGTTTATTGTCATTAAACACATAGATGAATAGCAAATTATTTTCATTTGAATTCAAATGGTATCCCTCATTTCGATCGGGGAAAGTGGAATTTTATGGAAAAGAACATTTCTACCTTTATGATGGCTTACTGAAAATTCGTCATAGATGAAATTATCAGAAGAATCATTTCATATAATTCTTGTGTAATTGCATAAAACAATAGATGTGGGAAAGCTATGTTCCCCTAGAGTTCGTAAATAAAAACACCAAATTTTAGTCTTTCAAAATTTTAATAAACTTTCCACCTTATAAAACCTCATGTGTTGTGTGAATTTTTTTTTACCAATTTTAGTCTTTACCTAAGAATACATATAGTGACAATAAGCAAGAATAAAATAAGAAAATCACAACATAGCGATGTACCAGGAAAACCACAAAGGAAAAAAATCGGATGACCCAACCACATAAGTCCACTACGATATAGGAGGTTTTACAAGTCCAATATATACTTACTCATAGACTCGATGCCTCTACGACTTAAAGCACTTCTTCGATCCTTATAACTTTCTCCCTTATCACTCTTGGACATTTTCCAACATCCACACAATACAAACACTTTACCATATGTTGATACACCCATGATTTTACTTTTCTTATGACTAGTCCAACCATTGTTCAACATAAAAACGATGTCCAGCACAGGACACTCACTGTATATAGAGAAAACCACTTTGATGAAAAATCGGATATCTCAAAAAGATATATGTATATATGATTCTTGGATCTCAAAACATGGGCACAAACTAGGGTTTTTGTTTTGAAGATGTTCTCAAAACAAATGCATAAACATGGAGAGCTTTTTAAAGAAGCATGGAAACCTAAAATCTTGGAAAAGTCTCTATAACATATGTCGCTCCACACTCCTTTTTCTAGGAAGTTTGTTAAAAATGAGTTAAGTAAAAATTGATGAATATTGAATAAAATAAAATCTCTCACGCTCGTTCAAATGAGGTAAATCTCGTTCGAACTTTGAATGAAGTATAACATCTCATTCGAACACCTATCCAATGACATTTCCAATGAGATTCCAGAGTGGCCAATGTTCACAAAAACTAATATTGTTCGAAGACTTATTTGAAGTTGTTCTAATGAAGTACTATATCTCGTTTGAATGGCATACCAATCTCGTTCAAACGACCTTGCGAAAAACACTTTTTTCTTACAAAATATTTAAAAAGGGATAAAATCATTTTTGGAGAAATGATTTTTTTTTTGTAGAATTCCTAATACCTAAAACAAAATCCAGGGATCAAACATAAACATGAAGTCATACCTCATTTAAGATCCCTTAGATGATGAAGATGAAACTCAGCTCAAAATATGATATTTCTTTACATTTCGCCACTACGATCTTTAATGACACATCACATGCTTGAAAGGCAAACAATTCAACTCCTAACAATCTATGAATTTAGGAAGTTTTGTCCAAACATGAAATAAATCCAATGGATAAAAATTTACTCGATTTGGAAATTTGTCCTTGCAATTATCCCCCTCTGTCTATTCCAAGACAAATTCAAAATGAAAAACCTATTGAGCTGTAAAGTTCACTAAGATTCAATTTCTATCCCCAAAAGGAAAAAAACGTTATTATGGGGGCATATTAAAAGCCCATGCACTCAGCCGACCCGCACAACATACAAGAAGTACTCCATGGTCTAACTTCAAGATAATTATTTTTTTTATCCGTGCATTTAACATATGCCGAAATGCATGGGGACAAAAACAAATCAGTTACTAACAATCTGGAGGAGTTATTCTGGGACAATTAGTGTGGCCACCACCCCGGGCTCAGGGTTTTCCCTTTTATCCCCTTCCATCTCAGGGATTGACGCTCACGCGTGCGGTGGAGAGATAGAAAGAGAAAGAGGACTCGCGCCCTTCCTAGGAATGCTTCGATTGCCGTCGATGTGGGGTGATGTAAAGAGATAGAGTCATTTGCCTATTTTGCACAAAATGGGCAAAAGAACATGTTGTCGCCTCGAGAGAACGACATTAAAGATAAATTGATGCTTGCGAAACCAATTAGATCATAGGTTTGGGGGATAAGTTACGGAATGGGAAGGTATTAGGCATCCATCCCACCCTTTCGAACTCTCATGGGCCTATTCTATTATTTTACTTAATTTCTCCATGAAGTGTGTGCGTGCATATATAAATGGAGATCGAAATCGCTTAACTTGCACCACGAAAAAAACGGAGTGAGTTCACCCATAGGAATATCCGCAAAATAATAATTGAAAATATGATGTGTGTGCTTATCGGGATATTGATCATTATGATGAAATGATAATATGTGTTAGATAAGATGCAAGTATGAATCACAAATATGATACATACGAATAATGTAGAGATAAAATAGGAAAAATAAGGAAATAGGAGAATAGGACCCGAGTCTTGGATTTTAGCCCGAGATGCCTACGTATTCTATACAGGCATTAAAGCCCACGTAGTTCACATTTGATATGAGAGTGGGGTTTATCCCATAAATTCAAACGGGGATTTTATTATGTGCGTGTAAGAAAAAGGTGTTTTTTAGTTTTGAGCAACTGTGGTGAAAAAATCCTGTGGAAATTTATAGGTGTAACCCTCTTTTTCTTGTTTTGTTTTTTTTATAGAAAATATATAATGTGCAATATAGCTAATAAAGGATTGATTAATGTGTATATGATCTATAGTGGAAGCTAAATTAAGAATTCATATAACGAATGCAAAACTAGAGAAATTTAATGAGAAAGAAGAATGTTTGGACTTTCTTTGAAGACATGGATATTGATCTTGATTGATGATGAGCTTCCTTGTAAGTGAGTGAAGAATGTAGGAGTATTTTTTCAAAATTGTGTGTGAAAGTGATGGGAGTCAAAGGTGGAGAAAGGTTTCAAATAAGGAAACCTCGTTGACTTAAAAAGAATGTTGCTAACATCACTAAAGATGATGTTTCTAAGGTGCCCTTGAAGGTGAGCTCATTCTCTATTTATATAGGGTTTGGTGACTACTGATCAACATTTTCCTTGCCTTGCCTATTGGAAGGTAGCCCTAGACACGCTACAGATAGGTAGGGAAATGGAGCTATCAGTTGACAGTCTCGTGTAGATTTTATAAAAAATGGTAACACAATCCATAAGTCCAAATCATGGACAGGGCATACCGTTGGAAAGTTTATTCATAGGACTTTGAGATTCCTTTGGGCTGATCCTTGGTTCGAGAGTTGACTTTGTGTCAAATGGGGCTCGAAAGCACCCGTCGATCCTTTAAACAGAGATCGTCGAATGATGATGAATCGTTCGTCCGAACCGTAAGCTCGAATTGTGCACGGGGTAAACCATTGCATAGTTTGTGAAATTCATTTTGATGTTCCAAAGATCTTTGTTCATTTTTGAGTGTTGACTTTGGTCAAATGGGGTTCGAAAGTACTCAGTGACCTTTCGGAGTAAAACGGGTCATTCATCCGTATCATAAGGTTGATTCTCGCACGGGGTATACCATTGGAAAGGTTATTTATTACCTTTAAATTATTCATTCAGTATCATTCAAGATGAAGAGTTGACCTTGGTCAAACGGAGCCCGAGAGCACCCGGTGGCCTTTAGATCGATTTTCAGGAGAAAATAAAATGGTAATTCCATTTCGTGCACAGGTAGATCACTGGAAAGGGATTTAAGTTCCTTCAAAGTTTTATTAAGATTTTTCTCTAATAATGAAGTTCGTTGGGGGTCAAATCGGGGCCTAGGAGCGCCCAGGGGCCGCCAAATTGATTTTTGATAGTAAAATAGTCCATTCGTTTGAATCATTTTATTTATTCATTCGAATCATTTTATTGATTCGTTCATGGGGTGGACAGTTGAAAAGGGAATTCAGAGCCCTTCAAGGATCCATTGAGCTTGCTCTCTGACAATGGAGTTGGCCAAAGTCAAATGGGGGTCAGGAGCTCTCGATGGCGTCTATATCGATACTCGAGGTATGACCTAGGGTTTGTAGTGAATTAAGGAGGTTATAGGGACATAACGAAATGCTTAGGCGGATCCTAGAATGCAATATCTACAAAGCCCCTTGACGGGTGAGCTTGAAATACGTGAAAGATGAAAAATAAACAACACATGATGTTTTGGTAAAGAGGTTAACTATGTGGACCAAAGGTATGAGGATGACCATTTTAGAGGGCCAAGGTCGATTCTGAGGACCTAAGGAAATGCTGGGAATGGTCGATTGTCTGGGTCTAGGTTAATCATAAAGTTATGGAGACCAATTTTACAGGTCGAGATCAGTTTTGCAGACCTAAAGTAGGGCTGACAAATTCTACGGGTTGAGTCCAATTTTGAGGACCTAAAATGGTGATGACTAATTCCACGGGTCGAGGCAAATTTTGCAGGCCTAAAGTTGTGATGACCTATTTTACGGTTGGGGGAAAATTATGCAGACCTAAAGTAGGGGTGACCAATTCTACAGGTCGAGGCCAATTTTGCAGACCTAAAGTTTAGGCAACCAATTCTGTGGGTCAAGCTCAATTTTGCAAACTTAAAGTTAAGGTGACCAATTCTATGGGTCGAGGCTAATTCTGCGGACCTCAAGTTGGGTCAACTAATTCTACGAGCTGAGGTTCTTAGGGCCTAAAGTATAAGCGACCAAGTTATATGGGTCGAGGACAATTCTACAGACCTAAGGTAGAGGCGACCAAATCTATGGGTTGAGATTAATTCAGAGGACCTGATGTTCAGGTGACCAATGCTGCGAGTCGCGGTCAATTTTGCAGACCTAAGGTAGAGATGACAAATTATGTGGGTTGAGGTCAATTCTGAGGACCTGTAGTTGAGGCGACAAATTTTGTGGGTCGAGGGAAATTTTTTGGACCTAAGGTAGAGGCAATCCATTCTACGAGTCAAGGTCAATTTTGAGGACCTAAAGTTTAACCAAACAATTATGCGGGTCGAGGTCAATTCTATGAACCTAAGGTAGAGGTAACCAATTCTACGGGCTAAGGTTTAGGCCACCAATTCTATGGGTCGGGGCTAATTCTGCAGGCCTAAGGTTGAGGTGGCCAATTATACGGTCATAAGGTTGTGTCGACCAATTCTGCGGGTCGAGGCCAGTTTTGTGAGCCTAAGGTAGAGGTTTCTCTTTTGGGGGGTATTTTTTACTTGTAATTTTGTTGAGGACTGTGTTATTTTGAGATTCTATTGGAGGAAGATATTTACTCGGGGATTATGTCCTTTAAGAGGAGATAGCCTTAGCCTAGAAAATTCCACTAGGTAATTGGGAGGGTACTATGTAATCCTTTCGGGGAATCATTTGATTTTGGGTCCCTACATAGTTTGTATTTCTCTGAGACACTTTCAGAGAGATATCCGATTGGCTTAGAGTTCCATTGGGAAGTTAGATTTGGAATTTCCGCTCAAGAATCAGTTGATTACTTGAGATTCTGAGATTTAGCTCGGGAATTCTAGTAGACGCCGGGGATGCGAGCGTGCAATTCTAGGGTTTAAAATGGGGATATAAATGTAATTTTAATTCGACAGAGGATTCCAGGAGCTTGAAAATGTCTTTCCTGGTGAAGAAATGTTCAAATTTTGATTTGATAATTTTAGGAATTTTTTGGAGAATTTTTGGATTTTTCTAGCATTTTCTAGGATTTTTTGTACAAATTTTTTAGGGGGTTACCTACCAGCATGTTGCAAGGGTTGTCGTTTGTCAATGGCACAGTCTTCTAGGTTCCTTGGGAAGGGCGATAGGAAGGTGCCGAATGGTATGGGGTTTAGCAGCTGTTGGTGATTGATTGCGAAGGTTTGTAGAGAAAGGTGGATCGTATGATGAGGGTCACGCTAGAGGCAAGGAATGCGACATTGGGTAGGATTGTTGAATCTTTATTTGGGATGTAGGTGACCTTTTACCCTTGGGAGCTAGATCTTCGAGATTTTCTTATATATTCCTCCGTGACTATGGGAGCTTTGCGTTTGACCATATTGCCAGCTTGATGTGGCGACATTGCACCTGAAAAAGAGACTTAAAAGGGAAAAAGATATGCATATTTTGTTTGATTATCTGGATTTAGTGGCTTACTCTACATGAACTTTCACTTGCTACTGAGTTTTTATTTTGAGGATAGTAGGAGAATATTTGTATTTTGGAAAATTTTGAATATGTTTGAGTAGAAGATGGCCTAGGAGTCCTGACAGAAAAAGATCTTCCCTTTTAAAGGGATCTATTTTGAGAAAGGGTAAAAATGAGTTTTTTTAGAATTTTTTTAATAGAGGAAGGCCTTGGTGGCTTGGTTGGTATATGGATTTGGGGAATATAAAATTGGGCTGTAAGGTGGGGCTTGTTTCCTTCATTGGATTATGCTGAATCTGGTGTGTAGAAGAGATTGTAATGATACTGGAGTTGTTGCTTTAGGTCTTACTTTGAGGCTATTTCTAGTGATCGGGGACTTGATGGTGGACCCTCAATTGGATGATCTTACAACGTGGATGTCATATCGTTGCAAACCTATGGCGGTGATATTGGCAGAGACCCTGAATGGTCTTGAGGCTTGGCGGGAAGGCCATTTTGATTTTTTGAGAGGAAGCCCAAATATAATGTTCATGTGGTTGTTAGGAGATTCGTTTAGTGGTGCCCCCTGAATACCCCTTCGTAGTTGTGCCTAATTTCTTCACTCGTTATTTCATCATCTTTGGCCCATCTATAGAGAAATGGGTAAACTGGTTTGTGGAGCACGAAGCTCGATGTCTACGCTGGTCGGTGCCATGTTGAGGGGAATTACAACCCATTCTAGAACTGGGGCAATGTCGTTGTGTTCGATTTTGGCATCTAGTAGACCTCATTATATTTACCCTGGAGGCTCCTACATCAAGTCGAATGAGAGAAAATTATGCCTTCCCATACACTGGATTTCTTTCCTGTATAGGATTTGACTGAAGGCTTATGGATGTAATTGGCTCTATACGGGATAATCATCGTTTGTCAAATCATCTTGCTCAATTTGTTAGTAGGTTTTGGCATGATTCTGTATGTTATATGAAATGGTTATGGAATAGGGTAATGGATAATAACTTGGAAAAGAAGACTGAACATAGATGGTTCGTCATGTTTGACACTATGGAAGGGGCGTAGTGGTTTTCCCCAGTTGGTTCGGGATTATCATTCCATTAAGCGCCTACAGTAAACAATCCAAGAAAGGGAAGTTTGGGGTCCTCAAGGAGAAGACCATGATGGGATTGAGTATTTCGGTAGTTGCTGATAGAGTCTTTTATGAGGCTGGTGTTTATTTGTGAAGCTTTTGTGATGGAGACGTGTTTGGGTATTTTTTGGTTTTTGGGGAATAAATTTGTTAAGGTTTTCTTAAGATTGTTTTAGGGGCAGCTTGGTTAGTGGGGGATAGTTGTTTGACTCCCTTCACTGATATTTTGTGTAATTGTACTAAATTTTCCCGTTTATGGAAATAAAAAAAGAATTTTAATTATTTTGTCATGCCTCTTAATGAATTTTACATTTGAATTATCTGTACCAATAACTAAGGCATACAAAATCATTTTGTCCATGTTAATGATCAAATATATTATCGTTCTCTGAGGTAAGAAAAGAATAACATTTTATGAATAGGAAAAAGGACCATGCCCATGTAAAGCATATGGGTTGCCTACATATCTATAGTGATTTTAAAAAATTTATGAGTTTCATTTTTAAAAGCGAAAGGTTTTTTTAGAGGATCAAATTCCACTTAGTTATGAGTATAGGGAAATGAAGAATGTTTTTTAGAATAGAAGGGGGATGGGAAGAGTCATAGCGCGCCTAGATTTGGGACTAAAGGTAAAATTTCTCAATATGGTCTGGGTTGACTGGACGCACCATCTCTTCTCTGCCAAGGTCAGTGAGCATAGCGGCACCACCGGACATGATCTTATTCAATATCTATGGGCCACACCAGTTTGGCTTGAATTTCTCTCGGGTCACTGATGGGTTCTATGAATTCTTTGAGGTCTAAGTCTCCTTATAGGACACCACAGTCCTTGACTCTCTTGTTGACTGATCGTGATATCCTATTACCGTACCCTTGTATGTGATATAAAGCCTTTAGCCCCTTCCATCTAAGAGCGACAACTCATCGAAACGACTCTCATGCCAATCATCCCCGTTGACTTTGCTCTCAAGCATGACATGTAATGAAGGTATTTCTTGTTCAAAGGGTAGGACTACTTCCATGCCATATACCAGAGAGTAAGGGGTAGCCACAGTAGATGCTCGGACTGAAGTGCAGTAGCCCCAGCGGGCATAAGGTATCCGATCAACCCAATCTCGATAACTCTCGATCATCTTAATGATGATTTCTTTGAGTTTCTTATTAGCGGCTTTAACTATACCATTCGTTTGTGGTCGGTAGGGAGAATATTTGTGTCTCTTAATCCTTTACTTTTCGACCAATTATGTGACTTCTACCTCGAAATATAACTCATTATCTGACATAAACTCATGCGAAACCCCGTATCGACAAATGATGTTCTTCTGGATGAATTTGGCTTCCTTTTTGGCATTCATTACTGTGTATGACTCGGCTTTGACCCATTTAGTGAAGTAATCAATGACAATGAAGATGAACTCATGCATATTGGAGGCTTTGGGTGTGACTTTCCCCATTATATCGATGCCCTATGTGGAGAACGGCTAGGAAAAAGCTATATTGTACAATTCTCACAGACGCAAGTGCTAGATATTAGAAAACTATAAGCGTTTAAAGAATTTTCAAATATAGGAGGTGCAATACTGAACCATAGTAGTCCAATATTACCCTTGTCGGATAATCTTCTTGGCGAGCATATGGTCATTCATTTGGAGTCCGCATTCCCCGCTGTAGATCTTTTCCATCATTTCTTTAATGTCATCCCCTGCAATGCTGTGTAAGTGGGTTCCATCGAAGTTTCTTTTGAATGTTACTTATCAGAGATAATGTATTGGGTAACCAGTTTGCAGAGGTTTATTCTATCTTTCTTATTGGCATCTTGGGGAACCTACCGTGCTTGAGCATGCGCCGAATGTTGTAATACCAGCAATCAGCCATATCAGGATCCTCTTTTGTGATGATCTCAATGTGCTAGCGGTGGGTTAGTCTAACTTATTTTTGGACTAAAAAATGGGCCATCATTATTACCTCGGGTATGTTGACTTTAGAGTCTAAGGTATAAGGGGCATCGACTAAGTTGTTCCTTATTCGAGGAAACTAGTGGAAGATAATATCTCTGAATAGGGAGGCCAACTCCTCTAAGTGAGTGTGGAAGGGTAGGAGTTTTTATCTTTGACTTCCCATCTGTTAAGAACTTGGTCGATGATGAGTGCACAGTCCCCGTAGACATATAGGCATTAGATACCTTTCTTGAGAGCTACTTTAAGGCTTATGGTGCATGCATCGTATTCAGTCATGTTATTGATTACAGGCAAATCTATCTTGATGGAAATGGGAGTGTGAGAGTCATCAGGGGCAATCAGGAGTATCCTAATACCATATTTTTTTATTGAAAGCGTCATCAAAGAACATTTTCCATCGGAGATCTTCCCGAGAGGTGCAAATGATATCTTCATCTAGGAACTCGGAGATCTGAACATCGTCTTCTTCCATGGGGTAGTCAGCAAGGTAGTCAAAGATGGCTCTTCCATTCATGTCTTTTGGCGTGACATACACAATATCAAACTCGGTTAGGAACATCAACCATTGGTCCATTAGGCTAGATAGGGCAAGTTTTTTTACCAGGTATTTGATAGGATTCATTTGGGACACAAGTCTAATGGGATAAGTGAGCATGTAGTTTAATGATTTTTGAGTGATCAAGACAATGGCGACACATGCTTTCTCCATGGCTATGTAGTTGACTTCTTACCCGACCAATTTGTGACTGGCATAGTAGATGTCCTTTAGTTTACATGATTCTTCAAGGTATTTTGCTAGAAAAACCCCAACTGCAATATCTGTTATGGTCAGGTATAGGAGTAGAGGGAGACCAGGCTGTAGTGGCATGACTACCGTAGGTCGGGTAAGCTACAACTTGATTCGATCAAAGTCTTATGAAAATACTCATTCCAGACTTTGGTGGAATACTTTTAGACGAGTTTAAAGATGGGTTCACAAATAGAAGTCAACTAACTGACAAACTGGCTGATATACAAATAATTTTCCTAAGAATCCCTATACTTCCTTCTACTTCTGGGGTGGTGTCATTTTAAGTATGGCTTTTAGTTTGGCAGGACATGCTTCAATACCTTTCTCGCTAACCATGAATTCTAAATTCTTTCCTTTGGTGACTCTAAAAATTCATTTTTGTTGGTTAAGTCGCATCCGGTATCGTTGTAGTCTTTCCAAGAACTTTCGTAGAGCGGGAACATGACTTTCCCGAGTCTTAGACTTAATGATCATATCATCCACGTATACATCAACTTCTTTGTGTATCAAATCATGAAATATGGTTGTGGAAATCCTATCGTGGGTAACCCCGGTGTTTTTACAATCGAATAACATAAGTACGTAACAAAATTTTCCTCAATGGGTGATGAATGCGGTTTTTTCATGGTGATCAGGGTGTATCTTTGATCTGATTGTATCCGACAAACCCGTCAATGAATAACTTGAGAGATTGTCCATGTTATCCATAATCATGTCGATATTGGGCAGTGGGTAATCATCTTTCTTGGATGCTTTTTCAAATCTCGGTATTCGATGCACATGTGGACTTTTCCTCCTAATTTTGGTACAAGTACAATGTTGGCTAGCCATGTGAGATATTCAATCACTAGGATGAATCCTACGTTCAACTATTTGACCACCTCCTATTTAACCTTAATCGACCATACAGTGCAGAACTTTTGTAATTTCTGTTTGACCCGTTTTCATTTTAGGAGAGTTAGAATCTCGTTCTAAGCTATCTCGGGATCAATATCGAGCATGTCATTGCAGGACCATGCGAAAACGTCCATAAATTCCTTCAATAGTTCTTCAAGTTGCACTCGCTCATCCTCATCAAGTCTGGACCCTATCCTAATTTCGTGCAGTTGGCTACTAGAATCGATATTGATAACAAGAGTTGCATCCTCATTAGTTTGAATGTGATTATGTTGTCTGTTATTAACATTATTAAGATCAGTTAAGAATTGTTCATTTGTAAAATCATCATCATCAAGAGTTTTATTAGAATCAATACAATTAATGTAAGGCCCAACAAGATACTCAAAATCTTTGTTTATTTCGTTCTTAGGAAAAATAGCATTCAAATATTTCTTATCTAAGAAAGGAGGAATAGAAAAAGAGTAAGAAATAGGATAAAGATTAGGTTTGGGTTATATTTCAATAGGTGGGACTTGCATAGCATTCTAGTTGAGGAGGGGTTCGACAATAGCCTTGATCAGGATGGATGGGTCTGATGATGTAACTCTTGAGTGGATCATGCAGAGTGTCATCCCCGGTGTATGCAGATTGAATGAGTCATCATAGTCACTCCCCTCAAAAATAGTTGTAGCTTTCTCAATGGGAGGTTGCACATGATGCTGGGAGTCCTCAGCCTAGGAGTAACTGACTTGGAAGAAGATCTTCATTCCTGTCTTCATTTTCTTATCCATGTGATCATACCATGGTTTGGGAAATCCACAGAAGGGAAAATATTCACCCTCTTTGACAAATCATTCGTTCAAGGAGTCCCCCAAAATAGTCTTGGTATTTTTTTAATCTTCTATTCAATCGGGGTTGGCGGAGCATTTTGAGTTCCTCTGATGATGGCTAATAACCCAGGCCACATGGAGGAAAGGCTTTATTTTGGACTATGGGTTCCATTATCCCGTGTTGTCATCATCCCAGCCCTATACCGGGCATGAAGTGTATATTATTGAACATCTGTATCACATTGGCATCATCATGAGGGTTGCGCTCTTGACAGACTCGATCTTTGAAATCATCCCCTGCTGGGAGTGGAAGTGGTTTGACTTGAAAGTAAAAAGGAATCATGTCATTCGCCCCATGCTTTATTTCTAGTACCAGAGTACTGGTGCTTGCATTCTTAATATTATCATCATCGCCCAAGATAGTGATGAGTTGCCCCTTGGCGAATAACTTCAATTTTTTATGGAGAGAGGAAGATACCCCCTTGATGTTGTAAAGCAATAGTCACCAAGAAATAGATTGAAACAAGCAAGTATATCGATAACTTGGAACTCAATAATAAGATTTATAGGTGAGTGTAATGGATCCCATCACCTCTCGGCAGGTGTTATCATAGAAACGCATCGCAATGAAAGTTGGATTAAGGTCGCTTAGTTTCAAACCCAAGCAATTGAACATTGATGGCTGATTTATTGTCGATGAGTGAAAGAGGTACTGCCTTACCCATTACTTCAACGGAGATGTTGAGATCATAGTTATGATTACGACCAAACTTTTGGATTTATTCTTGTAATAAGTAAAGAAATTTGTTAGATGTTAAGGACCCAACCAGGTTCACGATTTCTTTCGAAATGGTGGAAGGAGGGACTATGGGCCCGGTAAGAAGTTTTATCAAACCGTGTCGATGTAGTTAGGAAGACATAAAGAGTCCCCACAAGGTGATGTTGGCCTGAGTTTTATTGAACTGGTCGAGGATCTTGCTTTCCATAATGGTCATTTCTGGCATGGGGAGTTTCTCGACAACTCCTTTTCCTTTATCTATCCCTGCTAACTGAGGGTTTGGACTCTAGGAATCCTTCCCATATCTTGTTATATGGTTTACGAAGGAGGGGAAAAAAAGAAACCCCATTTCTTTATCTATTTCGGGTTGTACGACCACTTTGTTGATTTCCCTGGTACATATTTAAAATATATCACCCACACACACTAATTACTAGACTAACATTTTCTTTGCTTTTAGTTCTTCGCTTGTGCTATCAAACATGTCCCACTATCCGATGGAAAATATGTCATCTTGTCATGAGAAGTCAATGCATTCCACAACCTCAACAACTTCTTCGTATAGATCTTCCCACTCAACGGGGAGGTACAGAAGTGAAGGGATCAACTTCCCTTATAGATTTAAGGCATCGAGTAACTTGGATATACTACAAATCTCAATGGTTTGTCAAAACAAGTCTATCACAATCTATACTACATCATCTAAACTGACTTTATCAATGGGTACCACCAATTATCAGACTCTAGAGACCACTTTCGGGATTTCTTGAACATGGTGCTAAACTTCTGGCAATCAATGTTCATTTCAAAGGGCAATTCTAGCCAAAAATCGAAAAGTTGGTTCAATACTACTGGAAATTACACACCTTTCCCTCCAAACTGGGTATAAACGGGAATACACGCTATTTTGAGAAGCAACGGAGCTTGTTTGGTGAAACAAGTAGGGTAGGATAAAATATGGGTTGACTTTAAAGGGTTTGGGTGAAAATATGGGTATGATGGGTGCTTTACTAGGTACAATCTGGGTAGATGGTTCGAATGTTGGGTCTTTCTCTTAAAAAATGGCATTTGTATGGTTTGGAAGTGAATTGTGAGTGGTGTTTGGTTTGGGATTGTCCGATGGGGCGATGACACCCCGATCAATTAAGCCTTGAATTACATTCAGGAGATGGACGCACTAATCAATGGTATGGTCGGCAGTTTAGTGAAAATCACAATGGGTGTCGGACTTGAAATTTTGGGGAAGTGGGTTTGGTAGTCGACGAGGGTCCAAAGGTTTGATGAGATTTTGGCTCAACAAGTCTTGATAGACTTTAGAGAGGGGAGCATGAAGCTCGGTGTACTCTTTACTGGCTGGATTAGCACGTCTTTATGATGCCCAAGAGGTAACGGGCTATGAGATGTTATTGTTGGACGAGACTGTAGAGGGCTTCTCTTATATTTCTTGGAATGAACTGTCTAGACACTTTCTTTAGCTCAACTTCTGTCTTGGACATATTTTCTTTAATATCCACTCCTTCTTATCGGAGGGCTCAGAAATGTGGGTAATACTTTTCTCCAATTATTGCTCGGACATGGGGTAAGAAGTTTTTCTTCACAATACGAACTTGTTACTCCTTAGAAGGCCGATTAGTTATAATGGTTGCTTTCTCTCTCCACTTTACTATGAAATTACTGAAAGTTTCTCCAGCTTCTCGAGAAGTTCTGAATCGTGCCGTGTATCCACAAATTCCTCATTATATTTTTACTGCAATATGAATTCCTGGGAAACATCCTCCCAACTATGAATTCTGCATTCCTCGAGGGATAAAAAACAATGAAAAGCGATGTCCTTCAAAGTCTGTTGGAACATCTGGTCCATTATTTCCTCAGAGGAACCTAGGAGATTCATGGCTCAGTGGTAGGTTTGGAGATGAACAAGTAGGGTCCCAAGACCTCCAAAATTCTCAATGTTAGGCATCTTGAATATTTTCGTCTTCCTTACTTTAGGGTAGGGAGACATGGGTGTAATCCATGTAGTTCCCACACGTGGGAGGGACATGATGATATTCTTCTGGAACCCAAAAAGCTCATGTGTGGATGGACCCATTGAGCAAGGGAAGATCAACGCAGGCTCTTCTGGAATAGGGCTCCAGTTTTGCTGCATCTCATAAACCTTAGCTTAAAGGTTGTCAATCTTGGGAATAAGTTGGACTAGGACCTCCATCAAATCGGGTTGCACATTTGATATTTGGTCTTAGTTTTCCATGGATAGGTGGTGAAGGTGGATTTAGAACCCGAAGGAAGTAGGGGGGGAGCTGATGGAGCTTCGGGGAGGTTCGACGGAAGACCTAAGACAATAGGAGCCAAGCCAAGGTTTGGGGATGCGATCGTCCTGAGAGGGTAAAAGAATCAAATTTACTTTTTGAAATAGAAAAAGGAAGAGTTATTTTTATTGGGAAAGAGGAAAATGTTTTTGACTATTTTTTTGAAAGGGGCGAATAAAATGTTTTTGGTATTTTTTTTTAAACGGAATAAAAATGCTTTTGGTATTTGGATAAAAGAGGGGAAAATTATTTTTTTTGTATTTTGAGAAAAGAGGAGGGGAAATATTTTTGACACTTTTGGTAAGGAAGGAGGAAAAAAGAGAGAAGAGTCTTAACATTATTATTATTATTATTATTACTACTACTACTACTACTACTACTACTACTACTACTACTACTACTACTACTACTACTACTACTACTACTACTACTACTACTATTATTATTATTATTATTATTATTATTATTATTATTATTATTATTATTATTGTTGTTGTTGTTGTTGTTGTTGTTTTTATTGTTGTTGTTGTTGTTGTTGTTATTATTATTATTATTATTATTATTATTATTATTATTATTATTATTATTATTATTATTATTATTATCATTATTATTATTATTATTATCATTATTATGTTTCACTTGTATTAGTTGTACATAAATGAAAAAAAAATGTCGGACGAGACCTGAGCCTGGAAAAATTTGGTTTGAAAAATATGTAAAACATGATTTGACTTGTTCCCAGGCTCATGGACAGGGTCCCCTTCTGAAAATGACGAAATTGCACGAAAATTTGGGTGGCATGCCGACCTGGCATTTCGATAGAGTTTAGTGTAGTAACTGGCAAACTAAATATGAGTGTACTAGGTTTGACGCCTATACGAGGGTATGCAGTTGTTGGGTTAGAGGAAACGTTCCCCCCTTATCATGACTCCTACGATATACGTCTTGCTTTTGAGAGCAATCGGTACGTGTGGATAAGTCATTTGATATACATGTGTGTACATGAATTGCCTCACTATGTACCTTGTAGGGATAGTACGTGTGAGAGAAAATTTGATACACTCGACGTACGTGAATGAGTTGCCTATTATATACCTCCCTTTGTGAGTTCGGTCAAGCGGTACAATGTGAGGGAATCCGTTCGATACACGTGGAAGGAACTAGGCCAATGGAAGGTGAGAGACATATTTCTTAGGATAATTGCGACATACCGAACCAACTCCCATCACAAAGTCACCCCCCATATGGGATAAATTTTGGTCAATAGCCAAGATATTGGTGATGTAGTGAGAAAAATACACGATTCTTAATTAGTACATTATAGAGAGTGTATTTTATTTTTCATGATGAGCACTATACTAATGAGGAAGAATGTACAAGTATCATGAAAAGTAAATCTAGCATGGAGAATGAAGATTGTACTAAGCATGAGTACATGAAAGTGAGTGATGTGTGAATGGCTATAAGTGAGTGTGTGATAGTGAATCTAAGCATGGATCAACTACAAGTGGTGTGTGATAAGTACAAGTGACCATGTACAAGTGTGATAAGTGGAGGTGTGTTCTGTGACACGTAAGCATGGATATTCTAAGTGGTGTATGCAACATGTGGATATAAGTGAGCCTAGATACAAGTGTAGGTAATGTGAGGTGTATATAGAGATTATTTATAAGTGTGTGAAGTGAAAAATGAGTGAGAGGTGTTATAAACATGAGGTAGATATACAAAAAGTAAATAGAAGGAAAGGGGAACATACACGTAGGTACATACATACACATGCATAAAATTATAACACCCATGCAAATTGAGTCTAGCCCTCTAATGACAAGTAAGTCCCCAGCAGAGTCACCACTGTGGCCATCCCTCCCCTAGCCTTGGGGTTTTCCTTTTTATCTCCTTCTCTCTCTCGATGATTGGCGCTTGCGCATGCACTGGGGAGAGATAGATAGAGAGAGGTCTCGTGCCCTTCATAGAAACGCTTCGGCCGTCGTCGATGTGGGGTGATGTAAAGAGATAGCGTTGTCAGGTTGTTTTGCATAAAATAGGCAAAAGAATATTTTACCGCCTTAACAGAATGACATCAAAAGCAAACTGATTCTTGAGTAACCAATTAGATTAGAGGTTTGGGGGCTAAGTTACAGAATGGGAAGGTGTTAGGCACACATCCTGCTCTTTCGATCTCTCATGCAATTATGCTATTCTTTTCCTTAATTTTTCCGTGAAGTGTATGTTCATGCATATATAAATGGAGATCGGAATCGCTTAACTCACATCATGTAAAAGACGGAGTGCGGTCATCCATAGGAATGTTCCCAAAATAATAATTAAAAATATGATGTGTGCGCTTATCGGGATATATATCGTTATGATGAAATGATAATATGTGTTAGATAAGATGCAAGTATGAATCATAAATATGTACATATGAATAATGTAGAGATAAAATAGGAAAAATAGGAAAAATAGGGAAATAGGAAAATAGGACCCGAGTCTTGGATTTTAGCTCGAGATGCCTACGTAGTCTGTAAAGGCATCAAAGCCCACGTAGTTCACATTTGATATGAGAGTGGGGTTTATCCCAAAAATTCAAACGGGGATTTTATTATGTGTGTGTAAGAAAAAGGTGTTTTTTAGTTTTGAGCAAATGTGGTGAAAAAATCCCGTGGAAATTTATAGGTGTAACCCTCTTTTTCTTATTTTGTTTTTTTATAGAAAATATATAATGTGCAATATAGCTAATAAAGGATTGATTAATGTGTGTATGATATAAAGTGGAAGATAAATTAAGAATTTACATAACTAATGTGAAACTAAAAGAAATTTAATGAGAAAGAAGAATGTTAGACCTTCTTTGGTGACTTGGAGACTGATCTTGATTGATGATGAGATTCCTTGCAAGTGAATGAAGAATTTTGGAGGATTTTTGCTAAATTGGGTGTGAAAGTGATGGGGATGAAAGGTGGAGAACGGTTTTAAACAAGGAAACACCGTTGACTTAAGAAGAATGTTGCTGAGATCACTAAAGTTGATGTTTTTGAGGTGCCCTAGAAGGTGAGATAATTCTCTCCTTATATAGGTTTAGGGGAGTATCGGTAAACATTGTCCTTTCCCTGCCTGTCGACAGACAACCCTAGACACACTGCCGATAAGCAGGGAAATGGACCTACCAATTGGCAGTCTCATGTAGATTTTCTTGAAAAATTATTCTAGAACGTAATCCGTAAGTCCAAATCGCGCATGGGGCATATCGTTGTAAAGCTTATTCAGAGACCTTTCCCAAGTCCACGGGTTGACTTTAGGTCAAATGAGGCTCCAAAACCCCCGTCGATCCTTTGGACAGGAAATTGTCGGAAGGCGATGGATTATTCCTCTGAACCGTAAGTCTGAATTATGAATGAGGTAAACTTTTGGAAAGGTTATGAGAGGAACTTCGATGTTACAAAGATTTTTGCTCGATTCAGAGAGTTGACTTTGTTCAAATAAAGCTTAGAAGCGCATGGCGACCTTTCGAAGTAAAATGAGTCATTTATCTGTACCATAAGGATGATTCACATAGGGTGGACTGCTGGAAAGGGTATTTAGTGCCTTGACAAGATGCATTTTGTCTCATTCGAGCTGAAGAGTTGACCTTGGTCAAACATAGACCGGGAGCGCCCAGTGGCCTCCGGATTAGTTTTTTGGGGAAAACAGATCGTTCGTCCGAACGATTATGCCATTTTGTGCATGGGACAGACCATTGGAAAGGGTTTTTAGTGCCCTTCTAAGATTTATTAAGATTTTTCTCTGAATATTAATCTAATTGGGGTCAAATCGGGGCTCAGGAGTGCCTAGTGGCCTCTAGATATTTTTTTTTTATAGGAAAATGGTCTGTTCGTCAAAACCGTTATGTAGATTTGCCCATAGGGTGGACCGTTGGAAAAGGGATTCAGAGCCCTTCAAGGTTTTATTGATATTTATCTCTGATGATGGAGTTGACTAGAGTCAAACAGGGCTTAAGAGCACCCGTTGGCCTTTAGATAGATATTCGGAGGATGACTTAGGGTTTGTAGTGAGTTAGGGAGGTTCTAGGGACCTAAGGAGAGTCTTAAAGGGATCCTATAGCGTGGTGTCTACACTTACATGCTATCTATGAAGCTGGTTGAATTGCCTATAGAATTAAATCATCATTCCTTATTTCTGTAAATTGTAAACCCTGACCTGGGGCAAAGGGATATAATCTCGAGCATTAAGGGACACTTTAATAAAATAGTAACCTCTCCGTGGATGTAGGCAAGTTGTTGAACCACGTACATTATTATTGTGTGTGTGATTTTTACATTCTGTTCTTCGTGTTTGTTTCATGGAATTCTATTACGATAATTCTTGTACTTATAATTGGCGCCCGTCTGTAGAAAGTAATTTATATTCCTGTGAAAACCTTCAATTAGAATGCTCGTTATGTATCACTACAGCAGCAACATTCCTCAGGTTGGTGATGTCAAAGAAGAACCATATCCACCCAGGGTTAGGTCATAAATTCACAAATATACAAACCCCAAGTTTCGCCAAGAACGACAACTTTTTGAAGAAAGCCATAGAGCACCCAAGTCTACATAGATCTCCAGGTTGGTCGACGTTTATGAAGCCAGGCTTCAAGGACAAGATAAGTTTAGATGCATATAGGTGGAAGATAATTCTTGCCTCCATAGGAGACTTGAAAGTATAGAGAGAGATCTCCATAGGGGCACAATGAAATGTCATGATAGGACTCATATTCCTCAGGAGAATTAAACTCAAAGCCAAGGGAGGTGCTCCAGGCGTGACCAAGATAAAACTGAACGTGAGTGAGAGATCAGAGCGTGGTCGATTAGATTATGGCTAGACAGAGACACGCTATAGGAGAAATAATCGACAGAATGAGGACATTAGGATTCTGGTCCATAGAGATATGGAGCAATATGCAGTCCATTATGGAGAAAGATCCACCAGGGATATAGCTAGAAGAGAATTCAATACATATATAAAATCCTCTTTCTCAAGGAAGATCAAAGAGGAGGAGCCCCCAAAGAAGTTTGACATTCTCGATTTTAAAATTTAAGATGTAAACACATATCCCATAGACAACGTTCAGAAATACAGACAATCGATGACCCTATAGAGCAATAACAATGCACTAATGTGTTGGATTTTCCCTCTAGACAACATGACGTAGAAAAAAAGTGGTTCGAAAAGTTTCCACGGGTCGATCATGAACTTCAAGGCCCTAGCAGATGCTTTTACCTCCCGCTTCATAACCAGCAGCTCCTATCCCAAAACAATGGATGCACTTCTCATAATGAAAAAAAGCCATAAGAGAGCCTTCATAATTATGCCAAAAGAAATTGAGATGTCTTCAATGAGGTCGAGGATATTTTGGAGCAGGTTATTGTTACATCCATCGAAATTGGTTTGCTGCACCAGTCCCTAACTAATAAGGAAGCCAATACTATTGACGATATTATGGATCGCATTGAGAAATACGCCAATCTAGAAGATGTGGTTCACTTTATCGAAGGGGACAATGATTGACAAAAAGGCAACCAAAAGAGGAAAAAAAGAGTCATACTCTAAGGAAGAGAAACAAGAATGGCTTCAATAATGGGAAGCAGATGATCTTTCCAAGGCACTCCAAGCTGTTAACATAGTCTTCAAGGAACCTATTGACAAGATCTTGAGCAAGATTAAAGACAAACCATTCATCAAGTGGCCTAAGAAAATAGATGGCGACCCAACAAATAGAAATAACACGCTGAGATATGCATTTCATAAGGAGGGAGAGCATAAGAATAAAAATTATAAGGCTCTGAAGTCACACTTGGAGGATTTTGCACAATCTGGGCACATCAATGAGTACATAGATTAGAAAGCAGATAAGGTCGCAACTAATGGAAAATATAAATCGGATAACATCCTTAATGATGACACTGGATATGAGTTCGCGGCAATACATGGGGAATAAAACCTTAAAAAAATCCAGGTGAATGCCATTCGAGTGGAGATGAAGAAGGTTACTACCATCATTGAGGTGTTTTAGATTGACCATAGAAAAACCCAATCTAGTAAGTGCTGGTGACCAGAGCACGTCGACTATACTAAGAATATTGTTTTCACTGAGGAAGATTTGGTTGGAATGAGAACCCCACATCACGACGCATTAATGATTAACCATAAAATTGTTAATTTGGAGTTTGAGAAGATGCTCGTGGACCAGGGGAGTTCATCAGAAGTGATGTACGTGGAGTTATTCCAAAAGATGAAGCTAAAACTCACCGACCTCAAGGAAGCCACATTTCTATTGGTCGGCTTCGCAAGGAAAATCATAATATCGTTGGGAAAGATAGTCCTGCTATAGAGAAGGAAACAATTCAAAGATAATTGAGTTCTTAGTGGTGGACATAGATTCCCCATATCATGGCATCTTAGGTAGAAATTGGTTGCAAGCCATAAGGTCGTACCATCCACCTACCACCAAAAGCTAAAGTTTGTTGATGATCAGACCATGGTCAAAATTCATGGTGATCAGGCCACTACAAGGAAGTGATTTATCGCGGCTATTCGCCCCACGAATGAAAAGAAAAAAGAAGTAAAGAATGCTTAGGAGGAAGCCCAGGATGGGGCTACACCCTCCAAATAGTAATTATGATACGATCGATAAGGGTGGCAGAAATTATGGTACACCCTGCTAATAGGGTCGTTGAAAGCCTAGAAGAGGTTGGGACCAATGACAACTTGCCATAGAAGAAATTTCTTATCAGAGCCACACTTGTCGATCAAGAGAATAAAGAAGTGACTTATTTTATTAGAAGAAATCTAGACATTTTCACTTGTGCAGAATATGATTTGCCATGTATTGATCCCAACGTTGCCTGTCGTCGCCTGCATGTCCTTCAAGACTATCACTCAAAAGTCCTGCCAAATATCTCCTAAGAAAGATAAAATGGTGGAGAATGAAGTTGGGAAGCTATTGGATGCATGATCCATTAGGGAAGTTCAGTTCCCCAAATGACTATCGAACCTAGTAGTGGTACACGAGAGAAATAGAAGTTGAAGGGTCAGATCTCAACAAAGCATATCCCAAAGACACGTTCTTGCTTCCTAAAATAGATCAGTTGGTTAACGTTATGGTGACACATAAAATAATGAGTTTTCTAGATGCCTACTCTGTCTACCATCATATTCTGTTGTTCGTACCCGACTAGGACAAAACGTCCTTCATAAACCCAATTGGGTTATACTTATACAAGGTCATGTCATTTCGCTTAAAGAATATAAAGGGAAACTTATTAGAGGTTGGTCACCAAAATGTTCAAGAGACAGATGGCAGACACGATGGAGCTCTATATTGACGATATGCTAGTCAAGAGCAAGAATAAGGGTGACAACCTCATGGACATAGACATAGCCTTTTGAGATCCTCAGGAAATACCTAATGAAACTGAATTCCATTAAGTTTTCATTCGGTTTCCAGTCAAAAAGTTCTTGGTCTATCTAGTCAGTAAAATAGGAATTGAGTCTAACCCAAATCAGATCGCCGCTATCACAAGGGTCCATCCTGTTTAGATGTTGCGAGATGTTCAAAATCTGACTAGTATAGTCGCGACACTCAATCTCTTCATCTCCAAGTATTTGGAACCCTTATGACCATTCTATTAGCACCGAAAGAAGGGCAACAACCTCGTATTGATCGATAACTGTTCGAGAGATTTGAGGGAGATCAAATCCTACCTTAGTAAATCACCCCTGCTGTTGATTCCAAAGGATGGAGATCTATTATATCTTTACCGTGCAGTATCGGACCACGCTGTGAGTTCGGCTCTGGTACGTGAGAAAGAGGAAGGATAAGACTCGATTTATTATGCTAGATGACACTTATGGACACAGTGTAGCGCTACCCACCCTTGAAAAAGCTGACCTATGCATTATTGGTCGCCTAAACGAAGCTGAAACATTACATTGAAGCCCACTCAATAACAGTAATCACTTTCTATCCCCTCAAAGTTGTTATTCAGAAAGAGGACCTCTTTAGACGACTTTCAAAATCGTCGGTGGAGCTTTGGACATTTGATATCCACTTTTAACCAAGAATAGTGATAAAAGGACAAGTCCTAGCAGATTTTATTGTTGAATTCACAAGGGACCATCCAATCAACCAACAGGGAATGGAGTAGTCAATAGATGAGGAAGCACAGTCTAAACACTGGACCATATTCATTTATGGATCCTCTAATTCCAAGGGGTGGGAGTAGGAATCATCCTTATCACTCTAGATGATGTTATCATCGAGAAAGGAGTCAGACTGGGACTTGAGGCCTCCAACAATGAAGCTAATCACTAGTTTGCGAAAGTCCCAACTATTAGGACCAAACGCCTTCATGTATTTGGCGACTTCAAACTAGTCTCCAAGCAAGTAAGTGGGGACTTCATTGCAAAATATGATAGAATGAAAGCCTACCTTGGCATGGTAAGAGGACTTACGGAAGGACTTAAGAAGGTGAACATTCAACAATTTTCTAGGGGTAGAACAATCAAGTCGATGCCTTACCAACCCTGACCTCAACACTCAACTCTGACCTAAGGATAACCATTCATATAGAGTTCCTCACGCAGCCAAGCAATTACCAGACATTTTTAGCCGAACAAGTCCTCCTCACGGAGAAGGCTCCCAGTTGGATGGATCCCATCATCACTTCTATACAGAGCAACATACTGCCCGAGGACAAGAGGTCGGCCCATTAGTTTAGGCTCATTATTGTTCATTTTTACCTCTCCATAGAGGGAAGCTCTACAAGAAGTCAAGGAATGTGTCTTATTTCTTTCCTCTTCTCTTTTTCTATCTTCCTCTCTCTATCTCTCACTCTATCTATCTATCTATCTATCTATCTATCTATCTATCTATCTATCTATCTATCTATCTATCTATCTATCTATCTATCTATCTATCTATCTATCTATCTATCTCTCTCTCTCTCTCTCTCTCTCTCTATATATATATATATATATATATATATATATATACTTTTCTAATCTTCCTCATTTTTCTTCTTCTCCATATCACTCTCCTTCCCTTTGGCTTCTAGTTTACAACCACCAGCCACGGGAGAGTCCTTTTCAGTCTTCTTTAAGGACTACATTCGATCGGAGAGCAAGTCTTGATCATCATTTGGTAAAATTAAACATCTTCTCTTGGGTGGAACCATACCCTCCTCCTCGCTATCTCACTCTATTTTCTATAACGCTGCTAACCTACACACTTCAACACACCTTCAAATGCAAGGGAAATATAACAATATATAAATCACACATAGAAAATTCTCACCTTTTGTCTAACCATATCTACCTAAGAAATGACGTCTCAAACTAAGATAAAGAACTCATATACTAAAAGAGTTAGCTACCATTTCTGCACCTTTTTGTTCAGTAATAAATAAAGAATAAGGGTAAAATAATAAAATATTTCTCCGCAATGAAACCAAATCTCCCCTTAAGTGAAGCATGTGAATCATAGAGCAAAAATAAATATATCATGAAATTGTGTGAATCAAGTCATGCAATGATAAATACTTAGGAAACACAAGTAAAAATAATCCAAACTATGAACAAATAAAATTAACTAAGATGCAAAAATTTAAATATAAGATACCAAGATGATATAACATATGCCAAATTAAACCAAAGATTAAGCATGAGGCGTACATGGATTAAATAAAAATACAAATACTAAAAAACCCAAAACATGATATATATATATATACATACATATAACCACACATATACCAATGAAGCATAACTATATATAGGTCTAAACGAACACAAAATACACAAAAAACATAAGCTTTACACACTTGCATAGTATTATTGTGTCTAAACACGATGGCATGAAGTGAATGGGCATTAACTAGAGATAAGAAAAAATTGACCCAATCACTCAAACATGTCCAATATATCAATTTTGCCGCAAAAATTTATTAACATTTGATTTAGCATCACATGTTAAATACAGAACTCAAAAGTAAAAAATAAACACAATGCGCACTTTCCTAAAAGTGTTGATGATTCTCGAATCAATAGCGTCAAAATAATTAAGCTCAACAAGGACTCATTGTTCAAACCTATTGATCTTCAACTAAACACCCTAAAAATATATATCATTTTTCTCTCTCTTTTTCTTTTAAAGAAATCAAAATTCTGAAGCATCAATGCAAAAACCTTTTTCCTTAGAAATTTTTGTGTTTTTTATTGCCTCTCAATCTTTTTAGGTTCTTGCCGACGGTGGCCTTTCATTCAAAGGAGACTTTTCCTTTCGTAGTCCTTTCTCGTTCACACCCGTAGTTTTAAAAAATAAAAAGCACACTTACGGACAATGGTTTTCCCCTTTAGTAAATTTGTTTATGTATATGACAAGATTATTAGGAGAACACCTCACTTAGCTCATGTGAAATATGAAGTTAAAATCCAAACGAGCTCATGTAAAATATATGAGGAGGATATAAATTAATTTCAAAGTATTTCCTGTCAATATTAATAAGAAAAGTCTAAGAGTTGAAGATCAAAATAAAATGCCTTTTCACATGAATACATGGACGGAATGGTATTCAAACAAATCGATATGCCACGCATTATGTGAAAAAATAGAACTACATAATGACAAAAAATATTTTTCAAATGTTAAATATTTTTCAAAAGGATATCAACTAAAAAAAAGTAATTCAAAAGATAAACCAAATATTTTTTCATTTTTCTCATAAAGCTCCTAAAAAAGTGAAAATCAAAATGCAAAAGATGATCACGTCATGATGCTAGAAAATATATGTCATGAAACCTAAATCTACTGTATAATAAACATGCAATCACAATAACTTATATGATATATCATTAAAATAGAAGGAGAACATAAGTCACATACGTACAGGAATATAATAATCCTAATAATTGGCCTCTATATCAAAGAAACTCTACGTGAAAATTGTATAAAGTCGCACAGATCCTATAGACACTAGAACCTGATGCTCTAATACTATCTGTGACACCCCGCCTATTAAAATACCGGGTGACCATCCCTTTATCAAAATAAAATATTGGTCTCATATGGCTCATTCTTAGCATCATTGTCAAACACATTTTTAAAGTCACTAACCACATAGTAATTGAATAAACCGGTACCAAATTTTATCTTTCATTAATTAATAACATGAAAAAATAAAATCCTAATCCAACCATCCACACGAGTAAAATATGAAATCAACACACGAAAAATATATAAATAAATAAGACAAAATAAACCGTCGGTTTTCAACAATAGAATTCAAAAATAAAATTAAAACAATAAAATGGATACACATGATCTAATGAATAAACTGAAATACTAAATCTTAGGGCGACCTAGCCAAATAAATACTTAATGAGGTTCCTACACTAAGAATAAATGAATGAAACGTCTATAGTAACTTCCACACAAGCTGCAGCTACGCATCCCTGGATATAATCCTCAAGCTAGGTGTCCCTACGACTGGACACCTAAAATGTTTTGGAAATGATTTTGACATAGGTCGGAGCCCAAGTAAAACATTTTGGAATTTTTTAGCAAGTAACTAAATTCCAATCAATTAAATATGCATGTACACTTTTCATATTTAATATAGTGTCGCACTCGCTTGAGGTATAACTCACCCCTCATCGATTGTGCTCACCTAACGCTTGCCTTCTAACCTTACTAGTTATGCTACCCCACCTAAGTAGCCTTATTACATCCCTTTTTATCGCACTAATCTAACCCGAGTATTCTTTCTTTGATTATTAAGTTATTTTCTCATTAACTTTTTAATCAGTTCAAATATATTAAGTCATATAACGTTCAATCTACTTATATAGGAAACCCCTTTTTAGTCGTATAACTTTCACACTAGTTATATAAGAAATACATTCCCACTTATGTATTAATCATGTCTGTAATTATCTACTCATTATATACGTACTAATATACTACAACATTCACACACATGTCGCGTATAATAACCATCCATTCCCGAGTAATAAATCACCGAATGCTTTCTCTAAACTGCTATCAAATCCTATGTTTGCTCACATTAACCCGATTACCACAAGTTGAACTCACTCACGAGCATGGGTAAAAATATCGTAAATGTAATGGAGGGTGGTCATATTCCCCTCGAAACTGAGACCGAATCATACCCAAAACATATTACCTCAGAAAATAAATCACACAATAAAATATCGGGCGATATGACCTAGGGACTATACTCTCCATGCATTAACTAGTCAGGGGATTCACCCACATCGTGCAAGCTCCTATGATATCACTAGAGGGGTATGTATTTCTACAAATATCATTTACACAAATATCTATAAAGTTCACAAATATATAAGCCCGATTAACTCGTGCCAAACACCCGTAGCACTAGCCCCAAAATACCAGAGTCTAATTTCTAACTCAGAATTTTAATTAATCGGCCGTTTATTAATTTAATAACGTAGTGTCACTCAACTAAAATACCCGGACTCATTCACGTGGCTCGTAATTTAACCCTTTAGAATTCAATTCACCCAATTCCTTAATTATGTGACACACTTTGTCTCACCCCCCTAATACCAATTATAACTACCTATAATCATTAGTATATAAGCCCGATATTTATTTTTCCTCAAATAAATAAGTCTAGAAACGAATCCCAATTAAATTTTTACTTATATAATTAACTAAGCAAAACTGCTAAAATAACTGGTTTGTCGATTGATTGATCGATCAGACCTCCTTCTTCCCTGATTCTAATTTCAAAAATTGCTATTCAAATAAGCTTTAGGGTTTTCTCTAAAACCTCCATACAATCATAATCAACGTTTAATTCACATTTAAAACATGTCTTTATCATCCTAGCAACATTTGATCACAAATGATTTAACTCATCATATTCCATATTTTTCAACTTGGGTTTTATCTAGGTTTCATTCAATCGTATTCAATTTTTGATTCTATAATCCAAAATTAAACAACGTCCTCTATTGGTTTTCTCATCAAGTTCAGATTCCCAAAACATTGAATCGTAACACATCATCAATTGTAATTTTAATCTTCACAAAATGTCCAATTTATTGAAAATCCATTTTCATGTTCTAACCGACACAAAAACAAATTTCTTTGATCATGCCCACTATGATATGAATTGAAATACTACAATTTAGATTGAAACTAAGTTAACCACTTGCCTGATTAGATTCGTAGAATTTGATTCATTTGATGAAGAGGGTGAATTTGACACAAGCACCTCAATCCCTCTTCAAATTGGCTCCCCAAATCTCCTCACTTTCTCCTTCTTTTCTTTTCTCCAGATTTAGGGTTTTTAGTTTGAGTTATGGCTACCACTAAATTCATAACTTAGGCTTAATATTGTTAATCATGAAATTAGGCTAATGGGCCAAGCCCAATTAACCCGAACGAGTGCCCCCGATTATGCCTAAAAATGCCCCAAAGCCAATTACTACCCCTGGGTACTCTATTCCGACTATCTCGACTATCCTGAATCAACCTTGCACTCAGAATCATCATTCAAGTCACATTACTAAAAATCCATATCTCGATCTTAATATAGTCTATACGTGACTCCCGATTGAGATATTATAAAATCCCATCGTTCAACTCACTTCGACGTATAATAACAGTCACATATTAGTTACTATGCACATAGTAAAATTATTCCGTTTATATTAATCATTATCTCTCGTGATTAATATTTAAATAGACACGTAATAATTAATTCAATTAAAATACGACACAGTTGTAATTTAAAATTATCCGAATTAATGAGATAATAAATACTAAAAAATAGGGGCTATTACAATATCCATCTGTAATGTTCTAAGTTATTCCCTTCAATTACATGAAACTGATCGGGTTATTCTTCGTGACCCAGAGGAACAAGTCCTTCCTACAATCAACGCATATCCTATAACGTTGGTAGAAAGCCTAATCCAGTCCCCAAACATGGGAAAAATTGAGCCATATTTCTCGTACGAAACTTACAAGATGTGGTAAAAGGTACAATATTCTTATATAATTATCTTGTCCATTTTTATTAGATTCCGATTTAACTCATTCATTCATTGGTCTTCAACTAGCTACAATTTTGCAAATTTTACCAAAATCATTGGACATTCGTTTAGAAATAAAATTATTTACCGATAAGGTTAGAAAATCTAATCAAAGGTATGGTAACTATCGGATTGAACTAGGCATATATACACTATTTGTAAATTTAATAATACTAGATATATGTGAATTCAATATTATTATCGGAATGGATGTGTTATCAAAACACCACGCTTATATCGATTGTTATTTAAAGAGAGTATAATTTTGATACCAAGAGAATCACCCTCTTGTGTTACAAAAAACAAGTGATTCAAATCCTTCAACTTCCCAAATCAAAAGTTCCAATTTGCCTTTGTTTTCCAGAATCTTGAATAATTTTGATGATGTTTTCCCATAATAATTGTCGGGCATACCACCCTCCCGAGAAAATGAGTTTACCATCAATCTTTACATGAATGCTTTCCCTATTTTGATATCTCCATATCAAATGTCTCCTCTAGAACATCATGAACTTTGTACCCAACTAGATGATCTACTTGAAAGGGGATTTATTCGCCTTAGGAAGCACTGGTGTTATTCGTGAAAAATAATGATGGAATCTTTAGATTATGCATAGACTACCATAGGTTAACTTTGATAACAATTAAGAATAGTTATCCTTTTCCTAGAATTGGATATTTGTTCGATTACCTTAGGGGTGCAAGGATTTTTTCAAGATAGATCTACGATATGGTTATCATGAATTATGAGTGAGATAAGAAAACCATCCAAAAACTATATTTCAAACTCGTTATGGACATTTAGAATATACTTTAATATTTTTTGGATTAACTAGTCGGATATTTCGACCTTTTATTGATTAATTTTTATTATATTCATTGATGATATCCTCATTTACTCCTAGAATTCTAAAGAACATGCCCAACATTTAGAGATAGTATTTGGTACCGTGAGAACCCACCGACCGTATACTAAGAACAAAAAATTGATTTCTTAACGAAGAAGGTGAAATTTTTAGGACACGTGATTTCTGAAAGTGGAATCCAAGTCGAACCAGCTAAAATTGTAGCCATTTTAGAATGGAAACATCCAACCAATGTCACCGAGATTACGAGTTTTATTGGATTAGATGGTTATTATTTCCGTTTCATAAAATGATTTTCCAAAATTTCTATTCCATTGGTGAAGTTAACTAAAAATGAAACACCATTTATTTAGACAGTGAGTGTGAGAAGGTATTCCAAACTCTAAAGAACAAGTTGACCACTGCCTCCATCCCAACCATTCCTTCTACTAATATATGATATTATGTATATACCGATTCCTCATTACAAGGCTTAGGTTGTTTAATGATAGTCAATTGATCATGAATCTCAAAAACTCAAGATTTGTGAGTGTAATTAACTTATGCATGATCTTTAGTTAGCAACCGTAGTTTTTTCTTTTATAATATTGCATTGTTATCTGTATGGTGAAGAGTTCCAATTATTTTTAGATCACAAAAGTTTAAAATACATCTCCACCCAAAAAGACTTGAGTTTGACATAAAGTCATTGAATGGAATTCGAAAGGTTACAGATTCAAGTTAGACTACCATCTAGGTAAGGGAAATATTATAGCTGACCCTTTAAGTCATAACTCTGTTAGAATAATTAACAACCTGATTTGTTATGATGTTTCTTATATAATAGAGCCATATGATCTTTAGCCGACCTTTGTTTTCCAAAATTCACAAATATTATTGCTTACCCAAGCTGAAGAAATAATATTTTAGAACAATAGCTTCAAGACGCCTTTATGATTAAATAATAAATCGGAAGCCAGACACATGAATTGTCATACGAGAAGGAGGCGGTTCTATGATTTAAAGATGGATTGTATGTACCTGATGAGTCATCATTACAAGAAGAGGTATCATAACAAGCTCATCATTCCAAATTTATGATACACCCTGAAAGATAAAAAAAAAATATCACAAACTGAAAAAACAGTATTAGTGGACAAATATGAGGAACAATATTGAGAAATTTGTTAAAATATGTCTCTCTTGTCAGTAAGTAAAAATAGAGCACCAGTGTCCCAGTTGACTTCTACAACCTCTTTTGATCCCTGAACGGAAATGGTATCACATCACAATGGATTTTGTTAGTGGATTTCCTCATATTTCCTAAGGATACAATTATGTTTGGGTGATAGTAAACCGACTCACCAAATCCACCCATTTTCACTGAGTAAAAACGGTTGATTCTTTCTAAAAACTCAGTAAACTCCTCATCTTGAGAAATTAGTTGATTAAATGGAATTCCTTTATCCATAGTATCAGACCGAGATTCTTTTTTTGTGGGTAGATTTTGATAAGCTTTCCAAACTGCGATGGGTACTAAAATTTGAAAGAGTGCGCGTGCGTTCGAATTAAAATATTATTTAATTAAACTCGATTTTATCAGTTAAGTCCTAAACATGTAGCTATATGTGATTGAACAAGATGATGAAACATGCAAGAGCATTCAAACACACATATTTGAGGAAAAAATCCTCCAAAGGGGCAAAACCATTTATTTTCACTATAATATTGTAACATATAATTTCTCGGATTACAATGAAAATACAGTGACACAGAATTACCCGTAGGCGTCGGATCTATAGTCGGTGGATGGAAGTTTCCCTTTCCATGAGGGCAGCAATGAAGAAGAAGGGCGGTCTTCTCTGAAAGGGTATTAATAGACACACGGTTGTGTTCTTAGGTTGCAAACGGATTCACAAGGGTTTGTAAATTAGTGTGAATCAAAACATGAGTCTTGGGACTCACAGAGGTGAAGGCTTAGAGTTTTTGGACTAAAAAAATCGACTATTAAAGTCTTGCAAGATACATCACCGAAGTTGGTTTAAATAAGAAAATACTGGGCCTGAAAAATACCTCCACGGTCTGCTCGAATTTATCACAGACGGGCCGGTCCGGTATGGATGTGGATCGGTCCGAGGTTAGACTGGTTTGTTTTCTCAAGAAGCTTCTTCAGTTCGCATACGATTCGGGGTCTACTAGTTTCTAAGCAAAGAGAATCAGTCTGGGTATAGGGCAGATCGATCTGGGTGCGAACCGGTTCCTTTTCCAAAAGGGGCGGATCGGTCCGGGGTGGATCGGTTCCTTTTTAAAAAAGGAGGACCGGTCCGACTGTCTAAAACATTGAGTCCTTGCTTTCTTTTATATTAGGATCCATTGATGATGATGCAGGCATGAACATCTTCAATGGTGTAACGACGTACCATATACAATTGATAATGGACAAAAATGTCCTTACAAATCTCCCCCTATGTCTATGCCGGTACATACATAAAAACAAAAATCCGAATTATCAAATATCAAAATGCTTATACAAATCTACCCTTCCGTGAACTCAAAACTGAAAAGGTACAAATGAATAAGACTTCATCGTTTGTTCTTCAACTCTTTAGGAATCTTAAGGCTTTCCTCATCAGGGTGTGCAATTCAGAGATCATGAAGGTAGTACCTACACACATGAGACAAAGCCAATACCAAGTGACGTATCGAGTTTGAAATGAGATAAACATAAATACCAATATATGATGAAAGCATACTTTATCAAATCTAAAAAACTCAAACCTCCCCCATAATATCATAATTCTTTCTCCCCCTTTTTATGATGTCGCCAAATAGACAAATGAGAAGAATAAATCTAACAAACAAAATCGAGGTGTCACACCGAATAAACTACTATTTTTGAAATTTTTCATGTTTTTCAGACAACAAACAAAAACACACCACGAACAAACACAAAACAACCAAGTCGATGATTGCGTAAAAGAATGGGTGTGATCAAATTAGATAGGAAAATCAATGCATACAAACATGACATATGTGCAAGATGAATATCAGATACTCCTAACGAATGAACTCAAAATCTTCCTTTGGTGTAAAAAAAATGGAAATATGAGACATTGACTAAATCAAATCAACAAATCAAAGCTCAAAGTGATTTCTACACCAATAATGTCCAAAACGATTTCATGCTTTTTCAGGACTGTCAAGAAAGTGCAAACCCATTTAATTCTCTAACCAAGCTCCCTCGGATTTATATTTTGAACACCGGTAATCTAAATTCTCAAACTTTGGAGAATTGATGGTGAAATCTAATGGCCCATATTTGGCATGTATTTGTTTTAATTGCCTATAAATTTTTCGGGCTCTTTTAACCTCTTTGGACCTCGGATAATAAAATTCCTCCATCTTTTAGGTCCTTTTTAACAATGGCTTAGAATCGCAAAGGCTAAATGAACCCTTCGTAGCCGTTCCCCTTTTTTCAAATAATCACACAATCTCACCAAAATGGTTTTTACATGCATTCCAATCTTGTCAAATTTTATTGCATATTGTACATTGTATAGACATAATTGAGATGGAAACACTCTAGCCAATATGTGATAGACAAGAACAACAATCAAATATAGCCCTACATGTCTGCAATAAAGGATATAGGAGTCAAACATGCAGAAAGATATCACTAATCACATCTCAAAGACTCCAAACAATGTAAAGCACATGGATGAAATGATGTAGCATCTCAAATCTCTATCAAACAGTCACATGAAGAAATGGAATGAAATTGCGACTTGGCTATATTAAATGCTTATCCATAAAAGGTGCCAAAAAAATATTTTTGGATTTTTCAAAAGAATAAATAAATAGTTATACAATCAAAACAATAATACATACAAAACAAACTAGCAATAGGAAGAATATGATATGAACATGAAAAATCATCCTACCCTAGACATAGACCAATCTCTCAGTCAACTATGCAAATCCCCAAAGACTTCCTAAGACTCTCAAATATAAGGGCATCCAAAGGTTTCGTGAAAATATCGGCTAACTGACGATCGGTGGGTACGAAACTCAGGGATACTACTTTCACCTCAACTAACTGACGCATAAAGTGCTCGCGTATACTGATGTGCTTTGTGCGCGAATGCTGGACTGGATTGCGGGATATGTGTATCGCGCTCGTGTTATAATAGGAAATGGTCATGGTGTCCTGTGAAATCCTACAATCCTCTAGAATCTTCTTGAACCACAAGAGTTGTGTGCAATAACTCCCGACGACGATGTACTCAGCCTCCGCAGTGGACAAAGAGATGGAGTTTTTCTTCTTTCTCAACCAGGAGAGGAGAGCATAACTAAAATAGAAACACCCACCAGACGTGCTCCTACAACCATCTACATCCCCAGCCCAATCAGCATCTGAATAGGCAGACAAACGGTCATTGGTATCAAAGGAATACCAAATACTATATGAGAGAGTCCCACTTACGTATTTGATAATACGTTTTAGAGCGAGTAAGTGTGACTCTTTTGGGGATGCTTGATATGGCGCACAGACTCTAACACTAAAGGCTATGTCGGGACGACTGGCAGTCAAGTAGAGGACACTACCTATCATACTCCGATACAAGGTTTGCTCTACGTCCTTGCCTGAAGTGTCCTTACTAAGATTTATAGAAGTATTCATAGGTGTTCTTGCATGCTTAGCAGAGTCTAAACCAAATTTCTTCACTAGGTCTCGCGCATACTTGGATTGGGAGATGAACATCCCATCCTCTAGCTGACGAACCTGAAGACCAAGGAAGAAAGTAATCTCACCAACCATGCTCATCTCAAACTCACTTTTTATCTCCTCCTCAAAGTGATGAGCATGTTGGGAGCAAGTGGATCCAAAGACTATGTCTTCCACATAGACCTGGGCAACCAAAATAACACCATCATCTCTCCTAATGAACAACGTCATATCAACTCCTCCTCTCTTAAAGCCACGGGCTAAGAGATAGGAAGTAATCCTTTCGTACCAAGCACGGGGTGCTTGCTTCAAACCATACAAGGCTTTCCTCAGATAATAAACGTGCTCAGGGTGCTTGGGTTCTTCAAACACTTTTGGTTGTTCTACATAAACTTCCTCCTGTAGAATGTTATTCAGAAAGGCACTCTTGACGTCCATTTGATATAACTTAAAGCGCAGATGACATACGAAGGCGAGTAGTAAGCGGACGGACTCAAGCCTTGCAACATGAGCAAATGTCTCCCCAAAGTCTACACCCTCTATCTGTGTGTAGACTTGAGAGACCAACCTAGCCTTGTTTCTGATTATGGTACCATTTTCATCCATTTTATTCTTGAATATCCACCGAGTACCGATCACATTAGTCTTACTAGGTCGGGGGACTAGTTCCCATACATTGATCTTTTTAAACTGAAGCAACTCATCCTACATAGCAGATAACCTGTGTTCATCTTTGAGTGATTCTTGGGCTCGACTTTGGACTTGTAGCAAAAGTGGCTAACGACGTTCTCTAGTTGAGCATGAGTCTTGACCCCTAAAGTGGGATCACCAACAATGGCAAAAGGGTCATGACGCTTGCGAACCCAAGCAGGTGTGTCCCCTAACACAGGAGTATGGTCCACAGAGTGTGGGAGAGGGACAAGTAAATCACTCCCAGAAAAGTCCTCATCCTCACACTGAAGGTTAGGATCAATAACCGTTGGAGGTTCGTCATCTTGCACGGTGACGTTAATTAATTCCATAACCTTAGACCTCTTTAGGTTAAAAACCCGGTACGCTCTACTATTCAATGAATATACTAAGAATATTCCCTCGTCACTTCGGGAGTCAAACTTTCCTAATTGCTCTCTATCCCTAAGGATTTAACATTTACTCCTAAAAACACAAAAATATGCAAGGTTGGGTTTCTTGCCAGTCCATAATTCATAAGGCATCTTAAGTGTGTGTGGACGCAGATAAATCCTATTCACCGTGTGCCATGCAGTAGACACTACCTCTACCCAAAATCTCCTAAAAACATTACGACCTAAAAGCATAGATCTAGCCATTTCTTGGATCGTCCTATTCTTTCTCTCAACAATCCCATTTTTCTGAGGAATCTTCACAGCAGAAAACTCATGTTTGATCCCAAGGCTATCACACTATAGATCTACTTTTTCTTCCTTAAATTTTGTGCTATTATCACTACGGATCCTATTAATCGAGACTCCATGTTGATTTTGTAGGACATGGCACTTGGTTGTTATATACTCAATAACATCGGAATTCTCCCTCAGAAAACCTACAATAGAATATCTGGAGAAATCGTCCACCATCACGAGGATATACCTCTTACCACCCAAACTCTCAGTACGAGTAGGACCCATAAGATCCATGTGAATCAGCTCAAGTACTTGGGAGGTGGTAATGGAATGCAACTTCCTATGGGGGATCCTAATTTTCTTTCCCAACTGACAGGGTCCACAAGCGGTGGAAGTTGACTTTCCAAGAGATGGTAAGCCACGTACTAGTCCCTTTTTAGCTAAACGAGTCAAATCTCTAACATTCACATGACCTAGATGTTGGTTCCACAAATCCATAGGAGTGATTGTGGTGCTGGTGCAGACAAGTGAGGAAGTGGGCATAGTCCCATAGAAATTATCCTCAGCCCTTACCCCTTGCACTAAAAGTTTACCGGCTTGATTGTAGACATTACACCCGTCCCGGTTAAACTTTACTGCAAAGTCAGCGTCGCACAACTGGCTAATGCTGAGAAGGTTTGCTTTCAAACCTTTGACGTACAAAACATTCTCTAGCTTAGAAAATCCTGGTAACTCTACAGTACCTCATCCTATAATGCTATACTTTCTCCCATCTCCAAAGGTGACTCTACCTTCCTTATATTCCTCTAGGTAGGTAAAAATGAGACATCACCTGTCATGTGTCTGGAGCACGCACTATCAAAATACCACTATGAGGTATTATGTGATTTGAGAGCAACATGAACAACAAGGGATTTCATATCTTTATTAGGCACCCAAGAAGTGGTAACCTTTTGTTTACCCTTGTTGTTGTTGGTTTTAGCCATAATGTGAGAAGCATTCACTGACGCCAAAGACATCCGTCGGAATTCCTCCATCAAACACTGTGATGTGGAAGATAAAAACTCAACACGCTCTCTTAGACTGGAAAACTCATCAATATGACGTGGTGGAGCAGAAGTACGTCATGACCGACCCAAACTATGGCAAGATGGCCTTTTCTTTTGCAATATGTACAAAAGAACACAGTCTTTGGCTGACCTGGGTTTGCTTTTCTTGGTTGAACTTTCCTTCGAGGTTTTTGACGATGACCATAAGGAGTAGTAGTAAACTCATGGACTGGTCCTGGTGCAATTTGGGATGTGGAGGCACCATCCCAACCAATTCCCTGCCGATCACCGAAACCTAAAGCGGGGCCGAGGAGCATCTTTCCCATCTTCCCAGATCTACCCTCGATTTGTACCTTGACTTCCCGTGCTCTCTCAAGATCATGAGTAAGCTGGGAAACAAGGGCTTCAAGTTTCTTCCGAGTCGCCATGGAGGTATGGAGCTCACTCGTAAGACTACACACTTGTTTAGTCAAGTCCCCTCTCTCCTTCTCAAAATAACTCTCTCTCTCTCTCTAAATAAGCTCTCTCTTTCTCTTAACAAACTCTTTTTCTCAACACAGGAAGACTCTCTCTCTCTTAAGGTAGTGCAGGTGGATGAATCCCTCTCTCTCGCTTTTCTTAAATCTTCCTCTAAAGCGGTGATCCTAAGAACTAATGCTTTGTTACGCTATTTAGTTTTAAAGGACTCAGACTATAGCTCGACGTAGGCACGTTGAAGATCACTCTTGCTCTCACTTGTGTCATCCTCCCCCTCACTCACATCGGTCTCACTATCGGGGTGTCTCTTTTATGCAACATCCTCATAGTTGTAAGTATAACTAGAAGTTCTCACAAGACTAGCCATGAATGCGGGGAAGTTATAATCATGCGGTGACTAGTCTTCAGAATCCACCGACTCGACCTCATTGTCGTCACTTAGGGTAGCATTGAGGACAGTTTTTCCCTTTTCTCTATTTAACCTAGTAGCACACTTAAAAGCTCTATGGCCCCTACCATCGCACTTAAAACATCTCTCACTTTCTTTCTTAGGAGGATCTTTAAAAAAAAAAATCATTTTTATTTTCAAACTTATTTTTCTCAAACTTCTTTTTATCTTTAAGATTACCATTTTTCTTGAATTTGAGAATTCTCTTGAAATTTTTAGCAAAAAAGAGAAAATCATCTAAAAGTCAAAATCGCACTCAGAATCTGACGAATCTGTCTCTCCTTCTCTAAATGACTCTCTCCTCTTTCTTGCCGACCCCTCACTCTTTTTCTCGTGGGCATTAAGTGCAATTCCCTTATCTTTAGGCTTAGTAGTTTTAGGAAACATATCAATTTCATATGTTTGCAAGTCTCCTACTAGTTCCTCCAATTTTAGCGTATTTAAATTACCCATAGAATTGAGCATAGTGACTTTAGGAATAAAATGCTTAGGAAGGGAATGAAGAATCTTTTTAAGAACTCTAGCATTAGGAATATGTTCACCAATATTAAAGCTAGTATTGACAATGTCAGATAGCCTAGCATAAAAATCATCAAAACATTCAGTTTCATGCATGGTGATGGTTTCAAATTGAGTTCTTAAATTTTGCAATTTAGATTCTTTCACAGCATTAGATCATTCATGGGTGAGATGTAAAACATCCCATGCCTCTTTTGACGTGGTGCACGTCATTATGCGTTTGAACTCATCAAGTGTAAGAGACCTAGAAATAGCACTTAAACCCTTAGAATTAAAAGATGACCATTTAAATTCTTCTTCAGTCCAAGATGTGACAATTTTTAAATTGGTCACATTTTCAAAAGTGACGGAGGGAGGTATCCACCCTCTTTCAACCAAAATTCAGACACGTTCATCAATGGCCTTTAATGCAGATCTCATGCGGGCTTTCCAATATGCATAGTTTGTCCTGTCAAAAACTGTCATTTTATTACATAATTTCTCCATTATGAACACACTCATTTTCAAAAATCACTTTTTCTGAAAATTGATATTTCAAAAAAAATTTGAGGAAAATTACACGATAAAGTTGTGTAATTGGCTCTGATAACAAATCGAAAGAGTGAGCGAGCGTTCAAATAGAAATATTATTTAATTAAACTCAGTTTTATCAGTTAAGTCCTGAACATGCAGATATATGTGATTGAACAAGATGATGAAACATGCAAGAGCATTCAAACACACATATTTGAGGAAAAATCCCCCAAAGGGGAAAACCATTTATTTTCATTATAATATTTTAACATACAATTTATCGAATTACAATGAAAATACAGTGACACGAAATTACCCGCAGGCGTCGGATCTGTAGTTGGCGGTTGGAAGTTGCCCTTTCCAGGAGGTCAGTGATGAAGAAGAAGGATGATCTTCTCCCCAAGGGTATTAACAGACACACGGTTGTGTTCTTGTGTTGCAAACAGATTCACAAGGGTTTGGAAATTAGTGTGAATCAAAACATGAGTCTTGGGACTCACAGAGGTGAATTCTTAGAGTTTTTTGGACTCAAAAAATCATCTATTAAAGTCTTGTAAAATACATCACCGAAGTTGGTTTAAGTAAGAAAATACTGGTCCTGAAAAATCTCTCCACAATCTTCTCGAATTTATCCCAGGCGGACCGGTTCGGTATGGATGCGGATCGATTCGAGGTCGGACCGATTCATTTTCTCAAGAAGATTCTTCGGTTCGCATTCGATCCGAGGTCTACTAGTTTCTGAGCAAATCGGATCGGTCTGGGTATAGGGCGGATTTGTCTGGGGGCGGATCGGTCCGGGGCGAACCGGTTCCTTTTTAAAACAGGAGGACCGGTCTGGATATCTAAAACATTAATTCCTTGCTTTTTTTGATATTCGGATCCATTGATGACGATGCAGGAATGACCATCTTCAATGGTGTAACGGCGTACGACATACAATTGATAATGGACAAAAATATCCTTAGAAAATTTATCAAAGTACCGTATTTCAACCCTAGACCGATTGAGAATCTGAATGCATTATCCGAACATTGGAGGACATGTTGAGAGCCTATACTTTAGATAAGCAAATAAATTAGAGTGAGAAATCTTCGTTAATTGATTTTTCATATAACAATAGTTACCAATCAAGTATTTAAGCCGCCCCATTCGAAGCACTGTATAAAAGACCATGCTGACTATTATGTTGGAATGAATCAGGAAATAGCAAGCACTTTTATCCTGAAATAATTCAAGAAACTACCAAGAAGATACAAAAATCATAGAAAGATTAAAGATGACCTAAGATGAATGGAAGAGTTATGCTGATCATCACGGAAGCCCTTAGAATTCAAGTTTTTGATCAAGTATTCCTGAAAGTCTCACCCCAAATAGGAATTCGACAATTCAGAAAGAAAGGAAAGCTAGAACCAAGATACATTGGACCCTTTGATATCACTAAAGAGTGATGATAAGTATAGGTGATGATAATTATGAATTGATCGAGGATCTTAAGGAATGTGAGAGGACTCCTAAAGAGAATCTAGAGTACATTTATGGGTAGACATATAGTCTTCATAGTTTGAGGGAGGCTTTGAAGAAGGAGCTTCTCAAGTTTGAAGAGTCTAGGCATTTTCTCGTTTCTAGGATTATCGAGCGGGAAGAAAAGTTAAGAGACTCGAGTACTATCAAATTTGATTTGGATTCTAGGTTAGAGAGGTTGGATAAAGTGTTAGGCACCTTAGAAATCAATGATGATAAGTATGGTAATGCTTCAATGAGAAAGATCATTTTGCTACTAAATCCAAGACCATGCGTTAGAGAGACACAAACAAAGTTAGGGACATTAGAAAAGATCAACCTAAAGTTAAAATTCCTTGTATCATCAGTTGCAGACATGCTGTCAGATTCTAAATGATAAAATTACCGCAACTGCATAAGCTATTGGAAAATAATGAGTTTAAGTGCAGGTCGAAACCAAAACTGGCGACTGGTCACGCCCAAAATCCCTGACCAAAACTATGGGTCGCGGACTTGGGCCGTGACCATTTTAGGCGTGACCAATTTTGTGGGTTGCGGTCCAAGTCTGTGACTAAAAAATGGTCACGGACCAGAGGTGTCACGACAGATGGTCTTGAACTTGGTCCGTGACCCATGCCGTGACGGGTCGCGGCCCTCATCCGTTACCCACAACCGTGACAAATTGTTTGCTGCCAAAGTCTGTGACCAAAGACCATGACAAAAGAAATAAAAAAATTGGTCGCGACCCTCATCCGTGACCCACAGCCATGACAAATTGGTCGCGGCCAAAGTCTGCGACCCACAACCGTGACGAAAAAAATTAAAAAATACGATCACGGCCCAAGTCTGTGACCTACAACCGTGACGAAAAAAATAAAAATGGTCCATGACCATATTTAACTATAATTTTTTTAAAAATGTGTTTGTTTGGTCCAATCCTAAAATTGGGGGTCCTGTGAGTGCACCGTCGGTTGCTACGTGTAATGTTGGACGTGTACGAGGTGTTATAAATATTTGTTATTGGAAAATAATAAAACAAATCACAAATTGCGAATCGAGAACGTTGTTAATAAACAAATATATATACAAACTTAAAAATATTACACGTCTTAATAATTCACAAACCAAAAAAAAATTTGGCAGTGTTTCCTTCATTTTCTTAGCATTCCAAACCCTGTAAATGTAAAACATGCTTATTATAATGCCCGCAGGGCCATAAAATTTAACAATCAAATTATAAAAGTCCTCACGGCCATAAAACTAAACAATAAAAGCCCGCACAACGGTAACACATAAAAAACATAATCCTGAATGTCCACAACTTATAAACAATCTTCATGTTGCAAACCATTGCCTCCTTCATTTGTTCAACGTGCGAAAATCCTAAAAATGATAGGATACAAAAAAAAATCAGTAACCAAGTAATTTTACAAAAAATTTAATCAAGTTGAAAAATTGCATAAATGAGTTAAAATTATCAACATATCAATGTTTTTAAGCCTAACAAATATGCAAATTATTGTCGTATTCTCAAATTGGGAGTCCCACGACTGCGTCGTCAATTCCTATGAGTCAAATTGGTCCCGTGGGAGGTGTTGGTGCCTCCCACGGGGCCGTTCGGGGGCTGTTTTTGGTTTTCACCCTCTAACGCTATGTTTTTAAGCCTAAGTTTACAAATATGCGAATTATCATCGTATTCTCAAACCGGGAGACCTGCGGCAGCGTGGTCAGTTTCTACGAGTTACATTTGTTCCGTGGGAGGTGTTGATGCCTCCCACGGGGCCGTTCGGAGGCTGTTTTGGGTTTTTACCCTCTAACGCCATGTTTTTAAGCCTAAGTCTAGATACGTGCAAATTATCTTCGTATTCTCAAATCGAGAGACCCGTGGCTATGCGGTCAATTCATATGAGTCACATTGGTCTTGTGGGAGGTGTTGGTGCCACCCACGGAGTCGTTCAGGGGTTCTTTTGGGTTTTAACCCACTAACGCCATGTTTTTAAGCCTAAGTCTAGAAATATAGAAATTACCAGCGTATTCTCAAATCGGGACTCCCGTGGATGCGCGATTAGTTCCTAAGAGTCACATTGGTCCCGTGGGAGGTATTGATGCCTCCCACGGGTCCCTTCGGGGGCTATTTTGAGTTTTCACCCTCTAATGCCATGTTTTTAAGCCAAAGTCTAGAAATATGCAAATTATCATCGTATTCTCAAATCGGGAGTCTCGTGGCTGCGCGATCAGTTCCTTCGAGTAACATTGGTCCCGTGGGAGATGTTGGTGCCTCCCACGGGACCGTTCAGGGGATGTATTGGTTTTTCACCCACTAGCGCCATGTTTTTAAGCCTAAATCTAGAAATATGCAAATTATCGTCATATTCTCAAACCTCGAATCCCGCAGCTGCGCGATCAGTTCCTACGAGTCACATTGGTCCCGTGGGAGGTGTTGGTGCCATCCACGGGGTAATTCGAGTGATGTTTCAAGTTTTCACCCACTAACGCAATATTTTTAAGTCTAAGACTAGAAGTATGCAAATTACCATCATATTCTCAAACCGGGAGTCCCACGGCTGGGTGGTCAGTTCCTACGAGTTACATTGGTCCCATGTGAAGCGTTGGTGCCACCCACGAGGCCGTTCGGGGGCTGTTTCGAGTTTTCCCCCACTAATACCATGTTTTGCCCAAGTCTAAAAATATTCAAATTATCATTGTATTCTTAAACTGCGAGTCCCGTGGCTGCGTGATCAGTTCCTAAGAGTCACATTGGTCCCCTGGGAGGTGTTGGTGCCACCCACGAAGCCGTTCGGGGGCAGCTTCGGATTTTCACCCACTAACGCCATGTTTTTAAGCCTAAGTCTATAAATATGAAAATTATCATGGTATTCTTAAATCGGGAGTCCCGCAACTGCGTGGTCAGTTCTTACGAGTTACATTGGTCATGTGGGAGTTGTTGGTGCCACCCACGGAGCCGTTCAGGTGTTGTTTCGAGTTTTCCCCCAATAACGCCATGTTTTGCCTAAGTCTAGAAATATGCAAATTATCGTTGTATTCTCAAATCGGGAGTCCTGTGGCTGCGCAGTTAGTTCCTACGAGTCACATTGGTCCCGTGGGAGGTGTTGGTGCCACCCACGGGGCCGTCGGGGGCTATTTTGGGTTTTCACCCTCTAACGCCATGTTTTAAACCTAAGTCTCGAAATATGAAAATGATCTTCGTATTCCCAAACTGGGAGAGCCGATGCTGCGTGGTTAGTTCCTACGATTTACATTGGTCCCGTGGGAGGTGTTGGTACCACCCACGGGGCGGCTCGGGGGCTATTTTTGGTTTTCACCCACTAACGCCATGTTTTTAAGCCTAAGTCTAAAAATATGCAAATTATCATTGTATTCTCAAAATGGGTGTCCCGGGGCTTTGCGGTCAGTTCCTTTGAGTTACATTGGTCTCGTGGGAGGTGTTGGTGCGTCCCACGGGGCCGTTCTGTGGCTTTTTTGGGTTTTCACCCTCTAACGCCAAGTTTTTAAGCCTAAGCCAAGTAATATGCAAATTATTGTCGTATTCTCAAATCGGGAGTCCCGGGGCTGTGCAGTCGGTTTCTACGAGTCACATTTGTCCCGTGGGAGGTGTTGGTGCCACCCACGGAGCCGTTCGGGGTCTGTTGCGGGTTTTCACCAACTAACACCATGTTTTTAAGCCTAAGTCTAAAAATATGCAAATTATCGTCGTATTCTCAAAGTGGGAGTCCCATGGTTGTATGGTCAGTTCCTATGAGTTAGATTGGTCTCGTAGGAGGTGTTGGTGCCTCCAACGGGGCCGTTCGGGGGCTATTTTGGGTTTTCACCCATTATCGCCCAGTTTTTAAGCTTAAGTCTAGAAATATGCAAATTATCATCGTATACTCAAAATGGGAGTCCCGGGGCTGCGCGATCAATTCCTTTGAATTACATTTGTCCCGTGGGGGGTGTTGGTGACTCCCACGGGCCATTCGAGGGCTATTTTGGGTTTTCACCCTCTAACGCCATGTTTTTAAGCTTAAGTTTAGAAATATGCAAATTATCGTCATATTCTCAAACCGAGAGACCCATGGATGCGCGATTAGTTCCTACGAGTCACATTAGTCCCGTGGGAGGTGTTGGTGCCACCCACGGAGCTGTTTGGGGGCTGTTATGGGTTTTCACCCACTAATGCCATGTTTTTAAGCCTAAGTCTAAAAATATGCAACTTATCGTCATATTCTCAAAATGAGAGTCCCGTGGCTGCACGGTCAGTTCCGACGAGTTACATTTGTCCCGTGGGAGGAGTTGGTGCATCCCTGGGGCCCTTGGGGGATATTTCGGGTCTTCACCCTCTAAAGCCTTATTTTTAAGCCTAAGTCTTGAAATATGAAAATTATCATCGTATTCTCATACCGAGAGTCCCGTGGCTACGCGAGCAGTTCCTACCAGTAACATTGGTCCCATGGGAGGTTTTGGTGCCTCCCACAGAGCCGTTCGGGGGCTGTTTCGGGTTTTCACCCTCTAACGTCATGTTTAGAAGCCTACGTCTAGAAATATGCAAATTATCGTTGTATTCTAAAATCGGGAGTCCCCCAACTATGCGGTCAGTTCCTACGAGTCCCATTGGTCCCGTGGGAGGTGTTGGAGCCACCCACGGAGCTGTTCGGGGGAAGTTTCGGGTTTTCACCCACTAACGCCATGTTTTTTAGACTAAGTCTCGAAATATACAAATTATCATCATATTCTGAAACCTGGAGTCCTGTGGCTGCGCGGTCAGTTCCTACGAGTTACATTGGTCCCGTGGGAGGTGTTGGTGCCTCGCACCCGTTTTTGGTTTTCACCCTCTAACACCATGTTTTTAAACCTAAAACTAGAAATATACAAATTATCATCGTACTCTCAAATCGAGATACTCGAGGCTGCACGGTCAGTTACTAAGAGTCACATTGGTCTTGTGGGAGGTGTTAGTGCCACCCACAGAGTCGTTCAAGGGCTGTTACGGGTTTTCACCCACTAACCCCATGCTTTTAAGCCCAAGTCTAGAAATATGTAAATTACTGTCATATTCTCAAATCGAGAGTCATGTGGTTGCGCGGTAAGTTCCTTCGAGTTACATTAGTCCCGTGGGAGGTGTTGGTGCATCCCATGGGGCCCTTCGAGGGTTGTTTTGGATTTTCACCCTCTAACGTCATGTTTTTAAGCCTAACTCTAGAAATATGCAAATTATCGTCGTTTTATCAAACCGGGAGTCCCATGGCTGCGCGGTCAGTTTCTACGAGTAACATGGGTCCCGTGGGAGGTGTTGGTGCCTCCCACGGGGCTGTTCGGGGGCTATTTTGAGTTTTCACCCTCTAACGCAATTTTTTTAAGCCTAAGTCTATAAATATGAAAATTATCGTCATATTCTCAAATCGGGAGTCTCGCGGCTGTGCAGTAAGTTTCTACGATTCACATTGGTCATGTGGGAAGTGTTGGTGCCAACTACGGTGCTGTTCGGGAGCTGTTGCGGATTTTCACGCACTAACGTCATGTTTTTAAGCCTAAGTCTATAAATATGCAAATTATCGTCATATTATCAAATCGGGGGTCCACTGCTGTGTGGTCAGTTCCTACGAATTACATTCGTCCCGTGGGAGGTGTTGGTGCTACCAACAGGGCCATTCGGGGGTTGTTTCGGATTTTCCTCCACTAACGCCATGTCTTGCCTAAGTCTGAAAATATTGAAATTATCGTGACATTCTCAAACCGGGAGTCTCGTGGCTACGCGGTCAGTCTCTATGAGTCATATTTGTCCCGTGGGAGGTGTTGGTACCACCCACGGAGCCGTTCGGGGGCTGTTGCGGGTTTTCACCCACTAACACCATGTTTTTAAGACTAAGTCTAAAAATATGCAAATTATCATCGTATTCTCAAACTGGGAGTCCCGTGGTCAGTTCCTATGAGTTAGATTGGTCCCGTGGGAGGTGTTGGGGCCTCCTACGGGGCCATTCGGGGGATGTTTCGGGTTTTCACCCACTAACGCCATGTTTTTAAGCCTAAGTCTAGAAATATGTAAATTATCGTCGTATACTCAAAATGGGAGTCCCGAGGCTGCGCGATCAATTCCTTCGAATTACATTTGTCCCGTGGGAGGTGTTGGTGCCTCCCACGGAGCCGTTCGGGAACTGTTTCGTGTTTTCACCCATTAACATCGTGTTTTTCAGCCTAAGTATAAAAATATGTAAATTATCATCGTATTCTCAAACTGGGAGTCCCATGACTGTGCAGTCAGTTTCTACGAGTCACATTTGTCCCGTGGGAGGTGTTGGTGCCACCTAAGGGGCCGTTCGGGGGCTGTTTTGTGTTTTCACCCACTAACACCATGTTTTTAAGCCTAAGTCTAAAAATACGCAAATTATCATTGTATTCTCAAGCTGGGAGTCCCGTGGCTGCGCAGACAGTTCCTACGAGTTACATTGGTCCCGTGGGAGGTGTTGGTGCCACCCACGGAGCCGTTCGGGCGTTGTTTCGGGTTTTCACCCACTAACGCCATATTTTTAAGCCTAAGTAAAAAAATATGCGAATTATCATCGTATTCTCAAACTGGGAGTCCCATGGCTGCGCGGACAGTTCCTACGAGTTACATTTGTCCCGTGGGAGGTGTTGGTGCCACCCACGGAGCCGTTCGGGGGTTGTTTCGGGTTTTCACCCACTAACGCCATGTTTTTAAGCTTAACTCTAGAAATATGCAAATTATAATCGTATTCTCAAATCGGGAGTCCCGCGACTGTGCGATCAGTTCCCACGAGTCCCATTGGTCCCGTGGGAGGTGTTGGTGCCACCCACGGAGCTGTTCGAGGGCTGTTTCAGGTTTTCACCAACTAACGCCATGTTTTTTAGCCTAAGTCTCAAGATGTACAAATTATCGTCGTATTCTGAAACCGGGAGTCCTGTGGCTGCGCGGTCAGTTCCTACGAGTTACATTGGTCCCGTGGGAGGTGTTGGTGCGTCCCACGGGGCCGTTCAGTGGCTTTTTTAGGGTTTCACCCTCTGACGCCAAGTTTTTAAGCCTAAGTCTAGCAATAAGCAAATTATTGTCGTATTCTCAAATCGGGAGTCCCGTGGCTGTGCAGTCGGTTTCTACGAGTCACATTTGTCCCGTGGGAGGTGTTGGTGCCACCCACGGAGCCGTTCGGGGTCTGGTGCGGGTTTTCACCAACTAACACTATGTTTTTAAGCCTAAGTATAAAAATATGCATATTAGCGTCGTATTCTCAAAGTGGGAGTCCCGTGGTTGTATGGTCAGTTCCTATGAGTTAGATTGGTCTCGTGGGAGGTGTTGGTGACTCCAACGGGGCCGTTCGGGGGCTGTTTTGGGTTTTCACCCATTATCGCCCAGTTTTTAAGCCTATGTCTAGAAATATGCAAATTATCATCGTATACTCAAAATGGGACTCCCGGGGCTGCGCGATCAATTCCTTCGAATTACATTTGTCCCGTGGGCGGTGTTGGTGCCTCCCACGAGGCCATTCGGGGGCTATTTTGGGTTTTCACCCTCTAACGCCATGTTTTTAAGCTTAAGTCTAGAAATATACAAATTATCGTCGTATTCTCAAATCGGGAGACCCATGGCTACGCGATTAGTTCCTACGAGTCACATTAGTCCCGTGGGAGGTGTTGGTGCCACCCACGGAGCTGTTTGGGCGCTGTTATGGATTTTCACCCACTAATGCCATGTTTTTAAGCCTAAGTCTAGAAATATGCAAATTATCCTCATATTCTCAAAATGAGAGACCCATGGTTGCGCGGTCAGTTCCGACGAGTTACATTGGTCCCGTGGGAGGAGTTGGTGCATCCCTGGGGCCCTTGGGGGATATTTCGGGTCTTCACCCTCTAAAGCCTTATTTTCAAGCCTAAGTCTTGAAATATGAAAATTATCATCGTATTCTCATACCGAGAGTCCCGTGGCTACGCGATCAGTTCCTACGAGTAACATTGGTCCCATGGGAGGTTTTGGTGCCTCCCACAGAGCCATTCGGGGGATGTTTCTGGTTTTCACCCTCTAACGTCATGTTTAGAAGCCTAAGTCTAGAAATATGCAAATTATCGTCGTATTCTAAAATCGGGAGTCCCCCAACTGTGCGGTCAGTTCCTACGAGTCCCATTGGTCCCGTGGGAGGTGTTGGAGCCACCCACGGAGCTGTTCGGGGGAAGTTTTGGGTTTTCACCCACTAACGCCATGTTTTTTAGACTAAGTCTCGAAATATACAAATTATCATCATATTCTGAAACCTGGAGTCCTGTGGCTGCGCGGTCAGTTCCTACGAGTTACATTGGTCCCGTGGGAGGTGTTGGTGCCTCGCACCCGTTTTTGGTTTTCACCCTCTAACACCATGTTTTTAAACCTAAAACTAGAAATATACAAATTATCATCGTACTCTCAAATCGAGATACTCGAGGCTGCGCGGTCAGTTACTAAGAGTCACATTGGTCTTGTGGGAGGTGTTGGTGCCACCCACGGAGCCGTTTAGGGCTGTTACGGGTTTTCACCCACTAACGCCATGCTTTTAAGCCCAAGTCTAGAAATATGTAAATTACTGTCATATTCTCAAATCGAGAGTCATGTGGTTGCGCGGTCAGTTCCTTCGAGTTACATTAGTCCCGTGGGAGGTGTTGGTGCATCCCATGGGGCCCTTCGAGGGTTGTTTTGGATTTTCACCCTCTAACATCATGTTTTTAATCCTAACTCTAGAAATTTGCAAATTATCGTCGTTTTATCAAACCGGGAGTCCCGTGGCTGCGCGGTCAGTTTCTACGAGTAACATTGGTCCCGTGGGAGGTGTTGGTGCCTCCCACGGGGCTGTTCGGGGGCTATTTTGAGTTTTCACCCTCTAACGCAATTTTTTTAAGCCTAAGTCTACAAATATGAAAATTATCGTCGTATTCTCAAATTGGGAGTCTCGCGGCTGTGCAGTAAGTTTCTACGATTCACATTGGTCCTGTGGGAAGTGTTGGTGCCAACTACGGTGCTGTTCGAGGGCTGTTGCGGATTTTCACGCACTAACGTCATGTTTTTAAGACTACGTCTAGAAATATGAAAATTACCGTCGTATTCCCAAACCGGGGGTCCACTGCTGTGTGGTCAGTTCCTACGAATTACATTCGTCCCGTGGGAGGTGTTGGTGCTACCAACAGAGCCATTCGGGGGTTGTTTTGGATTTTCCTCCACTAACTCCATGTCTTGCCTAAGTCTGAAAATATTGAAATTATCGTGATATTCTCAAACCGGGACTCTATGAGTCATATTTGTCCTGTGGGAGGTGTTGGTACCACCCACAGAGCCGTTCGGGAGCTGTTGTGGGTTTTCACCCACTAACACCATGTTTTTAAGCCTAAGTCTAAAAATATACAAATTATTGTCCTATTCTCAAACTGGGAGTCTCGTGGCTGCGTGGTCAGTTCCTATGAGTTAGATTGGTCCCGTGGGAGGTGTTGGGGCCTCCTACGGGGCCGTTCGTGGGATATTTCGGGTTTTCACCCACTAACGCCATATTTTTAAGCCTAAGTCTAGAAATATGCAAATTATCGTCGTATACTCAAAATGGGAGTCCCGAGGCTGCGCGATCAATTCCTTTGAATTACATTTGTCCCGTGGGAGGTGTTGGTGCCTCCCACGGAGCCGTTTGGGGACTGTTTCATGTTTTCACCCACTAACACCGTGTTTTTAAGCCTAAGTATAAAAATATGTAAATTATCGTCGTATTCTCAAACTGGGAGTCCCATGGCTGTGCAGTCAGCTTCTACGAGTCACATTTGTCCCGTGGGAGGTGTTGGTGCCCCCTAAGGAGCCGTTCGGGGGATGTTTCGTGTTTTCACCCACTAACACCATGTTTTTAAGCCTAAGTCTAAAAATATGCAAATTATCATTGTATTCTCAAGCTGGGAGTCCCGTGGGTGCGCGGACAGTTCCTACGAGTTACATTGGTCCCGTGGGAGGTGTTGGTGCCACCCACGGAGCCGTTCGGGGGTTGTTTCGGGTTTTCACCCACTAACGCCATATTTTTAAGTATAAAAAAAAATATGCGAATTATCGTCATATTCTCAAACTGGGAGTCTCATGGCTGCGCGGACAGTTCCTACGAGTTACATTGGTCCCGTGGGAGGTGTTGGTGCCACCCACGGAGCCGTTCGGGGGTTGTTTCGGGTTTTCACCCACTAACGCCAAGTTTTTAAGCTTAACTCTAGAAATATGCAAATTATCATCGTATTCTCAAATCGGGAGTCCCGCGACTGTGCGATCAGTTCCGACGAGTCCCATTGGTCCTGTGGGAGGTGTTGGTGCCACTCACGGAGCTGTTCGAGGGGAGTTTCGGGTTTTCACCCACTAACGACATGTTTTTTAGCCTAAGTCTCAAAATGTACAAATTATCATCGTATTCTGAAACCGAGAGTCCTGTGGCTGCGCGGTCAGTTCCTACGAGTTACATTTGTCCCGTGGGAGGTGTTGGTGCCTCGCACGAGGCCGCTCGGGGGCTATTTTTGTTTTTCACCGTCTAACACCTTGTTTTTAAGCCTAAGTATAGAAATATATAAATTATCATCGTATTCACAAACTGGGATACCCGAGGCTGCGCGATCAGTTCCTAGGAGTCACATTGGTCCCGTGGGAGGTGTTGGTGCCACCCACGGAGCCATTCGGAGGCTGTTACGGGTTTTCACCCACTAATGCCACACTTTTAAGCCAAAGTCTAGAAATATGAAATTACTGTCATATTCTCAAATCAGGAGTCATGTGGTTGTGCAGTCAGTTCCTTCGAGTTACAAAGGTCCCGTGGGAGGTGTTGGTGCATCCCACGGGGCCCTTTGAGGGTTGTTTTGGGTTTTCACCCTCTAACGCCATGTTTTTAAGCCTAACTCTAGAAATATGCAAATTATCGTGATTTTCTCAAATCGGGAGTCCCGTGGCTGCGCGGTCAGTTTCTACGAGTAACATTGGTCTCGTGGGAGGTATTGGTGCCTCCCACGGGGCCATTCTGGGGTTGTTTTGAGTTTTCACCCTCTAACGCAATGTTTTTAAGCCTAAGTCCATAAATATGAAAATTATCGTCGTATTCTCAATTTGGGAGTCCCGCGGCTGTGCTGTAAGCTTCTACGATTCACATTGGTCCCGTGGGAGGTGTTGGTGCCAACTCTGGTGCTGTTCGGGAGCTGTTACGGGTTTTCACGCACAAACGTCATGTTTTTAAGCCTAAGTCTAGAAATATGAAAATTACCGTCGTATTCTAAAACCAGGAGTTTTGCGGCTGCGTGGTCAGTTCGTACAAATTACATTGGTCCCGTGGGAGGTGTTGGTGCTACCTACATGGCCGTTCGAAGGTTATTTCGAATTTTCTTCTACTAACGCAATGTTTTGCCTAAGTTTAAAAATATCAAAATTATCATCATATTCTCAAACCGGGAGTCTCATGGCTGCGCGATCAGTCTCTACGAGTCACATTTGTCCCGTGAGAGGTGTTGGTGCCACCCACGAAGCCGTTCGGGGGTGGTTGTGGGTTTTCACCCACTAACACCATGTTTTAAAGCCTAAGTCTAAAAATATGCAAATTATCGTCGTATTCTCAAACTGGTACTCCCGTGGCTGCGTGGTCAGTTCCTGTGAGTTAGATTTGTCCCGGGGAGGTGTTGGTGCCTCCCACGGGGCCGTTCGGGGGCTGTTTCGTATTTTCACCCACTAACGCCATGTTTTTAAGCCCAAGTCTAGAAATATGCAAATTATCGTCGTATACTCAAAATGGGAGTCCCGTGGTTGCGCGATCAATTCCTTCGAATTACATTTGTCCCGTGGGAGGTGTTAGTGCGTCCCATGGGGCCGTTCGGGAGCAATTTTGGGTTTTCACCCTGTAATGCCATGCTTTTAAGATCAAGAGTAGAAATATGCAAATTATCATCCTATTCTCAAACCGGGGGACCCATGGTTGCGCGATTAGTTCCTACGAGTCACATTGGTCCCGTGGGAGGTGTTGGTGCCACCGACGGAGCCATTTTGGGGCTGTTACAGGTTTTCACCCACTAATGTCATGTTTTTAAGCCTAAGTCCAGAAATAAGCAAATTACCATAATATTCTTAAAACGAGAGTCCCGTGGCTGAGCGGTTAGTTCCGACGAGTTACATTGGTCCCGTGGGAGGTGTTGGTGCCTCCCCCGGTGCCCTTGAGGGATATTTTGTGTTTTCACCCTCTAATGCCTTATTTTTAAAACTAAGTCTAAAAATATGAAAATTATCATCGTATTCTCATACCGGGAGTCCCGTGGATGCACGGTCAGTTCCTATGAGTAACATTGGCCCCATGGGAGGTGTTGGTGCCTCCCACGGTGCTGTTTGGGAAATGTTTCGGGTTTTCACCCTCTAGCGTCATGTTTTTAAGCCTAAGTGTAGAAATATGCAAATTATCATCATATTCTCAAATCGGGAGTACCGCGACTGTGCGGTCAGTTCCTGCGAGTTCCATTGGTCCCGTGGGAGGTGTTGGTGCCACCCACGGAGCGGTTCGGGGGCAGTTTTGAGTTTTCACCCACTAACGCCATGTTTTTTAGCCCAAGTCTCAAAATGTGCAAATTATCGTCGTATTCTGAAACTGGGAGTCCTGTGGCAACGCGGTCAGTTCGTACGAGTTACATTGGTCCCGTGGGAGGTGTTGATCCCTCCCACGGGGTCGTTCGGGGCACTTTTTGGTTTTCACCCTCTAACGCCATGTTTTTAAGCCTAAGTCCAAAAATATATAAATTATCATCGTATTCTCTAACCGGGATACCCGTGGCTGCGCGGTCAGTTCCTACGAGTCCCATTGATATTGTGGGAGGTGTTGGTGCCACCCACGGAGCCGTTCGGGGACTGTTACGGGTTTTCACCCACTAATGCCATGTTTTTAAGCCAAAGTCTAGAAATATGTAAATTACTGTCATATTCTCAAATCAGGAGTCCTGTGGCTGCGCGGTCAGTTCCTACGAGTTACATTGGTCCTGTGAGAGGTATCGGTGCCTACCACGGGGCCGTTTGGGTTCTATATTTTATTTTCACCCTCTAATGCCATGGTTTTAAGCCTTAGTCTTGAAATATGCAAATTATCGTTTGATTCTCAAAACGAAGGACCAGTGACTACGCGGTGAGTTCCTATGAGTCACATTGGTCCTGTGGGAGGTGTTGGTGCCACCCAGGGAGCCGTTCAGGGGCTGTTACGGGTTTTCACCCACTAATGCCATATGTTTTAGCATAAGTCTAGAAATATGAAAATTACCATCATATTCACAAAATCGGGAGTCCCGTAATTACGCGGTCAGTTCCTTCTAGTTACATTGGTCCCGTAAGAGGTGTTGGTGCCTCACACGGGGCCCCTCCCAAACACCATGTTTTATGCCTAAATTTAGAAATATACAACTTATCGTGGGATTCTCAAACCGGGAGTCCCGGGGCTGCGCGGTCAATTTTTATGAGTAACATTGGTCCCGTGGGAGGTGTTGGTGCCTCCCATGGGGCCGTTCGGGGGCTATTTTTAGTTTTCACCCCTAACATCATGTTTTTAATCCTAAGTCGAGAAGTATGCAAATTATCATTGTATTCTCAAATCGGGAGTCCCGCAGTTGCGCAGTAAGTTCCTACAAGTCACATTGGTCCCGAGGGAGGTGTTGGTGCCAACTATGGGGCCGTTCGGGGGCTGTTTTGGGTTTTCATGCACTAACGTCATGTTTTTAGGCCAATATCCAGAAATATGCAAATTACCATCGTATTCTCAAACTGGTAGTCCCGTGGCTACGTGGTCAGTTCCTATGAGTTAGATTGGTCCCGTGGGAATTGTTGGTGCCACCCGCGGGGCCGTTCGGGGCTGTTTCGTGTTTTCACCCACTAACGCCATGTTTTTAAGCCTAAGTCTAGAAATATGAAAATTATCGTCATATACTCAAAATGGGAGTCCTGGGGTTGCGCGATCAATTCCTTCGAATTACATTTGTCCCGTGGGAGGTGTTGGTGCCTCCCATGGGGCCATTCGGGGGCTATTTTGGGTTTTCACCCTCTAATGCCATGTTTTTAAGCTTAAGTCTAAAAATATGCAAATTATCGTCGAATTATCAAACCGGGAGACCCATGGCTGCGCGATTAGTTCCTACGAGTCACATTGGTCCCGTGGGAGGTGTTGGTGCCACCCACGGAGCCGTTTGGGGGCTGTTACGGGTTTTCGGCCACTAATGTCATGTTTTTAAGCCTAAGTCCAGAAATAAGCAAATTACCATAATATTCTCAAAACGAGAGTCCCATGGCTGTGCGGTCAGTTCCGACGAGTTACATTGGTCCCGTGGGAGGTGTTGGTGCCTCCCCCAGGGCACCTGAGGGATATTTCGTGTTTTCACCCTCTAAAGCCTTATTTTTAAGCCTAAGTCTAAAAATATGAAAATTATCATCGTATTCTCATACAGGGGGTCCTGTGGCTGCGCAGTCAGTTCCTATGAGTAACATTGGTACCATGGGGGTGTTGGTGCCTCCCACGGTGCTGCTCGGGGGCTGTTTTGGGTTTTCACTGTCTAGCGTCATGTTTTTAAGCCTAAGTATAGAAATATGCAAATTATCATCGTATTCTCAAATCAGGAGTCCCGCGACTGTGCGGTCAGTTCCTACGAGTCCCATTGGTCCCGTGGGAGGTGTTGGTACCACCCACGGAGCTGTTCGGGGGAAGTTTTGGGTTTTCACCCACTAACGCCATGTTTTTTAGCCTATGTATCAAAATGTGCAAATTATCGTCGTATTCTGAAACCAGGAGTCCTGTGGCTGTGCGGTCAGTTCCGTCGAGTTACATTGGTCCCATAGGAGGTGTTGATGCCTCCCACGGGCCGTTCGGGGGCTCTTTTTGGTTTTCACCCTCTAACACCATGTTTTTAAGCCTAAGTCTAAAAATATATAAAGTATCATCATATTCTCAAACTGGGATACCCGTGGCTGCGCGGTCAGTTCCTACGAGTCACATTGTTACTGTGGGAGGTGTTGGTGCCACCCACGGAGCCGTTAGGGGGCTGTTACGGGTTTTCACCCACTAATGCCATGTTTTTAAGCCAAAGTCTAGAAATATGTAAATTACTGTCATATTCTCAAATCAGGAGTCATGTGGCTGCGCGGTTAGTTCCTACGAGTTGCATTGGTCCCCCGGGAGGTATCGGTGCCTACCACGGGGCCGTTTGGGGCCAATTTTTTGTTTTCGCCCTCTAACGCCATGGTTTTAAGCCTTAGTCTTGAAATATGCAAATTATCGTTGGATTCTCAAACCGAAAGACCATTGACTACGCGGTGAGTTCCTACGAGTCACATTGGTCCTGTGGGAGGTGTTGGTGCCACCCATAAAGCCGTTCAGGGGCTATTACGAGTTTTCACCCACTAATGCCATATTTATAAGCATAAGTCTAGAAATATGCAAATTACCATCATATTCACAAAATCGAGAGTCCCGTAATTGCGTGATGAGTTCCTTCTAGTTACATTGGTCCCGTAAGAGGTGTTGGTGCCTCCCACGGGGCCCTTTCCAAACTCCATGTTATTAAGCCTAACTTTAAAAATATACAACTTATCGTGGGATTATCAAACCGGGAGTCCCGTGGCTGCACGGTCAATTTTTATGAGTAACATTGGTCCCGTGGGAGGTGTTGGTGCCTCCCATGGGGCCGTTCGGGGGCTATTTTGAGTTTTCACCCCTAACATCATGTTTTTAATCCTAAGTCTAGAAATATGCAAATTATCATTGTATTCTCAAACCGGGAGTCCCGCATTTGCGCAGTAAGTTCCTACGAGTCACATTGGTCACGTGGGAGGTGTTGGTGCCAACTACGGAGCCGTTCGGGGGCACTTTTGAGTTTTCATGCACTAACGTCATGTTTTTAAGAAAATGTCCAAAAATATGCAAATTACCATCATATCCTTAAACTGGTTGTCCCGTGGCTGCGTGGTCAGTTCCTATGAGTTAGATTGGTCGCGTGGGAGGTGTTGGTGCCACCCGCGGGGTCGTTCGGCGGCTGTTTCGTGTTTTCACCCACTAACGCCATGTTTTTAAGCCTAAGTTTAGAAATATGTAAATTATCGTCGTATACTCAAAATGGGAGTCCCGGGGTTGCGCGATCAATTCCTTCTAATTACATTTGTCTCGTGGGAGGTGTTGGTGCCTCCCATGGGGCCATTCGGGGGCTATTTTGGGTTTTCACCCTCTAATGCCATGTTTTTAAGCTTAAGCCTAGAAATATGCAAATTATCGTCATATTCTTAAACCAGAGTCCCGTGGCTGCGCGGTCAGTTTTTGTGAGTCATATTTGTCCCACGGGAGGTGTTAGTGCCACCAACGGAGCCGTTCGGGGACTGTTTCATGTTTTCACCCACTAACACCATGTTTTTAAGCCTAAGTCTAAAAATATGCAAATTATCGTCGTATTCTCAAACTGGGAGTCCCGTGGCTGGGCAGCCAGTTTCTACGAGTCACATTTGTCCCGTGGGAGGTGTTGGTGCCTCCCCCGGGGACCTTGAGGGATATTTCGTGTTTCACCCTCTAAAGCCTTATTATCATCGTATTCTCATACCGGGAGTCCCGTGGCTGCACGGTCAGTTACTATCAGTAACATTGGTCCCATGGGAGGTCTTGGTGCCTCCCACGGTGCTGTTCGGGGGCTGTTTCGGGTTTTCACCCTCTAGCGTCATGTTTTTAAGCCTGAGTCTAGAAATATTCAAATTATCATGGTATTCTCAAATCGGGAGTCCCGCGACTGTGCGGTCAGTTCCTACGAGTCCCATTGGTCCCGTGGGAGGTGTTGGTGCCACCCACGGAGCTGTTCGGGGGAAGTTTTGGGTTTTCACCCACTAACGCCATGTTTTTTAGCCTAAGTCTTAAAATGTGCAAATTATCGTCGTATTCTGAAACCGGGAGTCCTGTGACTGCGCGTCAGTTCCTACGAGTTACATTGGTCCCGTGGGAGGTGTTGATGGCTCCCACGGGGCCGTTCGGTGGATCTTTTTGGTTTTCAACCTCTAACGCCATGTTTTTAAGCCTAAGTCTAAAAATATATAAATTATCATTGCATTGTCAAATCGGGATACCCGTAGCTGCGCGGTCAGTTCCTACGAGTCACATTGGTACTGTGGGAGGTGTTGGTGTCACCCACGGAGCCGTTCGGGGGCTGTTACGGGTTTTCACCCACTAACGCCATGTTTTTAAGCCAACGACTAGAAATATGTAAATTACTGTCATATTCTCAAATCAGGAGTCCTGTGGCTGTGCGGTGAGTTCCTATGAGTTACATTGGTCCCGTGGGAGGTATCGGTGCCTACCACGGGGCCGTTTGGGATCTATTTTTTATTTTCACCCTCTAACGCCATGGTTTTAAGCCTTAGTCTTGAAATATGCAAATTATCGTTGGATTCTCAAACCGAAAGACCAGTGACTACGCGGTTAGTTCCTACGAGTCACATTGGTCCTGTGGGAGGTGTTGGTGCCACCCACGGAGCCGTTCAGGGGCTGTTACGGGTTTTCACCCACTAATGCCATATTTTTAAGCATAAGTCTACAAATATGCAAATTACCATCATATTCACAAAATCGGGAGTCCCGTAATTGCGCGATCAGTTCTTTCTAGTTACATTGGTTCCGTAAGAGGTGTTGGTGCCTCCCATGGGGCCCTTCCCAAACGCCATGTTTTTAAGCCTAACTCTAGAAATATACAACTTATCGTGGGATTCTCAAACCAGGAGTCCCGTGGCTGCGCGGTCAATTTTTATGAGTAACATTGGTGCCATGGGAGGTGTTGGTGCCTCCCATGGGGCCGTTCCGGGGCTGTTTTGAATTTTCACTCCTAACATCATGTTATTAATCCTAAGTATAGAAATATGCAAATTATCATTGTATTCTCAAACCGAGAGTCCCGCAGTTGCGCAGTAAGTTCCTACGAGTCACATTGGTCCTGTGGGAGGTGTTGGTGCCAACTACGGGGCCGTTCGGGGGCTGTTTCGGGTTTTCACGCACTAACATCATGTTTTTAAGCCAATGTCCAGAAATATGCAAATTACCATCGTATTCTCAAACTGGTAGTCCCATGGCTGCGTCATTAGTTCCTATGAGTTAGATTGGTCCCGTGGGAGGTGTTGGTGCCACCCGCGGGGTCGTTCGGGGGCTATTTCGTGTTTCACCCACTAACGCCATGTTTTTAAGCTTAAGAAAAGAAATATGTAAATTATCGTTGTATACTCCAAATGGGAGTCTCGGGGTTGCGCGATCAATTCCTTCGAATTACATTTGTCCCGTGGGAGGTGTTGCTGCCTCCCATGGGGACATTCGAGGGTTATTTTGGGTTTTCACCCTCTAATGCCATGCTTTTAAGATTAAGTCTAGAAATATGCAAATTATCGTCATATTCTTAAACCAAAGCCCCGTGGCTGCGCAATCAGTTTTTGGGAGTCATATTTGACCCACAGGAGGTTTTAGTGCCACCCACGGAGCTGTTCGGGGACTGTTTCATGTTTTCGCCCACTAACACCATGTTTTTAAGCCTAAGTCTTAAAATATGCAAATTATCGTCGTATTCTCAAACTGGGAGTCCCGTGCCTACGCAGCCAGTTTCTACGAGTCACATTTGTCCCGTGGGAGGTGTTGGTGCCTCCCCCGGGGCCCTTGAGGGATATTTCGTGTTTTCACCCTCTTAAGCCTTATTTTTAAGACTAAGTCTAGAAACATGAAAATTATCATCGTATTCTCATATCGGGAGTCCCGTGGCTGCGCGGTCAGTTCCAATGAGTAACATTGGTCCCATGGGAGGTCTTGGTGCCTCCCACGGTGCTGTTCGGGGGCTGTTTCGGGTTTTAACCCTCTAGCGTCATGTTTTTAAGCCTAAGTCTAGAAATATGCAAATTTTCGTCGTATTCTCAAATCGGGAGTCCCGCGACTGTGCAGTCAGTTCCTACGAGTTCCTTTGGTCCCGTGGTAGGTGTTGGTGCCACCCACGGAGCTGTTCGGGGGAGGTTTTGGGTTTTCACCCAATAACGCCATGTTTTTTAGCCTAAGTCTTCAAATGTGGAAATTATCGTCGTATTCCGAAATCGGGAGTCCTGTGGCTTCGCAGGCAGTTCCTACGAGTTTCATTGGTCCCGTGGGAGGTGTTGATGCCTCCCACGGGGCCATTCGGGGGATCTTTTTGGTTTTCACCCTCTAACGCCATGTTTTTAAGCCTAAGTCTAAAAATATATAAATTATCATTGTATTCACAAACCGGGATACCCGTGGCTGCGCGGTCAGTTCCTACGAGTCACATTGGTACTGTGGGAGGTGTTGGTGCCACCCAGGGAGCCGTTCGGGGGCTGTTACAGGTTTTCACCCACTAACACCATATTTTTAAGCTAAAGTCTAGAAATATGTAAATTACTGTCGTATTCTCAAATCAGGAGTCATGTGGCAGCGCGGTCAGATCCTACGAGTTACATTGGTCCCGTGGGAGGTATCGGTGCCTACCACGGGGCCGTTTGGGGTCTATTTTTTGTTTTCACCCTCTAACGCCATGGTTTTAATCCTTAGTCCTGAAATATGCAAATTATCGTTGGATTCTCAAACCGAAAGACCAGTGACTACGCGGTGAGTTCCTACGAGTCAAATTGGTCCTGTGGGAGGTGTTGGTGCCACCCACGGAGCCGTTCAGGGGCTGTTACGAGTTTTCACCCACTAATACGATATTTTTAAGCATAAGTCTAGAAATATGCAAATTACCATCATATTCACAAAATCGGGAGTCTCGTAATTGCGTGGTGAGTTCCTTCTAGTTACATTGATCTCGTAAGAGGTGTTGGTGCCTCCCACGGGGCCCTTCCCAAAAGGGGAGGTGTTTTTAAGCCTAACTCTAGAAATATACTACTTATCGTGGGATTCTCAAACCGGGAGTCCCGTGGCTGCGCGGTAAATTATTATGAGTAACATTGGTCCCGTGGGAGGTGTTGGTTCCTCCCATGGAGCCGTTCGGGGTTTGTTTTTAGTTTTCACCCCTAACATCATGTTTTTAATCCTAAGTCTAGAAATATGCAAATTATCATTGTATTCTCAAGCCTGGAGTCCCGCAGTTGCGCAGTAAGTTCCTACGAGTCACATTGGACCCGTGGGAGGTGTTGGTGCCAACTACTGGGTCGTTCGGGGGTTGTTTCGGGTTTTCACGCACTAACGTCATGTCTTTAAGCCAATGTCCAGAATATACAAATTACCATCGTATTCTCAAACTGGTAGTCCCGTGGATGCGTGGTCAGATCCTATGAGTTAGATTGGTCCCGTGGGAGGTGTTAGTGCCACCCACGGGGTCGTTCGGCGGCTGTTTCGTGTTTTCACAAACTAACGCCATGTTTTTAAGCCTAAGTCTAGAAATATGTTAATTATCGTCGTATACACAAAATGGGAGTCATGGGGTTGCGCGAGCAGTTCCTTCGAATTACATTTGTCCCGTGGGAGGTGTTGGTGCCTCCCATGGGGCCGTTCGGGGGCTATTTTGGGTTTTCACCCTCTAATGCCATATTTTTAAGCTTAAGTCTAGAAATATGCAAATTATCATCATATTCTTAAACCAGAGTCCCGTGGCTACGCGGTCAGTTTCTGCGAGTCATATTTGTCCCACGGGAGGTGTTAGTGCCACCCACGGAGCCGTTCGAGGACTGTTTCGTGTTTTCACCCACTAACACCATATTTTTAAGCCTAACTCTAAAAATATGCAAATTATCATCGTATTCTCAAACTGGGAGTCCCGTGGCTGGGCAGCCAGTTTCTACGAGTCACATTTGTCCCGTGGGAGGTTTTGGTGCCTCCCCCGGGGCCTTTGAGGGATATTTCGTGTTTTCACCCTCTAAAGCCTTATTTTTAAGCCTAAGTATATAAACATGAAAATTATCATCGTATTCTCATACGCGGAGTCCCGTGGCTGCGCGATCAGTTCCTATGAGTAACATTGGTCCCATGGGAGGTCTTGGTGGCTCCCACGGTGCTGTTCGGGGGCTATTTTGGGTTTTCAACCTCTAGTGTCATGTTTTTAAGCCTAAGTCTAGAAATATGTAAATTATCGTCGTATTCTCAAATCAGGAGTCCCGCGACTGTGCGGTCAGTTCCTACGAGTCCCATTGGTCCCGTGGGAGGTGTTGGTGCCACCCACGGAGCTATTCGGGGGCAATTTTGGGTTTTCACCCACTAATGCCATGTTTTTTTGCCTATGTCTTAAAATGTGCAAATTATCGTCGTATTCTGAAACCGGGAGTCATGTGGCTGTGCGGTCAGTTCCTACGAGTTACATTGGTCCCGTGGAAGGTGTTGATGCCTCTCACGGGGCCGTTCGGGCGATCTTTTTGGTTTTCACCCTCTAACGCCATGTTTTTAAGCCTAAGTCAAAAAATATAAAAAATTATCATTGTATTCTCAAACCGGAATACCCGTGGCTGCGCGGTCAGTTCCTAAGAGTCACATTGGTACTGTGGGAGGTGTTGGTGCCACCCTTAGAGCCGTTCGGGGGCTGTTACGGGTTTTCACCCACTAACGCCATGTTTTTAAGCCTAAGACTAGAAATATGTAAATTACTGTCATATTCTCAAATCAGGAGTCCTGTGGCTGCGCGGTCAGTTCCTACGAGTTACATTTGTTTCGTGGGAGGTATCGGTGCCTACCACGGGGCCGTTTGGGGTCTATTTTTTATTTTCACCCTCTAACGTCAAGGGCTGTTACGGGTTTTCACCCACTAACGCCATTTTTTTAAGCGTAAGTCTAAAAATATGTAAATTATCATCATATACTCAAAATAGGAGTCCCGGGGTTGCGCGATCAATTCCTACGAGTTACATTGGTTCCGTGGGAGGTGTTGGTGCCACCCACGGAGCCGTTTGGGGGCTCCTACGGTTTTCACGCACTAACGCCATGTTTTTAAGCATAAGTCTAGAAATATGCAAATTACCATCATATTCTCAAACCGGGAGTCCTGTGCCTGCGCGGTCAGTTCTGACGAGTTCCATTGGTCCCCTGGGAGGTGTTGAACCCTCCCATAGGGCCCTTGGGGGATGTTTCGGGTTTTCACCATCCAAAGCCATATTTTTAATCCTAAGTCTAGAAATATGCAAATTATCATCGTATTCTCAGACTGGGAGTCATGCGGCAGCTCGGTCATTTCCTACGAGTAACATTGGTGCCGTGGGAGGTGTTGGTGCCACCCACGGGGCCGTTAGGGTCCTATTTCGGATTTTCACCATCTAACGCAATGTTTTTAAGCCTAAGTCTGGAAATATGATAATTATCATTGTACTCTGAAATCGGGCATCCCGCGACTGCGTGGTCATTTCCTACGAGTTACATTGGTCCCGTGGGAGGTGTTGGTGCCTCCCACGGGGCCGTATGGGGACTATTTTCGGTTTTTACCCTCTAATGCCGTGTTTTTAAGCCTCAGTCTAGAAATATGAAAATTATCGTCGTATTCTCAAATCGGGAGTCCCGCGACTTTGCAGTCAGTTCCTACGAGTCCCATTGCTCCCGTGGGAGGTGTTGGTGCCACCCACGGAACTGTTCGGGGGCAGTTTTGGGTTTTCACCCACAATGCCATGTTTTTTAGCCTAAGTCTTAAAATGTGCAAATTATCATTGTATTCTAAAATCGGGAGTCCTGTGGCTACGCGGTCAGTTCCTACGAGTTACATTGGTCCCGTGGGAGGTTTTGATGCCTCCTACGGGGCGGTTCGGGGGCTGTTACGAGTTTTCACCCACTAACGCCATGTTTTTAAGCCAAAGTATTGAAATATGTAAATTACTGTCATATTCTCAAATCAGGAGTCATGTGGCTGCGCGGTCAGTTCCTAAGAGTTACATTGGTCCCGTGGGAGGTTCGTTGCCTACAACGGGGCCGTTTGGGGTCTATTTATTGTTTTCACCGTCTAACGCCATGGTTTTAAGCCTTAGTCTTGAAATATGCAAATTATCGTTGGATTCTCAAACCGAAAGACCAGTGACTACGCTGTGAGTTCGTACGAGTCACATTGGTCCTGTGGGAGGTGTTGTTGCCACCTACGGAGCCGTTCAGGGGCTGTTACGAGTTTTCACCCACTAATGCGATATTTTTAAGCATAAGTCTAGAAATATGCAAATTGCCATCATATTCACAAAATTGGGAGTCCCGTAATTGCGCGGTCAGCTCCTTCTAGTTACGTTAGTCCCGTAAGAGGTGTTGGTGCCTCCCATGGGCCCCTTCCCAAACGCCATGTTTTTAAGCCTAACTCTAGAAATATACAACTTATCGTGGGATTCTCAAACCGGGAGTCCCGTGGCTGCGCGGTCAATTTTTATGAGTAACATTGGTCCCGTGGGAGGTGTTGGTGCCTCCCATGGGGCCGTTCGAGGGATGTTTTGAGTTTTCACCCCTAACATCATGTTTTTAATCCTAAGTCTAGAAATATGCAAATTATTATTGTATTCTCAAACCGGGAGTCCCGCAGTTACGCAGTAAGTTCCTACGAGTCAAATTGGTCCCGTGGGAGGTGTTGGTGCCAACTACGGGGCCGTTCGAGGGCTGTTTCGGGTTATCACGCACTAACGTCATGTTTTAAGCCAATGTATAGAAATATGCAAATTGCCATCGTATTCTCGAACCGGGAGTCCCACGGCTGCGTGGTTAGTTCCTACGAGTTACATTGGTCCCGTGGGATGTATTGGTGCTACCTGCGGGGCCGTTCAGGGGTTATTTTGGATTTTCCTCCACTAACGCCATGTTTTGCCTTTGTCTGGAAATATGCAAATTATCGTCGTATTCTTAAACCGGGAGTCCCGTGGCTGCATGGTTAGTTTCTACGAGTCACATATGTCCCATGGGAGGTGTTGGTGCCACCATGGAGCCGTTCGGGGACTGTTTCGTGTTTTCACCCACTAACACCATGTGTTTAAGCCTAAGTCTAAAAATATGCAAATTATCATCGTATTCTCAAACCCGGAGTCCCGTGGCTGCGCACTCAGTTTCTACGAGTCACATTTGTCCAGTGGGAAGTGTTGGTGCCTCCCACGGAGCCGTTCGAGGGCTGTTTCATGTTTTCACTCACTAACACCATGTTTTTAAGCCTAAGTGGAAAAATATATGAATTATCGTCATATTCTCAAACTGGGAGTCCCATGGCTGCGCGGTCAGCTCCTACGAGTTACATTGGTCCCGTGGGAGGTGTTGGTGCCACCCACGGAGCCGTTCGGGGGTTGTTTCGAGTTTTCACCCACTAAGGCCATGTTTTTAAGCCTAACTCTAGAAATATGTAAATTATCATCGTATTCGCAAACCGGGAGTCCCGTGGCTGCACGGTCAGTTCCTACTAGTTACATTGGTCCCGTGGGAGGTGTTGGTGCCTCCCACAGGGGCGTTCGGGGGTTGTTTTTGGTTTTCACCCTATAAGACAATATTTTTAAGCCTAAGTCTGAAAATATGAAAATTATCACCATACTCTCAAATAGGGCATCCCACGGCTGCGTGGTCCATTCCTACGAGTTACATTGGTCCCGTGGGAGGTGTTGGTGCCTCCCACGGCTCCGTTCGGGGACTATTTTGGGTTTTTACCCTCTAACGCCATGTTTTTAAGCCTGAGTCTAGAAATATGCAAACTATCATCGTATTCTCAAATCGGGAGACCCATGGCTATGTGGTCTGTTCCTACGAGTCACATTGGTCCCGTGGGAGTTGTTGGTGCCACCCACGGAGCCTTTTGGGGGATGTTATGGGTTTTCACACACTAACGCCATATTTTAAAGCCTAAGTCTAGAAATATGCAAGTTCTCATCGTATTCTCATACTGGGAGTCCCGTGGATGCGCGGTCAGTTCCTACGAGTTACATTGGTTCCGTGGGAGGTGTTGGTGCCACCCACGGAGCCGTTTGGGGTCTGTTATGATTTTCACCTACCAACGCCATGTTTTTAAGCGTTAGTCTAGAAATATGCCAATTACCATCATATTCTCAAACCGGGAGTTCCGCGGCTCCGTGGTTAGTTCTTACGAGTTACATTGGTCCCGTGGGATGTGTTGGTGCTACCCGCGGTGCCGTTCGGGGGTTATTTTGGATTTTCCTCCACTAACGCCATCTTTTGCCTATGTCTGGAATAATGCAAATTATTGTCGTATTCTTAAATCGGGAGTCTCGTGGCGGCGCAGTCAGTTTTTACGAGTCACATTTGTTCATGGGAGGTGTTAGTGCCACCCACGGAGCCGTTCGGGGACTATTTCGTGTTTTCACCCACTAACACCATGTTTTTAAGCCTATGTCTAAAAATATGCAAATTATCATCGTATTCTCAAACTGGGAGTCCCGTGGCTGCGCAGTCAGTTTCTACGAGTCACATTTGTCCCGTGGGATGTGTTGGTGCCACCTAAGGAGCCGTTCGGGGGCTGTTTCGTGTTTTCACCCACTAACACCATGTTTCTAAGCCTAAGTCTAAAAATATGGAAATTATCATCGTATTCTCAAGCTGGGAGTCCCGTGGCTGCGCGAACAGTTCCTACGAGTTACATTGGTCTCGTGGGAGGTGTTGGTACCACCCACGGAGCCGTTCGGGGGTTGTTTCGGGTTTTCACCCACTAACGCCATGTTTTTAAGCCTAACTCTAGAAATATGCAAATTATCGTCGTATTCGCAATTCAAGAGTCCCGTGGCTGCGCGGTCAGTTCGTACGAGTTACATTGGTCCCGTGGGAGGTGTTGGGGCTCCTAGAGGGCCGTTCGGGGTTGTTTTTGGTTTTCACCCTATAACGCAATGTTTTTAACCCTAAGTCTGAAAATATGAAAATTATCGTCGTACTCTCAAATCGGGCATCTCGCGGCTGCGTGGTCATTTCCTACGAGTTACATCGGTCCCGTGGGAGGTGTTGGTGCCTCCCACGGGGCCGTATGGGGACTATTTTCGATTTTTACCCTCTAACACCATGTTTTTAAGCTTGAGTATAAAAATATGCAAGTTACCGTCGTATTCTCAAAACGGGACACCCATGGTTGTGTGGTCAGTTCCTACGAGTCACATTGGTCCCGTGGGAGGTGTTGGTGCCACCCACAGAGCCGTTTGGGGACTGTTACAACTTTTCACCCACTAATGCCATATTTTAAAGCCTAAGTCTAGAAATATACAAATTCTCATCGTATTCTCATACTAGGAGTCCCGTGGTTGCGCGGTCAGTTCCTACGAGTTACATTGGTTCCGTGGGAGGTGTTGGTGCCACCCACGGAGCCGTTTGGGGGCTCTTACGGTTTTCATGCACTAACGCCATATTTTTAAGCGTAAGTCTAGAAATATGCAAATTACCATCATATTCTCAAACCGGGAGTCCCGTGCGTACGCGGTCTGTTCAGACGAGTTACATTGGTCCCCTGGGAGGTGTTGAACCCTCCCATAGGGGCCTTGGGGGATGCTTCAGATTTTGACCATCTAAAGCCATATTTTTAATCCCAAGTCTAGAATTATGCAAATTATCATCGTATTCTCAGACTGGGAGTCATGCGGCAGCTCGGTCATTTCCTACGAGTTACATTGGTGCCGTGGGAGGTGTTGGTGCCACCCACGGGGCCGTTTGGGTCCTATTTCGGGTTTTCACCATCTAACGCAATGTTTTTAAGCCTAAGTCTAGAAATATGAAAATTATCATCGTACTCTTAAATCGGGCATCCCGCGACTGCGTGGTCATTTCCTACGAGTTACATTAGTCCCGTGGGAGGTGTTGGTGCCTCCCACGGGGCCCTGTGGGGACTATTTTCGGTTTTTACCCTCTAATGCCATGTTTTTAGGCCTCAGTCTAGAAATATACAAATTATCATCGTATTCTCAAATCGGGAGACCCATGGTTGTGTGGTCAGTTCCTACGAGTCACATTGGACCCGTGGGAGGTGTTGGTACCACCCACGGAGCCTTTTGGGGACTGTTACGTCTTTTCACCCACTAACGCCACATTTTAAAGCCTAAGTCTAGAAATATGTAAATTCTCTCCCGTGGCTGCGCGGTCAGTTCCAACGAGTTACATTGGTTCCGTGGGAGGTGTTGGTGCCACACACGGAGCCGTTTGGGGCCTGTTATGATTTTCACCCACTAACGCCATGTTTTTAAGTGTAAGTTTAGAAATATGCAAATTACCATCATATTTTCAAACCGGGAGTCCCGTGGCAGCGCGGTCAGTTCTAACGAGTTACATTGGTCCCATGGGAGGCGTTGGTGCCACCCACAGAGCCGTTCAGGGGCTGTTACGGGTTTTCACCCACCAACGGAATGTTCTTAAGCCTAAGTCTAGAAATATGCAAATTATCATCGTATTCTCAGACTGGGAGTTTTGCGGCTCCGCGATCAGTTCCTACGAGTTATATTGGTGCCGTGGGAGGTGTTGGTGCCACCCACGGGGCCGTTCGGGTGCTATTTCGGGTTTTCACCATCTAACGCAATGTTTTTGAGCCTAAGTCTAGAATTATGCAAATTATCGTCGTATTCTCAAATCAAGAGTCCCGTGGTTGCGAGGTCAGTTTCTACGAGTAACATTGGTCCTGGTGGAGGTGTTGGTGCCTCCCACGAGGCCGTTCAGGGGATGTTTTGGGTTTTCACCCTCTAACGCCATGTTTTTTAGCCTAAGTCTAGAAATATGAAAATTATCTTCGTATTCTCAAACCAGGAGTCCCGCAGCTGCGCGGTCAATTCCTACGAGTCGCATTGGTCCCGAGGGAGGTGTTGGTGCTAACCATGGGGCCGTTCGCGGGCTGTTTCGTATTTTCACCCACTAACGTCATGTTTTTAAAGCCTAAGTCTAGAAATATGAAAATTATCATCGTTTTCTCAAAATGACAGACCCGCAGCTGCGTGGTCAGTTCCTACGAGTTATATTTGTCTCATGGGAGGTGTTAGTGCCATCCATTGGGCCGTTCGGGGACAGTTTCGAGTTTTCACACACTAATGCCGTGTTTTTAAACCTAAGTCTAGAAATATGTAAATTATCATTGTATTCTCAAATCGGGAGACCCGTGGCTGCATGACCAGTTCCTACGAGTCAGATTGGTCCTGTGGCAGCTGTTGGTGCCACCCACGGAGCCGTTCGGGGACTGTTACGGGTTTTCACCCACTAACGCCATGATTTTAAGCCTAAGTATAGAAGTATGTAAATTACCATTATATTCTCAAACCGGGAGTCCTGTGCATCTGCGGTCAGTTCCTACGAGTAACATTGGTCCCGTGGGAGGTGTTGAAGCCTCCCACGGGGCCCTTCGGGGGTTGTTTTGGGTTTTCTCCATCTAACGCCATGTTCCTAAGCCTAAGTCTAGAAATGTGCAAATTATCATCATATTCTTAAATTGGGAGACTCGTGGCTGTGCGATCAGTTCCTACGAATCACATTGGTCCCATGGGAGGCATTGGTGCCAGCCACGGAGCCGTTCGGAGGCTGTTACGAGTTTTCACCCACTAACGACATGTTCTTAATCCTAAGTCTAGAAATGTGTAAATTATCATCATATTCTCAGACTGGGAGTCCTGCGGCTGCACTGTCAGTTCCTACGAGTTACATTGGTGCCATGGGAGGTCTTGGTGACTCCCACGGGGCCCTTCGGTGGCTGTTTCGGGTTTTCACCCTCCAACGCCATGTTTTTAAGCCTAGGTCTAAAAATATGTAAATTATCATCGTATTCTCAAATCGGGAGTCCCATGGCTGCGCGATCATTTTCTACGAGTAACATTGGTCCTGGGGAGGTGTTGGTGCCTCCCACTAGGCCGTTCAGGGGTTGTTTTGGGTTTTCACCCTCTAATGCTATGTTTTTAAGCCTAAGTCTAGAAATATGAAAATTATCTTCATATTCTCAAATCGAGAGTCCCGCAGTTGCGCGGTCCGTTCCTACGAGTTACATTGGTCCCGAGGGAGGTGGTGGTGCTAACCATGGGGCTGTTTGAGGGCTGTTTCGGGTTTTCACCCAATAACGTCATGTTTTTAAACCCTTAGTCTAGAAATATGCAAATTATCATTGTTTTCTCAAACCGAGAGACCCGCAGCAGCGTGGTCAGTTCCTACGAGTTACATTGGTCCTGTGGGAGGTATTACTGCCACCCATGGGGCCGTTCGGGGAAAATTTCAGGTTTTCACCCACTAATGCCATATTTTTTAGCCTAAGTCTAGAAATATGTAAATTATCATCGTATTCTCAAATCGAGAGACCCGTGGCTGCACGACCAGTTCCTACGAGTCAGAATTATCCTGTGGGAGGTGTTGGTGCCACCCACGGAGCCGTTCGGGGACTGTTATGAATTTTCACCCACTAACGCCATGTTTTTAGGCCTAAGTCTAGAAATATGTAAATTACCATCATATTCTCAAACCGAGAGTCTTGTGCATGTGCAGTCAGTTCCTACGAGTTACATTGGTCCCATGGGAGGTGTTGAAGCCTCCCACGGGGCCTTTCGGGGGCTCTTTTGGGTTTTCTCCATCTAACGCCATGTTCTTAAGCCTAAGTCTAGAACTATGCAAAATATCATCATATTCTTAAACCGGGAGACCCGTGGCTGCGTCGTCAGTTCCTACTAGTCACATTGGTCCCGTGGGAGGCATTAGTGCCACCCACAGAACCGTTCGGGGCTGTTACGACTTTTCATCCACTAATGGCTTGTTCGTAAGCCTAAGTCTATAAATATGTAAATTACCATCATATTCTCTGATCGGAAGTCCGGTTACTGTGGGACCAGTTTCTACGAGTTACATTGGTGCCGTTGGACGTGTTAATGCCTCCCATAGGGGCCCTTCAGGGGCTGTTTCGAGTTTTCACCCTCTAACGCCATGTTTTTAAGACTAAGTCTAGTAATATGTAAATTATCGTCGTATTATGAAATCAGGAGTCCCGTGGTTGCGCGGTCAATTTCTACGAGTAACATTGGTCCCGTGGGAGGTGTCTGTGCCTCCAACGGGGCCGTTCGAGGGCTGTTTTGGGGTTTCACCCTCTAATGTCATGTTTTTAAGCCTAAATCTAGAACTATGAAAATTATCATCGTATTCTCAAACCGGGAGTCCCGCGAATGCGCGGTGAGTTCCTGAGAGTCACATTGGTCCCGAGAGAGGTGTTGGTTCCAACCATGGGGCCGTCCGGGTTTTCACCCTCTAACACCATGTTTTTAAGCCTAAGCCTATAAATATACAAATTATCATCGTATTCTCAAACTGGGAGTCATGTTGCTGCACAGTCAGTTCCTACGAGTTACATTGGTCCAGTGGGAGGTTTTGGTGCCTCCACAGGGCCGTTCGGAGGTTGTTTTGGGTTTCCACCCTATAATGCAATGTTTTTAAGCCTAAGTCTAGAAATATGCAAATTATCATCGTATTCTAGATTCGGGTTACCCATGGTTGCGCGGTCAGTTCCTATGAGCCACGTTGGTCCCGTGGGAGGTGTTGGTGTGACCCACGGAGCCGTTCGGGGGTTACTATGGGTTTTCACCCAATAACGCCATGTTTTTAAGCTTAAGTCTAGAAATATGCAAATTATCATTATATTCTCAAACTGGGAGTCCCATGGCTGCCCACTCAGTTCCGACGAGTTACATTGGTCCCGTGAGAGGCGTTGGTGTCTCCCACGGGGTTCTTCGGGGCCTGTTTCGAGTTTTCTCCCTGTAACGCCATGTTTTTAAGCCTAAGTCTAGAAATATACAAATTATCATCGTACTCTCAAATCGGGTGTCCCGTGGCTACGCGATCAGTTTCTACGAGTAACATTGGTCCCGTGGGAGGTGTTGGTGCCTGCCCCAGGGACGTTCGGGGGTTGTTTTGAGTTTTCACCCTCTAACACATTATTTTTAACCCTAAGTCTAGAAATATGCAAATTATCATCATATTCTCAAATCGAGAGTCCCCCGGCTATACAGTAAGTTCCTACGAGTCACATTGGTCCCGCGGGAGGTGTTGGTGACAACTATGGGGCCGTTCGGGGGCTGTTTCGGGTTTTCATGCACTAACATCATGTTTTTAAGCCTAAGTCTTAAATTATGCAAATTACCGTCCTATTCTCAAAGCGGGAGTCCCATGGCAGCGTGGTCAGTTCCTACGAGTTTCATTGGTCCCGTGGGAGGTGTTGGTGCTACCCACGGGGACGTTCGGTGGTTGTTTCAGATTTTCCCCACACTAACGCCATGTTTTGACTAAGTTTATAAATATGCAAATTATCGCCGTATTCTCAAAACGAGAGTCCTGTGGCTACGTAATCAGTTTCTACGAGTTACGTTTGTCCCGTGGTAGGTGTTGGTGCCACCCACGGAGCCGTTCGGGGGCTGTTTCGGGTTTTCACCCACTAACACCATGTTTTAAGACTAAGTCTAAAAATATGAAAATTATCATCATATTCTCAAACTGGGAGTCCCGTGGTTGCGTGGTCAGTTCCTACGAGTTAGAATTGTCCTGTGGGAGGTGTTGGTGGCTCCCACGGGGCCTTTCGGGAGTTGTTTTGGGTTTTCACCCTCAAACACCAAGTTCTTATACCTAAGTCTAGAAATATACGAATTATCGTCGTATTCTCAAATCGGGAGTCCCGTGGTTGCGCGGTCGGTTTTTACAAGTCACATTGGTCCCGTGGGAGGTGTTGGTGCCTCCCACGGGTCCGTTCAGGGGCTGTTTCGGGTTTTCACCCACTAACGCCATGTTTTTAAGCTTAAGTCTAAAAATATGCAAATTATCGTCCTATTCTCAAACTGGGGGTCCCGCGGTTGCGTGGTCAGTTCCTACATGTTACATTAGTCCCGTGGGAAGTGTTAATTCACCCCACGGGGCCGTTTGGGGGTTTTTTCAGGTTTTCCCCTACTAACGCCATGTTTTGCCTACCTCTAAAAATATGTAAACTATTGTTGTATACTCAAATCGGAAGCCCATGGCTACGTAGTCAGTTCTTACGAGTCACATTGGTCCCGTGGGAGGTGTTGGTGCCACCCCCGGAGCCGTTCGGGGGCTGTTTCGAGTTTTCAACTACTAACGCCACATTTTTAATCCTAAGTCTATAAATATGCAAATTATCGTCATATTCTCAAATCGGGAGTCCCGTGGCTACGCGGTCAGTTTGTATAAGTTACATTGGTACCGTGGGAGGTGTTGGTGCCACCCACGGGTCCGTTCGGAGGCTATATCGGGTTTTCACCCAATAAAGCCATGTTTTTAAGCCTAAGTCTAGAAATATGCAAATTATCGTCGTATTCTCAAACCGAGAGTCCCGTGGCTACGCAATCAGTTTCTACGAGTTACGTTTGTCCCGTGGGAGGTGTTGGTGCCACCCATTGAGCCGTTAGGGGGCTGTTTCGTATTTTTACCCACTAACACCATGTTTTAAGCCTAAGTCTAAAAATATGAAAATTATCATCATATTCTCAAACTGGGAGTCCCATGGCTGCGTGGTCAGTTCCTACGAGTTAGAATTGTCCCGTGGTAGGTGTTGGTAGCTCCCACGGGGCCGTTCGGGGGTTGTTTTGGGTTTTCACCCTCAAACACCAAGTTCTTATACCTAAGTCTAGAAATATACGAATTATCATCGTATTCTCAAATCAGGAGTCCCGTGGTTGCGCGGTCGGTTTCTACAAGTCACATTGGTCCCATGGGAGGTGTTGGTGCCACCCACGGGGCCGTTCGGGGGTTGTTTCTGTTTTTCACCCACTAACGCCATATTTTTAAGCCTAACTCTAAAAATATTTAAATTATCATCGTATTCTCAAACCGGGAGTTTTGTGGCTGCACGATCAGTTCCTACGAGTTATATTGGTCCCGTGGGAGGTATTGGTGCCTTCCACGGGGGCCGTTCGGGTGTTGTTTTGGGTTTTCACCATGTAACGCAATGTTTTTAATATTAAGTCTAGAAATATGAAAGTTATCATCGTACTATCAAATTGGGAGTCCTGTGGCTGCGTGGTCAGTTCCTACGAGTTACATTGGTCCCGTGGGAGGTGTTGGTGCCTCCCACAGGGCCGTTCGGGGAATGTTTTGGGTTTTCACCCTCTAACGCCATCTTTTTATGCCTAATTCTAAAAATACGCATATTATTATCGTATTCTCAAATCGGGAGACCCGTGGCTGCGCAGTCCGTTCCTTCGTGTCACATGAGTCCCATGGGAGGTGTTGGTGCCACCCACGGAGCCGTTCGGGGGTAGTTTCGGATTTTCACCCACTAACGCCATGTTTTTAAGCCTAATTCTAGAAATATATAAATTATCGTCATATTCTCAAACCAAGAGTCCCGTGGCTGTGCGGTCAGTTTCTACAAGTTACATTGGTCCCATGGGAGGTGTTGGTGCCTTGCACGGGGCCGTTCGGGGCTGTTTCGGGTTTTCACCCTCTAACGCCATGTTTTAAGCCTCAATCTAGAATATGCAAATTATCATCGTATTCTGAAACTGGGAGACCCGTGGCTGCGCGGTAAGTTCCTATGAGTCAAATTGGTCCTGTGGGAGGTGTTGGTGCCACCCCTGGGGCCGTTCAGTGGTTGTTACGGGTTTTCACCCACTAACGCCATGTTTTTAAGCCCAAGTCTAAAAATAGATAAATTACCATAATATTCTCAAACCGGGAGTCCTATGGCTGCGCAGTCAGTTCCTACAAGTTACATTGGTCCCGTGGGAGGTGTTGGTGCCTCGCACGGGGCCATTCAGAGGATATTTTGGGTTTTCACCCACTAACACCATGTTTTTAAGCCTAAGTCTAGAAATATGCAAATTATCATTGGATTCTCAAACCGGGAGACCCGTGGTGGTGCGGTGAGTTTATACGAGTCACATTGGTCACGTGGGAGGTGTTGGTGCCCCCTACGGAGCCGTTCAGGTGCTGTTACCGCTTTTCACCCACTAACGCCATATTTTTAAGCCTAAGTTTAGAAATATGCAAATTACCATCATATTAAAAAAACCAGGAGTCCCAGGGTTGCGCGGTCAGTTCCTCCGAGTTACATTGGTCCCGTGGGAGGTGTTGGTGCCTCCCACGGGGCCCTTTGTGGGCTGTTTTTGGGTTTTCACCCTCTAAAGCCATGTTTTTAAGCCTAACTCTAGACATATGCAAATTATCATCGTATTCTCTAATCGGGATTCCCGTGGTTGTGCGGTCCGTTTCTACGAGTAACATTGGTCCCGTGGGAGGTGTTGGTGCCTCCCACGAGGTCGTTCAGGGGTTGTTTTGACTTTTTACCCTCTAACGCCATGTTTTAAAGCCTAAATCTAAAAATGTGCAAAATATCATTGTATTCTCAAATCGGAAGTCCTGCAACTGCACAGTAAGTTCCTACGAGTCACATTGGTCCCGTGGGAGGTGTTGGTGCCAACTATGGGGCCGTTCGGGAGCTGTTTTGGGTTTTCATGCACTAACATCATGTTTTTAAGCCTAAGTCTAGAAATATGAAAATTACCATCGTATTCTCAAAGTGAGAGTCCCGTGGCTGCGTGGTCAGTTCCTACGAGTTACATTAGTCCCGTGGAAGGTGTTGGTGCTACCCACAGGGCCGTTTGGGGGTTGTTTTGGATTTCCCCCCACTAACGCCATGTTTTGCCTAAGTCTAGCAATATGCAAATTATCGTTATATTCTCAAAGTGGGAGTCCCGTGTCGCGGTGGTCAATTTCTACGAGTCACATTTGTCCCATGGGAGGTGTTAGTTCTACCCACGGAGTCGTTCGGGAGCTGTTTCGAGTTTTCACCCACTAACACCTTGTTTTTAAGCCTAAGTCTAAAAATATGTAAATTATCGTCGTATTGTCAAACTGGTAGTCCCGTGGCTGTGTGATCAGTTCCTGCGAGTTATATTGGTCCCATGTGTGTTGTTGGTGCCTCCCACGAGGCCGTCCGGGGTTGTTTTGGGTTTTCACCCTCAAACACCATGTTTTTATGCCTAAGTCTAGAAATATACAAATTATCATCATATTCTCAAACCGGGAGTCCCATGGCTATGCGGTCAATTTCTAAAAGTCACATTCGTCCCGTGGGAGTTGTTGGTGCCTCCCACGGGGTCATTCGGGGGATGTTTAAGGTTTTCACAAACTAACGCCTTGTTTTTAAGCCTAAGTCTAGAAATACGCAAATTATCGTCGTATTCTCAAAATGTGAGTCCCGGGGCTGTGCGGTCAATTCCTTCGAGTTACGTTGGTCCCGTGGGAGGTGTTAGTGCCTCCCACGGGGCCATTCAGGGGCTGTTTTGAGTTTCACCCTCTTACGCCATGTTTTAAGCTTAAGTCTAGAAATATGCAAATTATCATCGTATTCTTAAATCGGGAGTCCCGCAGTTGCGTGGTCCGTTCCTAAGAGTTACATTGGTCCCGTTGGAACTGTTAATGCACCCCACGGGCCGCTCGGGGGTTGTTTAGGGTTTTCCCTCACTAACGCCATGTTTTGCCTACGTCTAAAAATATGCAAATTATCATCATATACTCAAGTCGGGAGTCCCATGGCTACGCGATTAGTTCCTACGAGTCACATTGGTCCCGTAGGAGGTGTTGGTGCCACCCACGGAGCCGTTCGGGAGATGTTTCGAGTTTTCACCCACTAACGCCACATTTTCAATCCTAAGTCTAAAAATATGCAAATTATCATCATATTCTCAAACCGGGAGTCTCGTGGCTACGCGGTTAGTAACTACGAGTTACATTGGTCCCTTGAGAGGTGTTGGTGCCTCCCACGGGGCCCTTGGGGGATGTTTCGTGTTTTCACCCTCTAAAGCCATATTTTAAGCCTAATTCTATAAATATGCAAATTATCATCGTATTATCATACCAGAAGTCCCGTGGATAAGCGGTCAGTTCCTACGAGTCACATTGGTCCCGTGGGAGTTGTTGGTGCCTCGCACGGGGCCGTTTGGGAGCTATTTTGGGTTTTCAACCTCTAACGCCATGTTTTTAAGCATAACTCTAGAAATATGCAAAAATTCATCGTATTCTCAAATCGGGAGACCCGTGTCTACGCGGTCAGTTCCTACGAGTCACATTGGTCCCGTGGGAGGTGTTTGTGCCACCCACGGAGCCGTTCGGGGGTTGTTAGAGGTTTTCACCCACTAACGTCGTGTTTTTAAGCTTATGTCTGGAAATAAGCAAATTACCATCATATTCTCAAACCGGGAATCCCGTGGCTCCGCATTCAGTTCTGACGAGTTACATTGGTCCCGTGGGAGGTGTTGGTGCCTCCCATGGTGCCCTTGGGGGATGTTTTGGGTATTCACACTCTAACGCCATAGTTTTAAGCCTAAGTCTAGAAATATACAAATTATCATTGTATTCTCATACGGGAAGTCCCATGGCTGCGCAATCAGTTCCTACGTGTAACATTAATCTCGTGGGAGTTGTTGGTGCCTCCCACAAAGTCGTTCGGGGGCTGTTTCAGGTTTTCATCCCCTAACTCCATGTTTTTAAACCTATGTCTAAAAATATGCAAATTATCATCGTATTCTCAAATCGGGAGTACCGCGACTGCGCGGTCAGTTCCTACGTGTCACATTGATCCCGTGGGAGGCGTTGGTACCACCCACGGAGCCGTTCGGTGGCAGTTTCGGGTTTTCGCCCACTAATTCCATGTTTTTATTCCTAAGTCTATAAATATACAAATTATCGTCATATTCTCAAACCGGTAGTCCTGTGGCTACGCGGTCAGTTCCTACGAGTCACATTGGTCCCGTGGGAGGTGTTGATGCCTCCCACGGGGCCCTTCGGGGCTATTTTGGGTTTTCACCCTCCAACTCCATTTTTTAAGCTTAAGTTTAGAAATATGAAAATTATCATCGTATTTTCAAACCGGGAGTCCCGCGGCTGCGCGATTAGTTCCTACGAGTCAAATTGGTCCCGGGGGAGGTGTTGGTGTCAAACATAGGGTCGTTCGGGGGCTGTTTTGGGTTTTCACCCACGAACGTCATGTTTTCTAGCCTAAGTCTAGAAATATGCAAATTATCGTCGTATTCTCAAACCGAGAGTCCCATAGCTGCATGGTCAGTTCCTACGAGTTACATTGGTCCCGTGGGAGGTGTTGGTGCCTCCCCCAAGGCCCTTCCTGAGATGTTTCGGGTTTTCACCCTCTAAGCCATGTTTTTAAGCCTAAGTTTAGAAATATGCAAATTATCATCGTATTCTGAAAATGAGAGTCCCGTGGCTGCACGATCACTTCCTACGAGTAACATTGGTCCTGTGGTAGGTGTTGGTGCCTCCCACGGGGCCGTTCAGGGGTTATTTTGGGTTTTCACCCTCTAACGCCATTTTTAAATCCTAAGTCTAGAAATATGCAATTTATCATCATATTTTCAAACTGGGAGTCCCACGGCTGCGCGGTCAGTTCCTACAAGTCACATTGGTCCCGAGGGATGTGTTGGTGCCAACCATGGGGCCTTTCGGTGGTTGTTTCGGGTTTTCACCCAATAACGTCATGTTTTAAGCCTAAATCTAGTAATATAAAAATTATAATTGTGTTATCAAATTGCGAGTCTCGTGTCTACACGATCAGTTCCTACGAGTTATAATGGTCCCGTGGGAGGTATTGTTGCCAACTATGGAGCCGTTCGGGGGCAGTTTCGGGTTTTTACCCACTAACACCATGTTTTTAATCCTAAGTCTAAAAATATGAAAATTATCATCGTATTCTCAAGTCGGGAGTTCCGTGGTGGAGCGATCAGTTCCTACGAGTTACATTGATCCCGTGGGAGATGTTGGTGCCTCCCATGGGGCCGTTCAGGGGCTATTTCGGGTTTTCAGCCTCTGACACCATGTTTTTAAGCCTAAGTAAAAAAATATGCAAATTATCATCGTATTATCAAACCGGGAGATCCGTGGTTGTGTGGTCAGTTTCTACGAGTCACAATGGTCCCGTAGGAGGTGTTGGTGCCTCCCTCGGGGCCCTTCGGGGGCTGTTTCTGGTTTTCACCCCTAACGCCATGTTTTTAAGCCTATGTTTAGAAATAAGCAAATTATCATTATATTGTTAAATTGGGAGTCCTGTGTATGCGTGGTAAGTTCCTATTAGTTACATTGGTCTCGTGGGAGGTGTTGGTGCCTCCTACAGGGCCGTTCGGGGGTTATTTTGTGTTTTCTCCCTCCAACGCCAAGTTTTTTAAGCCTAAGTCTAGAAATATGAAAATTATCATCGTATTCTCAAATCAGGAGTCCCGTGGCTGTGCAGTCCATTTCTACGAGTCACATTGGTCCTGTGGGAGGTGTCGGTGCCACCTATGGGGCCGTTCAGGGGTTGTTTTGGGTTTTCACCCACTAACGCCTTGTTTTTATGCCTATGTCGTCAAATATGCAAATTACCATCATATTCTCAAACCAGGAGTCCCGTGGCTGCGCGGTTAGTTCCTACGAGTTACATTGGTCCTGTGGGAGGTGTTAGTGCCACCCACGGGGCCGTTCGGGGGCTATGTTGGGTTTTCACCCACTAATGCCATGTTTTTAAGCCTAAGTCTAGGAAAATGCATATTATAATCGTATTCTCAAACCGGGAGTCCCGTGGCTGCACGATCACTTACTACGAGTAACATTGGTCCCGTGGGAGGAGTTGATGCCTTCCACAGGGCCGTTCGGGGGTTATTTTGGGTTTTCACTCTCTAACGCCATGTTTTTAAGCCTAAGTCTGTAAATATGCAAATTATCATCGTATTCTCAAATTATCACCGGGAGTCCTATGTCTGCGCAGGTAGTTCCTACGAGTTAAATTAGTCCCGTGGGAGGTGTTGGTGCCACCCACGGAGTTGTTCGGGGGCTATTACGGGTTTTCAACCACTAACGCCATGTTTTTAATCCTAAGTCTAGAAATATGCAAATTACCATCATATTCTCAAATCAGGATTCCTGTGGCAGCGCGATCAGTTCCTACGAGTTACATTGGTCCCGTGGAGGGGTTGGTGCCTCCCATAGGGCCCTTCGGGGGCTATTTGTTGATTTCACCCTCCAACGCCATGTTTTTAAGCCTAAGTCTAAAAATATTCAAATTATCATCATATTCTCAAATCGGGAGTCCCGTGGATGCGTGCTCAGGTCCTATGAGTTACATTGATCCCGTGAGAGGTGTTGGTGCCTCTCACGGGGCCGTTCGAGGGCTAATTTGTGTTTTCACCCTCAAACGCCAAGTTTTTTAAGCCTGAGCCAAGAAATATGCACATTATCGTCGTATTCTCAAATCGGGAGTCCTGTGGCAGTGCAGTCCATTTCTACGAGTCACATTGGTCCTGTGGGAGGTGTCGGGGCCACCAACGGGGCCGTTCGAGGGCCGTTTTGGGTTTTCACCCACTAACGCCATGTTTTTAAGCCTATGTCTTGAAATATGCAAATTACCATCGTATTTGCAAACTAGGAGTCCTGTGGTTGCGCGGTTAGTTGCTACGAGTTACATTGGTCCTGTGGGAGGTGTCAGTACCACCCACGGGGCCGTTCGGGGGCTGTGTTCGGTTTTCACCCACTAACGCCATGTTTTTAAGCCTAAGCATAGGAATATGCATATTATCATAGTATTCTCAAATCGGGAGTCCCGTGGATGCACAATCACTTCCTATGAGTAACATTGGTCCCGTGGGAGGAGTTGGTGCTTTCCATAGGGCCGTTCGGGGGTTATTTTGGGTTTTCACTCTCTAACGCCATGTTTTTAAGCCTAAGTCAAGAAATATGCAAACTATCATCGTATTCCCAAACTGAGAGTCCTGTGGCTGCGCAGTTAGTTCCTACGAGTTGCATTAGTCCCGTGGGAGGTGTTGGTGCCACCCACGGAGCCGTTCAGGGACTGTTACGGGTTTTCAACCACTAACGCCGTGTTTTTAAGCCTAAGTCTAGAAATATGCAAATTATCTTTGTATTCTCAAATAGGGAGTCCCGTGGCTACGTGGTCAGTTCCTATGAGTTACATTGCTCCCGTGGGAGGTGTTGGTGCCTCCCATGGGGCCGTTCGAGAGCTGTTTTGGGTTTTCACCCTCCAATGCCAAATTTTTAAGCATAAGTCTAGAAATGTACAAATTATCATCGTATTCTCAAACCGGGAGTCTCGTGTCTACGCGGTCCATTTCTATGAGTCACATTGGTCCTGTGGGAGGTGTCGGTGCCACCCATGTGGCCGTTCGGGAGCTCTTTTGGGTTTCCACCCACTAACGCCATGTTTTCAAGCCTAAGTCTAGAAATACGATAATTACCATCGTATTCTCAAACCGAGAGTCCCGTGGCTACGCAATCAGTTCCTATGAGTTATATTGGTTCTGTGGGAGGTGTCGGTTCTACCCACCGGGCCGTTCGAGGGCTGTGTTGTGTTTTCACCCAGTAATGCCATGTTTTTAAGCCTAAGTCTAGAAATATGTAAATTATCATCGTATTCTCAAATCGGGAGTCTCGTGGCTGCGCGATCACTTCCTACGAGTAACATTGGTACCGTAGGAGGGGTTGTGCGTCCCACGGGGCCATTTGGTGGCTATTTTGGGTTTTCACCCACTAATGCCATGTTTTTAAGCCTAGGTCTAAAAATATGCAAATTACCATCGTATTCTCAAACCGGGAGTCCCGTGGCTGCGCGGTCAGTTCCTATGAGTTACATTGGTCTCGTGGTTGGTCTTGGTGCCTCCCACGAGGCCCTTCTTAAGATGTTTCGAGTTTTCACCCTCTAACACCATGTTTTTAAGCCTACGTCTTGAAATATTAAAATTATCGTCATATTCTCAAACCGGGAGTCCCGTGGACGCGTGGTCAGCTCCTATGAGTTACATTGGTCCCGTGAGAGGTGTTGGTGCCTCTCACGGGGCCGTTCGAGGACTATTTTGTGTTTTCACCCTCAAACGGCAAGCTTTTTAAGCCTGAGCCAAGAAATATGCACATTATCGTCGTATTCTCAAATCGGGAGTCCCGTGGCAGTGCAGTCCATTTCAATGAGTCACATTGGTCCTGTGGGAGGTGTCGGTGCCACCCACGGGGCCGTTCGAGGGTTGTTTTGGGTTTTCACCCACTAACGCCATGTTTTTAAGCCTATGTCTTGAAATATGCAAATTACCATCGTATTCGTAAACTAGGAGTCCTGTCGCTGCGCAGTTAGTTGCTACGAGTTACATTGGTCCCGTGGGAGGTGTCAGTACCACCCACGGGGCCGTTCGGGGGCTGTGTTCGGTTTTCACCCACTAACGCCATGTTTTTAAGCCTAAGCATAGTAATATGCATATTATCATAGTATTCTCAAATCGGGAGTCCCGTGGATGCCCGATCAGTTCCTATGAGTAACATTGGTCCCATAGGAGGAGTTGGTGCCTTACATAGGGCCGTTCGGGGGTTATTTTGGGTTTTCACTCTCTAACGCAATGTTTTTAAGCCTAAGTAGAGAAATATGAAAATTATCATCGTATTCTCAAAATGAGAGTCCTATGACTGCGCAGTTAGTTCCTACGAGTTGTATTAGTCCCGTGGGAGGTGTTGGTGCCACCCACGGAGCCGTTCGGGGGATGTTACGGGTTTTCAACCACTAACGCCATGTTTTTAAGCCTAAGTATAGAAATATGCAAATTATCTTTTTATTCTCAAATCGGGAGTCCCGTGGCTACGTGGTCAGTTCCTATGAGTTACATTGGTCCCGTTGGAGTTGTTGGTGCCTCCCACGGGGCCGTTCGAGAGCTATTTTGGGTTTTCACCCTCCAATGCCAAGTTTTAATGCATAAGTATAGAAATGTGCAAATTATCATCGTATTATCAAACCGCGAGTCTCGTGTCTATGCGGTCCATTTCTATGAGTCACATTGGTCCTGTGGGAGGTATCGGTGCCACCCATATGGCCGTTCGGGACCTCTTTTCGGTTTCCACCCACTAACGCCATGCTTTCAAGCCTAAGTCTAGAAATATGATAATTACCATCGTATTCTCAAATCGAGAGTCCCTTGGCTGCGCGATTAGTTCCGACGAGTTATATTGGTTCTGTGGGAGGTGTCGGTGCTACCCACCGGCCCGTTCGAGGGCTGTGTTGGGTTTTCACCCAGTAACGCCATGTTTTTTAGCCTAAGTCTAGAAATATGTAAATTATCATCGTATTCTCAAACCGGGAGTCTCGTGGCTGCGCGATCACTTCCTACGAGTAACATTGGTACCGTAGGAGGGGTTGGTGCCTACCACGGGGCCGTTTGGGGGCTATTTTGGGTTTTCACGCACTAATTCCATGTTTTTAAGCCTAATTCTAAAAATATGCAAATTACCATCGTATTCTCAAACCGAGAGTCTCGTGGCTACGCGGTCAGTTCCTACGAGTTACATTGGTCTCGTGGGAGGTGTTGGTGCCTCCCACGAGGACCTTCTTGAGGTGTTTCGAGTTTTCACCGTCTAACGCCATATTTTTAAGCCTAAGTCTTGAAATATGCAAATTATCGTCATATTCTGAAAACGGGAGTCCCATGGCTGCGCGATCACTTCCTACGAGTAAAATTGGTCCCGTGGGAGGGGTTGGTGCCTCCCACGGGGCCAGTCGGGGGTTATTTTGGGTTTTCACCCTCTAACACCATGTTTTTAAGCCTAACTCTAGAAATATGCAAATTATCATCATATTCTCAAACCAGGAGACCCGTGGCTCCGCGGTTAGTTCCTACGAGTCACATTGGTCCCGTGGGAGGTCTTTATACCACCCACGGAGCCGTTCGGGGGCTGTTATGTATTTTCACCCACTAACGCCATGTTTATAAACCTAAGTCTAGAAATATATAAATTACCGTCATATTCTTAAACCGGGAGGCTTGTGGCTGCGCAGTCAGTTCCTACGAGTTACATTGGTCCCGTGGGAGGTGTTGGTGACTCCCACGGGGGCCTTCTGTGGTTGTTTTGGGTTTTCCCCCTCCAGAGCCATGATTTTAGGCCTAAGTCTTGAAATATGCAAATTATCATCGTATTCTCAAATCGGGAATCCCGTGGCTACGCGGTCTAATTCTATGAGTAACATTGGTCCTATGGTAGGTTTTGGTGCCTCCCACGGGGTCGTTCGGGAGCTATTTTGTGTTTTCACCCTCTAATGCCATGTTTTTAAGCCTATGTCTAGAAATATGCAAATTATCATCGTATTCTCAAACCGAGAGTCCCATGGCTGCGCAGTTAGTTCCTACGAGTTACATTAGTCCCGTGGGAGGTGTTGGTGCCACCCACAGAGCTGTTGGGGTGCTGTTACGGGTTTTCAACCACTAACGTCGTGTTTTTAAGTCTAAGTATAGAAATATGAAAATTATCTTTGTATTCTCAAATTGGGAGTCCCGAGGCTACGTGGTCAGTTCCTATGAGATACATTGGTCCCGTGGGAGGTGTTGGTGCCTTCCACGGGGCCGTTCAGGAGAAATTTTGGGTTATCACCCTCCAACGCCAAGGTTTTAATCATAAGTCTAGAAATATGCAAATTATCATCGTATTCTCAAACCGGGAGTCTCGTGTCTACACGGTCCATTTCTATGAGTCATATTGGTCCTGTGGGAGGTGTCGGTGCCACCCACGTGGCCATTCGGGGGCTCTTTTGGGTTTTCACCCACTAACGCCATGTTTTTAAGCCTAAGTCTAGAAATATAAAAATTACCATCGTATTCTCAAACCGGGAGTACCGTGGCTGCGCGATTAATTCCTAAGAGTTATATTGGTTCTGTGGGAGGTGTCGGTGCCACCCTCCGGCCGTTTGAGGGCTGTGTTGGGTTTTCACCCCCTAACGCCATGTTTTTAAGCCTAAGTCTAGAAATATGTAAATTATCATCGTATTCTCAAACCGGGAGTCACGTGGCTGCGCGATCACTTCCTACGAGTAACATTGGTACCGTGGGAGGGGTTGGTGCCTCCCACGAGGCCGTTTGGGGGCACTATTGGGTTTTCACCCACTAATGCCATGTTTTTAAGCATAAGTCTAAAAATATACAAATTACCATCGTATTCTCAATCCGGGAGTCCCGTGGCTGCGCGGTCAGTTCCTACGAGTTACATTGGTCCCGTGGGAGGTGTTGGTGCCTCCCACGAGGCCCTTCTTGAGATGTTTTGGGTTTTCACCCTCTAACGTCATGTTTTTATGCCTAAGTTTAGAAATATGCAAATTATCATCGTATTCTCAAAACGAGAGTCCCATGGCTGCGCGATCACTTCCTACGAGTAGCATTGGTCGCGTGGGAGGGGTTGGTGCCTCCCACGGGGCCGTTCGGGGGTTATTTTGTTTTTTCACCCTTGAACACCATGTTTTTAGGCCTAACTCTAGATATATGGAAATTATCATCGTATTCTCAAACCAGGTTACCCGTGGCTGCGCGGTCAGTTCCTACGAGTCACATTGGTCCCGTGGGAGGTGTTTGTACCACCTACGGAGCCGTTCGGGGGCTGTTACAGGTTTTCACCCTCTAAATACATGTTTATAAACCTAAGTCTAGAAATATATAAATTACCATCATATTCTCAAACTGGGAGGCTTGTGGCTGCGCGATCAGTTACTACGAGTTACGTTGGTGTCGTGGGAGGTGTTGGTGACTCCCACGGGGGCCTTCTGTGGTTGTTTTGGGTTTTCGCCCTACAAAGCCATGATTTTAGGCCTAAGTCTAGAAATATGCAAATTGCCATCGTATTCTCAAATCGGGAATCCCGTGGCCACGCGTTCTGTTTCTATGAGTAACATTGGTCTTGTGGTCGGTGTTAGTGCCTCACACGGTGCCTTTCGGGGGGCTATTTTGGGTTTTCACCCTCTAATGCCATGTTTTTAAGCCTAAGTCTAGAAATATGCAAATTATCATTGTATTCTCAAATCGGGAGTCCCATGGCTGCGCAGTTAGTTCCTACGAGTTACATTAGTCCCGTGGGAGGTGTTGGTGCCACCCACAGAGCCGTTCGGGGGATGTTATGGGTTTTCAACCACTAACGCCATGTTTTTAAGACTAAGTATAGAAATATACAAATTATCTTTGTATTCTCGAATCGAGAGTCCCGTGGCTACGTTGTCAGTTCCTATGAGTTACATTGGTCCCGTGGGAGGTGTTGGTGCCTTCTACGGGGCCGCTCGGGAGCTATTTTGGGTTTTCACCCTCCAACGCCAAGTTTTTAATCATAAGTCTAGAAATATGCAAATTATCATCGTATTCTGAAATCGGGAGTCTCGTGTCTACGCGGTCCATTTCTATCAGTCACATTGGTCCTGTGGGAGGTTTCGGTGCAACCCACGTCGCCATTCAGGGGCTCTTTTGGGTTTTCACCCATAACGCCATGTTTTTAAGCCTAAGTCTAGAAATATAAAAATTACCATCGTATTCTCAAATCAGGAGTCCCGTGGCTGCGCGGTTAGTTCCTATGAGTTATATTGGTTCTGTGGGAGGTGTCGGTGCCACCCACCGGGCCGTTCGAGGGTTGTGTTGGGTTTTCAACGAGTAACGCTATGTTTTTAAGCCCAAGTCTAGATATATGTAAATTATCATCGTATTCTCAAACCGGGAGTCTCGTGGCTGCGCGATCACTTCCTACGAGTAACATTGGTACTGTGGGAGGGGTTGGTGTCTCCCACGGGGTGTTTGGGGGCTGTTTTGGGTTTTCACCCTCAAATGCCATGTTTTTAAGCCTAAGTCTAAAAATATGCAAATTACCATCGTATTCTCAAACCGGGAATCCCGTGGCTGTGCGGTCAGTTCCTACGAGTTACATTGGTCCCGTGAGAGGTGTTGGTGCCTCCCACGAGGCCCTTCTTGAGATGTTTTGGGTTTTCACCCTCTAACGCCATTTTTTTAAGCTTAAGTCTAGAAATATGCAAATTATCATCGTATTCTCAAAACGAGAGTCCCATGGTTGCTCGATCACTTCCTACGAGTAACATTGGTCCCGTGGGAGGGGTTGGTGCCTCCCATGGGGCCGTTCGGGGGTTATTTTGGGTTTTCACAATCTAACACCATATTTTTAAGAATAACTCTAGAAATATGCAAATTATCATCTTATTCTCAAACCGGGAGACCCGTGGCTGCGCGGTCAGTTCCTACGAGTCACATTGGTCCCGTCGGTGATTGTACCACCTACGGAACCGTTCGGGGGCTGTTACGGGTTTTCACCCTCTAATGCCATGTTTATAAACCTAAGTCCAAAAATATATAAATTACCGTCATATTCTCAAACCGGGAGGCTTGTGGCTGCGCAGTCAGTTCCTACGAGTTACATTGGTCCCGTGGGAGGTGTTGGTGACTCCCACGGTGGCCTTCTGTGGTTGTTTCGGATTTTCACCCTCCAAAGCCATGATTTTTGGCCTATGTCTTGAAATATGCAAATTATCATCGTATTCTCAAATCGGGAATCCCATGGCTGCGCGGTCTATTTCTATGAGTAACATTAGTCCTGTGGTAGGTGTTGGTGCCTCCCACGGGGTCGTTCGGGAGCTATTTTGGGTTTTCATCCTCTAATGCCATGTTTTTAAGCCTATGTCTAAAAATATGCAAATTATCATCGTATTCTCAAACCGGGAGTCCCATGGCTGCGCAGTTAGTTCCTACGAGTTACATTAGTCCCGTGGGAGGTGTTGGTGCCACCCACAGAGCCGTTCGGGGGCTGTTACGGGTTTTCAACCACTAACGCCATGTTTTTAAGCCTAAGTATAGAAATATACAAATTATTTTTGTATTCTCAAATCGGGATTCCCGCGGCTACGTGGTCAGTTCCTATGAGTTACATTTGTCCCGTGGGAGGTGTTGGTGCCTTCCATGGGGCCGTTCAGGAGCTATTTTGGGTTATCACCCTCCAACGCCAAGTTTTTAACCATAAGTCTAGAAATATGCAAATTATCATCGTATTCTCAAATCATGAGTCTCGTGTCTACGCGGTCCATTTCTATCAGTCACATTGGTCCTGTGGGAGGTGTCGGTGCCACCCATGTGGCCATTCGGAGGCTCTTTTGGGTTTTCACCCCCTAACGCCATGTTTTTAAGCCTAAGTCTAGAAATTTAAAAAATACCATCGTATTCTCAAACCGGGAGTCCCGTGGCTACGCGGTTATTTCCTATGAGTTATATTGGTTCTGTGGGAGGTGTCGGTGCCACCCACCGGGCCGTTCGAGGGCTGTGTTGGGTTTTCACCCACTAACGCCTTTTTTTTAAGCCTAAGTATACAAATATGCAAATTATCATTGTATTATCAAACTGGGAGTCCCGTGGATACGCGATCACTTCCTACTAGTAACATTGGTACCGTGGGAGGGGTTGGTGGCTCCCACGGGGCCGTTTGGGGGCTATTTTCGGTTTTCACCCACTAACGCCATGTTTTTAAGCCTAAGCCTAAAAATATGCAAATTACCATTGCATTCTCAAATCGAGAGTCGGGTGGCTACGCGGTCAGTTCTTACGAGTTACATTGGTCCCGTGGGAGGTATTGGTGCCTCCCGTGGGCCCTTCTTGAGATGTTTCGTGTTTTCACCCTCTAACGCCATGTTTTTAAGCCTAGGTCTACAAATATACAAATTGTCATTGTATTCTCAAAACGAGAGTCCCATGGCTGCGCGATCACTTCCAACGAGTAACATTGGTCCCGTGGGAGGGGTTGGTGCCTCCCACGGGGCCGTTCGGGGGTCATTTTTGGTTTTCACCCTCTAACACCATGTTTTAAAGCCTAAGTTTAGAAATATGCAAATTATCATCGTATTCTCAAATCGGGAGACCCGTGGCTGTGCGGTCAATTCCTAGGAGTCACATTGGTCCCGTGGGAGGTGTTTTTACCACCCACGGAGCCATTCGGGGGCTGTTACGGGTTTTCACCAACTAATGCCATGTTTTTAAGCCTAAGTCTAGAAATATATAAATTACCATCATATTCTCAAACCGGGAGTCTTATGGCTGCGCGGTCTGTTCCTACGAGTTACATTGGTCCCGTGGGAGGTGTTGGTGACTCCCACGGGGGCCTTCAGTGGCTGTTTCGGGTTTTCACCCTCCAAAGTCATGATTTTATGCCTAAGTCTAGAAATATGCAAATAATCATCGTATTCTCAAATCGGGACTCCCGTGGCCGCGCGGTCTTTTCTATGAGTAACATTTGTCCTATGGTAGGTGTTGGTTCCTCCCACGGGGCCTTTCGGGGGCTATTTTGGGTTTTCACCCTCTAATACCATATTTTTAATCCTAAGTCTAGAAATATGCAAATTATCATCGTATTCTTAAACTGGGAGTCTCGTGACTGTGCGGCCAGGTCCTACGAGTTACATTGGTCCCGTGGGAGGTGTTGGTGACTTCCACGAGGCCCTTTGGAGGCTGTTTTTTCTTTTCACCCTCCAACGCCATGTTTTTTCAAGCCTAAGTCTAGAAATATAAAAATTACAATCGTATTCTCAAACTGGGAGTCCCGTGGCTGTGTGGTCAGTTCCTACGAGTTGCATTGGTCCCGTGAGAGGTGTTGGTGCCTCCCACGAGGCCCTTCTTGAGATGTTTTGGGTTTTCACCCTCTAACGCCATGTTTTTAAGCCTAAGTCTAGAAATACGCAAATTATCATCCTATTCTCAAAACGAGAGTCCCATGGCTGCGCGATCACTTCCTACGAGTAACATTGGTCCCGTGGGAGGCGTTGGTGCCTCCCACGGGGCCGTTCGGGGGTTATTTTGGGTTTTCACACTCTAACACCATATTTTTAAGCCTAACTCTATAAATATGCAAATTATCATCGCATTCTCAAACCGGGAGACCCGTGGCTACGCGGTTAGTTCCTACGAGTCACATTGGTCCCGTGGGAGGTGTCCGTACCACCTACGGAGCCGTTTGGGGGCTGTTACGGGTTTTCAACCTCTAACGCCATGTTTATAAACCTAAGTCTAAAAATATATAAATTACCATCATATTCTAAAATCGGGAGGCTTGTGGTTGCGCGGTCAGTTCCTACGAGTTACATTGGTCCCGTAGGAGGTGTTGGTGACTCCCACGGGGGCCTTATGTGGTTGTTGTGGGTTTTCACCATCCAAAGCCATGATTTTAGGCCTAAGTCTAGAAATATGCAAATTATCATCGTATTCTCAAATTGGGAATCCCGTGGCCACACGGTCTGTTTCTATGAGTAACATTGGTCCTGTGGTAGGTGTTGGTGCCTCCGACGGGTCCGTTCGGGGGCTATTTTGGGTTTTCACCCTCTAATCCATGTTTTTAAGATTAAGTATAGAAATATGCAAATATTCATCGTATTCTCAAATCGGGAGTCCCATGGCTGCGCAGTTAGTTCCTACGAGTTACATTAGTCCCGTGGGAGGTGTTGGTGCCACCCACAGAGCCGTTCGGGGGCTGTTACGGGTTTTCAACCACTAACGCCATGTTTTTAAGCCTAAGTATAGAAATATACAAATTATCTTTGTATTATCGAATCAGGAGTCCCGTGGCTACGTGCTCAGTTCCTATGAGTTACATTGGTCCCGTGGGAGGTGTTGGTGCCTTCTACGGGGCCGTTCGGGAGCTATTTTGGGTTTTCACCCTCCAACGCCAAGTTTTTAATCATAAGTCTAGAAATATGCAAATTATCATCGTATTCTGAAATCGGGAGTCTCGTGTCTACGCGGTCCATTTCTATCAGTCACATTGGTCCTATGGGAGGTGTCAGTGCAACCCACGTGGCCATTCGGGGGCTCTTTTGGGTTTTCACCCACTAACGCCATGTTTTTAAGCTTAAGTCCAGAAATATAAAAATTACCATTGTATTCTCAAACCGGGAGTCCCGTGGCTACACGGTTAGTTCCTATGAGTTATATTGGTTCTGTGGGAGGTGTCGGTGACACCCACCGGGCCGTTCGAGGGCTGTGTTGGGTTTGCACCCACTAACGCCTTGTTTTTAAGCCTAAGTCTGGAAATATGCAAATTATCATTGTATTATCAAACTGGGAGTCCCGTGGCTACGCGATCACTTCCTACGAGTAACATTGGTACCGTGGGAGGGGTTGGGGCCTCCCACGGGGCCGTTTGGGGGCTGTTTTCGATTTTCACCCACTAACGCCATGTTTTTAAGCCTAAGCCTAAAAATATGCAAATTACCATTGTATTTTCAAACCGGGAGTCGGGTGGCTGCGCGGTCAGTTCTTACGAGTTACATTGGTCCCGTGGGAGGTATTGGTGCCTCCCGTGAGGCCCTTCTTGAGATGTTTCGTGTTTTCACCCTCTAACGCCATGTTTTAAGCCTATGTCTACAAATATGCAAATTATCATTGTATTCTCAAAACGAGAGTCCCATGGCTCCGCCATCACTTCCTACGAGTAACATTGGTCCCGTGGGAGGGGTTTGTTCCTCCCACGGGGCCGTTCGGGGTTATTTTTTGTTTTCACCCTCTAACACCATGTTTTAAAGCCTAAGTTTAGAAATATACAAATTATCATCGTATTCTCATATCGGGAGACCCGTGGTGGCACGGTCAGTTCCTAGGCGTCACATTGTTCCGTGGGAGGTGTTTTTGTCATCCACGGAGCCGTTCGGGGGCTGTTATGGGTTTTCACCCACTAATGCCATGTTTTTAAGCTTAAGTCTAGAAATATATACATTACCATCATATTCTCAAACCGGGAGTCTTATGGCTGCGCGGTCAGTTCCTACGAGTTACATTGGTCCCGTGGGATGTGTTGGTGACTCCCACGGGGGCCTTCGGTGGCTGTTTCGGGTTTTCACCCTCCAAAGTCATGATTTTATACCTAAGTCTAGAAATATGCAACTAATCATCGTATTCTCAAATCGGGACTCCCATGGCCGCGCGGTCTCTTTCTATGAGTAACATTGGTCCTATGGTAGGTGTTGGTTCCTCCCACGGGGCCATTCGGGGGATATTTTGGGTTTTCACCCTCTAATATAATATTTTTAAGCCTAAGTCTAGAAATATGCAAATTATCGTCGTATTCTTAAACTGGGAGTCTCGTGACTGTGCGGTCAGGTCCTACGAGTTACATTGGTCCCGTGGGAGGTGTTGGTGACTTCCACGGGGCCCTTTGGAGGCTGTTTTGGCTTTTCACCCTCCAACGCCATGTTTTCAAGCCTAAGTCTAGATATATGCAAATTATCATTGTATTCTCAAATCGGGAGTCACGTGGCTGCGCAGTCAGTTTCTACGACTAACATTGGTCCCGTGGAAGGTGTTGGTACCTCCCACGGGGACGTCCGGGGGCTGTTTTGGGTTTTCACCCTCTAACCCTAAGTTTTTAAGCCTAAGTCTCAAAATATACAAATTATCGTTGTATTCTCAAATTGGGAGTCCCGTGGCTATGTAGTCGCTTTCTTCGAGTCAAATTGGTCTGGTGGGAGGTGTTGGTGCCACCCACGGGGCCGTTCGGTTGCTATTCCGAGTTTTCACCCACTAGCGCCATGTCTTTAAGCCTAAGTCTAGAAATATGTAAATTACCATCATATTCCCAAACTGGGCGTCTCGTGGTTGCACGGTCAGTTCCTACGAGTTACATTGTTCTCATTGGAGGTGTTGGTGCCACGAGGCCCTTAGTGAGCTACTTCGAGTTTTCACCATCTAACGCCATGGTTTTAAGCCTAAGTCTAGAAATATGTAATTTTCATCATATTATTACACCGGGAGTCTCGTGGTTGCGCGATCAGTTCCTACCAGTAACATTAATCCCGTGGGAGGGGTTGGTGCCTCCCACGGGGCCGTTCGGGGGATATTTTGGGTATTCACCCTCTAACGCCATGTTTTTAAGCCTAAGTCTAGAAATATGCAAATTATTGTCATATTCTCAAATCGGGAGTCTCGTGGCAGCGCGCTCAGTTCCTACATGTCACATTGGTCCCGTGGGAGGTGTTGCTACCACCCACGGAGTCGTTCGGGGGCAGTTTCGGGTTTTCACCCACTAACGCCATGTTTTTAAGCCTAAGTATAAAAATATGCAACTTATCATCGTATTCTCAAACCGGGAGTCTCATGGATACACGGTCAGTTCCTACAAGCCACATTGGCCCCGTGGGAGGTGCTGGTGCCACCCACGAGGTCGTTCGGTGGCTGTTTTGGGTTTTCACCAACTGATGCCATATTTTTAAGCCTTAGTTAGAAATATGCAAATTATCATCGTATTCTCAAATTGGGAGTCCCGTGGCTACGCGGTCAGTTCCTTTGAGTTACATTGTTCTCGTGGGAGGTGTTGTTGCCAACCACGGAGCCGTTTGGGGAAAGTTTTGGGTTTTTACCCACTAACACCATTTTTTTAATCCAAAGTCTAGAAATATGCAAATTTTCGTCGTATTCCAAGTCGGGAGTCCCGTGGCTGCGCGATCAGGTCCGACGAGTTACCTTGGTCCCGTGGGAGGTGTTGGTGCCACCCACGGGGCCGCTCGGGGGTTGTTTTGGGTTTTCACGCTCTAACGCCGTGTTTTTAGCGTAAGTATAGAAATATGTAAATTACCGTCATATTCTCAAACCGGGGGTGGGGGGCGTGGTTATGCGGTCCGTTCCTAAGAGTTACATTCGTCCCGTGGGAGGTGTTGGTGCCTCCCACGAGGCCCTTCGTAAGCTATTTCAGGTTTTCTCCCTCTAACGCCATATTTTTAAGCCTAAGTCTAGAAATATACAAAAAATTTTCATATTCTTAAATTGGGAGTCCCGTGGCTGCGTGATCAGTTCCTATGAGTAACATTAGTCCCGTGGCAGGGGTTGGTGCCTCCCACGGGGCCGTTCGGAGGCAGTTTTCGGTTTTTGACCCTCTAAAGCCATGTTTTAAAGCCTAAGTCTATAAATATACAAATTATCATCTTATTCTCTAATCGGGAGTCCTGTGGTAGCGCGGTAAGTTCCTACGTGTCCCATTAGTCCCGTGAGAGGTGTCGGTACTACCCACGGAGCCGTTCGGGGTCAGTTTCGGGTATTCACCCACTAACGCTATGTTTTTAGCCTCAGTCTAGAAATATGTAACTTATCATCTTATTCTCAAACTGGGAGTTCCGTAGCGGAGTGGCCGGTTCCTACGAGCCACATTGGTCCCGTGGGAGGTGTTAGTGCCACCCACGAGGACGTTTGGGGGGAGTTTTTGTTTTTCACCAACTGACGCCATATTTTAAGCCTAAATTATCATTGTATTCTCAGGACGGGAGTCTCGTGGCTGCGCGATCAGTTCCTACGAGTTACATTGGTCCCGTGGGAGGTGTTGGTGCCTCCCACGAGCCCGTTCAGGGGCTGTTTTGGGTTTTCAGCCTCTAACGCCTTATTTTTAAGCCTAAGTCTTGAAATATGCAAATTATCATCATATTCTCAAACCGGGATATCCGTGGCTGCGCGGTTAGTTCCTAGGATTCACATTGGTCCCGTGGGAGGTGTTTTTACCACCCACGGAGCCGTTCGGGGGCTGTTACGGGTTTTCACCCACTAATGCATGTGTTTTTAAGCCTAAGTCTAGAAATATATAAATTACCATCATATTCTCAAACCGGGAGTCTTGTGGTTGCGCGGGCAGTTCCTACGAGTTACATTGGTCCCGTGGGAGGTGTTGGTGACTCCCACGGGGGCCTTCGGTGGCTGTTTTGGGTTTTTACCCTCCAAAGTCATGATTTTATGCCTAAATCTAGAAATATGCAAATAATCATCGTATTTTCAAATCGGGACTCCCGTGGCCGCGCGGTCTGTTTCTATGAGTAACACTGGTCCTATGGTAGGTGTTGGTTCCTCCCACGGGGCCATTCAGGGGCTATTTTGGGTTTTCACCCTCTAATACCATATTTTTAATCCTAAGTCTAGAAATATGCAAATTATCATCGTATTCTTAAAGTGGGAGTCTCGTGACTGTGCGGTCAGGTCCTACGAGTTACATTGGTCCCGTGGGAGGTGTTGGTGACTTCCACGAGGCCCTTTGGAGGTTGTTTTGGCTTTTCAACCTCCAACGCCATATATTCAAGCCTAAGTCTAGAAATATGTAAATTACCATCGTATTCTCAAACCGGGAGCCCCGTGGCTATGCGGTCAGTTCCTACGAGTTACATTGGTCCCGTGAGAGGTGTTGGTGCCTCCTATGAGGCCCTTCTTGAGATGTTTTGGGTTTTCACCCTCTAACGCCATGTTTTTAAGCCTAAGCCTAGAAATATGCAAATTATCATACTATTCTCAAAATGAGAGTCCCATTGCTGCGCGATCACTTCCAACGCGTAGCATTGGTCCCGTGGGAGGGGTTGGTGCCTCCCACGGGGCCGTTCGGGGTTTTTTTTGGGTTTTCACCCTCTAACACCATATTTTTAAGCCCAACTCAACAAATATGAAAATTATCATCGTATTATCAAAGCGGAAGACCCTTGGCTACGCGGTTAGTTCCTACGAGTCACATTGGTCCCGTGGGAGGTGTTTATACTACCTACGGAGCCGTTCGGGGGATGTTACGGGTTTTCACCCTCTAACGCCATGTTTATAAACCTAAGTCTAAAAATATATAAATTACCATCATATTCTCAAACCGGGAGGCTTGTGGTTGCGCGGTCAGTTCCTACGAGTTACATTGGTCCCGTGGGAGGTGTTGGTGACTCCCACGGGGGCCTTCTGTGGTTATTTTGGGTTTTCACCCTCCAAAGCCATGATTTTAGGCCTAAGTCTAGAAATATGCAAATTATCATCGTATTCTCAAATCGGGAATCCCGTGGCCACGCGGTCTGTTTCTATGACTAACATTGGTCCTGTGGTAGGTGTTGGTGCCTCCAACGGGGCCGTTCGGGGGCTATTTTGGGTTTTCACCCTCTAATCCATGTTTTTAAGACTAAGTATAGAAATATGCAAATTATCATCGTATTCTCAAATCGGGAGTCCCATGGCTGCGCAGTTAGTTCCTACGAGTTACATTAGTCCCGTGGGAGGTGTTGGTTCCACCCACAGAGCCGTTCGGGGGATGTTACGGGTTTTCAACCACTAACGCCATGTTTTTAAGCCTAAGTATAGAAATATACAAATTATCTTTGTATTCTCGAATCGGGAGTCCCGTGGCTACGTGGTCAGTTCCTATGAGTTACATTGGTCCCGTGGGAGGTGTTGGTGCCTTCTACGGGGCCGCTCGGGAGCTATTTTGGGTTTTCACCCTCCAACGCCAAGTTTTTAATCATAAGTCTAGAAATATGCAAATTATCATCGTATTCTGAAATCGGGAGTCTCGTGTCTACGCGGTCCATTTCTATCAGTCACATTGGTCCCGTGGGAGGTGTCGGTGCAACCCATGTGGCCATTCGGGGGCTCTTTTGGGTTTTCACCCATAACGCCATGTTTTTAAGCCTAAGTCCAGAAATATAAAAATTACCATTGTATTCTCAAACCGGGAGTCCCGTGGTTACGCGGTTAATTCCTATGAGTTATATTGGTTCTGTGGGAGGTGTCGGTGCCACCCACCGGGTCGTTCGAGGGCTGTGTTGGGTTTTCACCCACTAACGCCTTGTTTTTAAGCCTATGTCAAGAAATATGCAAATTATCATTGTATTATCAAACTGGGAGTCCTGTCGCTACGCGATCACTTCCTACGAGTAACATTGGTACCGTGGGAGGGGTTGGTGCCTCCCACGGGGCCGTTTGGGGGTTGTTTTCGGTTTTCACCCACTAACGCCATGTTTTTAAGCCTAAGCCTAAAAATATGCAAATTACCATTGTATTCTCAAACCGGGAGTCGGGTGGCTGTGCGGTCTGTTCTTACGAGTTACATTGGTCCCGTGGGAGGTATTGGTGCCTCCCGTGAGGCCCTTCTTGAGATGTTTCGTGTTTTCACCCTCTAACGCCATGTTTTAAGCCTATGTCTACAAATATGCAAATTATCATTGTATTCTCAAAACGAGAGTCCCATGGCTACGCGATCACTTCCTACGAGTAACATTGGTCCCGTGGGAGGGGTTGGTGCCTCCCACGGGGCCGTTCGGGGGTTATTTTTGGTTTTCACCCTCTAACACCATGTTTTAAAGCCTAAGTTTAGAAATATGCAAATTATCATCGTATTCTCATACCGGGAGACCCGTGGCGGCGCGGTCAGTTCCTAGGCGTCACATTGTTCCGTGGGAGGTGTTTTTATCATCCACGGAGCCGTTCGGGGGCTGTTATGGGTTTTCACCCACTAATGCCATGTTTTTAAGCTTAAGTCTAGAAATATATACATTACCATCATATTCTCAAACCGGGAGTCTTATGGCTGCGCGGTCAGTTCCTACGAGTTACATTGGTCCCGTGGGAGGTGTTGGTGACTCCCACGGGGGCCTTCGGTGGCTGTTTCGGGTTTTCACCCTCCAAAGTCATGATTTTATACCTAAGTCTAGAAATATGCAACTAATCATTGTATTCTCAAATCGGGACTCCCGTGGCCGCACGGTCTGTTTCTATGAGTAACATTGGTCCTATGGTAGGTGTTGGTTCTTCCCACGGGGCAATTCGGGGGATATTTTGGGTTTTCACCCTCTAATACCATATTTTTAAGCCTAAGTTTAGAAATATGCAAATTATTGTCGTATTCTTAAACTAGGAGTCTCGTGACTGTGCGGTCAGGTCCTACGAGTTACATTTGTCCCTTGGGAGGTGTTGGTGACTTCCACGAGGCCCTTTGGAGGCTGTTTTCGCTTTTCACCCTCCAACGCCATGTTTTCAAGCCTAAGTCTAGAAATATGCAAATTATCATTGTATTCTCAAATCGGGAGTCACGTGGCTGCGCAGTCAGTTTCTACGACTAACATTGGTCCCGTGGAAGGTGTTGGTACCTCCCACGGGGACGTCCGGGGGCTGTTTTGGGTTTTCACCCTCTAACCCTAAGTTTTTAAGCCTAAGTCTCGAAATATAAAAATTATCGTTGTATTCTCAAATTGGGAGTTCCGTGGCTATGTAGTCGCTTTCTTCGAGTCAAATTGGTCTGGTGGGAGGTGTTGGTGCCACCCACGGGGCCGTTCGGGTGCTATTCCGAGTTTTCACCCACTAACGCCATTTATTTAAGCCTAAGTCTAGAAATATGTAAATTACCATCATATTCCCAAACTGGGCGTCTCGTGGTTGCACGGTCAGTTCCTACGAGTTACATTGGTCTCATTGGAGGTGTTGGTGCCACGAGGCCCTTAGTGAGCTACTTCGGGTTTTCACCTTCTAACTCCATGTTTTTAAGCCTAAGTCTAGAAATATGTAATTTTCATCATATTCTTACACCGGGAGTCTCGTGGTTGCGCGATCAGTTCCTACCAGTAACATTAATCCCGTGGGAGGGGTTGGTGCCTCCCACGGGGCCGTTCGGGGGATGTTTTGGGTATTCACCCTCTAACGCCATGTTTTTAAGCCTAAGTATAGAAATATGCAAATTATTGTCATATTCTCAAATCGGGAGTCTCGTGGCAGCGCGGTCAGTTCCTACATGTCACATTGGTCCCGTGGGAGGTGTTGCTACCACCCACGGAGCCATTCGGGGGCAGTTTCGAGTTTTCACCCACTAACGCCATGTTTTTAAGCCTAAGTATAGAAATATGCAACTTATCATCGTATTCTCAAACTGGGAGTCTCATGGATGCACGGTCAGTTCCTACAAGCCACATTGCCCCCGTGGGAGGTGTTGGTGCCACCCACGAGGCAGTTCGGTGGCTGTTTTGGGTTTTCACCAACTGATGCCATATTTTTAAGACTTACTTAGAAATATCCAAATTATCATCGTATTTTCAAATTAGGAGTCCCGTGGCTACGCGGTCAGTTCCTTTGAGTTACATTGTTCCCGTGGGAGGTGTTGTTGCCAACCACGGAGCCGTTTGGGGAAAGTTTTGGGTTTTTACCCCCTAACACCATTTTTTTCATCCAAAGTCTAGAAATATGCAAATTTTCGTCGTATTCCATGTCGGGAGTCCCGTGGGTGCGCGGTCAGTTCCTACGAGTTACCTTGGTCCCGTGGGAGGTGTTGGTGCCACCCACGGGGCCGCTTGGGGGTTGTTTTGGGTTTTCACGCTCTAACGCCGTGTTTTTAAGCCTAAGTATAGAAATATGTAAATTACCGTCATATTCTCAAATCGGAGGGGTCCGTGGCTATGCGGTCAGTTCCTAAGAGTTACATTCGTCCCGTGGGAGGTGTTGGTGCCTCCCACGAGGCCCTTCGTGAGCTATTTCAGGTTTTCACCCTCTAACGCCATGTTTTTAAGCCTAAGTCTAGAAATATGCAAATTTTTTTCATATTCTTAAATTGGGAGTCCCGTGGCTGCGTGATCAGTTCCTATGAGTAACATTAGTCCCGTGGCAGGGGTTGGTGCCTCCCACGGGGCCGTTCGAAGGCAGTTTTGGGTTTTTGACCCTCTAAAGCCATGTTTTAAAGCCTAAGTCTATAAATATACAAATTATCATCGTATTCTCTGATCGGGAGTCCTGTGGCAGCGCAGTAAGTTACTACGTGTCCCATTAGTCCGGTGAGAGGTGTCGGTACTACCCACGGAGCCGTTCGGGGTCAGTTTCGGGTATTCACCCACTAACGCCATGTTTTTTAGCCTCAGTCTAGAAATATGCAACTTATCATCTTATTCTCAAACTGGGAGTTCCGTAGCGGAGTGGTCGGTTCCTACAAGCCACATTGGTCCCGTGGGAGGTGTTAGTGCCACCCACGAGGATGTTTCGGGGAAGTTTTGGTTTTTCACCAACTGACGTCATATTTTTAAGCCTAAATTATCGTTGTATTCTCAGGACGGGAGTCTCGTGGCTGCGCGATCAGTTCCTACGAGTTACATTGGTCCCGTGGGAGGTGTTGGTGCCTCCCACGAGCCCGTTCAGGGGCTGTTTTGGGTTTTCAGCCTCTAACGCCATGTTTTTAAGCCTAAGTCTAGAAATATGCAAATTATCAACATATTCTCAAATCGGGAGTCTCATGGATGCACGGTCAGTTCCTACAAGCCACATTGGCCCCGTGGGAGGTGTTGGTGCCACCCACGAGGCCGTTCGATGGCTGTTTTGGGTTTTCACCAACTGATGCCATATTTTTAAGCCTTAGTTAGAAATATGCAAATTATCATCGTATTCTCAAATTGGGAGTCCCGTGGCTACGCGGTCAGTTCCTTTGAGTTACATTGTTCCCGTGGGCGGTGTTGTTGCCAACCACGGAGCCGTTTGGGGAAAGTTTTGGGTTTTTACCCACTAACACCATTTTTTTAATCCAAAGTCTAGAAATATACAAATTTTCGTCGTATTCCAAGTCGGGAGTCCTGTGGCTACGCGGTCAGTTCCTACGAGTTACCTTGGTCCCATGGGAGGTGTTGGTGACACCAACGGGGCCGCTCGGGGGTTGTTTTGGGTTTTCACGCTCTAACGCCGTGTTTTTAAGCCTAAGTATATAAATATGTAAATTACCATCATATTCTCAAACCAGGGGGCCCGTGGCTATGCGGTCAGTTCCTAAGAGTTACATTCGTCCCGTGGGAGGTGTTGGTGCCTCCCACGAGGCCCTTCGTGAGCTATTTCAGTTTTTCACCCTCTAACGCCATGTTTTTAAGCCTGAGTCTAGAAATATGCAAATTTTTTTCATATTCTTAAATTGGGAGTCCCGTGGCTGCGTGATCAGTTCCTATGAGTAACATTAGTCCCGTGGCAGGGGTTGGTGCCTCCCACGGGACCGTTCGGAGGGAGTTTTGGGTTTTCACCCTCTAAAGCCATGTTCTAAAGCCAAAGTCTATAAATATACAAATTATCATCGTATTCTCTAATCGGGAGTCCTGTGGAAGCACGGTAAGTTCCTACTTGTCCCATTAGTCCCGTGGGAGGTGTCGGTACTACCCACGGAGCCGTTCGGGGTCAGTTTCGGGTATTCACCCACTAACGCCATGTTTTTTAGCCTCAGTCTAGAAATATGCAACTTATCATCTTATTCTCAAACTGGGAGTTCCGTAGCTGAGTGGTCGGTTCCAACGAGCCACATTGGTCCCGTGGGAGTTGTTAGTGCCACCCACGAGGACGTTTGGGGGCAGTTTTGGTTTTTCACCAACTGACGCCATATTTTTAAGCCTAAATTATCGTTGTATTCTCAGGACGGGAGTATCGTGGCTGCGCGATCAGTTCCTACGAGTTACATTGGTCGCGTGGGATGTGTTGGTGCCTCCCACGAGCCCGTTCAGGGGCTGTTTTGGGTTTTATGCCTCTAACGCCATGTTTTTAAGCCTAAGTCTAGAAATATGCAAATTATCATCATATTATCAAACCGGGATATCCGTGGTTGCGCGGTTAGTTCCTAGGAGTCACATTGGTCCCGTGGAATGTGTTGGTGCCACCCACGGAGCCGTTCGGAGGCTATTACGGAATTTCAACCACTAACGTCATGTTTTTAAGCCTAAGCCTAGAAATATGCAAATTTCCGTCATATTCTAAATCAAGGAGTCCTGTGGCGGTGTGGTCAGTTCTTACGAGTTACATTGGTCCCGTGGGAGGTGTTGGTGCCTCCCACGGGGCCGTTTGGGTTTTCACCCTCTAACGCTATGTTTTTATGCCTAACTCTAGAAATATACAAATTATCATCATATTCTCAACCCGGAAGTCTCGTGGCTGCGCGGTCAGTTCCTACGAGTCGCATTGGTCTTGAGGGAGGTGTTGGTGCCAACCACGGGGTCGTTTGGGGGATGTTTCGGATTTTCTCCCACTAAAGTCGTGTTTTAAGCCTAAGTCTAGAAATATCAAAATTACCATTGTATTCTCAAACCGAGAGTCCCGTGGCTGCGCCGTCAATTCCTATGAATTACATTGGTTCCGTGGAAGGTGTTGGTGCCTCCCACTAGGCCGTTCGGGGGTTGTTTTGGGTTTTCACCCTCTAACGCCATGTTTTTAAGTCTAAGCCTAGAAATATGCAAATTATCATCATATTCTCCAACTGGGAGTCCCGTGGCTGCGCGGTCTATGTCTACGACTCACATTGGTCCTGTGGGAGGTGTCGGTGCCACCCACGGGGCCGTTCGAGGGTTTTGTTGCGTTTTCACCCACTAACGACATGTTTTTAAGCCTAAGTCTAGAAATATGCAAATTACCGCCATAATGTCAAATCGGGAGTCTCGTGGCTGCACGATCAGTTCCTACGAGTTACATTGGTCCCGTGGGAGGTGTTGGTGCCTTCTACGGGACCCTTCGGGGGTTATTTCAGGTTTTCACCCTCCAATGCCATATTTTTAAGTGTAAGTTAGAAAATATGCAAATTATCATCATATTCTAAAATCAGGAGTCCCGTGGCTGCGCGGTTAGTTTTTACGAGTAACATTAGTCTCGTGGGAGGTGTTGGTGCCTCCCACGGGGCCGTTCTGGGGCAATTTTGGGTTTTCGACCTCTAACGCCAAGTTTCTAAGCCTAACTCTAGAAATATGAAAATTATCATTGTATTCTCAAATTGGTAGTCCCGTGGCTATGCAGTCAGTTTCTACGAGCCACATTGGTCCCGTGGGAGGTGTTGGTGCCACCCACGGAGCTGTTTGGGGGCATTTTTGGGTTTTCACCAACTAACGCCATGTTTTTAAGCCTAAGTCTATAAATTTGAAAATTATCGTCGTACTCTCAAACCGGGAGTCCCATGGCTGTGCAGTCAGTTCCTACGAGATACATTGGTCTCATCCCGTAGGAGGTGCTAGTGCCTCCCACGGGTCCTTTCGGGGGCTGTTTTGGGTTTTCACCCTCTAACACCATGTTTTTAAGCCTAACTCTAGAAATATGCAAATTACCATCGTATTCTCAAACCGGGAGACCCGTGGTTGCGCGGTCAGTTCTTACGAGTCACATTGGTCCCGTGGGAGGTGTTGGTACCACCTACGGAGCCGTTTGGGGGATGTTATGGGTTTTCACCCACTAACGCCATGTTTTTAAGCCTAAGTCTAGAAATACGCAAATTACCGTCATATTCTCAAATCGGGAGTCCTGTGGTTGCGGGATCAGTTCCTACTAACTACATTGGTCCCGTGGGAGGTGTTGGTGCTGCCCACGGGGACCTTCGGGGGATGTTTGGGTTTTCACCCTCCAATGCCATGTTTTTTAGCCAAAGTCTAAAAATATGCAAATTATCGTCGTATTCTCAAATTGGGAGTCCCGTCGCTGCGCGGTCGATTTCTATAAGTAACATTGGTCCCGTGGGAGGTGTTGGTGCCTCCCACAGGGCCGTTCGGGGGATGCTTCGGTTTTTCACCCTCTAAGGCCATTTTTTAAGCCTAAGTCTAGAAATAAGAAAATTATGATCGTATTTTCAAATCGAGAGTCTCGTGGCTGCGCGGTCAGTTCCTACGAGTAACATTGGTCCCGTGGGAGGTGTTGGTGCCACCCACGAGGCCGTTCGGGGGCTGTTACGAGTTTTCACCCGTTAATTCCATGTTTTTAAGCTTAAGTCTAGAAATATGCAAATTATCGTCATACTCTCAAATCGAGAGTCCTGTGGATAGGCCGTCAGTTCCTACTAGCTACATTGGTCATGTGGGAGGTGTTGGTGCTGCCCAGGGGCCCTTCGGGGATGTTTGGGGTTTTCACCCTCCAATGCCATGTTTTTAAGCATAAGTCTAAAAATATGCAAATTATCATCGTATTCTGAAATTGGGAGTCCCGTGGCTGCGCGGTCAGTTTCTACGAGTAACAATGGTCCCGTGGGAGGTGTTGGTGCCTCCCATAGGGCGTTCGGGGGCTGTTTTAGGTTTTCACCCTCTAACGCCATGTTTTTAAGCCTAAGTCTAGAAATATACAAATTATCATTGTATTTTCAAAACGGGAGTCCCACGGCTTCGCGATCAGTTCCTATGGGTCACATTGGTCCCGAGAGAGGTGTTGGTGCCAACCACGGGGCCGTTCGAGGGCTGCTTCGGGTTTTCACCCATTAACGTCATGTTTTAAGACTATGTCTTGAAATATACAAATTCCCATCGCATTCTCAAACCGGAAGTCCCACATCTGCGTGGTCAGTTCCTACGAGTTACATTGGTCCCGTGGGAGGTGTTGGTGCCACCCACAGGGCCGTTCAAGGATTGTTTCGGGTTTTCCCCATTAACGCCATGTTTTGCCTAAGTTTAGAAATATGGAAATTATCATCGTATTCTTAAACCGGGAGTCCCGTGGTTGCGCGGTCAGTTCTGACGAGTTGCATTGGTCCCGTGGGAGGTGTTGGTTCAACCCATGGAGCCATTCGGGGGCTGTTTCAGGTTTTCACCCACTAACGCTATGTTTTTAATCCCAAGTCTATAGATATGCAAATTATCATCGTATTCTCAAATCGGGAGTCTCGTGGATCATCGGTCGGTTCCTACGAATTATATTTGTCCCGTCGGAGGTGTTGGTGCCACCCATGGAGCCGTTCGGGGGAAGTTTCGAGTTTTCACCCACTAACGCCATGTTTTTATGCCTAAGTCTAGAAATATGCAAATTATCATCGTATTCTCAAATCGGGAGTCCCGCGGCTGCGCGATCAGTTCCTACGAGTCACATTGGTTCGGTGGGAGGTGTTGCTGCCACCCATGGGGCCGTTTGAGGGTAATTTCGGGTTTTCACCCACTAACTCCATGTTTTTAAGCCTAAGTCTAGAAATATGTAAATTATCATCATATTCTCAGACTTTGAGACCCTTGGTTGCGTAGTCAGTTCCTACGAGTTACATTGGTCCCGTGGGAGGCGTTGGTGCATCCCACGGGGCCGTTCGGGGAGCTATTTTGGGTTTTCACCCTCTAACGCCATGTTTTTAAGCCTAAGTCTAGAAATATCCAAATTATCATCGTATTCTCAAACCGAGAGTCCCGCGGATGCGCGGTCAGTTCTTACGAGTCACGTGGGTCCCGTGGGAGGTTTTGGTGTCAACCACGGGGCTGTTTCGAGTTTTCTCCCGCTAACATCATGTTTTTATTCCTAAGTCTAGAAATATGAAAATTACCTCATATTGTCGAATCGGGAGTCCCGCGGTTGCGTGGTCAGTTCCTACGAGTTACATTGGTCCCATGGGAGGTGTTGGTGCCACCCACAGGGCCGCTCGGGGGTTGTTTCGGGTTTCCCCCACTACGCCATGTTTTGCCTAAGTCTGGAAATACGCAAATTATCATCATATTATAAAATCGGGAGTCCTGTGGCTTCGTGGTTAGTTCCTACAAGATACATTGGTCACGTGGGTGGTGTTGGTGACACCCACGGAACTGTTCGGAGGCTGTTTCAGGTTTTCACCCACTAACGCAATGTTTTTACCATAAGTCTGAAAATGTACAAATTATCATTGTATTCCAAAACTAGGAGTCCCATGGTTGCGCGGTCAGTTCCTACGAGTTTCATTGGTCCCGTGGGAGGTGTTGGTGCCTTCCACGGGGTCCTTCAGGGGTTATTTCGAGTTTTCACCCTCTAGCGCCATGTTTTTAAGTCTAAGTCTAGAAATATGCAAATTATCATTGTATTCTCAAATCGGGAGTCCTGTGGTTGAATGGTCAGTTCTTACGAGTTACATTGGTCCCGTGGGAGGAGTTGGTGCCTCCCACGGGATCGTTCGGGAGCTATTTTGGGTTTTCATAGTGTAACGCCATGTTTTAAGCATAAGTCTAGAAATATGCAAACTATCATCATATTCTCAAATCAGGAGTCCCGCGGATGCGCGGTCAGTTCCTACGAGTCACATTGGTCCCGAGAGAGGTGTTGGTGCCAACCACGCGGCATTTCAAGGGATGCTGCGGGTTTTCACCCACTAACGTCATGTTTTTAAGTCTATGTCTTGAAATATACAAATTACCACCGTATTCTCAAATCGGTAGTCACACAACTGCATGGTTAGTTCGTATGAGTTACATTGGTCCCGTGGGAGGTGTTAGTGCCACCCACGGGGCCGTTCAAGGGCTGTTTCGGGCTTTCACCCACTAACGCCATGTGTTAAGCATAAGTCTAAAAATATGTAAATTATCATCGTATTCTCAAATCGGGAGTCCCGTGGCTGCGCGGTCAGTTTCTACGAGTTACAATGGTCCCGTGGGAGGTGTTGGTACCACCCACGGGGTTGTTTTAGGGCTGCTTTCGGTTTTCACCCCCTAACGTCATGTTTTTAAGCCTATGTCTTGAAATATACAAATTACCATTGTATTCTGAACCCGAGAGTCCCACAGGTGCGTGGTCAGTTCCTACGAGTTACATTGGTTCCGTGGGAGGTGTTGGTGCCACCCACGGGGACGTTTAAGGACTGTTTCGGGTTTTCCCCACTAACGCCATGTTTTGCCTAAGTCTATAAATATGGAAATTATCGTCGTATTCTCAAACCGGGAGTCCCGTGGCTACGCTGTCAGGTCTTACGAGTTGCATTGGTCCCATGGGAGGTGTTGGTGCCACCCACGGAGCCGTTCGGGGGTTGTTATGGGTTTTCACCCACTAACGCGATGTTTTTAAGTGCAAGTGTAGAAATATACAAATTATCATCATATTCTCAAACCGGGAGTCCAGTGGTTACGCGATCAGTTCCTACGAGTTACATTGGTCCCGTGGGAGGGGTTGGTGCCTCCCATGGGGCCCTTCGGGGCTGTTTCAGGTTTTCACCCTCCAACGCCATATTTTTAAGGCTAAGTCTAAAAATATGAAAATTATGATCGTATTCTGAAATCGGGAGTCCCATGGTTACGTGGTCAGTTTCTACGAGTAACATTGGTCTCGTGGGAGGTGTTGGTACCTTCCACGGGGCCGTTCGGGGACTGTATTGGGTTTTCACCCTCTAACATCTTATTTTTATCCTTAAGTCTAGAAATATGGAAATAATCATTGTATTGTCAAAATGGGAGTTCCACGGCTGCGCGGTCATTTTCTACGAGTCACACTGGTCCCGAGGGAGGTGTTGGTGCCAACCACGGGGTCGTTCGGTGGTTGTTTCGAGTTTTCACCCACTAACACCATATTATTAAGCCTAAGTATAGAAATATGCAAATTATCATCATAATTTCAAACCGGGAGTCGGTGGCTACGCGATTAGTTCCTACGAGTCACATTGGTCCCGTGGGAGGTGTTGGTGCCACCCATGGAGCCGTTCGGGGGCTGTTTCGGGTTTTCACCCACTACTGCCATGTTTTTAAGCCAAAGTCCAAAAATTTGTAAATTGTCATCGTATTCTCAAACTGGGAGTCCCGTGGCTGCGCGGTCAGTTCCTACGAGTTACATTGGTCCCATAGGAGGTGTTGGTGCCTCCCACAGGGCTGTTCGGGGGATGTTTCGATTTTTCACCCTCTAAGGCCATTTTTTAAGTCTAAGTCTAGAAATAAGCAAATTACCATCGTATTCTCAAATCGGGAGAACCGTGGCTGTGCGGTCAGTTCCTAAGAGTCACATTGGTCCCGTGGGAGGTGTTGGTGCCACCCATGGAGCCGTTCGGGGGCTATTACGGGTTTTCACCCGTTAATGCCATGTTTTTAAGCCTAAGTCTAGAAATATACAAATTATCATCATATTATCAAATCGAGAGTCCTGTGGTTGGGCAGTCAGTTCCTACTAGCTACATTGGTCCTGTGGGAGGTATTGGTGCTGCCCACGGGGTCCTTCGGGGGATGTTTGGGATTTCACCCTCCAACAATATGTTTTTGAGCCTAAGTATAAAATTATGCAAATTATCATCGTATTCTCAAATTGGGAGTCCCATGGCTGCGCGGTCAGTTTCTACGAGTAACAATGGTCCCATGGGAGGTGTTGGTGCCTCCCATAAGGCCGTTCGGGGGCTATTTTGGGTTTTCACCCTCTAACGCCATGTTTTTAAGCCTAAGTCTACAAATATGCAAATTATCATTGTATTTTCAAAAAGGGAGTCCCACGGCTTCACGATCAGTTCTTACGGGTCACATTGGTCCCGAGAGAGGTGTTGGTGCCAACCACGGGGCCGTTCGAGGGCTGCTTCGTGTTTTCACCCATTAACGTCATGTTTTTAAGCCTATGTCATGAAATATACAAATTACCATCGTATTCTCAAACCGGGAGTCCCGCATCTGCGTGGTCAGTTCCTACGAGTTACATTGGTCCCGTGGGAGGTGTTGGTGCCACCCACGGGGTCGTTCAAGGGTTATTTCGGGTTTTCCCCACTAACGCCATGTTTTCCCTAAGTTTAGAAATATGGAAATTATCATCTTATTCTCAAACCGGGAGTCCCGTGGTTGCGCGGTCAGTTCCGACGAGTTGCATTGGTCCCGTGGGAGGTGTTGGTTCCACCCATGGAGCCGTTCGGGGCTGTTTCGGGTTTTCACCCACTAACGCTATGTTTTTAATCCCATGTCTCTAGATATGCAAATTATCACCGTATTCTCAAATCGGGAGTCTCGTGGATGTTCGGTCAGTTCCTACGAATTATATTGGTCCCGTAGGAGGTGTTGGTGCCACCCATGGAGCCCTTCGGGGGCAGTTTCGAGTTTTCACCCACTAACGCCATGTTTTTATTCCTAAGTCTAGAAATATGCAAATTATCATCGTATTCTCAAATCGGGAGTCCCGCGGCTGCGCGATCAGTTCCTACAAGCCACATTGGTTCAGTGGGAGGTGTTGGTGCCACCCACGGGGCCGTTTGAGGGCAATTTCTGGTTTTCACCCACAAACTCCATGTTTTTAAGCCTAAGTCTAGAAATATGTAAATTATCATCATATTCTCAAACCGGGAGACCCTTGACTGCATAGTCAGTTCCTACGAGTTACATTGGTCCCGTGGGAGGTGTTGGTGCATCCCACAGGGCCGTTCGGGAGATGTTTTGGTTTTTCACCCACTAACGCCATGTTTTTAAGCTTAAGTCTAGAAATATCCAAATTATCATCGTATTCTAAAACCGAGAGTCCGACGGATGCGCGGTCAGTTCTTACGAGTCACGTGGGACCCGTGGGAGGTGTTGGTGTCAACCACGGTGTTTTTTTGAGTTTTCACCCACTAACATCATCTTTTTAATCCTAAGTCTAGAAATATGCAAATTACCTTATATTGTCAAATCGGGAGTCCCGCGGCTGCGTGGTCAGTTCCTACGAGTTACATTGGTCCCATGGGAGGTGTTGGTGCCACCCACGGGGACACTCGGGGGTTGTTTTGGGTTTCCCCCACTAACGCCATGTTTTGCCTAAGTCTGGAAATATGCAAATTATCGTCGTATTCTAATATCGGGAGTCCCATGGCTTCGTGGTCAGTTCCTACAAGTTACATTGGTCCCGTGGGTGGTGTTGATGAAACCCACGGAACCGTTCGGGTGCTGTTTCGGATTTTCACCCACTAACGCCATGTTTTTACAATAAGTCTGAAAATGTACAAATTATCGTTGTATTCCTAAACTGGGAGTCCCGTGGTTGCGCGGTCAGTTCCTACAAGTTGCATTGGTCCCGTGGGAGGTGTTGGTGCCTCCCACAGGGCCCTTCGGGGGTTGTTTCGAGTTTTCACCCTCTAACGCCATGTTTTTAAGTCTAAGTCTAGAAATATGCAAATTATCATTGTATTCTCAAATCGGGAGTCCTGTGGTTGAATGGTCAGTTCTTACGAGTTACATTGGTCCCATGGGAGGAGTTGGTGCCTCCCACGGGGTCGTTCGGGAGCTATTTTGGGTTTTCACCTTATAACGCCATGTTTTTAAGCATAAGTATAGAAATATGCAAATTATCATCATATTATCAAATCGGGAGTCCCGCGGATGCGCGGTCTGTTCTTACGAGTCACATTGGTCCCGAGAGAGGTGTTGGTGCCAACCACGGGGCATTTCAAGGGATGCTGCGGGTTTTCACCCACTAACGTCATGTTTTTAAGCCTAAGACTTGAAATATACAAATTACCATCGTATTCTCAAATCGGGAATCCCGCAACTGCGTGGTCAGTTCCTATGAGTTACATTGGTCCCGTGGGAGGTGTTAGTGCCACCCACGGGGCAGTTGAAGGGTTGTTTTGGGTTTTCACCCACTAACAGCATGTTTTAAGAATAAGTCTAAAAATATGTAAATTATAATCGTATTCTCAAATCGGGAGTCCTGTGGGTACGCGGTCAGTTTCTACGAGTTACAATGGTCCCGTGGGAGGTGTTGGTGCCACCCACGGTGTTTGAGGGTTGCTTTCGGTTTTCACCAACTAACGTCATGTTTTTAAGCCTAAGTTTTGAAATATACAAATTACCATCGTATTCTCAAACCGAGAGTCCCACAGCTGCGTGGTCAGTTCCTACGAGTTACATTGGTTCCGTAGGAGGTGTTGGTTCCACCCACGGGGCCGTTCCAGGGTTGTTTGGGGTTTTCCCCACTAACGCCATGTTTTGCCTAAGTCTAGAAATATGGAAATTATCGTCGTAGTCCGGTGGCTACGCGGTCAGGTCCAACGAGTTGCATTGGTCCCGTGGGAGGTGTTGGTGGCACCCATGGAGCCGTTCGGGGGCTGTTATGAGTTTTCACCCACTAACGCCATGTTTTTACGTGCAAGTCTAGAAATATGCAAATTACCATCATATTCTCTAACCGGGAGTCTAGTGGTTGCGCGGTCAGTTCCGACGAGTTGCATTGGTCCCGAGGGAGGTGTTGGTTACACCCATGGAGCCGTTCGGGGGCTGTTTCGGGTTTTCACCCACTAACGCTATGTTTTTAATCCCAAGTCTATAGATATGAAAATTATCATCGTATTCTCAAATCGGGAGTCTCGTGGATGTTCGGTCAGTTCCTATGAATTATATTGGTCCCGTGGGAGGTGTTGGTGCCACCCATGGAGTTGTTCGGGGGCAGTTTCGAGTTTTCACCCACTAACGCCATGTTTTTATGCCTAAGTCTAGAAATATGCAAATTATCATCGTATTCTCAAATCGGGAGTCCCGCGGATGCGCGATCAGTTCCTACGAGTCACATTGGTTCGGTGGGAGGTGTTGGTGCCACCCACGGGGCCGTTTGAGGGCAATTTCGAGTTTTCACCCACTAACTCATGTTTTTAAGACTAAGCCTAGAAATATGTAAATTATCATCATATTCTCAAACCGGGAGACCCTTGGCTGCGTGGTCAGTTCCTACGAGTTACATTGGTTCCCTGGGAGGTGTTGGTGCCTCCAAGGGGGCCGCTCGGGAGCTGTTTTGGGTTTTCACCCTCTATTGCCATGTTTTTAAGCCTAAGTCTAGAAATATCCAAATTATCATTGTATTCTCAAACCGAGAGTCCCGCAGCTTCGCGGTCAGTTCCTACGAGTCACATGGTCCCGTGGGAGGTGTTAGTGTCAACCACGGGGCTGTTTCGGGTTTTCATGCACTAACATCATGATTTTAATCCTATGTCTAGAAATATGCAAATTATCATCGTATTCTCAAATCGAGAGTCCTGCGGCTGCCCGATCGATTCCTACGAGTTACATTGGTCCCGTGGGAGGTGTTGGGGAAACCCACGAAACCGTTAGGGGGCTGTTTCGGATTTTTACCCACTAATGCCATGTTTTAAGCATAAGTAAAAAAATATGAAAATTATCGTCGTATTCTCAAATTTAGAGTCCCGAAGCTACGCGGTCACTCCCTACGAGTGACATTGGTCCCGAGAGAGGTGTTGGTGCTAACCACGGAGCCGTTCGAGGGTTGCTTCGGGTTTTCACCCACTAACGTCATGTTTTTAAGCCTAAGTCTTAAAATATAAAAATTACCATCGTATTCTCAAACCGTGAGTCCCACAGCTGCGTACTCAGTTCCTACGAGTTACATTGGTTCCGTGGGAGGTGTTGGTGACACCCACGGAACCGTTCGGGGACCGTTTCGGGCTTTCACCCACTAACGCCATGTTTTAACCATAAGTCTAGAAATATGCAAATTATCATCGTATTCTTAAATTGGGAGTCCCGTGGCTGTGCGATCAGTTCCTACAAGTTACATTGGTCCGGTGGGAGGTGTTGGTGCTACCCACGGGGACGTTCGATTGCTGCTTCAGGTTTTCACCCACTAACGTCATGTTTTTAAGCCTAAGTCTTGAAATATATAAATTACCATCATATCCTCAAACCGGGAGTCCCGCTACTGCGTGGTCTGTTCCTACGAGTTACATTGGTCCCGTAGGAGTTGTTGGTGCCACCCACGGGGACGTTCAAGGGTTGTTTCCGATTTTCTCCACTAATGTCATGTTTTGCCTAAGTCTAGATATATGGAAATTATGGTCGTATTCTCAAAACAGGAGTCCCGTGGTTGCGCGGTCAGGTTCTACGAGTTGCATTGGTCCCGTGGGAGGTGTTGGTGCCACCCACGGGGCCGTTCGGGAGCTATTTTGGTTTTCAACCTCTAACGCCATGTTTTTAAGCCTAAGTCTGGAAATATCCAAATTATCATCGTATTCTCAAATCGAGATTCCCGCGGCTACGCCGTCAGTTTCTACGAGTCACATTGGTCCCTTGGAGGTGTTGTTGTCAACCACAGGGCCGTTCAGGGGCCGTTTTGGGTTTTACCAACTAACATCATGTTTTTAATCCTAAGTCTAGAAATATGCCAATTTTCATCGTATCCTCAAACATGGAGTCCCGCAACTGCGTGGTCAGTTCCGACGAGTTACATTGGTCCCGTAGGAGGTGTTGGTGCCACCCACGGGGCCGTTCAAGGGTTGTTTCAGGTTTTCCCCACTAACGTCATGTTTTACGTAAGTCTAGATATATGGAAATTATGGTCATATTCTCAAACCGGGAGTCCCGTGGCTACGCGATCAGGTCCTACGGCTTGCATTGGTCCCATGGGAGGTGTTGGTGCCACACACGGAGCCATTCGGGGGCTGTTTCGGGTGTTCACCCACTAACGCCATGTTTTTAAGCCCAATTCTATAAATATGAAAATTATCATCGTATTCTTAAATCGGGAGTCCCGTGGATGCGCGGTCAGTTCCTACGAGTTATATTGGTCTCGTGGGAGGTATTGGTGCCACCCACGGGGCCGCTCGGGGGTTGTTTCGGGTTTCCCCGCACTGACACCATGTTTTGCCTAAGCCTAGAAATATGCAAATTTTCATCATATTCTCAAATCGGGAGTCCCGTGGCTGCACGATCGGTTCCTACGAGTTACATTTGTCTCGTGGGAGGTGTTGGGGACACCCACGGAGCCGTCCGTGGGCTGTTTCGAGTTTTCACCCACTAATACCATGTTTTAAGCATAAGTCTAGAAATATGCAAATTATCGTCGTATTCTTAAATCGGGAGTCCCGTGGCTGTGTGGTCAGTTCCTACGAGTTACATTGGTCCCGTGGGAGGTTTTGGTGACACCCAACAAAATCGTTCGGGGTATGTTTCGGGTTTTCACATACTAACGCCATGTTTTTAAGCATAAGTCTGAAAATGTAAAAATTATCGTTGTGTTCCCAAATCGTGAGCCCCGTGGTTGCGCGGTCAGTTCCTACGAGTTACATTGGTCACATGGGAGGTGTTGCTGCCACCCACGGGGTCGTTTAAGGGTTGTTTTGGGTTTTCCCCACTAACACTATGTTTTGCCTATGTTAACATATAAGGAAACTATCGTGATATTCTCAAACCGAGAGTCCCATGGCTACGCGGTCAGGTCCTACGACTTGCATTGGTCCCGTGGGAGGTGTTGGTCCCACCCACGGAGCCATTCGGGGGATGTTTCGGGTTTTCACCCGATAACGCCATGTTTTTATGCCCAAGTCTATAAGTATGCAAATTATCATCGTATTCTAAAATCGGGAGTTCCGTGGATGTGCGGTAAGTTCCTACGAGTTATATTGGTCCCGTGGTAGGTGTTGGTACCACCCACGGAGCCGTTTGGGGGCTGTTTTGGATTTTCAACTACTAACGCCATATTTTTAAGCCTAAGTATAGAAATATGAAACTTATCGTCATATTCTAAAATTAGGAGTCCCGTGGATGCGCGGTCAGTTCCTACGAGCAGCATTGGTCCCGTGGGAGGTGTTGGTGCCACCCACGAGGCCGTTCGGGGGCTGTTTTGGTTTATCATCAACTGACGCGATATTTTTAATCCTAAGTCTAAAAACATGCAAATTACATTGTATTTTGAAGTTGGGAGTCCCTTGGCTGCGCGGTCAGTTTCTACCAGTAAAATTGGTCCCGTGGGAGGTGTTGGTGCCTCCCACGGAGCTGTACGGGTGCTGTTTTGGGTTTTAACCCTCTAACGCCATGTTTTTAAGCCTAAGTCTAGATATATGCAAATTATCATCATATTCTCAAATCGAGAGTCCCGCGACTGCGCGGTCAGTTCTTACGGATCGCATTGGTCCCGAGAGAGGTGTTGGTGCCAACCACGGGGCCGTTCGAGGGTTGCTTCGGGTTTTCACCCACTAACGTCATGTTTTTAAGCCTAAGTCTTGAAATATACAAATTACCATCGTATTCTCTAATCGGGAGTCCCGCAGCTGCGTGGTCAGTTCTACGAGTTACATTGGTCCCGTGGGAGGTGTTGGTGCCACCCACGGGGTCGTTCAAGGGCTATTTAGGGTTTTCCCCACTAACGCCATGTTTTCCCTATGTCTACATATAAGGAAATTATCGTCGTATTCTCAAACCGAGAGTGACGTGGCTCCGCGGTCAGGTCATACGACTTTTATTGGTCCCGTGGGAGGTGTTGGTACCACCTACGGAGCCATTCAGGGGATGTTTCGGGTTTTCAGCCACTAACGCTATGTTTTAAGCCTAAGTCTAGAAATATATTAATTATAATCGTATTCTCAAACCGCGAGTCCCATGGCTGCGCGGTCAGTTCCTACTGCCACATTGGTCCCGTGGGAGGTATTGGTGTCACCCACGAGGCCGTTCGAGGGTTATTTTGGGTTATCACCAACTGACGCCATATTTTTAAGCCTAAGTCTAAAAACATGCAAATTAGGTGCTAACCATGGGACCGTTCGAGGGTTGCTTCGGGTTTTCACACACTAACGTCATGTTTTTAAGCCTAAGTCTTGAAATATACAAATTACCATTGTATTCTCAAACTGGGAGTCCCGCATCTGCGTGGTTAGTTCTTAAGAGTTACATTGGTCCCTTGGGAGGTGTTGGTTCCACCCACGGGGCCGTTCAAGGGTTGTTTCGGGTTTTCCCCACTAATGCCACGGTTTGCATAAGACTAAAAATATGGAGATTTACGTTGTATCCTCAAACCGAGAGTCCCGTGACTGTGCGGTCAGTACCTAAGAGTTGTATTGGTTCCGTGGGAGGTGTTGGTTCCACCCATGGAGCCGTTCGGGGGCAGTTTCGGGTTTTCATCCACTAACGCTATGTTTTTAAGCCCAAGTCTTTAAATATGCAAATTATCATCGTATTCTCAAATCGGGAATCCCGTGGATGTGCGGTCAGTTCCTACGAGTTATATTGGTCCCGTGGGAGGTGTTGGTGCCACCCACGGAGCCGTTCGGGGGCAGTTTCGAGTTTTCACCCACTAACGCCTTGTTTTAAGCCTAAGTCTATAAATATGTTAATTATCATCGTATTCTCAAACCAGGAGTCTCGCGGCTGAGCGATCAGTTCCTACGAGTCACATTCATCCCGTGGGAGGTGTTGGTGCCACCCACGGGGCCGTTTGGGGGTAATTTCCGGTTTTCACCCAGTAACTCCATGTTTCTAAGCCTAAGTCTAGAAATATGTAAATTATCATAATATTCTCAAATCGGGAGACCCGTGGTTGCGTGGTCAGTTCCTACGAGTTTCATTGGTCCCGTGGGAGGTGTTGGTGCCTCCCACGGGGTCGTTCGGGAGTTTTTTATGGTTTTCACCCTCTAATACATGGTTTTTAAGCCTATGTCTATAAATATCCAAATTATCATCCTATTCTCAAACTGGGAGTCCGCGGCTGCGCGGTCAATTCCTACGAGTTACATTGATCCCGTGGGAGGTGTTGGTGTCAACCACGGTGTTGTTTCGGGTTTTCACCCACTAACATCATATTTTTAATCCTAAGTTTAGAAATATGCAAATTACCGTCGTATTCTAAAACTAGGAGTTCCGTGGCTGCGTTGACAGTTCCTACGCATTATATTGGTCCCGTGGGAGGTGTTGGTGCCACTCATGGGGCCGCTCGGGGGTTGTTTTGAGTTTTCCCCCAATAACGCCATGTTTTGCCTAAGTCTAGAAATATGAAAATTATCATCGTATTCTCAAATTGGGAGTCCCTTGGCTGCGGGGTCAGTTTCTATGAGTTACATTGGTCCCTTGGGAAGTGTTGGTGCCACACACGGGGCCATTCGGGGGTTGTTTCGAGTTTTCACCCTCTAACGCCATGTTTTGCTTTAGTCTAGAAATAAAGAAATTACCATCGTATTCTCAAATCGGGAGTCTCGCGGCTGCGCGGTTAGTTCATACGAGCTACATTTGTCCCGTGGGAGGTGTTGGTGACACCCACGTAACCGTTCACGGGCTGTTTCGGGTTTTCACACACTAACGCCATGTTTTTATTCATAAGTTTGAAAATGTACAAATTTATCATTTTGTTCCCAAACCGGGAGTCCCGTGGTTGCGCGGTCAGTTCTTACGAGTTACATTTGTCCTGTAAGAGGTGTTGGTGCCACCCACGCGGCCGTTTGAAAGTTGTTTTGATTTTCACCCTCTAAAGCCATGTTTTTAAGCCTAAGTCTAGAAATATCCAAATTATATCATATTCTCAAACCGGGAGTCCCGTGGCTACGCCGTCAGATCCTACGAGTCACATTGGTCCCTGGGAGGTGTTGGTGTTAACCACAGGGTCGTTCGGGGGCTATTTAGGGTTTTCACCCACTAACATCAAGTTTTTAATCCTAAGTCTAGATTTATGCACATTTACATCGTATTCTCAAATCGGGAGTCCCGTGGCTGTGTGGTAAGTTCCTACGAGTTACATTGGTCCCTTGGGAGGTGTTGGTGCCAACCACGGGTCCGCTCAGGGGTTGTTTCGGGTTTCCCCCCACTAACGCCATGTTTTGACTAATTGTAGAAATATGCAAATTATCATCGTATTCTCAAATTGGGAGTCCCGTGGCTGCACGGTTAGTTCCTATGAGTTACATTGGTCCCGTGGGAGGTGTTGGTGACACCCACGGAATCGTTCGAGGGATCTTTTGGGTTTTCACCCACTAACGCCATGTTTTTAAGCATAATTCTGAAAATGTACAAATTATCATTATATTCCCAAACTGGGAGTCCCATGGTTGCGCGATCAGTTCCTACGAGTTACGTTGGTCTCGTGGGAGGTGTTGGTTCCTCCTACGGGACCTTTCGGGGGATGTTTCGGGTTTTTACCCTCTAACAACATGATTTTAAGCCTAAGTCTAGAAATATGCAAATTATCATCGTATTCTCAAATCGGGAGTCCTGATGTTGCATGGTCAGTTCTTACGAGTTACGTTGGTCCCATGGGAGGAGTGGGTGCCTCCCACGGGGTCGTCCGGGAGCTGTTTTGGGTTTTCACCCTCTAACGACATTTTTTTATGCCTATGTCTAGAAATATGAAAATTATCATCGTATTCTCAAATAGGGTGCGGCTGCGCGGTCAGTTCCTACGAGTCACATTGGTCCTGAGAGAGGTGTTGGCGCCAACCACGGGGCCGTTCGCGGGCTTCTTCGGGTTCTCACCCACTAACGTCATGTTTTTAATCCTAAGTCTTGGAATATACAAATTACCATCCTATTCTCAAACTGGGAGTCCCGCGGCTGCGTGGTCAGTTCCTACAAGATACATTGGTCCCGTGGGTGGTGTTGGTGCCTCCTACGGGGCTGTTCAGGGACTGTTTTGGGTTTTCACCCTCTAACGCCATGTTTTTTAGCCTAAGACTAGAAATATGCAAATCATCATCGTATTCTCAAATTGGGAGAACCATGGTTGCACGGTCAGTTCCAACGAGTCACATTGGTCCCGTGGGAGGTGTTGGTGCCACCCACGGGGTCATTCAAGGGCTGTTTCGGGTTGTCCCCACTAATGCCATGTTTTACCTAAGTTTAGATATATGGAAATTATCATCGTATTCTCAAACTGGGAGTCTCGTGGCTGCGCGGTCAGGTCCTACAAGTTGCATTGGGCCCGTGGGAGGTGTTGGAACCACCCACGAAGTCGTTTGGGGATTGTTTCGGATTTTCACCCACTAATTCCAAGTTTTTAATCCCAAGTTTAGATATATATTAAATATCATCGTATTCTAAAACCGGAAGTCCCGCAGCTGCGCGATCATTTCCTACGAGTCACATTGGTCCCGTGGGAGGTGTTGGTGCCACCCACGGGGCCGTTCGAGGGCAGTTTCGAGCTTTCACCCAGTAACTCCAAGTTTCTAAGCCTATGTCTAGAAATATGTAAATTGTCATCATATTCTCAAATCGGGAGACCCATGGCTGCATGGTCAGTTCCTACGAGTTACATTGGTCCCATGGGAGGTGTTGGTGCCTCCCACGGGGCCGTTCGGGAGCTATTTTGGGTTTTCACCCTCTAGCGCCATGTTTTTAAGCCTACGTCTAGAAATATCCAAAATATCATCGTATTCTCAAATCGGTAGTCCCGCGGCTGCGTGGTCAGTTCCTACGAGTCACATTGGTCCCGTGGGAGGTGTTGGTGTCAATCACGGGGCTATTTCGGGGGCTGTTTCGGGATTTACTCACTAACATCATGTTTTTAATCCTAAGTCTAGAAATATTCCAATTTCCGTCGTATTCTCAAATTGGGAGTTCCGCGGCTACGTGGTCAGTTCCTACGCATTACATTGGTCCCGTGGGAGGTGTGGGTTCCACCCACGGGACCGCGCAGGGGTTGTTTCGAGTTTTCCCCGACTAACGCCATGTTTTGCCTAAGTCTAGAAATATGCAAATTATCATCGTATTCTCAAATCGGGAGTCCCGTGGCTGTGCGGTCAGTTCCTACGAGTTACATTGGTCCCGTGGGAGGTGTTGGTGACACCCACAAAAATCGTTCGGGGTCTGTTTTGGGTTTTCACATACTAACGCCATGTTTTTAAGCATAAGTCTGAAAATGTACAAATTATCGTTGTGTTCCCAAACCGGGAGTCTTGTGGTTGCGCGGTTAGTTCCTAAGAGTTACATTGGTCCCGTGGGAGGTGTTAGTGCCACCCACGGGGCCGTTCAAGGATTGTTTCGGGTTTTCCCCACTAATGCCATGTTTTGCCTATGTCTAGAAATATGGAAATTATCATCGTATTCTCAAATCGGGAGACCCGTAGCTGCGCGGTCAGTTCCTATGAGTCACATTGGTCCCTTGGAGGTGTTGGTGTCGACCACAGAGCCGTTCGGGGGTTGTTTCAGGTTTTACCCACTAACATCATGTTTTTAATCCTAAGTCTAGAAATATGCCAATTTATGTCGTATTCTCAAATCGGGAGTTTCACGACTATGTGGTCAGTTCCTACGAGTTATATTGGTCCCGTGGGAGGTGTTGGTGCCACCCACGGGGCCGCTCGGGGGTTGTTTCGGGTTTCCCCCCACTAACACCATATTTTTTCCTAAGTCTAGAAATATGCAAATTGTCATCGTATTCTCAAATCGAGAGTCCTGTGGCTGCGCGGTCAGTTCCTACGAGTTATATTGGTCCCGTGGGAGTTGTTGGTGACACCCACAGAACCGTTCGGGGGGTGTTTCGGGTTTTCACCCACTAACACCTTGTTTTAAGAATAAGTCTAGAAATATGCAAATTATCGTCGTATTCTTAAATCGGGAGTCCTGCGGTTGCGCGGTTACTTTCTATGAGTTACATTGGTCCTGATAGAGGTGTTGGTGCCAACCACGGGGCCGTTCGAGGGGTGCTTTGGGTTTTCACCCACTAACGTCATGTTTTTAAGCCTAAGTCTTGAAATATACAAATTACCATCGTATTCTCTAATCGGGAGTCCCGCAGCTGCGTGGTCAGTTTTTGCGAGTTACATTGGTCACGTGGGAGGTGTTAGTGCCACCCATGGGGTCCTTTAAGGGATGTTTCGGGTTTTCACCCACTAACGCCATGTTTTTAAGCCTAAGTCTAGAAATCTGCAAATTACCATTGTATTCTCAAATCGGTAGTCCCGCGGCTGCGCGGTCAGTTCCTACGAGTTACATTGGTCAAGTGGGAGGTGTTGGTGCCTCCCATGGGGCCCTTCGTTAGTTGTTTCGGGTTTTCACCCTCTAATGCCATGTTTTTAGGCCAAAGTCTAGAATTATGCAAATTATCATCGTATTCTCAAACCGGGAGTCCAGTGGCTGCGTAGTCAGTTCCTACGGGTAACATTGGTCCTGTGGGAGGTGTTGGTGCCTCCCACGGGGCTGTTCGGTAGTTATTTTTGGTTTTCACCCTGTAACGCCATGTTTGGAAGTCTAAGTCTTGGAATATGAAAATTATCATCGTATTCTCTAGTCGGGAGTACCACGGTTGCACTGTCAATTCGTACGAGTTACATTGGACCCGTGGGAGGTGTTGGTGCCACCCATGGGGCCATTCCAGGGCGGTTTCAGGTTTTCACCCTCTAACGTCATGTTTTTAATCCTAAGTCTATAAATATGAAAATTACCATCATATTCTTAAGTCGGGAGTCTCGCGGCTGCGTGGTTAGTTCCTACGAGTTACATTGGTCCCGTGGGAGGTGTTGGTGCCACCCACGGGGCCGTTCGGGAGTTGTTTCTGGTCTCCCCCCCACTAATGCTAAGTTTTGCCTAAGTCTAGAAATATGCAAAGTATCGTCGTATTCTAAAATCGGGAGTCCCGTGGCCGCGCAGTCAGTTCCTACGAGTCACATTGTTCCGGTGGATGGTATTGGTGACAGCCACGGGGCCATTCGGGGGCTGTTTTGGGTTTTCACCAACTAACCATGTTGGTTAGTTCTTACGAGTTACATTGGACCCGTGACTGCGTGGCCGTTCGGGAGCTGTTTAGGGTTTTCACCCTCTAACACCATGTTTTTAAGCATAAGTCTAGAAATATCCAAATTATCATTGTATTCTCAAATCGAAAGACTCGCAGCTGCGTGGTCACTTCCTACGAGCTACATTGGTCCCGTGGGAGGTGTTCGTGCCACCCACGGGGCCGTTCGGGGGATGTTTCGGATTTTCACCCCCTCGCGCCATTTTTTTAAACATAAGTCTAAAAATATACAAATTACACTCGTATTCTCAAACTAGGAGTCCCGTGACTACGTGGTCATTTCTTACGAGTTACATTGGTCCTGTGGGAGGTGTTGGTGCCACCCACGGGGCTGTTCGGGGAATGTTTGGGGTTTTCCCCACTAACGCCATGTTTTACGTAAGTCTACAAATATGCAAATTATCGTTGTATTTTCAAACCGGGAGTCCCGTGGCTGCGCGACCAGGTCCTACGAGTTACATTGGTCCCGTGGGAGGTGTTGGTGCCTCCCACGACGTCGCTGGGGGACTGTTTTGGGTTTTCACCATCTAACGCCATGTTTTTAAGCCTAAGTCTAGAAATATAGAAATTATCATCATATTCTCAAATAGGGAGTCCCGTGGCTATGCGGCCAGTTCCTATGAGTCACATTGGTCGCGTGGGAGGTGTTGGTGCCACCCACGGGGTCGTTCGGGAATTATTTTGGGTTTTCACCCTCTAATGCCATGTTTATAAGCCTAAGTCTAGAAATATGCAAATTATCGTCGTATTCTGAAACCGAGAGACCCTCGGTTGTATGGTTAGTTCTTACGAGTTACATTGGTCCTATAGGAGGTGTTGGTGCCTCCCACGGGGCCGTTCGGGGGCTGTTTTGGGTTTTCACCCTCTAACACCATGTTTTTAAGCCTAAGTCTAGAAATATGAAAATTATGATCCTATTCTTAAATCGGGACATCCGTGGCTGCGCGGTCAGTTCTTACGAGTTACATTGGTTCCTTGGGAGGTGTTTGTGCCACCCAGGGAGCCGTTAGGGGGATGTTTCGGGTTTTCACCCACTAACGCAATGTTTTTAAGCCAAAGTGTAGAAATATGTAAATTAGTATTGTATTCTCAAAAGAGGAGTACCGTGTATGCACAGTCAGTTCTTGCAAGTTATATTCTTCCTGTGGGAGGTTTTGGTGCCTCCCACGGAGCCATTCGGGGGACTGTTTCGGGTTTTCACCCATTAACGCCATGTTTTTAAGCCTAAGTCTAGAAATATGCAAATTATAATTTTATTCTAAAACCAGGAGTTCCATGGATGCGCGTTTAGTTCCAACGAGTTACATTGGTCCCGTGGGAGGGGTTGTTGCCTCCCACGGGGCCCTTCGAGGGTCGTTTCGGGTTTTCACCCTCTAACGCAATGTTTTTAAGCTTAAGTCCAGAAATATGCAAATTATCATCGTATTCTCAAATCAGGAGTACCTTGGCTGTGTGGTCACTTCCTATGAGTTACATTGGTCCTGTGGGATGTTTTCTTGCCTCCCGCGGGACCGTTCGGGGGTTGTTTTGGGGTTTCACCCTCACACGCCATGTTTTTAAACCTAAGTCTAGAAATATGAAAATTATCGTCATATTCTCAAATTGGAGGTCCCGTGGTCGCACGGTCGGTTTTTATGAGTGACATTGGTCCCATGGGAGGTGTTAGTGCCACTCACGGGGCTGTTCGGAGGTTGTTTCAAATTTTCACCCACTAATGCCATGTTTTTAAGCCTAAGTCTAGAAATATAAAAATTATCTTCGTATTCTCAAACCGCGAGTCCCGTAGCTGCGCGGTTAGTTCCTAAGAGTAACATGTGTCCCGTGGGAGGTGTTGGTGCCTCCCACGGGGCCATTCGGGGGCTTTTTCGAGTTTTCACCCACTAACGCCATTTTTTAAGCTTAATTCTAGAAATATTCAAATTATCGTTGTATTCTCAAACCGGGAGTCATGGGGCTCCGCGGTCAGTTCCTTCGAGTTACATTAGTCCCGTGGGAGGTGTTGACTCCTCCCACTGGGACGTTCGGGGTTGTTTCGGGTTTTCACCATCTAACGCCATGTTTTTATGCCTAAGTCTAGAAATATACAAATTATCATCATATTCTCAAACCGGGAGTCCCACGACTGCGTAGTCAGTTCATACGAGTTACATTGGTCCTGTGCGAGGTGTTGGTGCCACTCACGGGGCCGTTCGGGGGCTGTTCTCTAACACTTTGTTTTTAAGTTTAAGTCCTTGTATTTTTAAATTATCATCGTATGCTAAAATCGGGAGTCCCATGGCCGCGCGATCGGTTCCTATGCGAGGTGTTGGTGCCTCTCACGGGTCCGTTCGGGGGTTGTTTACGGTTTTCACCCTCTAATGTCATGTTTTTAAGCTTAAGGACTCATATTTTAAAATTATCGTCGTATTCTCAAACTGGGAGACCCGTGATCGCGCAGCCTATTCCTACGTGTTTCATTGGTCCCGTGAGAGGTGTTGGTGCCTCTCACGGGTTCGTACGAGGGATGTTTCTTATTTTTTCTATCTAACGCCTTGTTTTTAAGCTTAAGTCCTAATATTTTTTTATTATCATCGTATTCTCAAACCGGGGGTCCCATGATCACGCGGTCAGTGCGTACTAGTTACATTGGTCCTGTGCGAGGTGTTGGTACCATGTTTTTAAGTTTAACTCTAGACATTATCAAGTTATCATCGTATTTTGAAACTGGGAGTCTAAAATATTTTCAACATATTATCCAATAATGAAACCAATAATTTTCCCGTACTCCTTCTAATTATCCCATACTCCTTCTAACATACTATCCAACAACAAGCCAACAACTAATAATTATCCAACAGCCAAACCAAACAAAACCAAATAATTATCCCGTACTCCTATCATCTAAGAGATTTAATAGATAATGTATATCAATTATATAACTACTTTAGTTAATGTACAGAGTACCTGGTGTGTAATGAAGAACTGATATCCAATTGGTTAGATCTGCAATACGTAAACAATGTATTATGAAGAACGGGTATGTAAAATTAAATAAAGTACCTCACAAAGCCACGGAATTGTTTTTGAAAATTAATGAAAGTACAAGACCGTACGGGGGCTGCTACAAAACTTCCTTCAAACAAAATAGGGGTAAGGGTTGGCTTTTTCTTAGGTAGAGGAATGTTTGAGTTTGATTCTTTGGTTTTCTTGGGTTGGGGTTTGAATATGCAATAATCATACATATGACCTTTGTCCATATACTAAGAGAAGAGGGATGGAATATTTTTACCTGAACTCTGCAATTCATCCTCAATACTTGTCCACTAATGCCATTGATCTTCACGCCCATGGCTTTGATGTGCTAACCTCCACTGTACATGCAACTGTCATGTTTATGAGTGGATGGACTATAGACCTTCTCGATCATCTTGACTACTACAATCAACTATGTAAAGAATTTAAAATACAATAAATGCATAACAAAACTATTAATAAATAATCAAAACTTTACCTCGATGAATGTAGTGGTTCAATTAAATCCAACATCTTAAAACTGAAGTTTGGAAACCCTACATTTAAATTAGTCAAAATGTTAATAAAACAAATAAAGATAAAAATTTATACTCAACTTCTTAATAGAGAAAATAATCAAACCCCAATCGCAATAATTGTCCACGTTTGAAATTCTCTCTCTTTTATTCTTCGGTCTCTAAATAGCATCTCAGTTTGTTAAAAAACAAGGAGTGTACAATTTAATTTGTATGTTTAGCATTAGTCTTCCAAAAGTATGATGAAAAGATGAAAACTCTAATCAAGGTAATATATGAAAGGAAAAATAGAAAGATAAATGATAGTATAATTACATCGCAGTAGCCTTGAATGAGTGAGTGTCTGTCAAGAATAGAGAAAAGCGATGCAACTGCTGCTGAGCCCTTGGAAAGATCGGAAGTCATGCTCCCAGCATCATTTATGACTTTCCCATTACTAACCAGTATGAAAAAAGTCTTAAAAACATCACCCGTTGTATGCATATATGCATTCAGTAGCATATATGCTCTACCTGTATGCGTATATGAACACAACAACATATATGCAAATAGTAGCATATATGCATACATATATGAAATAACTATATAAATGTTAATAACTTCTCCACGTGTCAATCGGGCATGTTAGGGAATTAAATTATCGTAACATCGTGTATCAAATTATCCATACAATGTCAAGATAATAGAAGCATTAGTAAGGCACCTAAGGTTAGTGATGATAATGCTACGAAACGACGAAACAAATTAAAATTATCTAACCAAATCATTAATTTCAACACATGAACACATTATGACTATTTAGAAATCCATTTTATTATGCCCATGTGCACATCGCAGAGTTTCCTGTGTCTAAGAAATTTTGTGAGAATTTTCAAATACTTAAGAGAGAAAGAACTGAACAGGTATGATTATTTAACACCCAAACAACAACTAACTCAAACAATTCCAAAAAGCGATTGGAAAAAAAGACTTACTTTGATTTACAAAAAGAAATATTACTACAATTACCTCGACAGGTTGTTGTGTGTTGGCCCAAAAATGTCCCAAATATAGGTTTCCATAACGTTATTATCAATTTTATCACCACCTACGGGATAACCATGTAATATATGACGTTAGTATAAAATTCCAAGATATAACACCCCAAATGTTTGATCCTACAGTACAAACAACAAATATAGCCAAGTAATGTATGATGTTAGTTTAAAATTTCAAAATATAGCACACCAAATGTTTGATGAAGTGATAAACAAAATTATAACACACCAAATTTTTTGTCGATTATATGAAAATGAAAAGAAAATTACTAACTGAAATCTTCCTAAGAAAAAAGAAGATACAAATTATGAAAATAATTTTTTATAATTGACAAATTATGAAAACATTTAACACCCATTATTTTACTAAAGACATTACAAAATACTTTTAGAAAATAAATAACCCAAAGAACCCATTCCTCTTCCTTCACTAATCAATCAAACCCTGGGCCATATTCAAACGCCAATGTGGAAGGAGGCTTAGACATTATCATATTCCAACTAATCAAACCCAAACAAACTCATCATATTTGAATTAGAGTTCTAATCTGATAATTTTCCAAAATAAAGAGATTAAGATTTACCTTAATCGAATCCATTTGATTAACCTCCATTCCACTATCATAACTCTAGTAGCAAGCAGCCACCACTTTACTCATAAATTGTATATTCAGTAGATAGAGAAAAAGGGCTGTGGTTTATAATGACATCACAGATATATTGCAAAAGAAAAGAGTGAGATCCAAAATCAATACCCGAGGAAACCTGTCGAACCCTCACCGAACCAAATCTCCCCTGCCTTAATAACCCTCACCCAACCAAATCTCCCCTGCCTTAATAACCCTCACCAAACCAGACAAATTCTTTGCCCTCCGAAAAAACCCGTTGAACCTCTATACACGGCCATACGAACCCTTTAAAACCCGCACCTGCTACCAGTGTTTGGGGAAGAAACCCTGCACCTGCTACAAGCGTTTGGGGAAGAAACAACTCCATACGGTATGGACCATACCCAACATCGCACCTTTTCCACAGTTTGGGGAAGAAAAATAAACAAGATGATCGGGGAAATGAGAATTTGAGACGCTTTGTTTTCTTTTAGGATTAATAGTGGTCACGGCCTAGAACCGTGACCCACCCACTGCGACCCATTAATAAAGATAAGTGGGATGTATACTTCCTATTGGTCACGACCCATAGCCATAACCCATACCAAGAACAGGCCATGACCCATAGCTGTTACCCTTAATCTGTGATGTGCGACCCTTTTTCATCAACCCTAATGCTTGAATAAGGGATGGTCATGACCCATAGCCGTGACCCACACCCAGAAATGGTCACGGACCTAAGCCGTGACCCTCAATGTGTGTACTCTCTTCTTCGTCATGCCATGGGTCAAGGACTTGGGTCGTGACCCATTCGCGACCAAGCTTGGAGGGAATTTTGGCGCGAGTTTGGTGCCAAGATGGTCACGACCTGGTCACGGCCCAAATCTGTGACCACTTCCAGAGCATCGATAATTTATTGTGATAATAAATATATTCACGCCTAATATTGAGTGGGTCGACCAGCTGGTCACGAACCTGGGCCGTGACCCATTGGGCGTGACCATTCACAGGATTTCAACAAATTTTAAAGAATACAATTTTTTTCATTTATTTTTCCAATTTAGTCCTATTACCAATAACATACACTTTTATGTTTATTGACATGTATTCAACTACCCGATCTTGCCAATCCTTACTTCAATCAATTCTAATTACGTTTGTCGCAACTAACAAGTAGGTTTTTCCTTTTGATTGTAATTTCAGCGTATTTGATATAACTGGTATTGACATCAAACTGTGATAGGATTAAATTATTCTTAGTATATGGATGTTATGATACTGTGATGCTACATTAGTGGTTAGATATCGTTGATATTTGAATATGGATCTTTTGGATAAATTTAAACCCTTCTCATCTAACAACCGATTTAATGAGGTTGTTGCAATGGTTGAATAAGTCCACCCATGAACCTATGTGCTAAATATCTTTGTTATAAGCATAAGTATTAACTAGGCATTAGACTATTATGTTATCCCATGGAATATTACTACTTGGCCTGAGGTCTCAGATGTTTGAAAGCCTAGATTTATCACTACATACGTATGAATACCACTGTAGTTAGTGTGCCTACCTGTTTATTAATTTTCCCCAAAGGTTTTGAGTTGACATTATTATTTGGTTATACTGATCATGATTAATCATTTCTATACTTATTAGTAAACTGGTAGGTATGGGATTATCGGTTTAAACATTATTGATCTTCTTAGAATTATTGTTTATGCTTAATTAGCAAACAGATAACTTCATACACACTCAAACATCTATATACATATAATTACTATAAAACTTGTTGAAATCTACATAGCATAGTCGTGCTAATTCTTTTTTCCTCTAGATGTTCAAGTAAGGAAGCCACACCACCTTTTTGTGATAATCATGGATCATATGTATCCATATATAACTATATTGAAGGATATTAAGGAAAATGGAAGCAAGGAATGGCGTTTCTCGATTACTTACGTTATTCTTCAGTTTTGGATTAAATGTAACATGAATAATTGACTCCCGTGGTGGCAATATAATATATGTAATAAAATATGAATTATTAAAGTTAGGTTTCTCCACCTTAAGTTTGGTTTCATTCTTTTTTACTATCTCATACGTTCCTAACAAAAATAGGGTGTGACATAGTAAGTCTAAATTGATTTTGTAAAATTGCATGTATCATAGTGGACTTGTGTGGATGGGTCGTTTAAGGTTTTTCCCTTTGTGGGTTCTCTTGTATATTGTTGTGTTATGGTATTCTAATTTTATTCTTTTTTATTCTCACCTAGATGCATGCTTAGGTCAAGACTAAAATTGGTAAAACTGTTTCACACAATACTTGTGGTTTCACAAGGTGTAAAGTTTATTAAAATTGTGAAAAATTAAAAATTAGTATTCTTGTTTACAAACTCTAGGGGAACATAGATTTTTAGGATTGGTATCAGAGCATGTTACACTAGCTTACTGTGCTAGATTCCTATTTTTGTCTTTGTTTAAGGTTTAGATGGATTTTAACCGTGAGGGAAGTTCCATTTTGCCTGATCTTTATGTCAAACTATCTTTATTGGAAGGCTTAAATGAGATTTTTCTTAAAATCTATGGATGAGAACATCTAGAATACGGTTGATTTTGGATGGTCTCCTCCCACTGAAGATGGTGCTCCTAAAGAATATGCCTCATGTACAATGGATGAAAAGCATGACTCAAATTTTAATTCTAGGGTTGTGAATGCTACTTTTTTACATTGTGATCGATGAAAAGTGTAGGCGCATTACGAATTGCGAGAGTGCTAGGTAATTATTATTTTTATGCGTTACTTGGGATATTTTATGATTCACAGATGAGGGAACATACACTCTTAGGATTTCCATGTTACAACATGTGATGAATAATTTTGAGACAATTAAGATGCTAGGTAATTATTATTTTTATGAGTTATATGCCAAGTTATCATATATTTATAACTCCTCGTTTAACTTAGGTGAACTAATCCCCAAGTATAGAGTTGTGTGAAAACTCTTAAGAGCGTTGCCTGAAAGATTTAATGCCAATGTCATGTTCCTAGATTCCCTAGGTGGTGACACTATGATATTCTAAGAACTTACAGTTGATATTTAAATCAATGAGATGAATATATGTCTTTTAAGGAAAAATGAAAAGAAGGGAATTTCCTTGAAACCTTGAAAAGGGTATGTGTTGGGTTTTGATAGTGACGTGAGCTTGATGCTGATGAAATATCTACGTCTGCTGGGAAGTTTAAAAAGTTTCTAATCTTAGAGATGAGAAGATATTTGAAAAGAGTTTTGATAATGAACTTAAGAACTTTTTCAACCATGTTAGAAAGAATTAGGATGGTGCTAAGAAGGTGGATGATAGGTACAAGTGTTTTGAATGCCAAGGTTTTAGGCATTATTATCATGAGTGTTCCACTAGACTAACGAAGGAGGATAAGAAATCAAAGGTATACAATACCACCCTTAGTGATGGTGAGTAGGAAGACAAAGTTAATTCCCAGTGATATCAACTACATCACGTTAATAACTAATCATGTGGGCCTAAATGAAGTGTCTTCCCCAGTTGAAGATGATCATATGCATTATAGTTCCGATGTTCATCCTTTAGGTTACCAAAAAAGAGAGGAGAGTAGCAATGAAGAAAAAGATAAGGAGGAAAGTGAAATTCAAGTGTACTTTTAGGAGTTGTACACCGAGTCTTTAAAGTTCAAAAAGGCAAAATTGCATTTAAAAACTAAGGTGACGAAACATGTCATAGGTGATGATAATTATGAATTGATTGAGGATCTTAAGGAATGTGAGAGGACTCCTGAAGAGAATATAGAGTATGTTTATCAGGAGATATATAGTATCTATAGTTTTATGGAGGCTTTGAAGAAGGAGCTTCTCGAGTATGAAGAGTCTAGGCATTTGCTCGTTTCTAGGATTATCGAGCGGGAAGAAAAGTTAAGAGAATCGAGTACTATCAAATTTGATTTTTGGATTCTAGGTTAGCGAGGTTGGATAAAGTTCTAGGCACCGTTTGAATCAAAGATGACAAGTGTGGTAATGCTTCAATGATAAAGATAATTTCGCTGCTAAATCCAAGACCATGCGTTAGAGAGAGACAAACAAAGTTAGGGACATTAGAAAAGATCAATATAAAGATAACATTCCTTATATAGTCACTTACAAACATGCTGTAAAATTCTAAATGATAAAATTACCGCAACTGCATAGGCTATTGGAAAATAATGAGTTTAAGTACAGGTCAAAACCACGAAGATTTGGTCAATTTTTATAAATTATAGACTTTCCAACTAGACAAAACGAGTGTATAGATATTATTGAGTTCTAAATTAAAATAAGATCAAATGAATAAAATGATTAAGAATTATATAATCAAGTATGGAGTAAATGTAGGATGTTGGATCCGTTTATAAATTGTAACTAAAATTACACATTAATTTAGTTCCCCATTCCCCTAATTTATAACTCAGAATAAACCAACTCTTGTCATGTAAATTCCAGAAAATACAACAATAAATGTTCACAAAATATTTTAACAACTATTAAATTAAACATCTTAAATCCCTATTCCCACAAAAATATTAATTTTATGTTTAATGTTGCATTTAAACACGAGATATCAAAAAATTTAATATAAGTAGACCCATCAAAGATTAAATTATTAAACACTAAAATATGATTTGTCAAATAGTTTTGGAGGTTTAAAACACACTCCCATGTAGTTTTAGGTTAATGCCTAATTTTTATTTCAATTAACACACATCGAGATTTAATACTGAATTAAATTAACACACTATTTTAATTAATGATGATACACTTCACCTAGTCCTGGAAATGAAATGACTACTACGTCATCATTGAAACACAAATATTGCAAGATGAAATAATAATTTTCATTAATAAATTCAATTACAAAATTTTGAATTCATGACTTCAGTATCAATACAAAATGTTCATCCTCAAATTTACAGGAAAATAGTCTCATAAACAATCAAAATTAACACATAAGGTATAATGTTTTGATTCTAAAAAATTATATTTGTCCCAAATTGTATCCTTCTCTTTGTATTGGCTGTAAAATTTCTCCTCAAACTAAAGATCAAAGGTCCCTTTTTAACGGGTAGAAATTAGGGTTTGATGGAACTTTTGTTATTATCCAAAAGGATGGTTTAATAACTTAAATAATAAAAGGAGGGTATGTGTTAACAACTATTTTATTTAAAAATGTGGGATGCTGCTAATAGAGCAAAGCGAAAAAATATTAATTTTGGTTCCTTTTTTAAAAATAAAATGAAAACAAATGAGGAATAAAAGAGATCAAATGGAGTATATATTAAAGAAATCAAAGCTTTGGGGTTAATACTATAAAAATGAAAGGACAAAATCTAGGTTAAATGAAGGGTTTCTCTCGCGTGTGGGGGCGTGGAGCTGCGATTTGATCCAACGGTCCTAGCAATGCCACGTGACATGCCAGGATGGCGCCACGTGGTGCCCAAAATTAATTTCACAATAATGGGTAACCCCCTGCTTGAATTCTAACTCTCACTAATTTGGAGGTGTAAAATAGTGTGAACCACTGAGCCGTGTGCCTCAGTAAAATAATGCATGGAAAAATATATGTCCATAACTTATTTATTTTTCATATTTTACAAATAAAACCCAACTCTTAAATATTTCTCGTACATCCACCTATTAATGAACCGCAAGAACTAATATTATCCTATTTTCGAGGTCAAAAATATTTCAGTAGTGCTCGCACCATGGGGTTTAACTTTGGGTGTCAATCGGGGCTTTGACTTTGACTTTCTTTCAGTTTCAAGCATTGCACAGTCATAACTTATTCATTACCACTCATATTTCACCTCGTTTGAATCTAGATGTTCCTTGATTCGAGGCGTACAAAATTCATGAATAGTTTGTATCTGAAATTGGTCATTTAAAAATACCATTTTTCCCCTGAAGGTGCGTAAGTGTAGCTTCTTGTCCAATTTTCTTATAGACTAAAATCGTTTGGACCGTAAATCCTTTAGGACTCAAAATAAACCTTGCATAAGTGATTAATGATGATATTTAAGGTCATGAGTATACAACATGAGTTTAACGAGTCACGGGTTTTCATAATTGCATTACCTACTCAAATTATGATTAATATTGCATATTTCTTCTAAATAGTAAAAAGGAATGCAAAGCTCATCATTTATGATATGGTGGCCCTAACAAGGACTAGATTTGGGTACAAATAATACAAAATTCTTCACTCGTCAAGTATACTATAACCTAAACCTTCCCATTCCTTAAGAAAAACTAAAATTTTAAAATCTAACTAACTTTTGTTGGAATCACGATTGCACTTAACATGTACAATAAGCTATTAAACCCCTAGGTTACTCTATTGGAAAAGCTTTGTCTCGAGAGGGTTTGCACTGAGTATACCTACAAAATTCAAAAACATGACTCAATTTATGAAAGATATAAAAATAATATATCCTAGTCTTAAATGCAAATTTGATAAATATACAAAAAACTCACTTTTCAATCTCAACTTATTGTGCTTGTGTGCATAGCTAATATAACCATACATTTCAAAAGATTTAATCATTATATTTCTTATCTGAAAGTTCATTTTGATTCAAATTCTCATGGGATGGAAACATAATACTTTTGATTCAAATTCTCATGGGATGGAAACACAATCGAAAAATTGGGAATGACTAATTTTCTCTCGATATATCTGAATAAAAGAGTAAATCTAATGATCACAAATCTCACATATACGTGATGAAAAATCGACATTTTATAATGGATGATTACGATCCTGTGAAAGAAAAATCGATTACTCTTTGAAAATTTTGTATCACACTATATATCATACTTATATTCAATCGACAATATAATAACTAACATCACTTGAGATCAAATAGGACATTTTTTGGTTGTATTATAAGCTTAGGTTTTGGCTAAAAAAGCTGATTTTAGTGTTTTAAATTTTTTTCGAGAGTTTTAGGCACTTTTTCTAACATCCATTTTATTTTATTTTTTCTTTTTCGACTCGCATACTCTGATTTCTCTTTTTCATTTTCATATTTTTCTAATTTTTTTCCTTTCACGAATTATTCTTGCAAACATTCTTCTTTTGTCGATTTTCTTATCGTAAATTTACCCTTAAATTCTCAAAAAATGGGTACGGATTTTTGGGTCTTCAAAAATGGTCTTTTTTCTTTTCGGCACAAATAGGCTTACAACAGAATAATGTAAAATTATTTATTTTAGGCTTTATTTTTAGGCTTTCAAAACGATGGCCTAGTCTCAATTCTTAAGTTCTACTTAAATATTTTGTGTATCAATTCAACTTACCAAAACATCTATTGCTTAAGATTTATATTTTGACCTTTTGTTTTCAATAATTGAACAAAGCAAAGACTTTGATATCATTGAAGAATTAATCATTAAAAGAAAGTTTGTGTTCTTTTAACTTGGAATGACTTAAATTTCTCAAAAATGATGAATGCCATAATTTTTCAATTGGCTAAAAATATCGCCACATTTATTCCTTAAGCATATTAACTTATGCCTAAATATCCATTTTTATCGTATTACAGGGATGAGTGTTTTATAAGTTGAGATATAAGTGAATTAATTATATACTAAGAAATCATTTCAAAATTTAATTTTGTCGAAAATATTTTTGGACTTTTGAATAGTTTATATGGAGAAAATGACCTCAATACGCCCAAACCAATTTCTAGATTGATGATGCTGAGATTCAACACCACTAGATAAGTGATGATGAGCTCAAACAGTAGTAACCATGGCAGCCATAGATATGTATATGTATATGTATAAGCGTGTAAGTGTGTAGAAGGAGATGAGTATAAGAGGAATAAGATAATGATGTATAGTGGTTCAGCCAATTAGGACTACATCCACTGTGAGTGTGTGATCCACTAAGTATGGGCACTAATGGCCTTGGATACAATGCACATAATCTCACTCTCTCTCTCTACTATGTGTATAAGTAGAGTTTTTTCTAGGGTTATGATTATCGATCCCCTTGTAGGGTTGTAGGTGCCAAGTATATATATATGTCTTGGGGGGTGTAGTATACCCCCCAAGTATGCATGGTGCATGTGAATGATGCTTTAGCTAATCTCCTACTGACACCTGTAGATGCCAAATGATGACATAATATTCCCTCACGTGAGGGGGTGATTCATTTGTAACGGTCTTCCACGTGTCATGTAAGCCTCATGCGCATTGTTCCATGCGTCTCCAAAACCACACGCTGTGATGACGTCACCCTCGGCCTGTAACACGAGGCCGAGGGCAAAGTTCCTTCTGATAGTGAGTCAGGCCCAATTTAGGCCTCGTACTGTCGGCCTCTTGGAGGGTCGTCTAGAGCCTGATGAAGGGTCGACCCCTTGGAGGGTCATTCGGGCCTGATGAAGGGTCGGCCCCTCGAAGGGTCATCTGGAGCCTGATGAAGGGTCGGCCCCTCGAAGGGTCATTTGGAGCCTGATGAAGGGTCGGTTACTTGAAGGGTCATTCGGGCCTCATGAAGTGTCGGCCCCTTGAAGAATCGTACGGGCCTGATAAAGGGTCGACCCCTAAGGGGTCGTCTAGAGCCCGATGATGAGGTCACCCTAACCCCATCGAGGTACAGGGTATCCTCGGCCTGGCCGTGTGTATATATGGGTATATCAATCACCCCTATCCCTTAGCCATAGATGTTATTGAGATGGCTGAGGGATAGTGTTGTAATTAAGATAGGTGTATAATCAGTTAGGTGAGTGACACCTGTTAAGCTGATATGACACCTAGGCAGGTACTCATTGTCGTTCCAGTTTCCAAGGCATGGCGGCTTCACACTGCCTAGGGCTTTGTGCCCTAATGATGCCCTCCTTGTGGTCTGTGCTCTGCCTTGGTGAGTGGGCACACTCATTGGCAAGGTACTTAAAGAATTTTTTGAAGTTTCTCTTTATTCTTCTTCTTTTTCACGCCTGAACTCTCTCTCTCTCTCTCTCTAGCTTCCAGCCTTCTTGCCATTTTTTGCAGTTTCGAACCTTCAAGCTTGGCAGCTTCGCTATTTCTCCTCAGGTAACACCTCGACCCTAGTGCCCTACTTATCTTCATTTCTATTTGTTTTCCTATTTTAAGTTCGTAGGGTTAGATTTTCTTAGGCTGTTCCATAACTTTTTTGGTGTGACCTCTAGTAAGTTGTTCTAGAATTGTTCTTGATAGAAAACCCTTCAATTCCTTGGTTTTGATCAAAAATTCCACCCTGGTCAATTGTGAGATTTGTTTGTAGTTAGGTTACCCAAGTTCTTCCAAGTGTAGGGTCTCCCCCTTAATGCTTAGGAGGCTTTACAGCTTAGCTGAAGATTTCCCTTCCCTGAGAGAGAAGTTATTTGTTGAGATCAGACGAATAGAGGAAGAGGAGGAGAGAAGACGAGGTGCCGACCCTAATTGGGTACGACCCATATTCCCCATTCCTCTCGCCATAATAAAACCCTTTGAGTCTTGCGGTTCGTCCTATCGTCCAGTCGAGAGTTATTCGAGTGATATGGATGAGAAGTCGTCGTCACCAATAGGAGCTGGACCTTCTGGGAGAGTAGAGACATTTGATCTGAGCCAAGGCCGACAGGCCGAGGGTATGGTTGCTTCTGAGGCTGTCCTTGTGACAACCCTATCCCCACACGCTTTCCACATGGTTTTTCCCCAAGGGCCTCTGACAATTGATGAGGCCGAGGGTGAGGGGACTGAGGACTCAGATGACCCAGCTGACACATCTCACGCCTCGTCTTATATTTCCTCGATCAGGGATCGTGACCTTCTTCTATGGAGGCATGCATATGATGTTTCTCCCACCATATCTATGAGGGTTCCCTCTGAGGACGAGAGGGTCTTTGAGGGTGAAGAGGGAGAGATAGCGGTATACGAACAAATGTTCAAGGTAGGTGTTAGACTCCCTTTACATCGTGTTGTCGTAGATATTTTGTCATCCCTCAGCATAGCCCCCTCTCAGCTCCCTCCTAATTTCTGGAGGACGATCCTCGGCTTCATTTCCCTATGAAAAAATGCCTTTACTGATGAGCCTTCCTCCTATGTGTTCTTGGCTTGCTATAACATCAATTCCTCATCCAAACAACCTGGGTACTACCATCTGGGTGCGAGGAAGTCTGATAAAAAACTTCTCCACGTGGCACAAACCTCCAACCACGATTGGAAGAAGAGACTCTTGTTTGTCTCTGGAGAGTGGGAGTTCTCTTCCGAGGCACAACCTATAGCCGATGGTCCGAGGGTTCCCAGAAGATGGTATAACCCTTCAATGAAGGCCAGGTCAGACCCCGAACTTAGTCTGGAAGAGAAAGACATAGTTGAATATCTGAGAGGACGAGGGAGAGGGGGTGAACTTCCAAAATTTAAAGATCTGATGATCCCTCGGTTCCTTAAGGAAGCTGGTCTTAGGGTCGTCCCCCTGACAGAACTATATGAGTTATATTATTTTTTATCCATTATTTATTACATGTTCTTTACTTTTTCGAAGTGTTTCATCTGCCTCTGCATTTTTCTAACGTGTCGTCCTCCTTTCAGGTCATCCTACTGGTGTACCTTACCACCTTTGGGAAATGACTGCCCCCAGTTTTTCATCAGGCTTGGCCAAGAAAAAAGGCAAGGAGCCTCAGCAAGCTCCAAGGAATACGCAGACCACGGGGCCAAAACCTTTCGAGATGACCCTCGACAAACAAAAGAGAAAGGAGCGTGAGGTTCCCGTCGACCCTCGGCCACGTTCACGGACGAGGGCAAGGGTCGAGGCGTCCGAGGGGATCGCCTCATCTTCCAGCATGGGGGCCTTTTGGTCACAAAATTTGGCGCTTCTGAAGGCCAATCCATCCTCCCTTATCGCAAACTTGAGAGCGGCCAAGGCATCCATGTTTTCTGCCCCCTCGGCTGCGGACTATGATTTTTTATCCAAGATGCCTCCAGCAAAAGTGTATGACTATGGTCTGCACGCCCTAGCTCAGGTATTTGTTCTCACCTCCTTCCCTTAGTTGTATTCTTTTGCCTCTTGATATCTATTTTCTCGGCCTCTTGATATCTGTTTATTATTTATTTGCAGTCTGTATGCTCCTTTACCTCGGCCACCAAATGGTTGGCGGAGAATCAAGAAAAGTTTCATGAGGCCGAGAGGACCATTCAGCACGAGGCTGATTTATAGTCAGAGCTCGAAACTGCAAGGGCCGAGTTAGTGAGTGCCAGGACTGAGCATGCGAGGATCCTGGATGAGCTGACGAGGTAGAATGATGCAGACATGGCGGCCAAGGACTTTCTTCTTAAGGATAAGGATGAATCCATGACCCATCAGGGGGCCCAATTTAAGATTGAATTGTCTGAGACCGTGAAGAAGGCAGAGGTAGACGCTGTGGAGGCCTACAAACTCTCAGATGATTTTTAAGGCTTCGGTCTTGAATACTTGGAGAGAGGGATCAAGAATTACTATTGGTGGTTCATCCTCAAGTTCGGCGATGTCGTCTCTTCAGTCCGTCCTTCTCTGGAGGCAGTTCAACTGGACGACCCCTTAATTGCTGAGGCTTTAATCCAGGTGGAGTCCCAGGTGCACACCGAGGGTGTCGGCATGTCTGAGGATCATCTAGTCATGGTAGTTGAGGAGACCTCTCTTATCGACGTTGAGGCCCTGCCCTCTGACATTGCTCAATAGGGTGGCTGACTATAGCCCATACCCTCTTCGTGTAATTAATATTTTTGTACTCTTTTATCATACGAACATTTTCATTTTGTAATGTAATATAATGCCTCTCTTCTTCTTCTGTATTTGTCTCTTGTGTGATTTGTATTGTGAATCTTTATGTTAATATCACTAACCCCTCCCTCGTCTTTCTTGAGGGTGAACGAGGGGTCGTCCCCTGCGTTGGCCCTCATTATAGCCGAGGGTTTTTAACCAATTTTAATTGATGCTCAAGTCTTCCCTCATCTTTCTTGAGGACAATGGTAGGGGCTTCCCCTCCATTGACCCTCATTATAGCCGAGGGTTATAATTACCAAATTAATAGTTTTAAAGTCTTCTCTCGTCTTTCTTGAGGACAATGGTGGTGTCGTCCCCTCCATTGACCCTCATTATAGCCGAGGGTTGTAATTACCAAATTAATGGTTTTAAAGTCTTCCCTCGTCTTTCTTGAGGACATTGGTGGGATCGTCCCCTCCATTGATCCTCATTATAGCCGAGGGTTGTAATTACCAATTTAATGGTTTTAAAGTCTTCCCTCGTCTTTCTTGAGGACAATGGTGGGGCCGTCCCCTCCATTGACCCTCATTATAGCCGAGGGTTATAATTACCAAATTAATGGTTTTAGAGTCTTCTTCGTCTTTCTTGAGGACAATGGTGGGGTCGTCCCCTCCATTGACCCTCATTATAGCCGAGGATTGTAATTACCAATTTAATGGTTTTAAAGTCTTCCCTCGTCTTTCTTGAGGACAATGGTGGGTTCATCCCCTCCATTGACCCTCATTATAGCCGAGGGTTATAATTACCAAATTAATGGTTTTAGAGTCTTCCCTCATCTTTCTTGAGGACAATGGTGGGGTCGTCACCTCCATGGACCCTCATTATAGCCGAGGGTTGTAATTATCAATTTAATAGTTTTAAAGTCTTCCCTCATCTTTCTCGAGGACAATGGTGGGGTCGTCCCCTCCATTGACCCTCATTAAAGCCGAGGGTTATAATTACCAAATTAATCATTTTAGAGTCTTCCCTCGTCTTTCTTGAGGACAATGGTGGGGTCGTCCCCTCCATTGACCCTCATTATAGCCGAGGGTTGTAATTACCAATTTAATGGTTTTAAAGTTTTCCCTCGTCTTTCTTGAGGACAATGGTGGGGTCGTCCCCTCCATTGACCCTCATTATAGCTGAGGGTTGTAATTACCAAATTAATGGTTTTAAAGTCTTCCCTCATCTTTCTTGAGGACAATGGTGGGGTCGTCCCCTCCATTGACTCTCATTATAGCCGAGGGATGTAATTACCAATTTAATGGTTTGAAACAAAGTCTTCCCTCATCTTTCTTGAGGACAATGGTGGGGTCGTCCTGTCCATTGGCCCTGATTATAGCCGAGGGTTATAACTACCAAATTAATGGTTTGTAACAAAGTTTTCCCTCGTATTTCTTGAGAACAATGGTGGGGTCGTCCCCTCTATTGACCCTCATTATAGGCCGAGGGTCATCCTCTGAAGATGTTTCCATGCATACTAGAACTGACAAACAAGATGAGAAGAAACACTGATATTTATCATTAATTTTTCAAGTGTTCTATTGGAGCAACTCCTCTTACAACTGTCGTTCGATAGGACTTTACAAAACTACTAATAGTATTTCTTCAAATGATATGCATTCCAGAGGTTGGAAAAGGGTTCCCCCTCTAGGTTTTCTAGTCTATAGGTCCCAGGTACGACTTCATCGATGACCCTATATGGGCCATGCCAATTAGGATGGAGCTTATTGGTCTTTTGCCAAGTCTTTTTGAGGACCAAGTCCCCCACCGCAATTGGTCTCTGTTTCACCCTCTGATTGTAAAACCTTGCGGTCCTCTGCTGGTTGGCGGCCTGCCTTATCTCGGCATCTTCCCTCGTTTCCTCAATCAGGTCTAAGTCGAGTCTACTCTCTTTTGTATTTCTCTGAGGGTCATACATTTGGACCCTATGAGTAGGAAACCCAATCTCGATGGGGATGACGACCTCTGAGCCATAATCTAGCATGAATGGCATCTCTCCGGTAGAGGTCCTCACTGTCGTCCTTTATGCCCACAACACGACATATAACTCCTCGACCCATATTCCTTTTGCCTCATCAAGCCTCTTCTTGATTCCATCTAGGATTATCCTGTTTGTAACTTCTGTTTGCCCATTGGCCTGAGGTCGGCCCGGGGTAGAGAAGAATTGTTTGATACTCACCCTTTCACAGTACTTCTGTAGAGATGTATTCTTGAATTGAGTCCCGTTATCCGAGATGAGGGTGTTGGGGAGACCATATCTGCATATAACATTTTTTTAGATGAACTGGAAGGTCTTCTTCTCTATAATCATGACCATTGGTTTGGCCTCCACCCATTTTGAGAAATAGTCAATCGCTACGATGAGGAACCGATAGTTATTGACTGCTCTTGGTAAGGGTCCTACGAGGTCGATCCCCCACACTGCAAATGGCCATGGGGATGTAATGTAGGTAAGAGGCTGATGGGGTTGGTGAGGGATGGTGGAAAATCTCTGGCATTTATCGTACTTTTTTACATATGCCGCGGAGTCTTTCCCCAAGGTCGGCCAGTAGTACCCTTGGGTGATCACCTTCCTCGCTAAGGATCTGCCCCGATTGTGGCTTGATCATGATCCTTCATGCACATCTTACAAAATGGATGGGACTTCAGATGGGTGCACATACCTAAGTAAGGGGAGTAAAAATCCCTTTTTGTACAAGGTGTCCCCAATGACAGTGAACCTTGTAGCCCTGTATCTCAACTTCTTCCTTTATTGCCTTGCTTCTGGCATCTTCCCCTCTTTAATGTATATGATCAGAGGGTCCATCCATGAAGCTTACTGAGAAACATTTAGGAAATTGCTAAGTGTTCCCTCAGTGTCTTCAATAGTTAGCCAAAGCAAAATTTCCACTAGGACCGTCCTCCTGATGTCTATCCTAGTTGTCGAGGCCAACCTAGTAAGGGCATCTGCTCGACCATTATCGAGCCTAGGTATCCTCTTTAACCTTACTTATCTGAATCCCTTCAGTAATGACCTCACCTTCTCAAGGTACCTAGCCATACTCTCGTCCTTGGCCTCGTAGGCTCCTAGTATCTGATTCACTACTAGCCTCGAATCACTATGAACCAAAATCTGGCCGACACTAAGATATCTGGACAAGGAGAGGTCGGCTATCAAGGCCTCATATTCGGCCTCATTTTTGGAGGCCTTAAAGTTGAACCTCAGGGCGTAATCAATGTCTGTGCCATCGAGTGCTGATACTATTAATCTAGCTCCACTCCCACTTTCGCAAGAGGACCCGTCGACGAAGAGACTCCACACGGTATGTTCTTCTGAGAAACTTCCCTCAGTGAGTGACCCATGTCTAAAGAGATATCTTCCCTCTTCGTTTTCAGCCACTTTCCTTCCAGCGGTGCTTGTCTCAGCCTTATCTGCAGGTGTGTCGGTGAGCTCACCTTGTCGGGTATCTATCTTCCCGAGGCTCTCACCCTCGACTTCATCATCTTCCCAAGTAAACTCGTCCATGAAGTCTGCCAATGATTTCCCCTTAATGGCCATCCTAGGCTGATACACTATGTCAAACTCCCCCAGCTCTAAAGCCCAGACCATTAACCTCCCTGATTTTTCAGGCTTGTGCAAAACCTGCCTAAGGAGAGAGTCAGTGAGGATGACCATTGTATGGGACTAGAAGTATGGCTTCATCTTTCTCGATGCATGGATCAAGGCATAGGCCAACTTTTCCATCCTTGGATATCTTTGCTCTACCCCCTGAAGTTCCTTGCGGTTAAAATACACAGGCTTCTGTACTCCGTCTTCGTCTCTTACAATGGTTGCACTGATGGCTGACTCTAAGACGACGAGGTACACATAAAGTCGTTCACCCTGCACGGGCCATGAAAACAGCAAGGGAGACCCCAGGTACGATTTTAACTCCTTGAAGGCCTCATCACACTCATCACTCCATTCGAAGGCTTTTCTGAGAATTTTAAAGAATGGTAGACACTTGTCTGTGACCCTAGACACGAACCTGTTCAAGGCAGCAACTCTCCCTGTGAGTCTCTGAACGTCTTTAATGGACTTGGGGTCTTCATCTCAACAAGGGCCTTTATCTTTTCAGGATTGGCCTCGATGCCTCTTTGGTTGATAATTAACCCCAAGAACTTCCCTGCTCCGACCCCGAAGACACACTTGGTCGAGTTGAGCTTCATCTGGTATTTGTCCATCGTATTAAAGGTCCTCTCTAGGTCTGTCATATGATCCTCTGCCTTCGAACTCTTAGTCAGCATGTCATCTACATAGACCTCTATTGACTTCCCAATTTGGTCTTCAAACATTTTATTTACAAGGCGTTGGTACGTCGCCCCCGCATTTTTTAGGCCAAAAGGCATGACCCTATAACAGTATGTCCCCTTGTCAGTAATGAAGGTTGTCTTTTCCGAGTCCTTAAGGTTCATGAAGATCTGGTTGTACCCTGAATAGGCATCCATAAAACTCATTAGCTCATGGACTGCGATAGCGTCTACCATCTGGTCAATGCGGGGGAGAGGGAAGCTGCCTTTAGGACAGTGCTTGTTGAGGTCAGTGAAGTCCACACACATTCTCCACTTCCCGTTGGCCTTTGGGACAATGACTGCATTGGACAGCCATTCAGAGTAGATGACCTCTCTGATAAAGTTAACATCTTCCAGCTTCTTGACCTCATCCCTAATGACCTCATACTTTTCTCGAGAATAAATTCTCCTCTTCTGCTTTATTGGCTTTGCTCCCTCTACCAAATTGAGCTTGTGGCACATAATTTCAGGGTCGATCCCGGCATATCTACATGACTCCACGCAAAGACGCTTCATCTTCTCCTCAACAGTTTAATGAGGTCTTCCTTGATATTACGATTCAGAGACTTGCCAACTTGGATGGTTTTTTCCTGGTCATCCTCATCGAGGATGATGGATTCTACCTCTTTCGCGGCCTCTCCTTTCTTTAGCTTCGTCTCATCCCTGAGGTCAAGGGTATCAATATTGTAAGTTCTTGTAGCCCTCTTGTGTGCCTCTCTTTCTTCAGCGGAGTTGTAGTAACATTCTCGTGCTGTCGTATGGTCTCCCTGAACTTCCCCCACCCTGTAAGGGGTAGGAAATTTAATTATTTGATGGATCGTAGACGGCACAGCTTCAAACCCCTTGAGACCCACATGCCCCAGTATGATGTTGTAGGCCGAAAACACATGTCCATCCATCACAAAGAAACTGGCCTTCTTGGTAAGCCATCTCGGCCACTCGTCCCCCATCCTGACATCGGCCTCATACACTCCAAGGAGATTAACGTTTTCCCCACTGAACCCAAGCAATGGATGATGGTATGGGATGAGTCTAGCACGGCTGAGACCTAAGGCTTTGAAGCAAGACCAAAACATTACATCTGCAGAACTGCCCCCATCGACCAATATCCTCGGCACCTCACACCCGCGCACCCTAGTTGTTATGACGAGTGGGTCCTCGTGTGGGGCTAGGAGGCCTTTAAAGTCCATTATTGAGAACCCCACTATCAGAGTGTCCATATCGACCTTCTTCATCTTTTCTGACTTGACCTCCAGATAAGTTGAGTGTACCGTCTTTGTCACTACCTTGGCCTCAGCCTCATGGGTCTTCCTGTCAGTGACCTCAGACCCTCCTCTTGCTAGAACCCCGGAGATCATTCCCACTCCGAGAGATATTATATTAAGCCTCTTGATAGGGCCATGGTCATCTCTCGAGGGGAGGTCAGGGTCGTCCTCATCATCAGAAGGGTCGTCCCCTCTTTTTTGAGGACCTTCTCTACATGCATCGCCTCGCTTCTTTCTAGGGTCGTCCCCTCTTGAAGGCACCTTTGTCAACGTACTTTTTGAGCTTCCCTTCTTTCAGCATGTTCTCAATCTCATCTTTCAGAGCAAAGCATTTGTCTATTATGTGGTCGTGATCTTAGTGAAATTCACACCACAGGTTCTTGTTCCTCTTGTTGGGGGCTGCCCTCAACTTCTCAGGCCACTTCAGGGATCGGTCACTCTTTATTTCATTGAGAATATGTTCACAACTGACCGTTAGTGGGGTGTAACCAGCGAACTTGTCGTCCGTAGACCTCTTTTTCCCTTATTTGTTCTTCTTAGGGTATTTACCCCCACTAGAGCCTCCTTTTTCGTCTTCGTATTTTGCGTCCATCACCTCTTCGGCGTTCATCACCTTTCCTGCTGTTGACAGTAATTCAGCCATCGTCCTAGGGGGTCTTTAGCAAGCTTCCATAATAGCTTCCCCTTTTGGAGTCCTCCAACCAGGGCTGTCATAGCTATGCTCTCCTCATAGTCTTCCACCTCCATCTTCTCTTTATTGAATCTGGCTATGTAGTCCCTCAGACTCTCATTCTTCCCCTTCTTAACATAGAGCAGGTGGGTGGTCTTCTTCTGTGGCCTCATCCCAAAGAAAAAGTTGTGGATGAACCGGTCTGCCAACTACTTAAAGTTTTCAATGGAATTATTTGGAAGAGACGTGTACCAGACATGTGCAGCCCCTGTCAGGGTACCAGAGAAGGCACGACACCTCATCTCATCTGAGATAGAGTATATGTCTACTTTTGATTGATACATCTCAACATGGTGGATAGCGTCGGTGCTCCCGTCATATCTTGGGGTTACCACAGGTGTCTTGAACTTTGATGGCGTAGGCAAGTTGACTATCTGCGCCACAAAGGGTGAGCCTATGGTGTATCCCTTCTGAAGAGGGTCGCGGATTTTCAGTATATCGCCGATCTTATCCTCCAGTCGCTGGATGGATTCATTCAAAGGCCTCGTAGGGTCAGCTTGGCCAATGTTATCCCGTGTCGCTTCTTTGAGATGGACTGAGGGTTCTGCCGCGGCTGGCCTGTGTCGGCTGTTTACTTCCCCCTGAACGTCGTCCCGTCCTTGGGGTCGGCCCCCATGGGGTCGGCCATCAGCCACCTCCCTTCTGGACCTTGCAGCACTCCTTGATCTAGACAATTTTTCCCTCAGATCATTCACTGGGCCCATCCTCTCAAAGGTCGATCCCGTGCTCAGGTGATCGAAAGAAGAGCGTCTCTTGCGATCGTCAGGATTTTGCCTTTCACACTTCCCTCTACTCTCCTGGAGAGGTCGTATGGTATTATTAGAGACCTCATACGGCTCCAATCATTCTATGGGGGCTTCCTCCCCCTCCAGATCATCATACCTGTCTTCAGGGCAAGGGTTTCCTTGCCTCCCCAGGCATAGACGCCGGGGGTCAGCAACATCCCTACGCCGCTGAGGGGGTGGCAGGTCTTTGCGTGGTCCCCTGGCCTCATGCTATCCTGGAGCTGCTGTCGGAGTAATCATCTCAGGTGAGACCCCTGTTGGTCTTAGTATGTTCTGGCTCACATCTGTGAACTGCTCCTACATGATCCGCTGGCTTGCTGCCAGAGACTTCAAGGTTGCTGCCACATCAGCCATCTCAGACTGAGGTGGTGGCTGACTGGAACTGGGTCCTCCTCTATCATCCGATGGGGGAAGTGGTGGTGGTGGCATCTCTGGTGCTATGTGTTTCAGCTATGAAGAGCTGCACTAAAGAAGGTTTGTAAGCTTGAGAACATTAATGGGTCTTTTTTAATGGTGAAACATCTCCACACAGGGGGAGGACTGGTTCACCACCAGAGTTCCCAGTGAGGTCAAGCTGTATTCTAGGAAGAGACGTCTTCTCGTTCCCACAGACGGAGCCAAACTGATGATGCTGAGATTCAGCACCACTAGATAAGTGATGATGAGCTCAAACAATAGTAACCATGGCAGCCATATAGATGTATATGTATATGTATAAGTGTGTAAGTGTGTAGAAGGAGATGAGTATAAGAGGAATAAGATAATGATGTATAGTTATTCAGTCAATTAGGCCTACATCCATTGTGAGTGTGTGATCCACTAAGTATGGGCACTAATGGCCTTGGATACAATGCACATAAGCTCACTTTCTCTCTCTACTGTGTGTATAAGCAGAGTTATTGCTAGGGTTATGATTATCGATCCCCTTGTAGGGTTGTAGGTGACAAGTATATATATAGGTCTTGGGGGGTGTAGTATACCCCCCAAGTATGCATGGTGCATGTGAATGATGATTTAGCCAATCTCCTGTTGACATTAGTAGATGCCAAATGATGACATAATATTCCCTCACCTCATGGGGTGATTCGGTTGTAACGGTCTTCCACGTGTCCTGTGAGCCTCATGCGCACTGTTCTACACGTCTCCCAAACCACGCGCTGTGATGACGTCACCCTCAGCCTGTAACACGAGGTCGAGGGAAAAGTTCCTTCTGATAGTGAGTCAGGCCCAATTTAGGCCTCGTACTGTCGTCCCCTTGGAGGGTCGTCTGGAGCCTAAGGAAGGATCGGCCCCTCAAAGGATCGTCTAGAGCCTGATGAAGGGTCGGCCCCTTGGAGGGTCATTCGGGCCTGATAAAGGTTCGGCCCCTTGAATGGTCGTCTAAAGCTTGATGAAGGGTCGTCCCCTCGAAGGGTCATCTGGATCCTGATGAAGGGTCGGCTCCTCGAAGGGTCGTTTGGATCCTGATGAAGGATCGGCCCCTTGAAGGGTTGGCCCCTTGAAGGGTCGTCTGGGCCTGATGAAGGGTCGGCCTTTGAGGTGTCGTTTGGAGCCTGATGATGAGGTTACCCTAACCCCATCCAGGTACAGGGTGTCCTCGGCCTGGTCGTATGTATATATGGGTATATCATAGATCATCCTCAATCTAAAATAAAATTTGAAAAAAAGAAAAAGATATTAAAGATATTACCACAATAAGACAATTTCCCCAACACACATTTCCTGAATGAAAAAGAAAAACAAAAAATAAAACTATGATACATGAACACACATTTATTCAATTTCATGTTTATATGTGGTATACTAGGTCTTGGAGAAGAAGGTCCTCCCCTTTTCGATCTCTCAATTCCAAATATGTCTTAAACCTTTGACCATTGACTTTGAAAATTTCCCCATTTTTGGATTCTCTATCTTACCAGCCTTATGTGGGTAGACTGTTCTAATAATAAAAGGACTGGACCACCTAGACCTCGACTTACCTGAAAAGCAGAGTAATCTAGATTTGTACAAGAGAATTTTTTTCCGATGTTCGAATGACTTACTTTAGATGGACTTGTCATGGAACATTTTCATTTTCTCTTTGTATAATTTTTCATTCTTATATGCATCTATACTAATCTCTTCCATCTCATTGAGTTAGAGATTTCGGACCTATCCAGCAGCATGTAAGTCAAAATTAAAGGTCCTAATGGCCCAATGGGCCTTGTGCTCTAACTCTACTGGAAGATGATAGGATTTTCCATAGACAAGACTATATGAGGACATACTAAGTGGGATGTTATAGGTAGTGTAATAATCCCGCAATGCATCTAATAATCATAAGGGACAATCCTTTCGATTCAGATTCACTATTTTCTCGATGATTCGCTTAATTTGCCTATTGAAAGCATCTACTTACCCAACGGTTTGAGGGAGATAATAACATCCTACTATGTTCATGGCTAAGTAATTTTTCACGAGACTCTTGAAAGATCGATTACAGAATTGGGTTCCCTGATTGCAATGATGACTTGAGGCATACCAAAATAGGAGAAAATGTTATATCTAATGAATTTGACTACCACATGGTGGGTCATTTGTCTTAATCGGTATAGCTTTTACTAAATTGGACACATAATTAACTTCCAAAAGTATATAAAGATTACAATAGGAGTTCGGGAATGGTCCCCTAAAATCAATGACCCAATACTAGAAACCTCGATAATAAAATTGAGATTTAAAGGCATCATGTTCCTACGTGTGATATTTACTAACATCTAACATCAGTAAAGACTCCTACTATAATAATTAGAGTCACGAAAAGTGGCAGGCGAATATAATTGACACTACAAAATCTTCAAAACGATTTTATTGGCGCTAAAATGACCTCTATAGGCTTATTAAGCTTTGAATCCTATGATTATGGATGCACTTCCAAATTATTTGAGCGATATAATACTGGTAAAGGTATGGTCATCCTAAAAGAAATTCTTGGCTTCCTTAAGAAATGTAGAACAGTCTTGTTTAGGCCAATGCAAAGGCATATCACCCGTTATAATATAGTTCAAAATCTTATAAAACCATGAAAGATGGGAGACATGTATTTATTAATCATCGGGAAAGGATCCATTGAGTTGCAATAGTTTATCAAATGATCCAGCGATTAACCTTGACAAGTGATCCACCACTGGATTCTAACATCATTTCTTACCTCGAATCTCGAGGTCAAACTCTTACAGTAATAGGATCCACCTAATGAGATGGGCCTTATCATCTTTTTTAGACAAAAGGTATTTTAGGGCCAATGACAACTTTAGATCCTATCAAGTGAGACGTACACTTCTATAGTGCGAAGACAATAAGGATGAATTGTTTTTCATTCATGTAATAGTTTAATTGCGCATCATTAAGTTTCCTACTGGCATAGTATACAATGTGAGGATATTTTTCATCATGCTAACCAATAACTACACCTAGGGCATAATCAAAAGCATCACACATGATTTCAAAGGGCCGACTCCAATCGAGAAGTCGCATAATGGGTGCAGAGGTCAATTCCTTCCTTATTCTTTCCAAGGCTTAAAGGAAATCGTTGATGAACTCAAAGGCTTGTCATTGGCAAGAAGATTTCCCGAAGGTCAAAAGATTTTTCTAAAATCCTTAATAAATCTCAGATAAAAAATGGCATGCCTTAAGAGTGATCGAACATCGTGCAGGGTTTTTGGAGGTGGGAGATTAGAAATGATATCAATTTTAGCTTTGTCAACCTCGATACCTTTTTTCGAGATGATGTGACCTAGAACCATGCCTTATTTGACTAATAAAAAAAACTTTTTTGAATTAAGAATGAGGTTTTTTTCCTCACACCATTTCAAAATGAGGGTGAAGTAGTGAAGACACTCAATAAACTAGACCCAAACAGTAAAAAATCATCTATAAAGACTTCTAAAAGGTAGAGAGAGCATTACATAACTCGAAGGGTATGCATCGATAAGTAAAGTACAAAATGGAAAAGTAAATGTGGTCTTCTATTGACCCTTCGATGTATCAAAATTTTATTATAGCCAGAATAACTGCCAAGAAAATAATATTGGTATAGTAGGCTAGTCTCAAACATTTCGTCTATGAAAGGAAGAGGAAAGTGATTATCCCTTGAGACGGCATTCAACTTTATATAAACAATACACACCTTCCATATGGTTTTAATACTATTGGGTAGTAACTCATCTTCATCAGTTTTCACCACCATAATATCATATTTCTTTGCAATAACTTTAATGGGGATGATCAATTCGCTACCAGAGATGGGATAGATAATACCCGCATCCAATAATTTGAGAAACTCGGGTTGGGCGACCTCTTTCAGATTGAGATTAAGTCTACAATTTGTTTCACGAGAATTTTTAGCATTATCTTCTAAGTGTTTCCTATGGATGCACACTGATGGACTTATCCCGTTAATGTAGTCTATGGTCAATCCAAGGTCTTCTTCGTCTTCGTTAAGAACACGTAATAACCTACCTTTTTTTCTTTGTCTAATTCAGATATGATGATAACAAGAAAGGTGTTACAAGTTCCTAAAAACCTATACTCGAGTGTATCGGGTAGTGGATTCAATCTAAGTTAGGGAGATTTCTCAAATGAGGTTGGAATACGTGATATAGAGAGAGATAGAGATAAAGAGAGGGTTGGGATTAGATTCTTCCTTCCCACTTCCATGACAAGGGTAGATTCGAGGAAAGGGTTAACTTCTTCAATTGAGTTTTTAATTTCAACTTCGGACCTGAAAAAGGCAAGACATGCCACTAAAGGGTATTTATTATCAGTTTCTCTAAAGTCCCTTAGATGATATTATCAATAATATCTATATCCTTAGCTTCATCATCATCGGGTGGTTGTTTCTCTAAATTGAACACATTAAGGTCCATAGTCATATTCCTAAATTATAGGTTCAGCTCTATGTTATGACACCTAATGATGACATTATATGTGGCGAGGAATGGATGACCCAAAATAATCAAAATTTGTGCATTAAGATTATGAACTTGTTGGGTATCCAAAACCACAAAATCGATAGGAAAGACAAAGTCGTAACTTTAATTAATACTTCGTCAATAACACCTCTTGAGATTTTAATAGAACATTCGGCAAAGGATAGGGTAATCCAAGTTGTACAAAGGACCTTAAAAAATTTATCATAGGATGGGACTTAATTGTATAGCATCAAGAAGTGGTATATTTATTTGTACATGCTTGAATACTTCAAAAATCTTATAAATTGTGCATTTTTCTTTTATGGCACAAAACGTTAGGGAAATGGGGATTTTGGAACAAAGATCTCCATAGATGGCTCAAAATATGAGGATAAGGAGGAAGTTGGATCCATGGATGGATATTCCTTCTCCCAAATTTCTTAGATTCACTCTCGATGGGTGGTGAGACGCTATTCTCACCTTCGTTGCCAAACCTAAGCATGATAATGGATTTTGCATGCTCTTGGGTGTGTGAAGTGCTCGTGTTGTCTTGAACAACATATTGACACTACCTTTTGTACTAGGATCGGATTGACTTTGGAATATTACCTTCCTCTTTTACTCAACCCATAATCTAATTAGCTCAATTGAACCTCAATTTTGGAAATTGATTGATTGTTTGCGTGTAAGCTTTGATGGGTGGATTGGAGGACATGTTGTGTGATTTGCTAGAACTAAAGGGAGGGGATACAACAGTACGAGGTGAGGGATACAATAGTATCAAGTAATTGAATCGCTCCAAATGCATCCACAAAACCTTTGCCCCTTTTTTGCTAAAACTGATAATGGCATGGCATATCTCAGCCATCTTTTGGTAGGAGAAACACTTTTTAAAAACTAGACGCTCAATTGATTCCACATAGTGATGGAATTCAGTTTAAGAGAAAGTAACCAACTTTTGGCTTTATATTTCAAAGAAAAACAATTGTAATTTAACATTCTCATCTGTGAGTTGTTTTAATTTAATCATTCCACAAATTTCTTCGAATTCATACACATGAAGGTAGGGATCCTCCTAATAAATACCGTGCAAGATGGGTAATAAATTAATTAGTCCCGACTTTAATGCGAAGTTGTTCGCATTATGTAGGGGAAGATGTATGCACGAGGGGTGACTCAACCTACTTGGATATAGGAAATAATTAAGGTAACGGGTTTCCAATTTATCTCCTATCTCAGTAAAAATGGAAGTTGTACCTACAAAAGTATCTAGAATGCAAGGTTCCACACTAGATAAATGGATAGTAGAATTTCTAATCCAACTTCGCAATAACTGCGCTCACTCGATTTTTTATTTAATAAAAAAAGAAAAAACAAATAATCCGACTCAAAATCACATAATCCATAACCTTACTCAAATCCATTTTAATTATTTAATCTAGGTGAAGGAAATTTTATTATTAAAATCTAGTTTTTCATGACTATTCGATGACAATGGGAGTCTTCGAATTAATCTCCCTAATCGGATAGCTCATACACTTTGACAAGGGATAATTTAAAATATGATCAAATCTAATTATAACCTCAAATACCAAATTTATTTATAGGCAGGTGGTCAGTAAAAAGACTCATTAAAAACCACAAATCCTACATATGGTTAAAACAGAACCGATTTGGACCACATTAGAGTAGCTTTTAATTACAGCCTCATTAAGAGTTTTCCTATGAGCTATGTGATATCCTAGGGCTAATATATAATTAATTTTAAATTCAAATTGGTTGTTCGGGTTATGAAAATCTAGAGTAATTTAGTGATTTTCAGGCCAAAGAAGAAGGGTGATGAAATCCCCATTTTATCTTGCAATTCGGTTTTGCCCTTAAATAAAATTTATGCAACTTGTTTTTTGAAATGTTAAAAAATAAGTCCACATAAGGAGCCCATAAAATGTACCTCCGATGTAAACTTTTTAAGGTCATTTGTTTAAAACAAGCCTAAGTTTTATTTAGCATTGATCAGAGTTAAAGGTCTCCAACGTTTCAGTCGTCTCCGAGAGTACCTTGTGCATGTGGCAAGATTGAACTAGTATTTATAGCGCTCTTGCACAGTGTCTTGATTTTTTTGTCTCTTTTATTTTTTTGATGAATGTGTTCCCGAAATATAACGCAAAACTACACCAAATGTGAAGTGTGACACAGAAATATTAAATACACTTATAATAGCACATTCACTTACGATGTAATGTGACACAAGAAAGAGAAAAGGAAACAAATTATTAAATAACACTATAAGAATATTATTTTTGAATACTGAAAACATTAAGATTATATTCTTCTGGAATTGTTATTATTTTTTGATTTTTTTTTAAAATTGATCATTATATATTTTTTATTTTAAATTAGTCCAAAAGTCAATACTTTTAAAATCGATACAAATCTTCGAAAACGGCGCCAAAAGCTTGTTGTAAATTTTAATTGATAAAATTACTGCAAGTGCATGAGATATTGAAATATAACGAGAGTAAGTATGGGCCGAACCCATAGAGATTTGGTCAATTTTTATAAACTCTAGACTTTCTATCTAGAATAAATGAGTGTATAGATATGATTAAGATCTAAATTAAAACAAGAGGAAATGAATTTAATGACTATTAATTATATAATGAAGTATGGAAGAAAGAAAGAATGTTGAACCAATTTATCAATTTTAATTAAAATTAGACACTAATTTAATTCCGTATTTCTGAATTTATAACTCAAAATCGAACGACCCTCGTTGCGTACATTCCAAAAAATACAAGAATTAATGTTCACAAAATATTTTAACGTGTCTTAAATTAGATACCTTAAATCCCTACTCCATCAAAAATATCAATTTTAACTTTTAATGTTGCATATAAGCATGACATGTCAAACAAATTAATATAACTATAGCCCATCAAATGTTACAAAATTAAATATTTAAAATGTGATTTATCAAAAAAAAAAATCGAGGGTATAAAACACACGATCGTATAGTATTAGGTGAATACCGGATTTTTATTTCAATTAACACACAATGGGAAGTACTACTTGATTAAATTAATGCGCAATTTTAATAAATCATGATAAAATTCAACTAGTCCTATAAATGAAATTACTCATGTGTCACATTTGAAACACAAATATTGCAATATGAAATAATAATTTTCATTAAAAAATGACATACAAATTTCGAGTTCAAGACTTGAGTATCAACACACAATGTTCCTCTTCAAATTTTCACAAAAGTAGACTCATAAACACTAAAATGAACACACAAGGTATAATATTTTCGTTTTACAAAATTATATTGTCCCAAATTGTATCCTTCTCTCAATATTGGCTCTAAAATTATCCATTTAATGAAGGTCAAAGGTCCTTTTATATAGATACAAATTCGAGTTTGATGGAATTTTTGGTATTTTACAAAACCATGGTTTAATTAATTAAAAAATAAAAGGAGGGTATGGGCTAAGGATTATTTTATTTAAAAATTTGGGTTGCTGATAATAGATCATGGCAAAATATTAACTTTGGTTCCTTTTTAAAAAAGAAATAAAAAGAAATCAGGAATAATGGAGGTTAAATGGAGGATATATTACAAAATTAAAAACTTTGGGATTATAACTATAAAAATGAGAAGATATATACTTGGTTGGCTGAAGGGTTTCTCGCACTAATGGAGATGGGCAGCGATCCAATAGTTCTAGCATTTCTACGTGGAACGCCAAGATGGCGACATGTGTCGTCCATGATTAATTTCATAAAATGAGTAACCCCCCCCCCCCCCCCTACCCCACTGCTTGGATTTGAAGTCTCGCCAAGGGTGCATTACTTATTTCCCGTTTTTCATATTTTAAAAATAACACCCTAATTTTCATATCTTTCTCATGCGACCTCCTATTGACGAGCAACAAGATCCAACATTAAACACTTTTTGAAAATATTTCAATAATGCTTGGATCATGCTGTTTTACTTCGGGGATGACCAGGGCTTTGACTTTGACATTCTTTCAGTTTCGATCTTTGCACACTCATAACTTCTTTGTTTGAACTTAGGTGAACACACCTCTTAAACACAAGTGTTCGTTGATTTGAGGCATACAATTTTCATGAATTGTCCGAGTCCGAAATTGGTAATTTAAATTTACATTTTTGCCCCCGAAAGTGCATAAGTGATAGTTTCTTGCCTTATGTGCTTCCAGACATCGTCGTTCGCGTCGTAAATACTGTAAATATTCCAAATAAACATTGTAAAAGTTATTAAAGATAAATTTTTAAGTTGATGAGTATACAATGCAAGTTTAACGAATCACAGTTTTTTAAAATTGCATTATTAATCTGAATTACGTTTAGTCTTGTGTTTGTCTTGTAAATGTTAAAAACGAATGTAAATGTTCATTATTTTTTATATAATATGAGTAAAGAGGTCTAGATTTGGGTAATTATTCACTCATCAACACACTATGGTAGGAAAGGCTATCTTATGTGTTTATCTTATGATCTTAAAAAAACTCCTAGGAAGATTTAGGCTAGTGTCAATAAGGTTCCCCAAGCTTGAGTTCATCATGTTACACCTACGTGAGTTAGGAGATCTGATTTAGAGGAACTAAAGATTAGGCCTAGTGACTTTGTTTTATTTCACATGACTATAGTTTATGCAAATCATATACGAGTTCAGTTGGGTTTCGTACACCGAATGATATAGGAAGACCAGGGAGGGCCATTAGAAGGACTACAGGAGGAGAGGCTCAACAAAAGACATAAAGTATCCTGGGAATGGTGATCGCGATATAAGTCACCATGATTATTGTTCAGGCAGATGATGTTGGGATAATCACTAGGGCCAGTAGCTTACCTAAGAACCATCATAGAAAGAGTTGGTACAAATTCAGACTCACCCAGCATAGTCGGTAAATAGGGGGGAGTCGGAGTAACTCTTCCAAAAAGCCATCCCTAAGGATTCAGGGAGGAGAGGGAGTGTGATGGGTCAATGAAAGGAGATAATCCAAAGTCAATTATATAGAGTGGAGTGGAGTGATACCCATGATTAAATTTTGGGTAAACTTTTGGCTCATAGGAGTGGAATTGTAGTGATAGAATTCGGTCACCAAAACTATGGAGAGATGCCATGAATAATGAGGAATTTGGAGTGCGGTTTGATTGCAAATCCTCTCATCAGCTGTTTAAATAAGGAGGCAAAGGAGATTTCAATACTTGTTTCAGAAGGTTTGTACAATGGTCGATCATGTTGGGAAGTTGATGTATTTAGTGAACTTCATACCTGATGAGGTGGATACGGAGAATAAAAAAGGTCCTTAAGATTAATAATGGACTCATGGTTAGAATATAGAAGCATGGATAGAACGACTAATACCGTTGTCGTCAATGTCGTATATTTACAATTTAATATCCACGGTTCCATGAGAAGGAAGCCAAGAGAGTTAGAGAAGATAACCAAAGGGAAAGACTGAATTTAATGGTGCTAGTGAAGCACCTGGGTCGAGCTTGAGATAAGTATGTTACATACGAGACATTAGTGATAATTATGCTGGAATGCATGGGTCATAGGGTGTGTGGGTGCCCTAGTTAGTTTTATTTCAAGATAGTACAGGATGAACGAATGTGCAATTAAACTTGTTAAAGGTATGCCAGTGGGGACAATTAGGAACATGTGTGAAAAGTTATGATGGACTGAAATTTGTTCGAGAAAGGAGACAGTCCGACTATATGCATATCAAGGGGAACTATCACAACCGTGGTGAGTTTAAAGGCGGTGGAGGCATATGGAAATCCTTGGATAAGGGAAAACCCCGTAATTTTGGAAAAGTATAGCAGAGTCTCACTTAGTCAAATGCCTAGAGTTGTTTCCACATAAATAAGATATTGTTTAAAACTAGACGAAAAAGTGCCTAAGGATTGCACAATTTTGGAACAAACGCAAGGGCAATGATTTTTGGTAAATTTCGAAAAAGGGGAGTAAGATGTTCCATGCGATGTGAAATGTTGATCATAGGGATGGGTGTTGAATGAGGCAAAGTGAATTTGTCTCCAAGTACACCATTTAGAGATGGAAAGGTTTATCTGAGGTTATGAAACAGGATTTTTGTAATTTTGGTCATAATAACGGGATTGATGTACATATTTGTTAAATTTATATTTGAGTTATCGAAAATCGTGAAGAGGTCAAAGTTTCCTTCGGGTTTGTGGAATGGATTGACCATGATAGAATAATTTTAATTTTGGGGTGGGTTATGTTATTGAATAGTATGTCCAACGTTTCATTTGAGAGAAGAAGTGAACCGAAACAAGGTGTCGTCTAATATTATAATGAATTAGGACGAGACCTTTCAATACCACCTATGACAGGAAGTGTCGAAAGGCGATGGGTATAAAGGTACATTTTGTTCTAGGCGTGTCACCCATAAGTCGATGGGTAGATGGGAAGTGACTAAGTTTGTAAGAGAGGTCGAGAAATACATATTCTAGATTTTGGGCTAATTTGGAGTATTAATTACCATTAGTAAAGCTAGACGTGATAACTTATAGTAGTTTTTTATCTGTATCATGCCTTCTGAGGCTTCATAGGAAAATTTTGTCACCCACATTCCGTTTTGTTAAGAGTGGGGAATAACAAACTTCTCGGACACGAGATGATTTATGGTATGCCAACAAGGATTAAGTTAATTTACATTAGTTTTGGGTAGTTCAGTGATGTTGTAAGAGTTACGTCATCATGAAACAAAATTTTGAAGTCTGACATGAGTAGTCAGGAATTGTTGTGAGCACTTACCTTTAAAAGGGGAGGTCATGAGGTTCGACAAGACGGGGAAGCTAGCGCTGAGGTATGTGGGACCCTTTCTGATCATCGAGTGGGTGGAACCAGATGTGTATAGGCTGGGCTTACACGAGCATCTGCAACGGATTCATGATGTGTTTTATGTGTCATCGTTGAAGAAGTATCGGAGGACCGAGAGGGACTTTTGGCACGTTCTATTAGAGGAGATCGATTCACAACCATATGTCTCTTATAAGGAGATAACAATGGTGATACTTGATCGTAGTGAGCATAAGATGCGGTCTAAGGTGTTACCTGTGGTTCGAGTCCAGTGGGGGCACCACAATGTTGATGAGTCAACATGGGAGCGAGATGAGGATATGCAAGAGAATTATCCAAAGTTAGTCACCACAGATACATCCTAATTTTGGGGATGAAATTCCTTCATAAGGGGGGAGTATGTAACACCTGTATTTTTTAGTATTTATTATTTAATTAATCTGGGCAATTTTAAATTACAAGTGTGTTGTAATTTTATTCAATTAATTATTATGTGTTTGTTTAAATATTAATCGGGAGAGATAATGATTAATATAAACATAATAAGTTTACTAAGTGTTCAGTAAATAATAAGTGACTATTATTATACGTCGAAGTGAGTTAAACTACGAGATTTTACTGTATCTTAACTAGGAGTCGGGTATAGACTATATTGAGGTCGAGATAGGGATTTTTAGTAAAGTGACACGGATGATAATTCTGAGTACGCGGTTGATTCTAAAAAGGTTGAGATAGTCGTAATAGAGTACTCAGAGGTAATAATTGGGTCTCAAGGTATTTTTAGGCATAACCAGACGCACACGAGAGTGTTAGGGTTAATTCGGCATCGCCCATTAGCCTAATTTTGGGAATAACGATATTAAACTTGATTTATGAAATTAGTGACAGCCATAACTCAAATTGAAAACCCTAAATCTGGACAGAAGAAAAGAGAGAGAGAAAGTGAGGAGCTTTTGGGAGCCAATTTGAAGAGGAATTGAGGTGCTTGTGTAAAATTCATCCTCTTCATCAAAGGAATCAGATTCTATGAATCTAATCAGGGAAGTGGTTAACTTGATTTCAATCTAAATTGTAGTATTTCAATTCATATCATAGTGGGTGTGATTAAATAAATTCATTTTTGGGTGGGTTAGCACATGAAAATGGGTTTTTAATAAATTGGACACTTTGTGATGATTAAAATTACAATTGATGATGTGATATGATTCAATAGTGTTGATATATGAAATTTATGAGAAACTCAGTAGAGGACAATGTTTAATTTCGGATTATAGAATCAAAAATTGAATACGATTGAATGAAACCCTAATAAATCCCAAATCAGAAAATATGGAATGATGAGTTAAATAATTGATGATCAACGTTGCTTGGATGATTATGACCTGTTTTAAGCATAAATTAAACGCTGATGATGATTGAATGAAGGTTTAAGAGAAAACCCTAAAGCTCAGTTGAATAACAATAGTTGAAATCAGAATCGGGGAAGAAGGAGGTTTGATCGATTGATCGACGGACCATTATTTTTGACAGTTTTGCTTAGTTAATTATATAAAAAAAAATTTGGATTCATTTCTAGCCTTATTTATTTGAGGAAAATCAATACCGGTATTATATCCTAACAATTATAGGTAGCTATAATTGGGATTAGGAGGGTAAGACAAGGTGTGTCACATAATTAAGGAATTGGGTGAATTAAATTCTAAAGGGTTAAATTACGAGACGAGTGAATGAATTGTGGTATTGTAGATGAGTGACATTACACTAATAAATTAATAAATGGTTGATTAATTAAATTACGAGTCGAGAATTTAGATTTGGGTATTTTGGGGCTAGTGCTACGGGTGTTAGGCACGAGTTAGTCGGGCTTTTATTATATATATATATATATATATATATATGTGTGTGTGTGTGTGTGTGTGTGTGTGTGTGTGTGTGTGTGTGTGTGTGTGTGTGTGTGTGTGTGTGATTTACAAATATCCGTGTAAATGACATTTATATGAATACATACCCCTTTAGTGATATCATAGGAGTTTGCACGATGTGCGTGAATCCCCTGGATAATGAATGCAGGGAGAGTATAGTCCCAAGGTCATATCGCCCGATATTTTAGTGTGTGATTTATTTTCTAAGGTGAGACGATTTGGGTATAATTTGGTTTCACTTTTAAGGGGAATATGACCGCCTCAATTACGTTTGTGATATTTTTACCCAAGCTCGTGAGTGGGTCCGACTTGTGGTGATCGGGTTTGAGTGAGAATACCTGTGATATGATATCACTTTAGAGAAAGCATTTGATGATTTATTACTCAAGAGTGGATGGTTATTATACATGACATGTATCTGAATGTTATAGTATACTAGTACGTATATAATGAGTAGATAATAATTATATACGAGATTAATACATAAGTGGGAATGTATTTATTATATAACTAGTGTAAAATTTATATGATTAAAAAGGGGTTTCCTATAGAACTAAATGAACGTTGTATGACTTAATATAGTTGAACTGATTAAAAGTTAATGAGTAGATAACTTAATAATCAAAGGAAGAATACTCGAGTTAGAGTAGTGCGACAAAAAGATGTGTAATAAGGCTAGTTAGGTGGGTTAGCGTAACTAGTAAGGTTAGAAGGCAATCATTAGGTAAGCACAATCGATGAGGGGTGAGTTATACCTCAAGTGAGTGCGAGACTATCTTAAATATGAAAAGTGTGCATGCATATTTAATTGATTGGAATTTAATGGCGTGCTAAAAATATTTCAAAATGTTTTACTTAGGCTCTGACCTATGTCAAAATATTTTCCAAAACATTTTAGGTGTCTATCCATAGGAACGTCCAGCTTGGGGATTCTATCTAGGGATGCATATGTAATACCCTGCACTTTTATGGGAAATTAAATTCAATAATTTAGTGTAATTTGGAAATTTAAGAAATTATCGTGAATAGTAATTTGTGGAGTTTTTAAGGATTAGATGATTTTTTATGGGTGTTATATTTACTTTTGGGGTTAAGTAAATAAGTCGGAGTATTTTAATTATATGTCGAAGTCGGGTAAAGCAACAGAGGATAATATTTTACTGGGAATACCGCATTAAGTTATGTGGGGTTAAATTAGTGATTTGCGATCAAGTACCTCGAATGGGGATTTCAAGTGCGCGGTTGGTCTCGGAATGGCCGAGATAGTCAGAATAGAGTATCCGGGGGTAATAATTGAGTTTCGAGAATTTTTGGATTAAAAGGAACTCGTAATTGAGTAAACGAGTAATTTTGGGGTTTAATAGGGATAAACCCTCTTTTCTTGCCCTATAAAAGACATGAGAGAGTGGGAGAAAGAAAGAAAAGATAGAAAATAAGAAGAGAAGAAAGGAAGAGTTTATAAAAGGAGAGGAAAAGGATTTTCGGGCCAAACTCCGCGGGATTCGACTCGGGATCGTCGGATTTTATCCTCTAGGAAAGTGTTTACTTGCTTTATTAATTTTGAGCATAAATCTCATATCATAATTGGTAATAACAAACCCTAAAGATTTTAGGCCGGATTTTTGTTGATTAAACGGGTTTTTCGGAAGTTTAACGGGTAAACCCCGAAAATTATTATATTGGAGAAATATTGAAATTAACTGAATTTAGTTGTTGATTTTGGTTATAGGATGCTTGGGACCTATTTTATTTTATGTTAAATTTATTGGTTGGGGCTATATAAGGTTGGGAGAAGGAGTAAAACTGGTTTGAGGTTTGTTAATGGCCGAAACAGGGGGGAAGAAGAAGGTGCCCTGCTTGATCAATCGATCGACGGCCAAGTGTCGATTGATCGATCAAACAGTAATTTTGGCAATTTGCGTTGGTTTAATTTATATGCGATCAATTCCCAAATTAAGGATTTATAGCCTATTTAATTGAGGAAATAAATAAACTTAACTAAGGGAGATATATTTATCCAATTGGGGAAATTTATGGGGACTAATAGAGTGTTTTAAGTGTGTGACACTAAAATTATATTTTCGAGGAAAATAAATAAATTGAGGAATTAGGGAGTTGGGGTTTTCCCAAAATAGAGTGGGGACCTCTAAATTATATTTGGACATGATGTAGTCCTTGGATTCGTGGAAATGGAATCCACGACCTATTTAATTTAAGGGTGCTTGGGTACGAATATTCCTTGGTATAATCTTAGTGGGCATGTAGGCCTATATAATTGTGTAAGTGGAAAACATAATTATATCGATTATGGATGACTATATCCTGCGAGACTGTTAGGATGAATTTGGGAAAATGCGTATTTACTTAGTGTGAATTGGTATAGTTGAAGAAAGTATATAAATCCTTAAGTGTGAATAAGGAACATGTTATTTATCAAGTGAGGGAATACTTTTGAGTTTAGTATCATGAGTGTGCGAATGCTTGAATACTATTACCATGTCGGTGATATTTAGTCCGACCCCTGGTATCCAGGATGGTATGTGAGTGATTCCATGGAAGATGATAGCATTGAGAGACCGCATCCTCAAGTTATAGCTCGTTGGGATGGTTATTATACTAGTGTGTATAGTATATTACTTGTGCATGAGAACATGATATTATATATCACTATTAGAGAAAAGAGATAAAATTAAAATGGATTAATTCTCATTTCAGGATATTATATCCGGACATATATAGTGGTATGCATATGATGAGAGTATGATAATGTATATAATTATTTTAGTATATATATATAAGTTGATTACTGACGGTCTAATGGATCTCGACGATCGACCTTGCCAAGTAGTAGTGTATCGGGGGTTCCTTGTTTGGATTTAGCTTCGCGAGACACCCCACACACGAAAATGGCCTATTGTTGAGACTGGGGAGAAGTTTAACCCTTAGTGCTCTAGTTTTGAGTTTTTCTTATATGAGTATATATATATATATATATGTTTTGTACTTATGGTCTAATGGATCTCGACGATCGACCTTGCCAAGTAGTAGTGTATCGGGGGGTTCCTTGTTTGGATTTCGCTTCACGAGACACCCCACGCACGAACATGGCATAATGTTGAAACTAAGGAGAAGTTTATCCCTTAGTACTTGGTGTACTTAGGATTTCTACAGTTTGGGGGTGACAGATTAGTTAGGCAGCGTAGCTTGACTAGGATGTTTAGAGGGAAGCTCTAGGTGTGCACTATCAGAAGAGAGGTGAGGGTTATCTCATGGGAGTGCGATACCAATTTAAATATGAGATAAAACATATTTTAAAAAATAACACATTTATGCACTTGCAAAATATTTTCATAACTCGGGCTCTGATCTGTTTCTATATTTTTCCTCTCTTGCTATATATTATATATATACGGGTGTCCAGACACAGGGATGCCTGGATGATGATCCATTTGAGTTAGACGTATGCTGCAGCAGTTGTGGATGCATGCAGGTTGAATTTTTAGACGCTTCAATTCTTATGATCTTAATAGGAAGCATTGTAGTAACTTTTGAGCCAAAAGCCAAATTGTATATATTTATTCTTTTACCACCTTTTAGTGCGGCCTTCGATTTGGTTGTATTATATTTGAACCGAGTGTTCGGTTATTTTATCTCTTTCCAGTTTCATTTATTTAAACTATGTGAATGTTTTAATTGTATAGTTTGTTTAAAAAGATTAGTTAAACAAAAGTTTGACGCCAGCCTAATAGTTATTAGTAATTAATTTGGTTTTCGACATTGATGCTGAGAATGATACGTATGCGAATCTTATTTTAATTTGGTACAGGAGTGATCATCTGGTATTTTATTAGGCGGGGTGTCACAGATGGTATCAGAGCATCAGGTTCTAGTGTCTTAGGAATCTGTGCGGGCGTACTATGCTTTCAGGGTTGCTCTCGATTTTTTATAGAGCCTTATGATTAGGATTATTGATTCCTCTTGTGAGATTTTGTTCTCCTGCCATATTTTGAGATTATAGAAATTCTTTTGCGCGCTTCAGATTCATGTGCTGATCGAGGAAGGGTGACCAAGGAAGGTCGTGATGAGGGCAGCAAGAGGCGGGGCGTAGTTAGAGAAGTTAGTGGAAGTCAAAGACTAGTACCATAGTAGAGGTCATTCTCCTTGTGGCATTTTCTAAGAATTGTTGCAACGACTACTAAAGATTTATAGTTATGAGTACCCAAGTACCACTATAGTAGAGAGTGGTACTGAAGTTGAATTAACCGGTGAAGCTAAGGGTTTGAAAGGGGTCTTTGATAAGGACCATATTTGAAGTTAATTCATGCGAAGGCAGTGTACCATTACTAAGTGGAAGCAGAAGGCTCAGAAGCTTTGACTTGGAGAAGGGTATGGAAATACGTAGATGTGAAAATTTGATGAAAATTTTTCACTCGTAGGAGCAATTTTGGAATGGTGGGTGCAGTGATAACCATATTCGGGGGAGCAGGATGTTTAACCCCTAAAGGGTTCTTACGAATAGTTTTTAACCGTGAGTACCCATGATTTAGAAAGAATGAGAAGAATGCAGTTTTAAATTATTCACACAAGGATCGGTCAGACGCCGACAGTGAATAAAGAGATTTATGGATGAGTGAACTTTGTGCTGAATCAAGGTAAGTACAATGAAGAGAGAGTCCTTCCGAGGAAGGATATGCTCACTAGAGAAGTGTTGCTAACACTTATGGAGAATGTATATGTTCATGGACCCCATTGGTGGACATCCACTTGGGGAATTCGTTGAAATAGGGTTATTGAGGCCGGTAATGGAGTTTCCTTTTTATGAAAAAGTTAAGAGGAACTAGTAAAGTGATTGGAAGGATCGCGGCTATGGAGTCCAAGATACTGATAACTTTAAAAGGGTCAGGGCGACCCGAGATGGGGAATGTTGTAATGTGGAGTATAGAACCATACGATTAGTCATTACCCAGTGGGATTTGAGGGGCAAGAGTAAGGTGTCCAGATGGGGCACTGATTAAATTAATTTCAGGTTTAGTTACGGCAGGTGTACCAAGTCCGGGAACCTTTTGGAGTAGCTAGGGATATAGGCGAAGTTGTTGTTATGAGTTTCACCTCATTGGAAGGAGGTATGTTTTGTCTGACAAGATTGAGTCACAGTGTTTTATTAGCTCCAGATTCGTGTGTGATACAAGTTTACAAATAGTATCGATAACGTTATGTAGTATATATTTATGCTTTTTTTCGTGATAGCAGGAATTTATTTTCTTTCATTCGCTATGAAGAGCGGATGGTAGTACTTTGACTTTATATCAGATTGGTATTACTCATTTTGTGTGTGTTCTACAAGTATGGTGCTATTTTGAGTAGAATATAATATTCGTTGTTCGGAGCGATAGCAGGCTAATGATGGCAAGACTATGGAGTTTGTGGTTCCAGGGTGGAACAGGTTGTTGTTGCGATATCTCACCTCAATACAAGTTGAGTTCGCCTTTATTATATGTATGGATGGAACTTCGGTGAGCAGATATTTCTTTATCATGATTCGAGTATGTGGCGACCTTATAGGTGTGATTTAAGGTATGCAGGGTTAATTATTGAGCAGTGAGTTTAAGCTCATTATTGGTTGCGCAAGGAGTGAGTGTTAGTGAGAGTGCTTAGTGGTGTGGCTCCTAGATAGAGATGGGAGTTCAGACCACATTTTGTTGAAAGAGATGATAGGGTTATCCCGGTTGCATATTTAAAGTTAACGGACATCCACGACCGATAAAGTTAAGTAGTAGCGTATTGGAGGGGTTCCTTGTTTGGATTTCTCTTTGCGACACGCTCCACGCATGAACCTTAACGACTTCGGGAGTAGAGAGATGTTATAGGATGCAAGGATGTTGGTTTTGTCGATAAGTTATATTGGGTGGAGGAAAGACTATAGACTATGAGTCATATGATGATGGTATGCTTATGGAAATATATTGCTATGGGGAAGCACTAAAATGGTTCTCTCACCGCAAGTAGGTGGGTAAGACAGGAGTTAGAGAAATTGATTTGAGGCTTATAGCCAGGCCTTAATGGAAAGGAAAATTTTGAAGGAAGTATGTTTAAGGTATGATGTTTGTGACACTTTACAGAGAGTTGGCGCCTCGATTAGTTAGATTCTTCCTTTTCTCTTAGGTGGAATGATAGAGTGGTAGAAGTATGTTAGTAGGTTAGTGAGGTAGGAATTAGGGCGTCCCGTTGTTATGCCTTAGGCCATTATATCTCGATGGACGACGACGCGAGGGAGTAGTGTAACGGGAGGGTTCTTTGTTTGGATTTCTCTTTGCGAGACGTCCAACGCATGAAACCGAGAAAATGTCAGAAGTTTAGAGAGGCCTTGGGCACTAGGGGTATATTTAGGATAGTACTATTTCATGTAGGTAGGAATGCTTCGATTTTAGAATTTTCGGGCAGTGAATCCAGTGGAGTTAGTGGCGTCGATATAGAAATATTAGTTGGTTAAACTTGAGAAGAATGGGATTTTGCGGGTTGGGAAAACCCATGTATGAGTATTACACCAAGGAAATAAGTCCTATTATTTAGAGAATGTGTACGTGTCGCACGTTTGTGATAGTTGTGCATAGAGGTACGGGTTAAAAAGGTGTATGGGCACTTTAGTAAGTTCAGCTTATATACCTCCTAAGCTAGAAGGGATGTAGTATATATAGTTGAAGATTATGCCGAGATGGAAGGATAGTATAAGTATAGCCCATGATAGAGGTGAGTGCGGAATGAGGGTACGGTTAAGAGCTATTGGGTAGTACCATTCCACTTTGAGGTATTAGGATGTGGAGTGATTCACGATCCTAGGCTAGTGTTGCTAGTATCTGTTATATCCAAATTTCGAGGACAAAATTGTGTTGTAAGGGGGGGAGTATGTAATACCCCGCACTTTTATGGGAAATTAAATTCCATAATTCAGTGTAATTTGGAAATTTAAGAAATTATCATGGATAGTAATTTCTGGACTTTTCAAGGATTAGATGATTTTCGATGGGTGTTATATTTACTTTTGGGGTTAAGTAAATAAGTCGGAGTATTTTAATTATATGTCGCAATCGGGTAAAGCGATAGAGGACAATATTTTAATGGGAATATAGCATTAAGTTATGTGGGGTTAAATTATTGATTTGCGGTCAAGTACCTCGGATGGGGATTTCGAGTGTGCGGTTGGTCTCAGAATGGCCGAGATAGTCAGAATAGAGTATCCGTGGGTCGTAATTGAGCTCCGAGAATTTTTGGATTAAAAGGAACTCGTCATTGAGTAAACGAGATATTTTTGGGTTTAATAGGGATAAACCCTATTTTCTTGCCCTATAAAAGAAACGATAGAGTGGGAGAAAGAAAGAAAAGAGGGAAAAGAAGAAGAGAATAAATGAAGAGTATAAAAGAGGAGAGGAAAAGGATTTTCGGGCCAAACTCCGCGGGATTCGACTCGGGGTCATCGGATTTTATCCTCTAGGCTAGTGTTTACTTGCTTTATTTAATTTTGAGCATAAATCTCATATCATAATTGGTAATAACAAACCCTAAAGATTTTGGGTCGAATTTTTGTTGATTAAACGGGTTTTTCGAAAGTTTAACAGGTAAACCCCGAAAATTATTAAATTGGAGAAACTTAGAAATTAACTGAATTTAGTTGTTGATTTTGGTTCAAGGATGCTTGAAACCTATTTTGTTTATGTTAAATTTGTTGGCTGGGGCTATATAAGGTTCGGAGAAGGAGTAAAAATGGTTGGAGGTTTGTTAATGGCCTAAGCAGGGGTGAAGAAGAAGGTGCCTTTCTTGATCGATCGATTGACGGTCAAAGGTCGATCGATTGATCAAACAGTAATTTTGTACTAAGGTTCTAGTGGATCTTGACGATCGACCTTGCCAAGTAGTAGTGTATCGGGGGGATTCCTTATTTGGATTTTGATTCGCGAGACACCCCATGCACGAACATGGCATAGTGTTGAGACTGGGGATAAGTTTATCCCTTAGTACTTGTTTTACTTAGGATTTCTAGAGTTTGGGGTTGACGTATTAGTTAGGCAGCATAGCTCGACTAGGATGTTTAGAGGGATGCTCTAGGTGTGCACTATTAGAAGAGAGGTGAGGGGTATCTCATAGCAGTGCAATACCAATTTAAATATGAGATAAAACATATTCTAAAAAATAACGCATTTATGCACTTGCAAAATATTTTCAAAACTCGGGCTCTGACCCGTTTCTATATTTTTCCTCTCTTAGGTTTAATTTTTAGACGGTTCTATTCTTGTGATCTAGATAGGAAGCATGGTAGTAACTTTTGGGCCGAAAGTCAAATTGTATTTATTTATTCTTTTATCGCCTTTTAGTGCGGAATTCGATTTGGTTGTATTATATTTGAACCGAGTGTTCGGTTATTTTATCTCTTTCCAGTTTCATTTATTTAAACTGTGTGAATGTTTTAATTGTATAGTTTGTTTCAAAAGATTAGTTAAATAAAATTTTGATGCTAGCCTAATAGGTTATTAGTAATTAATTTGGTTTTCGACAGTGATGCTGAGAATGATCCATATGCAACTCCTGTTTTAATTTTGTAATGGAGTGATCGCCAGGTATTTTTTTAGGCGGGGTGTTATAGCTTAGTTGCAGCTCATTTGGAAGTTGCAGGACTTTGCTTTAGACGCATCGTTCCTTTATTCGTAGTGTCGGAACCTCATTATGTATTCATTTGGACAGATCACCCTCATATTTACTATTTTAGTTTATGCATTAGACCTTGTGTATCCAGTTTATTATTTTAGTTTTATTTTTGAAGTCTATTGTTAAGAACCAATCGTTTATTCGGTCTTATTTATTTATATATTTGTCGTGTGTTTATTTCAATTTTTTGTGTGGATGGTTGGATTAGTATTTTATTTCTTCATGTTGTTAATTAATTAAAGATAAAATTTGGCATCGGTCTATTTAATTACTAGGTGGTTAGTAATTTTAAAAATATATTTGACAGTGATGCTAAGAATGAGGCATATGGGACCAACGTTTTATCTTGATAAAGGGTTGGCCGCCTAATATTTTTATAGGTGGGGTGTCGCAAATATGTCCTACTTCTTGACACTTATCGCATTGAATTACTTGATAGGTCGTGATATGGTGAATTTGAGAATAACCTTGTCCACTAGAGTTGGTATAAGGTTGGGTTTGGAGCATAGGTAAGGTTCTAGCAACTTCGTTATTCATATTGATGGGATTGGGAGGATGTACATATCCACCTGATGTGGGAATACGTTCAACAATCTAAGAGACTTTAATGAGTTGGAAAAAGTCTTTAATTTGTAAATGGATAACGGAGGTTTTAATTCTTGGTTGTAATCATCACTCCAAATGCTTACATTTCTTGACATCAATGCTTACATATTTGGTTGCATAACGGAATAATTTGATAAACTTGTTTGCATACTCTGTTATGAACGGATTAGCTTGTTGTAATTTCAGAAAATCCACGGTCAATTGGTCTCTTTAGGCCTCATAAAAGTACTTCATGAAGAAGATTTCCTCAACCCATTCCCACGTTAGGGAAGATATATTATGAATCTGGGATACATCTCGCCACAAAAAATCAGCCTCACTTTCAAATATATAATATGCTAAAACTACTCGAATATTAATAGTAATTCCTACCCCCATTGAATATCTTTGTAATTGGACGTATCCATTTCTCATCCTCACTTTCTCTCGGCTTCCCAAGAAATGTAAGGGTCGTTGTCTCAAAAATTATTTCAGAGCATTCACTTAACATGCTTCATCTGTAGTTTCCTCTTGAACTGGTCCAAAGAGTGCGGGTGTTAAGTATCCTAGAGAAAAATATAACATTTACATAATGCTAATGCTAATGCTAATGCGTAAAAATATGAGTTTTAAAGAGAGATGATATAGAATCAATTTTAATTAAGTTATATTATTAACAATGGTCGTGACAACTAGCAGTTTAGGTTAGCATACGATTATACAACTTAAGACTATCTTAAGAACTCTAATTTTTATATAACCTACTAGTAGCTTACTCCACTTATATTTATAGCATTTCCATGATTTTACAAGCTAACTATTAAGTATACTAGAAATAGGAAGAGGTATATGATTATGTTCTTCATTCGAGAACCATGTTGTTGGTCTCGAAAGGATCGGAGTCGGGAATGAAGTCAAAGTCATTTGTCTCGAATGGGTCATAATAAATGGATCTACTAGAATATCCCAAGAAAATTTCAATGAAAAATTCTCCGTTAGAGGTGGCTTCGGTGTGGAGCATGGGTGGAGAGTAATTATCGTTCCATGAGAGATTGATAGGCTCTTGGAAAATAGTTGGTTAGTCCACGTATTCTCGTATTTTCTTCATTACCTGGATGTTACAAAATATTTGATTAGATAACACCAAATGCTTCATGGAAGTACTATAATTTATCACATCGTTGTCCACTTCTCTAACCATAGTACTGAGTCTAAGAAAATCTTGTTCCTTCAATATGTCTTTCCATCTATTGGTGGGAACTATATCAAAATTAAAAAGCTACGAGTTCCAAATATTCATGATGCAAAAAAGATTTTGTACGTGAAGAAAGTAAAGAAGTTACAAAAACTTTAAAATAACAAATATCTTGTATTATTCTCGTGTAGGAGTCTGAGCTGACGCATTCTAGAATTGCGCTCTAGTACCAATTTGGCATGCACTATTTCTTATATGAATGTACAAGATAGTAACAATTTAATGAAACTAAAGTTAAGGAGGGAAAACATAAGTTTATTCATTAATATTTTATTATATATATTTTACTACCACAGTAGAGGTGAATTATTCACGTTACACTATATCCCAAAACTAAAAAATGACTTAGTTCATCAAGAAATGCCACTCTTTTCTTCCATCTTCCTTAATCTCCTTCCATATAGTTATTTATGCATATATATGATCTACGCATATCACAAAAAGGGAAGTGTTAAGGCTTCCTTATCCTTAAACATCTAGAGTAAAAGGAATCAGCGCGAGTATGCTAAGTAGATTTCAACCACTTCTATAACAATTATATGTATGTAAAAGTTTGAGTGTGTATGGAGTTAACTGTTTGGTAAATAAAGAATAAAAAATATTTCTCATAAAGAAGATCACGGATTTTTAAATCGATAGTGTTATATTTACTAGTTTACTAATTGGTATAGAAATGATTAAGCACGATTAGTATAATCAAATAACAATGTTAACACCAAACCTTGGAGGAAAATAAATAAATATCTAGGCACACTAATTAGAGTTACGCTCGTATGTATGTAGCGATACATTCAGGCTCTCAAATGTCTGAGACCTTAGGCCAAGTAGAAAAATTCCTTGGGATAACACGACAACCTACTCCCTAGTAAATAGTAATGCATATAACAAAGATATTCGGCATATAGGTTCATGGGTGAACTTACTCAATCATTGCAATAAACTCATGAAATCAATTATTAGATGAGAAGGGCTTTAATTGATCCAAATGATCCATATTCAAGTATCAACGATATTTAACAACATATGTAGCATGGCACTATCATAGCATGCACATAATAAGAATAATTCATGGCTATCATAGTGTGATATCAAAAGCATTTCTATCAAATACATCGGAATTACTATTAAAAAAGCAAAACCTTCTTTTTAGCTATAAAGAACGTAATTAAAATTGATTGAAGTCAGGATCGGGAGGGTCAGGTGCTTGATAATTTGTCATTCAGCAAAATTTGAAATGTATATTATTGGTAATAGGACTAAATTGTAAAAATAAATGAAAAAATTGTATTCTTTAAAACTTAGGGACTAATTTGCAATTTTTAGAGTTTAAAATATAAGGCTTAAGGGCGTATTGGAAAATGGCATAGAATAATTTTTTATTAAAATTTATCAAAAAGTATGTAGAAAACATCAGGGTCAAAATTCTAACTTAAGAAAACTCGAAAAGGTCAATTTGTAATTTTTAGAAAATACTTTTAAACTGAAATATTTGGCTTTTGTAAGTTTGGCTAGGGTTGAAAAACATTTCCTTATTTTATAACATATTGATCAAAGATATTTTAAAAAAATATTAGGAAAAAAATCTGAAATTTTTTATTAGTCACGCGCCCTCGCGCGCCTAGGCAAGATTTTTGGTTGAAAAGTTCATCTTTGACCTCTCGACAGTTGACCTAGGTTTTGATAAAACTTTGTGCTTTAATAACTTCTTATTTCCTACAACATTTAAGATGATGCTTCTTTAATCAATCCCACCTAATTTTTCATAAGGATTCTAAATATATAGGTTTCATGAATTGAGCTTCAGAATTCATCGAGTTCCAACTACTGCGGGTTTTTTAGGAAATTTGATCAAACATTCGTCGATTTACGGAGTACAGAAATGGATTTTAAGCTTATGACTAGGTTTTTCCTATCCTAAGGAATAGTTTGACTTTGGTTTGAAGGATTGAGGTATCTTTATTGAAGGGAATTTTAAAATTTCAGTTTCTGAAATTCGAAAATACTTTTGTGAAACTGTGTTTAAAAACTTATGACTTTTTATAAATGAACATTACACTCGAGCTCCGGGGATCATAAGAAACTCATTTCTCACTTTGAAAGAGGATGAAAGTAAAGGAATGAAGTTTCGCCATTAAAGCATAAGCTTTAATGGAGTTTTTGAAGGTTTCTACCTATACGAGCTATTCCACACATAAGAGTTTTGTTTCTTTGATTGGGTTTTGTATTATTGTGGTACAAAAATTGTTTATGATCATAAAAACAAGAAATAATGAACAATATCATAGGTTACCAGTTTGGAGGGAAAAAATGCACGTTTAATTTAATTGAACTGGTGAGATTTAAGGCTTGATTTCATGGGGTATCTATACTATGAGCTAAGGACAATTGATTGGTGCTTTAGGGAGGTGGATTCTCCTTGCTTTTAAGTGGATAGAAATTAGGATAAATTTTGTCACATGGAGAAATGGTGTAAGGCATGTGAATTTTTTCATTTTATGGTGATTGGATGCTTTGTTGTAATGGTAGGAAAGTCTAAATAAGTTGGTTTTTGTTTCAGTCCTTAAAGTGAGAGTTTTACATTAATTCTATAATTAATATAATAATTTTTCATGTTTTAGGGAAATTTGTGTATTTTTATGAAAGTTTAGGGGTTATGATTATAAAATTAGATTAGTTGAGGTTTAAAGGTTCAATTTGATATAAATTTGGGGTCTTGGGGTGAAATAGAGATTGAGTTAAACTTTTTTCAAACTTTAGAGGGGTAATTTAGTTATTTTGTAACCTTAGGGGTAACTTAGACAATTAAGTGAAGTTGTAGTGTTTTATTTATACTTTCAATGTTATTACGGTGTTTTTTAATTTAACTAAATTATAAGGGGGCATGAGGGAATATATGTGATTATCGTATAGTAGTTGATTGTTCTAGGATTTATTACTACGTGGGTATTACATACTCACAGATTCGAAACCTTTAAGCTCTTATGCTCTTTCTGTATCCTTGTAACCTTCTTCGGATTCACTCTTGGACACTTTCACAGAACCACACAATGCAGGCACGTTTCGCGGCTCAATATCAGACTGATCTTACTTGTCTCGTGACCAGTCCAATTGCCTCTTAGCACAAACACGATGTCCACCACATGAAACTCTCACAGTATATAGTGTAAGACCCGTATAGAATAACACGTCTAGATCAAACTATCCCTACACATATATTTGAAGAATAAGTAATCTTACCTTAACATATAATCCGTATAGAAAAACGTTTTGAATTATTACTACCATGAACCTTAAAAAAGTACAAATTCCAAAGTTACCTTTAAGTTTCAATAATTAGAAAAACTCCCTACAGTTTTCAATTGACTTTTAAACCTTCTAAATGATATGTATATTCCAAAATTTCTTTACAAATAACTTCACTACCACTTAGTATTACAAATCAGCACCTCATAATACTTTCTTAAGTTTTGGAAATTGTACAAACACCCCAAAAGTTTAAAAATTAAGGAAGTAGGACTTAAACCTTAAAAAAAAACCGTAGGGAAAAAACCCAAACCTAAACCTTTTAACAGCTTTCTTATCATCTGGGTTGACAAGAATGCCAGCAAAAACCTAGGGGAACATATGATAAATGAAGGTAAACCAACACTCTTTTATACACCAAACTTTCTCACAAAATCCTCCCATTAAACCAACCTAATTACCACCCCAAATTCGACCAATAGACTCCCCATAACTTCCCCTATATAAAACCTCTCTCAGCTAAGAGAATTCAATATATTTTGGCATTTTCGGGTACACTATTATTTTATGTCTATAGCTTGATTCTTTCAATTCAGTCATGTTTCTGCAGTAGAGTGGGATCCATTTATGCAGTTATATGAAATATTTTACATAGAAATCATCAGTTAAGGGTCAAATTTCAGAAAACCCCATGGAAGCTTGAGTTTCAATGGTGAATTCTGAGTTCCTGACTCTAACGCAGCTTTAAACTAGGAATATTTATCCTTAGACTTATAGGATTACAACATATAGTGTAATTTCATTATAGTAATCATATAAGTTCATTGTTCATTTCTTTCAATTCCGATAGTTAAAATTTCATAATCAAAATTCTCCATCGATAGTATGAATTAAACCTTTAAAGCAAATCTATTTTGCTCTCAATTCGCATAGAAACCAAACTATATCACTTTCATACTTCAAATTTCAGTACAACTCTATGAATATCAAGTTGAAATTTTTGATATTTTACAATATCTGGATATAAGGTTATGGTCAACCTAAATCTTTAGAAGTTATATTTTTTAAATCCTTGTGAAAAATTAGGAACAATGGCTTTGGAATCATCTAAATTGGTATTCTATAGAATATTTAATTGGCGATCAAAGTTTTCAAACCTTAGGTCAAAATTCGAAAGGTTAAACATGAAGTGAAATACATGCATGCGAGTATGGTCAAACACAACGCGTGGAAACATTGACCTATCACGTGAGAGCACGCGACCAATCTGAAAATTTTGAAAAAATTGTAAAAAAAATTATTTTATTTTTCTGGTCAAAATGATATATTATTACACCCTATTTCGATAAGCAGAGAGCTAATTCGACATAACCCCTAAAAAGTAAATTTTAATTTTAAAATTATTTTTTCACATATACCCCAAAAAGTTTTTCAACTACTGTATTTTCACCCCAAACTTTTTCTATCACTTTTTGACATTATTAGGAACAAAAAAGTCTCTTAGCATAAATCATAAAAAGTTTAGGAACTTCATTACTAAAAATTAAACTTTATTTATATTTTATACCCCAATATTTATTTTTCTACACAATTTTGTAACTTTACCGCGCTTTTAAATATTTCGCAAACCTCATTCTTACACCAAAATACATTTCTTTGTCATAATTACACGGACTACCACTCAACCAACTCCCCGAAACTTTTCAAAAACCCTAACAAGAAGTAGATGGTTTCTTATTCAATAGTATTTTGATTTAATGCTTTTGATTATGCCTTTTTGTTATATCAATATTTGATAGACCAAGTATATCACATTCTCATTGTTGAACTCATTTGAGTAGTTAAACTGTTTACGTATAATTGATTTGAATTTTAACAATGATTATGCAATCAAAGTATTTCATAGGATGTAATTTTACCCGGTCATATTATAGCATACAATATGACCAAGGAATAATCTTTCATTACACCCACGACTGTATTATTGGGCCTATAGGACTCACATCATTGAGGGTCTAGTTATTGATGACATAGGTAATATCTATAATTGACTTAGCACTGTTGCTTTTATCTCCAATATATGGATTGATTATCTCTAATTTTATTGAACTGCCATTCTTATATGTATGTCTATTACCCTAAAAAACCTCTAAACGGACAATTATGGGTTATTTGTTTAGAAACTATTCTGAACCATTTTCAGTTCTAACTAGATATTTCTATGTTTTTAGATTTATCATTCTAGGAATGAACATGTTATCTTATCCTAACATTGAGTCCATTTCATATTGATTTTCTTGTATTGACTCATCAAAATCATGTTTTGAACTCTACATAATAGAAATTATCTACTTGGAAATTTGCCTTACGTTTTTGAAATTTTAGATGGACCCGGGCAATAGAGAATGCAGCATCTCCTTGACCTCGAAAAAATCTAATGAATCACCTCGTGCGATATACTTGAAATACTTAACAATGATTATGAAAAAATCTAATGAATCACCTAAAAAATCAATCACAACACCGAAGACCCCATTATAATTTCCTATGCTACTTACTACATGTTAAAGAACATTAATATTATTAAGCTCTTTATTATCATTATACTTTCGCTATTTGATTTATTTCCCAATTTACACCTATAAAACCAAATCCTTGTCACTCTTGATTATTCGAGACGTGACAACATGGTTTCAGAGCATCTTACTTAAGAGTAGCAAGTTTATTACTCCAATGCAGACACATTTAAGGATATAGTTATTTTACTCTTTCGTGACTTCTTTAAGTTAAATTGGGTACTAATTATCTTTCATGCAACAATGAATGTTTAGGACAACATTTACTTAAACACCAATGGTGTTGATCAAGAACAATTTAACCAAAGAATCAGAGAAGAGGGGTATAATAAGTTGTGTAAGGAAATTAGGGGCATCGATCGGGAGTGGGCAATAACAACACCAAATATTAATCATCGTCTATTAAAATGTCATTTATTGGGGGAGGAGAAGGTGATGAAACAAGCTCAATGATTTGCCAAAGATGAAGAATTTCTGAAACAAGCGATTTATTTAGCTTGGAACATTGCGCCAGTTGGAGAGTTGCGTGTGAATTCACCTTTATCTCTCGATGATTATGGAGCATATTTGTCATCTCTCGATGCTACTACATCTTCATTAGACTCAAGCACCAGAGGTTCTGAAGAGTAAAATCAAGAGGACGGACATCTTTTAGACAACTAAAAAGGCTCATGATCACTGTAAAATAAATAAATGAGACTCAGTATAAGAGTAATGTAAGAATAGAATGTTATGTTACTAATACAAGGGACTAGAAACTAATCAAAAAATTCAGATGTTTTAACAAGTAGTTTTTATGTTATATATATGTTAAAGTATCCTTATAAAACTTAAAGGATCTTTTAAGTTAACTCATTACGTTTTATAAATTATTTTATGATTATATGTGCTTTAATTATTCTTTACTTCTATCGGATAGTGAAAACTCGCAACATTAATGCAACACCTCAATTAGAATATATGTCAACTACACCATCTATAACTATGGATAACATATCCAACTGCTTAGAAGAACTCACTGGACTGACACAAGAACTTTAGAATCCAATAGTTGGGACTGAAATACATATAGAGGTTCAAAGAATGAATTCTCTGAAAGAATTTATAAGGCAACAAATCCCTTCTTTTCACTGGAAACCTAGAGCATCAGAAGTCGAATATTGGTTTAGGAAAACTTTAAAGGTTCTGAAAGAAGTGGAAATAGTACTTGAACTCCGAGTGGATTTAGCCCTTTATTTATTTGAAAATGAGGCTGATCACTAGTGGCAATCGCTGAAACGTACCCTGAATAAGGAAAATTTGACATGGCCACAATTTGAAGAAATGTTTTTCAAAAAGTATTTTTCTGAATCTTTACGTGATCAATTGACGGTAGAATTTTTGGGACTCCGAAAGAATAATAAGATGGTAGCACAATACAAGGTTCAATTCACAGAACTTTCCCATTACGCTGAGGAATATATTGATATTGATATTAAGAAACGTAAACATTTAAATTGAGGACTCAAAGCTAGCGTCAAGACTTCTTTTATTCCTTTACACATTCATGAGTTTGGTAAAATGATCAAAGTAGCCAACTTATTGATAAGAACCCAAATCCCATTGGGACATCTCGTAGTAATTTTCCTATTCCTCAAAATAATTCTGATAATCATTCACCAAATCATTCCATATGAAATTGCCCCAATTTTAAGCCAAATGAAGGATGATCATTCAGTCAGATTTAACTCCAAAATAGTTGTACTACCATTCGTTATCATGAATGCAATACTCCTGCACACATCATACCTCAGTGTCTCAAGCTTGGTAAACCCAATTATAATCTCAAACCCATTACAAATACTGACAAAAACATCGAACCATGACGAACCGTGAAAGGACCTCCAGCTACACTAGGAAAATCTGTTCATAAACCTCCGCCAGGAAATTCCAATAATCACGGATCTATGCTCAAAAAATAAACTCAATGCTAATATGTTGCACTTCTAAGGCAAACAGACAATCACGATGTTATTAAAGGCAATATTTTACTTTATGATCATGTATTAATTGATATAGGATCATCTCACTCGTTTGTTAGCTCAAAGTTACCTTAGCAAATCTTATTCCTATTTCTTTAGATCATTCGATTACTATAAGTATGCCCATGGGTACCATCGCCAGAACATAGTAGGTTTGTAAAAATTGTGAGGTAAGACATGAGGTAGGAACCATTATCTTTGATCTAGTTGTCTTATAAATAATAGGGTTCGATATCATTGTTGGGATATATGCCTTATCTACCAACAATGCATATATTGAATGCTCATCTAAAAAGGTGATTTTTCAAAACTCTAAAACCTTAAATAGTAGATTTCGGGGACAATGTTGTAGAACTTTCTTAAATATACCCTTTTATTCTTTAAAAATTCTTGACAAATATAATGATGTATCTAGAGAAATTGAATTTGTAATCAATATTTTGCCCAATACAACTCCCCTTTCTATACCAGCATACCGAATGGAAGCTCTAGAACTACGGGAAATTTGAAACCATCTTGATGAATTATTAACCAAAGGGTTTATTCGAGCAAGTTCATCTCCCCAGGGTCAATCGATACTACTTGAAAAGAATAAAGATGGTTCATTCCGATTATGTATCGATTACCATAAACTAAACCAGGTCACCATTAAGAATAAATATCCTCTACCTAGAATAGGTGATTTAGTTGATCAATTACGAGGAGCCAAAGTATTTTCAAAAATCAATTTATGTTCCAGATATCATCAACTAAGGGCAAAGGAAGAAGGGGTACCAAAAACAACCTTCAGAACTCGGTATGGACACTTCAAATTTTTAGTATTGTCTTTCGGACTTACGAACTCCCCAACTACTTTTATGGACCTAATGCATTGTGTATTTTAACCATTCTTGGACCAATTTGTGATCGTATTCGTTGACTATATCTTAGTATATCCATAAAATGAAAGGGATCACGAACATCATTTACAAATGATATTAAATGCCTTACGATATCACCAGTTGTATGAAAAGAATAGCAAGGGTGGCTTTTAATGAAATAGGTGAAATTTTTAGGACATGTTATTATAGAACTAAGAACCAAACTATAGCTACCAAAAATTGTTGCAATTAAGGAATGGCCTGAACCCACTACCAGAATCGAAGTTCGTAACTTTCTAGGATTAGTTGGTTATTATTGAAGATTTGTAGGAGGATTCTCCACTATTTTTCCGTCTCTCATGAAACTAACCCTAAAGGATATACTATTTAAGTTGAATCCAAAATGTACTCAATCCTTTTGTACCTTGAAAGTACATTTGACTACTAACCGTGTACTAACGATACTTTCAAGTACTTTATGCTACGATATATTCACAGATGCCTCCGTACAAGGGCTAGGATGTGTGAAAAGTAATAGAGTATGGGTCACGACAACTGAAAATCCATAAACACAATTATCCAGTTTATGATCTGGAATTAGCCACTATCGTTTTTGCCTTGAAAATTTGGTGGCATTATTTATATGGAGTATAATTTCAATTATTCTCGGATCACAAGAATTTTAAATACATATTTATCCAAAGAGATCTGAATTTGGGACAATATAGGTCGATGGAACATTTAGAAGACTACGACTTTCAATTATAATATCACCTAAGTAAAGGCAACAGAGTAACAGATGCCTTAAGTTGTAAAACTAGTGGAAGGCCAACTAGAACACTCGCATATTAAATTATACTTACGGTGACAGACTATAATATTCCAAGTAAAACATCTATTATTCTTCATAACATAATAGCATACCATCTCTTCAGAGAAGGATAATTGAGTAACGAGCTACGGACAAAACTCTCACCGCTCAACGTCGACAGATTGAACTTGGAAAAGTAAGAACATAATGGAGATATCACCCCAACAATGGAATGTAATTTCAGAACCGAATATGTGTACCTTTGAAATCCAAGCTAAAGGAAGAGCTCTTATAATAAGGTCATTATTCATCCAAATAACACCAGGATGTACCATGCACTTAAATGAATTTTTGGTGGGCAGGAAGCAAAAGAGACATCCGAACCTTTACTGTCAAATGTTTAACTTGTCAATAAGTAAAAATTGAACACCAACACCCAAGTGGACTTTTTCAACCTCTTCCAATCCCATCCTGGACACGCAAACATATTACGATGGACTTTTTTAGTGGATTACCTCCTACAGCTCAAGGATATGACTCAATTTGGATAATCATTGATCGAGACTGACTAAGTCAACTCACTTTCTTAAAGTACGTACCACCAATTAATTTCAATGAATCGGTAACATACAACTTCAAGAAATCATTATATTACATGGAACTCCTTTATCTATTATATCTGATCGAGATCCTTAGTTTGTGGTATATTTTTAGGAAGATTTACAGAAAGCCATGGGAACTAAATTACTTCTTAGTATCGTATATGATCCCCAAACTGATGGACAATCCGAACGATCAATTCAAACCTTAAAAATATGTTAGAGCATGTGCATTAAATCTGGCAAGAAGTTTGAGTGATCACTTAGCATTAGTAGACTTTTCTTATAACAACAGTCATCAACATAGTATTAAAGTCGCGCTATATGAATCACTCTATTTAAGACCTTACCGCTCTCCACTTTGTTTGAATGAATCTAGAGAAAATCACGTATTTGGCTAAAAGATTATAGCAGAAACCATCGAGAAAGTACATCAAATCAAGATAAGATTAAAACAATCTCAAAGTCGACAGAGAAGTTATGCTGATAATCGTAAACAATCCCTTGAATTTCAAGAAGGAGACCAAGTTTTTTTAAAATTATCACCTCGAAAAGGAATTATTAGATTTAAGAGAAAAGGAAAACTCGCACCACAATACATCGAACCTTTAACCATTAGCAAACGTATTAGCCCAGTAGCCTATCGGCTAATATTACTGTAAGGACACAAATTTCCAATTGAGTCCTTTGTTGTTTTGGCTCAATTCTGGACAAAAACGTTTATGTCATAGGATAGTGTTCATGTATACCTACTCAAGCCTATGATGTGTTTACTTGAAGACGTAGCGGCAAAGAGTATAAAGATTCATCAAAAGTCGTGGTTTGTGTGCCTTGTTTCAACGTCATCAACAGTGATTCCATGCTCCCAAGGTATGAATGCATTTATGTATATATAGGAGCTTGGAACATGTTTTTTATTGGGTGTTAGGTTTTTAAAACTGCATTTTGTTTTCAGAATGGTTTCCATTAAAAATTATATATAAAGTATATAAAAGTTTCTGGGCTTAAAAAGAATTTTTGAACATTCAGTACGTTCGTTTGAAGTGTCGTTCGAACGAGATTGTCGTTCGAACCACATGTCGTTCGAACGAGATTGCCAACAACTTCCCATTAAGGCATACTGGAACTTCGTTCGAAATGTCGTTCGAACGAGATTGTCGTCCTAATGAGATTTCTAACGAGCTTCTAACGAGTTCATACTAGAACTTCGTTAGAAGACTCATTCGAATGAGAGTTCGTTCGAACGAAATGTCGTTCGAACGAGACGCCAGGCGGGAACAGTTTTTTGTAGTTTTGAGTAGTTTTTCTCCCACTTCCCCACTTGTTTCTTAACCAACTTTTTACAGACTTTATTATGTGCGGGAATAACATTTTCCAACTTAACTTTTCCATTCTATTCCATCTCTTTGAAAGTGTTTGAGAGCAAAAATTACAAAAGGAAAATGTTTATGTTTTGAGTGAGATTTTTACATAGAGAAAAATATACACCACTCTAATTTACACTCAATTGTTTGGTTATCCAAGTTTCAATATATATACATCTTGTGTGGAGTTTTGGAACCGGGTTCATCTCTTCCGTTCAAAGAGAATTTTTTGGGTTTTCTTCTACATCCCTTAAAGAAGAAGAGTTAGTTTTGCTGCGGAATTCTCATGTCGTAAAAGACACCACGTGTGGTTAGCGGTGTACCTATTTTCCGATTGGTGAGTCCAAGATCGCGGTGGATCTCGGTGGTTATCCTCTAGGAAGAGGTGGTTATAAGAAGACGCGTCAAGGCTTGAGAGGGTTCGAGTTGAGGAAGTAAGTCATCTGTCTTGTAAATGTAATTCCGTACTTAGTGGATTTGAGGCTAGGGCCGTCCGAGGTTGTTTCCCGTTTTGGGTTTTTCCTTGAACATCGCAGCGTAGTGTGATTGATTTATTTTTATCTTGCATAATGACTTAGAACTCATGCTTAGGATAATTCAAGATAAAAATGGTTTTAATTGTCACACTTAATTTAATTGGTTTCTAATTAAATTTGGGTAATTGTTTATTTAATTCAAGTCTTTCGTTAAAACTGGTTTGGCCTACTTTGGAAATATTGATAATTATGACTTAGGCTTATTCTAGGACTTGATTTAATTGGTTTAAGTGAAATTATCAAATGTGTGTGTTTCAATTAATTTTCACTTGGGCTTAATTTCAATTTAGAAAGAAATTAAAATTTGGTATGTTTGTGTTGTGAACCATCTTACGCTTCCGCATCTAAAAAGGAAATAATATTTCTTAAAGAAATTAAAAAGGGGGTCGTCCCTCCGGGCGTAGTCTTCAATTACCCCATGAATCGGACCAAATTCATAACGTATTTCATGTATCTCAATTGCAAAAGTATATTGCTAATCCAAACCACAAATGGGGCAGACTATCAATACAAGTAACCACGACATCGAAGAAAGACTAATTCAGATTGTAGGAACACAAGATCGAATACTTTGCACAAAGACAATTCCTTTAGTGAATGTTCTTTGGAAACATCACAATCATGAAGAAGAAACTTAGGAACTTAAAGATGTCATATATCAACAATATCCCGAACTATTTGAAGTTAATTTCGAGGACGAAATTTATTTTTGGTGGGGAGAATCGTAAGACCCGGATAGAACAACGCATCTAGATCCAACTATCTCTACACATATATTTGAAGGAAAAGTAATTTTACCTTAACATATAATCAATATAGTAAAAAGTTTTGGATTATTACCACGATGAACCTTAGGAAAGTACAAATTCCAAAGTTACCTTTAACTTTCAATAATTAGCTAACATCACCTAAAATTTTCAATTGACTATTAAACTATCCAAATGATATGTATATTTCAAAATTTCTTTACAAATAACTCCATTACAATTTAATATTACAAATCATCCCCTCATAATACTTTCCTAATTTTTAAAACTTACACAGAGACCCAAAAGTTTGAAAATAAAGGAAAAAGGACTTAAACCTTAAATAAAAACCCTTAGGGTCTAAACCTAAACCTTTTAACACCTTCCTTATAAGATGGACTGATAAGAATGCCAATAAAACCCCTAGGGAACAAATGAAAAAAAACCTAAACCAATACCCTTTTATAGACCAAAATTTCTTCACAAAGTTCTCCCATTAGACCAACTTAATTACCACCCCAAATTAGACCAATATACTTCCCATAACTTCCCCTATATAAAGCCTCTCTCAGTTAAGAGAATTCAGTACAAACACCATCTCAAATACAAAGCTTATATTTTGGCCTTTTTATCAAAACTATTATTTATGTGTATAGCTTGATTCTTTCGATTCAGTTATGTTTCTGCAGTAGAGTAGGATCCATTTATGAAGTTACATGAAACCTTTTACGTAGAATTCATCAGTTAAGGGTCAATTTTTAGAAAACACCATAGAAGCTTGAACTCCAATGGTGAATTCTGAGTTCGCGACTTTAAACCGATTTTATAGTGGGAATAAATCCTTAGACTTGTAGTGTTACAACCATATAGTTTAATTTAGTATTCACATATGTCCATAGTTTATGTTTTTTAGTTCCGAGAGTTAAAATTTAAAACTCCAAATTCTCCATGTACAGTACGAATTAAACCTTCAAACCAAAACCATTTTGTTCTAAATGTGGCACCCCGACTAATTAAACACCGGTTAGCTACTCCTTTATAAAATTAATTCAAAATGCCAAGTTGGCTCAGTTAATAGCATCACTGTCGAAAACATTTTTAAAGATTACTAACCACCTAGTATTTAAAAAGTAAGTGCCAATTTTATTAAATCTGATTAACCTGCAACAAGAGTAATGAATAACTAAATAACACCATTCACCATACTGAAGTAAAAAGAATAACCATCACAAAATGTAAATAAAACCCGGAGGAAAAACTCCTCAATACAATTCCCACAACTGATAAGTAACTAAATAAATAACTAAAACTGAATACTGAGCAATACATGCTAGAGTCTGAAAACTGAAATGTAAAAATGTCTAATAGAATTGGGCAACATGCCCTACAACTGATAGATACTGAGACTGGAATCCATATGAGAGAAGCGTCTACATGCAAATCCCTGTAGCTTCCACAAACAGCTACAGCTCGTCACCTGAATGAGAATCCTATGCTTGGTGTCCTTGTGGCTGGGCACCTAAAAATGGTTTTACAAAAAAATATATTTGGAAGCAAATGGGTCAGAGCCCGAAAGTGGAAATCATTTTAAAAACCTACAAGTGCTTTAAAACATTAAAAACATTAAATGCAAAGTACATGTTAGGACGTGCACTCACATTAAATTCTCACCTCTCGACTAACTGTGCACTCCTAACGAAAGTACCCATCTATAACTACCCTTTCCACTAGCTAAGTGACAACGTAAACTAGCTAGACAACCAAAGGTTCTACCCATTTTTACTCGGTTAATTTCACATAACAACGCTCGAAATTTTTAATAAAGGTTTCACGTAAACTCAGTTATTAAGTATGCCATTGATATAACTATTAGCTAACTCATTATATATCTCGAAACAATACCGGAATATTTTTACAACATTAACATGAGGATTTCCATAAATTTAATGTATATTATTCACATCATAAATATACGATACAAGCACCTCGCAATCTAAGCTATGGTGCACACATACTCTGCTATCCATCCCGGTACATCACGTACATAAGGATTACATATTCCGAATCTCTCAGGAATAGTTTACCGAACAACATCACAAATAATGGAGGCGAACACAGTCACCATCACATGGGTCACGCACATACCTACGCTCCCATGGTCAGCGGACTTATTAATATCACAATAAGTCTTTCAATGACCTATGTTCATCAAGGTACCAGTCTATATCCCCCCCGTAGGCACACAAGGATTAGAGGGTCCTAAGCGAACGAAACCTCCCGTGATAGCAAGTATGGTAGGTATGTCATACATATAATCCATATATCAATACTAAGTAATCACACATCTTTAGTAATACCGTATTATATTCGTAGTACATATTGCACCTTGTACTAGTTATAATTATCTCAACTTATTTTATTCCGGTTCATAATTATACGTGCCATATTTTATCCTCACATCGTAGTAAACACTCACGTCTCATCCCAAACGGTTCATTGAATATAATTCTAGTATATGATTCACTCCTCTCAATAACCCAACATTCCCAAATCAATCACTATATCATCAAAGGAATGCTAACTCTACCCTTGAACCAGTTTCCGGAACTCCAAAAGTCAAAACAGTCCAAAAAGGACCAAACTGTCAACTCGTTAGAAGTCTCGTTCGAACGAGGCTTCGAACGAGTTTGGACTGTCAGGTCGTTAGAAGTCTCGTTCGAACGAGACTGTTCGAACGAGATCCCAGTTCGTTCGAACGAACTGACCCTTCTAACGATATCTCGTTCGAACGAGATATCGAACAAAAACCCCACTCGTTAATAACGACTGGTCAACTCGTTAGAAGCTCGTTCGAACGAGCTCGTTCGAACGACCTGGGGGCTGCTTCTAACGAGATGCCAGTTCCGGCCCAGATTTTTCCCCTATTCGTTTTTCACCATTTATAACACTTTTAATCTCTCCCAAAGTCCATCCTAACAACGTTTTAGGGTCTATAATCAATGCTAAACATATATAGTCACATCCTAACATGTTTCTAAGGGATCAATCCATCCAAATATTAATTTAATTTACACCTTTCTACACTTTTTCCAATTATCTCAAGAACATGAACCCTAACTACATATCATCATCAAATCCCAGAATTTAATTCGTTTTCTTTCCTTCTAATCACAATTATAATAAGGGAAATCATTTACCTATCATACTACATGTAATTCTCTTCAAAAATTTTAAGTTCTAAACCTCAAACTACATGGGTTTTCATTATCTTCCAAGAACAGTTGAAATTTATCAATTTCTAACATGGAGGAAACATTCTACGAATTTAAATACGATTAAAACACTTGCCTTGGTTTGATTTCTGGTTTGGCGTAGGTTTGGTGAAGATTCTGTAGAGTTTCTTCTCTCCCAAGCTCTATCTCCAATGGTGGCTCAAGGTGGCTAGGGTTTTGATTTGGGGAAACTTAGAAAACCTAAATGACAACCTACGTAGCCTTCTAGGTTAATATGGATTGTCTAATGGGTTTAATGGGTTAATATCCACATCAGATTTAATCTCTAATTTTCGTCACTTTTAATTCCTCAAAATGTAAAATTACCAAAATACCCTTTAAGTTACCGGTATGGCCTAAAAATACCCCGGGACCCAAACTATACCCCCGGCTAGTGTTTTCTGACTATCTCGACCCTTCCGGACGCGTTGGCGCACTCAAAACGACCATACGGATTATAGATTTTAAATTCACTTTTAATATCAAAATATTATACCGTGACGCGGCGGTCCCACGCGTCTCAACAAAATTTCTAAAATGCCGTATATAAATCCCACGACAAATTTTATAATACCAAGTACATATATAATCATATATGCACATACTCAAATACCAATTCGCATCACATTAGTATTATTATTAACCCGGATTAATTTCCAATTAATACACATTTAATTAATTAATCCAAAAATAAATATAGCCCAAAAGTACGGGGTATTACACTAAATTCACACAGAAACCAAAGTATATCACTGCCATACTTAGAATTTCACTATAACTTCACAAATATCAAACTAAAATGTTTGATAATTTACAGTATCTGTATATAAGTTTTTAGTCAACCTCAATCATTAGAAGTTATGTTTTTTAAATCCTCACGAAAAATTAGGAAGAATGGATTTGGAATCATCTTAATTGGTATTCCATAGAAGATTTAATTGAAGGTCAAAATTTTCAAAACCTAGTCAAAATTCGAAAGTTTAAAGGAGAAGTGAAATACACGTGCATGAGAATGGTCAACCACAGTGCGTTGAAACTCTGACTTAGCACGTGAGATCGTGTGACTAATCAGAAAAGTCTAAAAAAAATTCCAAAAAACTTTATTTTATTTTCAAGTCAAAATGGTACATTGTAACACCCTATTTGGATAACCATAAAGAAAATTCGACATAAACCTAAAAAGGAAATTTAAATTTTAAATTTTTTTTCCACATAAACCCCTGAAGTTTTTTCACTTCTATCTTTCACCCCAAACTTTTTCTATCACTTTTTGGCATTATTAGAAACAAAAAGTCTCTTAACAAAAATCTTAAAAAGTTAAGGAACTTGAGTAATAAAAATTAAACTTTATTTATATTTTAAATGCCAGTATTTAATTTTCTACATAATTTTGTAACTTTATCTCACTTTAAAATATTTCGCAAATTTTATTCTTACACCTAAATATTTTTTCCTTTGTAAGACTTACATGGACTACCACCTTGACTTCGACCAACTCCATGGAACTTTTCAGAAACTCTAATAACAAGTGGGTGATTTTTTATTCAGTATTATTTCCACGCAATACTTTTGATTACGCCTTTTGTTGATATCACTATGTGATAGACCCGATATATCATATTCCCATTGATAAACTCGTTTGAGTAGTTCAAATGTTTCTTTATAATTTATTAAAATTTTATCAATGATTATGAAATTATAATATTTCATATGATGCAATTTTACTCGGTGCTATCATAGCATGTACTATGACCAGGGAATAATCTTTCGTTACACCCAAGACTGTATTATTTGGCCTGTAGGACTCGAATGATTGAGGGTTTAGTTATTGCTACCATATGGAATGTCTGTAATTGACTTATAATGATTAATTTTATCTCTAGTATCTGAATTGATTGTCGCCAACTTTATTGAATTGATCTTGTTATATGTATGGTTATTACCCAAAAAAAACTCTAAATGAATAATTGTGCGTCATTTGTTTAAAAACCACTCCTAACCATTATCAGTTCTAGGCGGATATTTCTATGTTTTTAGATATATCATTCTTGGAATGAACATGTTATCTTATCCTAATGTTGAATCCATTTCATATTGATTGTCTTATACCGACTCATCAAAAATCATGTTTTGAACTGTATAGAATAAGAATTATCTATTTGGCAATTTTTCTTACATTTTGAAATTCTAGATGGACCCAGGCAATAGAGAAGGAAACATCCCCCAAACAAATCTAATGATTCACCTCATGTTACTCTAGTAATTATATTTTCCTAAAAAATCAGTCACAGCACCGAAGACCCCATTATAATTTCCTATGCTACTACGTATAAATGGATGTAATTGATATTGTATAAAGGCACATGCACTGTTTTTTTAATTTTCTTTTTTTTTCTTTTATGGACTGTGTAATAAGAAATAATACCTCAATTTTGGATGAGTGGAAGGAATAATGTATTTCAATACTTTACTCCATGTTAAAGTTTATTAATATTATTTAGCTCTTTGTTATCATAATTATTTATACTTTTGATATTTGATTTATTTCCCCATTTACACCTATAAACCCTAATCCTTGTCACTCCTGATTATTTGGGACGTGACATATAGAGCAAACGACTTTGATACAAATTTGAAGATCTCAAAAAGGCATATGTATGTATGATTCTTAGATCTCAAAACATGGGTGTAAACTAGGGTTTTGGTTTAGAAGACGTTCTCTCAAAATAAACATGTAAATTTGGGGAGCCTTTTAAGAAAGTTTGGGAACTTAAAAATCTTGGAATTGTATAATCTTCTTCTTGGCACTCATATTTATAGGAGTATTGTTAAAGACGAGATAAGGATGAAAAACAAATTGAAAAATCTTGAATAAAATAAAATTTCCCATGATCATTCCAATGAGGTACATCTCGTTCGAACGAAGTATAACATCTCGTTCAAACACCTATCCAATGACAATTCTAATGAGATTTTAGTGCGGCCAAAATTTTGCCAAAATTGATTTCGTTCGATCTCTCATTCGAAGCAGTTCTAAATAGGTATTGCATCTTATTTGAACAACATACCAATGTCATTCTAACAACCTTGAAAAAAACATATTTTTCTTCCAAAAATATTTAAAAGGATAAGATCTATTTTAATCAAATAAAAACAATTTTATAAAAATTCTAACACGTAGAACGAAATTGAGGGATCAAATATAAACATGTATTCTTAACTAATTGAGATCCCTTAGATAATGGAGATGAAACTCAAGTTGAAACATGATGTTTCTTTAACTTTAGCATCTATGATCTTCAATCACACATTACAGACTTAAAAGAGAAACAACTCAAGCCCTAACAAATTATGTCTCATGCAAGTTTTTTCCCAAACATAGAATAAATCCAATACACACAAATTGAATCTACTCAAAAATTTATCCTTAAAATATGGATTTATATTACATAGAAGAATAATTGTAAATTTTGGTTTAAGTTTCAATGTGTGGAGGCAGTCCATTTGGCATGAAAGAATTTAAGAATTCTTTTTGGTAATAGTTGTGTGTCATCCAGAGCTTGATTGAAACTATTTAATATCTTCAAATCGTCTTCAAATTTGTAAGAAACATTTCAATCATCGTAGCAATGTGGGCGTCAATATGTTCATTTCTTCTAGCATTAAGATATAGTGATGGGAAGATAACATCAATGATGGTCTTTTTAGGGATCTCATTTTGTTAAGTACATAGGAAAATTTTATCTAGTATCATATCAAATTCTCAAGGGTTGATGGTTTCACTCCATTTCAAATTTATAGAAGGAATTGGCTGAAGTATTGATCATTTTTCATAACACATTTGTTTTTAAAGATAAAATTTGCATTGTATTCAAGAGCGATGACATCACAAGGTTTGCAATGGTTGTCTCTAATCTTTTCCATTAGTGCTTCATCCCGAAATACAATTCTTACTTATCGCATGAGTTCTCTAGTGTCACTCTACCTTGGAATATTACTCAAGTTGGGGTCATTAGCAAGGAGCGATATCTTGAATCGTGAAAGTGTAGTTCAACCTCTAGGATATGATACAACAACGACCCCTGATGTTGTTGTTTCATATGCAATCATAACTATTTTCCTAATGTTAGTTGTTAATGCTCGATAAAGATATGTCTTCCCAATTCCTCTCAATCCATTAATGAAGAAATAACTAAAGTTCCAACAAGGAAGCTTTCAAGTATAATCAAGTATAAGTGTTTTTCCTCATTTAATCTCATAGAGATAGTGGAGCCTTCATGTGGTGTTTCAACATGAAGTTCATCAATAATTTCTCCTAGGCTATTAGTATTGGTTATTGACCGGGGAATGGTAATTGCTGGAAAATCAAAGTCTCTAATGATTTATCCATTGATTCTAAGAAGACGTTGATGCTCTTTAATGTGCAATATTTTTATGAAGATAAAGTATGTGAATGGAGTCTTTTAAAGATTTCTTTCAAAAAATAAAAGTTTATTTCCCATAGTTTTCTCATATAGGATGGCTTATAGTAAACCAATATTATTGGGAATAATCTTTTTAGAGTCTTGGGAATCTTAAAAGTCTCCCCTTCAAAAAGGAAATTGACATTGTTCTCATCAGATTCTACCAATCCAAATTTTTAGGTAGCGTCTTCAAATTTCAAGTAAGTGATTCCTTCATAAGTTAGAAGGTCTTAAAATGATGTGGGACCTCTCACGTGATGTAGAAGAAGTTTTAAGTAGTATCGTTTCTCCTCTAAAAGTTTTACACTATTCACACGATCGATGATGTCAAGATTCTTCTTCTTTTTTACTCTAAAATCTTTGTTCTGTTGGCCCATATGTAATGCTCGGGGAATTCCTTATAGAAATATTTACATGCTTCACTATACCTAGAGAACATATTGAATAACTCTATTATCATCGTGTTGCCAACATTGGGTGTAGTAAGGACATTTCATAAACTTTTACCTTCCTCGTATGTCACCATATGTTTGTTGGGTAAGTGGAGTTTCAGGTTTATCACAAATGGTTTTATTTCTTTTTGTCTCAAATTATAAAGTTCTCCAAATTAATTCTTGTGTTTATACCCATCTTACATCTTGGAATTATTTGATCTCAACAATGGTGATTATCTCATTATTATCATACGAAAAATTAAAATGAGTTCATCTTGCACTTTGTAAATTTACTTATAAAGGTATCTCATCGCTTTTAATCGAGAGCATACTCCAACGTTAATGTAACAGTTATATCTTGTGGGGAGATATGAGTTATAAGGAATAACCCATTTATTATCAAGCATATTTATTCTCACCCGTACTTGTCTCCCATAATTTCTTTGCCTATAAATAGGATATGTGTCCTAACCTTGCATAGTACGATTTATAAATTGGTGAGGGTAATGGAATTTTTAGTTTCTGTTTTTCGTGCAATGGTTATTATTTTTTATCTCTCCACATAGCACATGCATTATGTGTGTTGTATGTAAAAATTACTCTCCTATGTGGATCAATGACCAATAGACACCTGTTATCTTACATGGCTATTCAGCCACCGTGATCGACTTCAGAGACATTTAGTCATATGGAATGACGACTAACTCCAGAATGTAAACCATCAGGAATAGTAAAGGTTACCCGAATGGAATGGCAGCAAGCACTAATTTTAAGATTCTCATTTATTGTATACAGATGTAAATGCCTAGAAATATGAAGGCATTATGTTGATAGGGTTTCACACCACTATATATACGTAATCTCTCGCAACTCAAAGGGGAAATGGAACCAATCACAAGCGCACCATACTGAGCTATTGTAAGCATCAATAATAATACCAATAATGGACATAGGCATTTAACAACTGAACCACTTTAAAAATCTTGGCCTCTTATCTGTTTGTTTAGATTGCTCCTATTATTTATCTATCATCATAAAATTAGATCCACTCTATTTTTAGACGTCAATAGATTGGCATCGTCTGTGGGAATGACTATTTGTCATCGTTCCCTTCCTCTTGCATTTTTTTATTCATTGTTTGTCTTGAAGAATGAGCAATGTTCTAGAAAGAATCCTGGCAGTTGTAGGAAACCACCCAGATATATCTATTTCCCCTAGTGAGATAGATCTATAGATGATTTTACTCAACTTGGATGAAAGACAGGATTCCATTCAAGAGTTAGTTCGACAATTGGATCGTATAATGCAAGATAAATCCATCAATTCCAGGAGAAATAAGTTGCCTCCACCAGCTAGAATGAAAGGAGTTATTATTCCCTATCGTCTCGTGACATGTCATACCGTCCTAGAGCAACATCTTCATTCCGATCAACAGATTACTATGATGGTAGATATTTTTTAATAAGAGGTCAAGGATGTTAGATAGGGCAAGTATGAAATCTACTTGTGGTCATTTGGGTCCCCGAGCAACCAGAGGTCATCACTCGGAGCAGGAACATCATCGTGAGCATAAAGAGGGATCTGAGAGATCTAGAGATAGTATGAAGGGCTCTGTTCATGGCGAGCAAACTTCTCAGGAAGAGAGCACAACACATATGCACAACAAAGCCACAAAATTTGCTTATTCCAAATGCAAACTAGAGGAACATTCCTTGAAGGGATCCATGCAGCGATTAGAAGATTGGCTGGGGAAATGGCCAAAAGAAAAAATCCTTTGCAAAGAAGTTTTGTTAAAGGCTCACCTTTGTAACACCCCATATTTTGGAGAATATGGAAATTAATTATATTGGTGATTTAGGAATAATTTGGAGAAATTATTCAATTCAGATTATTTAAATTTAATTAATTCAGTTTATGTTAATTTCACATGTGTCGTAATTTGAGGTGAAAATAAGATAATTTTAAAAGTAAATTGAATTGTGATTTTAAAGTCATGGTTGATTCCAAAAGGGGCAAAATAGTCAAAAATCTGTACCCGGGGGTATAGTTTGGGTCCCGGGATAATTTTAGGCCAACCTGACACTGTTTAAGGGATTTTCGATCATTCGAGAGTTTGTGGTTTAGAGAACTCTAAAAATGCTAAGTATTATGTCTTATATTTGCGAAAGGAACTAGGTTTGGCACAGTTATAATAGAAGAGAGTCAATAGGAGAGGAAGAGGACAAGAAATTCAAAGGTTCCTACACAGTTTTTCGCCCCAAACGCAACGGAATCGAGATCGGAGTGAGGGGAGAACCACCACACCATCTTAGCAATGAATTTAACACCTGCTATTGAGAGGCGATTATTTAAATGGTAATTTATATTAAGCATGTTATAATACTCATGTAGATTATGGTTTGATTTCATGCTTTTGGAAGTTTTATATGAATTTGGGAGGGTTTAATTCATAAACTAAAGTAGAAATGTATGTAAATATGTTCCTTAATGATAATAATATGAAATAATTGGGTTTGGGTTGGTTAATATAAGAGAAATATTAGTTCTTGATAATAAAGATGATGAACATGAGAAAACTAAGGTTTTATGTTTATTAAAGGAGAATTTGATTCTTGGATTGAATCTTTGAAGTTATTTGTGTAAACTTTTCATCGTGAATTATACCTATGTGAAGATAAAATGATATTTGAATATATTTGATGATTAATATTGAATCTTGATGCGTTCTTGGTTGAAGAACATGAATCTTAAATGACTTAGGGATTAATTGATGAACACAAGATGTTAATCTACCAGAATTTTTGACGTAACTTTAAATGTATTCCATTTCAATTACGCGTAGAGTTAGAGTGAGAGACATACATTCCTGGAAATCTCTATGCCTTATATTTCTAATGATCTTTGAATCAAGTCAATCGTAGTTCTGTAGAGCTAGTAATCAATGTTTTACTATAGGGTGTTTAATCTGGCAGTAATCTGCCAAAATTTTTTAAATAACTTTAAACGTATGCCATTTCAATTGTTCTTAGAATTAGAGTGAGATCCATACATTTATGGAAATCTCTAATACGCTTTGAATCATGTCAATCAGATTTCTTTAGAGGGAGTAATCAACATTTTACCACACGGTGTCTAATCTGCCAGAAAATTTACGACTCGATTAGGTTTACCAGATTTGGACAATTTTTCTTTTTTAAGACCAGAACTTGCGGATTACTATCGGGGGTATTTTTGGAACATAATTATAATATAATGAGGGATATATTGTCTGATAGTAAGGCTGGATAGGTTTGAGACTTAGTCATGTATGCAAGAGTTATGGCTAAAGCTAGTTAGGCTTGATTATTAATGTAATAATTCGAGAGAATGAAAATGGATCATGGAGAGGATAAGGGAAATTATGTGGTAGACCAGTAGAAAAATTGTGGATTAACTACTTAATTAACTTAGGGGGTAATAATAGGCCCTTCATGTAGAGAATAATACACGGGAGCATACTCGGGAAGATATGATAGAGAATAATACTCGGAAACATACTTATGTGGGATAATAGTGAGACGATATAGTATGTATTTAAAGAACGATTAATCTACTAAAAGGTAAATAGTAGGGAGATTAGATAGTGTAAATCTAATTAATGATGAATCTACTAAGGCGTAATAGTAGGAAGATGGATGGTGGATATCTCAAATAAAGTTTAATGTAATACCCCGTATTTTTATGACTTTTAAATTTGGGGATTTATTAAATTTAATTTGAGATATTAATTTAATATTAATCCGAAAATTATTTTAAATATTTACAAGCATGATGAGAGTTAGTAATTATTGGAATTCTGTTGAATATTACTTACGGATAAAGTAATATATATAATCGATATTACTTAACGGATAAAGTAATATGTATAATCGAAATTATTAAAATTATCATGGGTATATAATTTGATAATTTTGGGAAATTAAATCGGGACACACCGGTGTCGTGTCGGGATTAAATTAGTATTATTAAAAGTGAATAAATTATAAGTCACTCGTATGGTCATTTTGAGTGTGCCAATGTGTCCGGAAGGGTCGATATAGTCAAAATAATGTACCCGGGGGTTTAGTTTGGGTCTTAGGGCATTTTTAGGCCTAATTAGCATCCCGGGAGGGTGTTTTGGACATTTCATATTTTTGGGTAATTAAACCCACGAATTTACCAAGGATATATCATATGTTAGGGGTTGTCATCTAGGGTTAACATATGAAAAACCAAAGAACGGCCATTGGAGAAGAAGTGGAGAAGCTTTCTAAGGAGTTCTAGGACAAAAACTCCGTCGTTTACACCGCCGTTACCGCCAAAGTATAGATCGATCGATGAGGAAAACAATCACACCACTTTCTTCCACAAATCAAAAAAAAATATTTCCAGGAAAGTATCTATCTTGCTTTATTTTTAGTTAATGCTTCAATTATGTTAGTCTAGGGTTGATTAGAACTAGTTTCATGAAAGAAAGTATATATTGGAGACTAGAATTCGCATGTTGTAGAGGTAATAATCATATTCTGGAAATCTAATTCACATGTAGACGATAAACCATGAATTTTCATTTAGTTGGAAGTAGAAAATCTGGGAAAGAATTAGAAGAATTTAAATTTAAAGAAAAGATTAGGGTTCTTGATGTTTATGTAGATTCTGCCCAATTGAATCATTATACTTGATGAAAACCCACATGTTTTATGTAGAAAAATATGTATTGGGGTATATAAAACTTGTAGTATCTTTGTTGGGAGTTTGGGAAATAAATATGATGATTTGGATGAGTTTGGAGAAGGATTTCCATAACTGAGTTTTCTGTAATTTCGCCATAACTGCTTGATCGATCGATCGACCGACCAAAGAGCTTCGATCGATCGACCCCTCCTGGAAAACTCATATTCCTCTTATAATAGTTTATTTCGATTAAAATGAGTAGTAACCTTTGAGCATTATTGTTAGAACATTTTGGGACATAAAGAGGACCAGTAGGACTTAGTAAAAAGTGAGTATTTAATGTAAGACGAAGTTAGGGTTAACGGGGAGTAATATACACATAGAAAATTATGGGAACGTGTAACTAAAGGAGTGAGACTCGTAAGGAAGTTACGTTAGAAGATAGGAGAGTACCTAGTGAAATTATACATAGGGAGATAGAATATTACGATTCGTATGAAGTAAGTATGGAAGAATCTATAAATAGGAATAAAATCGACGAGCCCGTTATACCGAATAATCGAGTATTGTATATTAAGAATCAATATCATAAGTATGGGTCGCGGGTGTACCTAATTTAGAAACGGGAATAGTAGTATATATATGACTCTGTTTGTGCATATACTATATGTGTGTGTAAAAATCATGCCCGCGCTACTTGTTATCACTGAAGTTACCGCGTCGGGACAGTCGTATCTCGATGAGAGCTTTATCGAGGATATGGACTTGTACCCTAGAACATATGAATCCTTGGTACAGGCTATCTGATTGATAGTCAGACGGTCCTAAGAGACGTGAGGGTATGTGCTAACCTCTTAGTGACTTGGAACTATGCTTCGCCTCAATTTGTATGTGTTTTTTGTTAATACAGTTCGAGAGTGATTTCGAACAAGTATTTCCCTTAGTACGAGTGATACGGGGACTTGATAATAGAGTATGCCAACACCATAAATTTTATGTGGGGTGACGATAGTATATATATTATATGGGTGATTAATATATAGACTTGAAACTGGGAACTTTCTACTGCGAAAAAAATGGGTAGTTAAGCGATGAATAAGTACTCCAACTTTATTATAATTGTTTGAAAAGTTTTTGACGACACTGGAATATTTTATAATGAAATGAGATACATGTGAAAACCTTATTTTCAGAAATTAACTATCTTAGCCCTAGAAATTTTCGACATGAAACCTTATGAGAGATTTAAGCTATACTTTTGGGAGTAATAGTGCGGTAGGCGTGCACACTAGATGAGGGGTGAGAATTTCTCAAGAGAGTGTCGCGTACTATCATGGTTGTTGCATTAGCCGGTAAGAATTTTAAATACATGCTAAACTAAATCTTAAATTATTTTACAATCGGGCTCTGACCCGTTTCTTGTTATCTCTTCTCTCTTGTATATATATGTGTAAATTACATGTGCCCAGCCACAGGGGCGTCATGCTTAGGTTATTCGGATTGGAAGTGCTGCAGCTTAGGTGGGAGTTGCAGGCCATTTTCTTAGACGACCTCGTTGTTGATTCCACTCTTAGCTCAGTTTTAATTAGTTGGGCATGTGTCGCCCGTTTCCTTATTTAGTTGGATTTCTCAGAGATTATGTTCATTTATCTTTAGTATTTTATTCTTTCGGATTTCATTTCTGTCAGGATGGTTTTCCTTTATGGCTTTAGAGTTGTTATTAGTTATTTGAATGCTTAATTTGCTTGGATGATCATTTCCAGTCTTAATAATTGTGTGACTCTTAAACTGTTAATTGTTAAAGTTTTTTTTTATAATTGGATTTAAATAAAATGGAAATAATGTTTTGAATTAATTTGACACTTAGCTTAATTATTGAGGGTGTTTAAATTGGAAAGTTTATTTTACGACAGTGATGCTAAGAATGAACCAACTGTTCGCCTTGGTTACAATCTAATAAAGGACTGATCACCCGGTATTTAATTAGGCGGGGTGTTACATTTAAGTAGAGAAACTTAAATGGTAAGGCTTGAACCATAATATATTTTAAATGGTAACGTGGGTTCAATAATAACAGAGGAGAAATGTTAGTTATTAAGGGTATTTGGTAGCTTCTTGTATGGGCGGTATGAGTAAATTAAGGAGAATTTTAATTATGATTAAATGGTAGTTCATGGTATTTGGTAACGTACTGTATGGGCGGTACGGGTGAGCTAGACTGATTTGAGGCTATTTAGATACTTGAGACCTAGTTAGATTGGGTAGCTTGACTAGGTGGGATGTTAGGTGTTCACTATAGATGAAAGGTGAGGAAACTCAAGGGAGTGTCCCCAACCTAACATGTGTATCTAATAACTCTTCATTTAAATTGATATTTAAATTCTTGCTAAATATTTTTAAATGATTTTTACTTGGGCTTTGACCCGTACTTTCAAATACCTTTTTCCAAAACCTTTTAGGTGTCTAGCCACAGGGATGTTAAGCAGGATGATCTATTCCAGGGATGTGTAGTTGCAGCACTTATGGATGCTTGCAGGATTTGGAATTAGATGCTTCAGTTACTTCCTTCCTAGTGTAGGGTGCAGTTCAGCATTTCATTCGGGCGTGTTGTCCCTCAGTTATTTCTTCATGGCAGTTAGACTATGTATTTGAATTTTATTTATATTGGACTTTTATTGGCTTTAGGAACCGATGGTTTATTCGATATTATTTTATATCTACTTCTTATTAGATGATTGTTAAGCTTATTCATTTATTACGTGGATGGTTAGTTATTGTATTTATTTTCGCATATTATTTTGTTTAATAAAAAGATAAAATTTGGCACTGAGTTTTTTGAATACTAGGCGGTTAGTAAATGTTTTAAAAAGTTTTTGACAGTGATGCTAAGAATGAACCAAATGGGAATCCTATTTTAATTTAATGAAGGCATGATCACCTAGTATTTAATTAAGTGGGGTGTCACAGATGGTATCAGAGCATCAGATTCTAGTGTCCTTGGGATTTGTATGGATTTTTACTTTTTATAATAGTGTTCTTTAATATAAAGCCTTATGATAGGATTGTTGAATTCTCCGATGTATACGACTTATGTTCTCATGCTATTAAATATAGTTGATGAGATTCTTGTACGAATGCATTTAGGTTTCGAACATCGAACATTATAAGACGGCCATCGAGGGCCGTTAGAAGGACTACAGTGGGAGAGGCTCAGTAGAAGCTAAGGGGTATTCTGGAAATGTTGATCGCAATAGAAGTCACCATAATTATTGTTCAGGAAGGTAACGATAGGATTATCACAGTGACAGTAGTTTCCCCAAGCACTATTATAGATGACAGTGGTTCAATCTTACACTCACCATCGGTAAGGGATGGGGAAAGTCGAAAGGACTCTTATGAGGAGCCATATATAAGGACTCGGGAAAAAGGGGAAGTGTGATAAGACAATGGAAGGAGGTAATCCAATGATAACTGTGTAGGATGGAGTGCAAAGATACCTATGATTAAAAATTTTGTGGAAAATTTTAAGCTCATAAGAGAATCATATCATGACAAGAGTCAGTCACCACATATAAGAAGTAAATGGAATAAAACGAGGAATTTGAGTACAATTTTATCGTAACATCTTCCTTCTACTTTTTGGACAGAGATGTGAATGGAGTTTTGAAACTTATCACACGTAAGTGAGATAGAGACAGAGCGTAAGGGAGAAGTTGACTTGTTTAATGAAATTCATACTCGAAGAAAGGGACATGAAGAATAAAAGGGTTTGAAAGTTCATAAGGGAATCATGAGTAGAATACATAAGTGTGAGTGTAAAATTCGAATAGGATGACTAGTGTCGATGTTGTCAAGGTCATACGTTTACAAGTTTATATCAACGCTTCCATCAGAAAGGATCTTAGGGGTTAAAAAATTGAGTCGGGGAGAAAGACTGGATTTTACGGTGTTAGACAAGCATCACGGGAGGGTATACCGAATAGGTACCCATTTAAATGATTCAAATTAAGTAAATTTCTACCAAGTGATAGTGGATTCAGTCAGGACCATCGAGTCTAACAGCGAGTTCCATAGGGCCAGCGGAGCCAAAGGGACAACGGGGGTACAATTGGGGACAAGAATACCATGTCCAAGAGAAGGACACCCTGACATGGCTAATAGGGATAGGACCAGAGACAAAGGAGTTCTTCGGTAGTATCTCAATTATGTAGAGAAGGGCCACATGAAGAAGTATTATCGAAACGAGGCGGAGAACAACTATTGGATAAAATCTTGGATGTAAAACCATTACACCAAATTGGGGGTCAGTCTCGACACTAGAGTAATGTTCAGAGACCCAATGATCGGGAGAGATAGATGACAAGGAGGTGTCTTATGTGTGAAGAGTAGGAACACATATGTAGATCTTGTCTACAATGAATTAGGGGTCAGGAACTGGATGCCCAATAGGGGAAATATATAATACCCCGTATTTCTATGCTATATTAATTTTGGGATTTATTAAATTTAATGTGAGTGAATTATTTAATAAAAATTCGAAAATTAACTATGTTATAATTATTAACGTGAAGAGAGTTAGTAATTATGGGAAATTTGTTGAATATTACTAATGAGCAAAGTAATATATTATATTGGTTATATTGAATGTCATGAGTGAGTTAAATGACAATTTCGAAAATTTAAGTCGGGACGTGCTCGTGTCGCGTCGGGACTAAATTTTGATAAATAAAACGTAAATATTTTATAAGTTGCCCGTATGGTCATTTTGAGCGCGCCAACGCGTCCGGAAGGGTCGAGATAGTCAGAAAAGTGTACTCGGGGGTGTAGTTTGGGTCTCGGGGCATTTTTAGGCCTAATTAGTAACCCGGGAGGGCAATTTGGTCATTTTACATTTTTGGGTAATTTGGTCATTTTACATTTTACATTTTTGGGCAATGAGGTCGGGGTACCATCAGCTACGTATTAGGGAGAAGGATGTTTCGAAGACTGCTTTCTTGATGAGATATGGGTTTTATGAGTTCCGGGTGATGCCGTTCGGACTCACAAATGCTCCAGCCGTTTTCATGGACTTGATGAACCGAGTATTCAGAGAGTTCTTGGATCAGTTTGTCATCCTTTTAATAGATGACATTTTGATATATTCACACTCCGAGGAGGAGCATGCCGAGAACTTGAGACAGGTTCTTCAGACTCTACGAGAGCATCAGCTGTATGCTAAGTACGAGAAGTGCGGATTCTGGTTATGAGAGGTACAGTTCTTGGGGCATGTTGTTTCTGAGAAGGGAATTGAAGTTGACCCGAGCAAAGTATCAGCGGTGAGGGAGTGGGGACAACCCATGACACCGAAAGAAGTGCGTAGTTTCTTGGGGTTAACTGGTTACTACAGGAGATTCATTCGGGGATTCTCCAAAATAGCGGGTCCGCTGACGAACCTTCCTCGCAAGGGGGTACCATATGTTTGGGATGATGCTTATCAGTTGTCTTTCGACGAGCTGAAAGACAAGTTTACTTCAGCACCAGTCCTTGCGTTACCAAAGTCGGGTGTTGAGTAACTTGTTTACACCTATGCCTATTTACGGGGACTTGGGAGAGTACTTCAGCAGGAGGAGAAGGCTATAGATTTTGCCTCCCGCAAGCTTAAGACGCATGAGAAGAATTACCCCACCCATGACCTAGAGTTAGCAGCGGTTGTTTTTGCATTGAGGATATGGAGACACTACTTATTGGGGGAGAAATTCCGCTTGTTCACAGACCACAAGTCACTGCAGTACCTATTCACTCAGCGAGAGCTGAATATGCGACAGCGCAGATGGTTAGAGTTTTTGAAGGACTATCAGTTTGACATACAGTATCATCCGGGGAAAGCCAACGTAGTTGCTGATGCGTTGAGACGTAGACCGGTAGACGAGGTAGCGGATGTCTGGAAAGCAAATTGGAAGGAGTTAGGCCACCAGGACGCAGTAGCCCGTTCCTTCATATCTGTTATGACAATCACACCCGAGATTGTTATGAGGGTAATACAGGCCAAGACCACAGACCTATTTTTCCACGAGCAGATTGTGCGACTTCTAGCCGAGGGCGCTGAGTCCTATTCTGTTAGTTCTGATGGAGGTTTGTGGTTTAATGGGAGGTTGGTAGTTCCTGAAGGGGGTGAATTACGTCATGCAGTGATGACCCAATCTCATGGGTTCCAGTTTGCGGTGCATCCTGGAGGGGATAAGATGTACCAGGATATAAGGAGGCAGTACTGGTGGAGTGGGATGAAGAAGGACATTGCTGAGTTCGTGTCTAAGTGTTCTACCTGCCAGCTGGTGAAGGTGGACCATCAGAAACCGTCAGGGTTGCTTCAGCCATTGGAAGTACCCTCGTGGAAGTGGGAGAGTATTTCCATGGATTTCATTACAGGGTTGCCTACACCACAGCGGGGCCACGATTCTATCTGGGTGATTGTAGATCGTTTGACCAAGGTGGCTCATTTTTTGCCAGTACGGACAGACTATACCACGGGTCAGTATGCTCAGTTGTTCATTGCTGAGGTTGTCAAATTACATGGGGTGCCCCTGAATATTGTGTCAGATAGAGATAAGATTTTCGTCTCACATTTTTGGGAAAGCTTTCAGGAGGCTATGGGTACTGAGTTGAGGTTGAGTTCTGCTTATCACCCACAGACAGATGGACAGACAGAGAGTACTAATCAGATGTTAGAGGATATGTTACGCATGTGTGTTCTCGATTTTGGAGGAGGTTGGGAGCCACATCTTCCACTGGTAGAGTTTTCTTATAATAACTCTTATCAATTTACGATTGGTATGGCTCCATTTGAGGCTTTGTATGGCAGGCCTTGTCGTTCCGCAGCTTGTTGGCTCGAAGTGGGGGATAACAAGTTTCCAAGACCATAGGTGATTCAGGAGACCTCCACGAGGATTGAGATGATCAATAGTCGGATTCGAGTAGCCCAGGACAGGCAGAAGAGCTACGCCGATGCGAAACGGTTCTTCTGAGAGTTTAGTGTGGGGGACCAAGTGTTATTGCATGTATCTCCTATGAAGGGAGTGATGAGGTTCGAGAAGAAGGGGAAGTTGGCTCCAAGGTACGTGGGACCATTTCCCATCATCGAGAGGATTGGGTCGGTTGCATACAGGTTGGGACTTCCAGAGCATTTACATCGCATTCACGATGTTTTCCACATCTCGTCGTTGAGACGGTATCTTCGGGATGATATGGCCCATACTCCCATCGTGATAGATGAGATCGACTTACAGCCAGATAGCTCTTACGAGGAGAGACCGGTGGCTATCCTAGACTATAGTGAGAGGAGATTGAGGTCAAAAATAGTTCCACTTGTACGGGTCCAGTGGGAGCATCATAATGTGGAGGAATCCACTTGGGAGCGCGAGGCAGATATGCGCGAGAGATATCCAGAGTTGTTCTTACCAGGTATGCCTTATTTTCCCAATTTTGGGATGAAATTCCGTTATTAGAGGGGAAGTATGTAATACCCCGTATTTCTATGCTATATTAATTTGGGGATTTATTAAATTTAATGTGAGTGAATTATTTGATAAAAATCCGGAAATTAACTATGTTATAATTATTAACGTGACGAGAGTTAGTAATTATGGGAAATTTGTTGAATATTACTAATGAGCAAAGTAATATATTATATTGGTTATATTGAATGTCATGAGTGAGTTAAATGAAAATTTCGGAAATTTAAGTCGGGACGTGCTCGTGTCGCGTCGGGACTAAATTTTGATAAATAAAAGGTAAATGTTTTATAAGTTACCCTTATGGTCGTTTTGAGTGCGCCAACGCGTCCGGAAGGGTCGAGATCGTCAGAAAAGTGTACCCGTGGGTGTAGTTTGGGTCTCGGACCATTTTTAGGCCTAATTAGTAACCCGTGAGGGCAATTTGGTCATTTTACATTTTTGGGTAATTAAACCCACGAAAATTAGAGAGGCTATATCTGATATTGAGGTTGTCACCTAGGGTTAGAATACCCAAAACCTAGAACGGCCATTGGAGAAGAGAGGAGAGAGCTCTCAAGCAATTCCAAGGCTCAAAACTCAACGGTTTGCACCGCCGCCACCACCAAAGCGTAGATCGCGAGAAGGGGAACGCAACCACACCAAAATCAGCCGCAATCCAAACTTCTGAAAATCCCAGGCAAGTGTTTATCTTGCTTATTTTATTATTGCAATTTCCATAATAGTTTAGGAATGATTAGGGATGAAATATATGGAAGAAAAACCAACTTGTAATAGGAAAATCCATGTAATATTGGTTTATATGATGGTTCTGGAAACCCTTGCCATGTAGAGGAAATTAACCACGAAATTTTGATGATTATAAGAAGGAAATTCTGGAGAAAATTTGTTAGAAACCTGTTTAAGAATATTTTAGGGTTCTTGATAATTAGATAAAATTTTGGTTTGATAATCTAAGTTTAAATGATAGAAATGTACATGCCTTACATTAGAAACATCTGATATATTGTTATAATGTTAGTAGTAGAATTTTGGGACCTTTGGGGTTGGAAAATATGGATTTGAATGAAGATAGGTGGTAGAACCCGTAACTGCAATTCTACAGAAGTCGAAATACCTGCTTGATCGATCGATCGAACGTTCGATCGATCGAGCACCAGACCTCGATCGATCGACCCCTCCTGGCAGACTCATATTTCCCCTTATTAATTAGTTGAAATTCAATTTATTGTGGGATAATTCTTGGGCATCCTTAATAAAATGTTTTTGGAGATAGGGAAGACCAGTAGGACATGTGAATAAATTTTAAGACCCTTGATGACGGGCAAAGATGGTATTTTAGGATAATTACATAAGGGTCGGTAAATTTATGACTTAAATAGAGAGGCACGTAAGAGAGTTACTTTGGGACAAATGTGTATACCTACTGAATTTTATAATTGGGAGGATAGAATCCATGAAGAGTTATGTAGTAAGTGGAAAAGTTCCTCAAATTAAAGTAAGATGCGAATGGTTATACGTGATAACTATATAATGTGAAATAAATGCAAATGACGTAATTATGGGAATTGAGAATTTACCCATTATTGATATGGTAATATTAGTATGGTTATATGATTGTGTATGCATATACTATCTATGTATGAAAAACATGCCCACGCTACTTGCTATCCCTGAGGTTTTCGCACTGGGACAGTCTTTTCTTGATGGGACCTTTATGGGGGATATTGACTTGTACCCTAGAAGATAGATATCCTTGGTACAGGCTATCGGAATGATAGTTCAGACGGTCCTAAGAGATGCGGGTATGTGCTTTCCTCTTAGAGACTTGGAATCTATGCTTCGCCTCATATTGTTTGTGTATAGGTATCCTTGGTACAGGCTATCGCAGTGATAGTTTAAACGGTCCTAAGGGACTTGGAATCTATACTTCGCCTCAATATTGTTTGAGTATGTGTTAATACAGTTCGAGAGTGATTCCGAATTTGTATTCCCTTAGTACGAGTGGTACAGGGATTGGATAGTAGAGTATGCCCGCACCATAATTTTATTTGGGGTGCTGTTATGATATGTATATTTTATGAGTAGGTAATATATATATGAAATTCTGAAATCTGGAACTGCCTACTGTGATGTGATATGTAGGACATGGTTGATGAGTCAATTATAAATACTTGTTTTGAGAAAGTAAAATATGACACTGGAAAACTTTATTGATTAATAAAGTCAAAATGAGAACTTTGGTTACTAATTGAAATATTCTTTTCAAACAATTGAATCGTGGAATTTTGAATCTTACGAGTAATCTAAGATAAGTTAAATCATTGGGAAGATTAGTGCAATAAATGATAAGACAAACCGTGGGGAGGGTTAGTGCGATAGGTGTGCACATTAGAAGAGAGGTGAGAATTTCTCAAGAGAGTGTCGCACTAATATGTTGGTGCATTGGCCTGTATCAATTTAAATACTTGCTAAACAATTTTTAAATCATATACACTATCGGGCTCTGACCCATTTCTCTCTCTCTATCTCTCTCTTGTATATATATTTATGTATTATAGGTGCCCAGCCATAGGGGCGTCTTGCTTAGGATCTCTTAGAAGGAACGCGCTCCAGCTTAGGTGGGAGTTACAGGTCTCTTGATTAGACGACTTCGTTCATTCGGATCAACTCTTAGTACTTTCATTTAGTTGGGTATGTGTAGCTCTTTCCATTATTCCGTTGTTGTTGGACATTTGTATTTCAGTTATTTCCAGTATTGTTACTATGGGATTTATTTAGTTTGGATGTGTGACTTTAGATTTCGTATATTGACATTCGGTTGACGAATGTATTAAATTAATTGGATTATGTTGCAGAATTTAATGTGGCGTGATTTCTTACTTATTGAATGTTGTTAATAAAATAAATGATTTTTTTTAAATAAAATTTGGACAGTAAGTATGAAAACAGTTTTGACACTTAGCTTAATTAATTAGGGTGTTAAATAGGAAAATTTTATTTTTCGACAGTGATGCTAAGAATGGACCAACTGTTCACCTTGATTTAATTTAATAAAGGAGTGATCGCCCGGTATTTAATTAGGCGGGGTGTCACAGGTGGTATCACAGCATCAGGTTTTAGTGTCCATAGGATCTATACGGCTTATTTCCCTTTCAACTTAACGTTATTGCTATAGAGCCCTATTTTAGGATGGTTGTATTCTTGCTTTCAAGTTTATGTCTACAGCTATTTGAGATTTGATAATGAATGTAGACTAATAAACTTCTTCACATTTCAGATGCCTCCGAGACGTGCTCCGAAGGATAGGCGTGCCCAGGCCGAGCAGCCAGCAGTTCCGGCACAAGGCACAATGAATGCAAACGAAGTAGCCGCCATTGTTGCTCAGGCAGTGAATGCCGCGCTAGAGGTGACTCAGCAGGCTCCACCCCAGGTTCAGGCAGTGGCTCCAGTACCAGCACAACTTCCATATGCATGGGAGAGGGTTCGGGATGCTTTTCAGAAAGCGCATCCCCCTGAGTTCTCTGGTAGCTCCGATATTGTCACAGTTAGCCAATGGAAGAAAGACATACAGCGGAATCTCCGTATGTACGAGTGCACCGACGTGCAGAAGAAGTTATTGGCTTCCTTTAAGCTGGTGGGAGCCGCTTTGCAGTGGTGGGAGTCCACTACCACTTTGGAGGAGAGGGACAAGATCCCTATTCAGTCATTTTGGGAGCGGTTTGACCACAAGTATTTTCCACCCGCCGTGAAGACTGAGATGAGGTGGATATTACTGAATCTGAAGCAGGAGAGTCTTACTGTAGCGGAGTATGAGGAGGAGTTCACGAGACTTCTCACCATCGTGCCAGATGAGGCACCTACTGAGAGCAAGAAGATTATGTTGTTTGTCGACGGGTTAGCTTGGAGGATCCGTCAGCACCTTATTGGGAATTTATCCCTGAGTAATTTCACTGATGTACTCAATGCTGCGTTGCTACATTGCTAAGATCATCGCTTCCATCTTCAGGGAAGCAAGAGAGCAGGAGAGTCCAGCCAGCAGGGCAGGACCGGGGTTAATAGTGCCAGTGGGGCACCATCTCTTGGACAGACTCGTCAGCAAGAGCAGAGTTCCCATCAAGGGGACCATGGTAAGCGATTCCGTTCAGGTGATTCTAGGCAGAGATATGGGGGCTATAGGCAGGGCCAGTAGGGCCAGCCTAATCAGCAGGGCTAGCAGGGCCAACACCGACAGCAGGGTCAGCAGCAGGGCCAGCAGCGTGCTAATCAGGGCCAACAGGGCCAGTGGCGAGGAGGTAACGGCCAGCAGGGCCGTGGTCAGCAGGGACAGAGGGGAGGCAACTTCAAGGGCCGATGTTTTGGGTGTGGTAATCACGGCCATAGGCGCCAAGATTATCGAGAGGGAGAGAGGGCCCCACAGTAGCAGGGTGCCCATAATGAGCCACAGAGGCCACTTTTTCCACCTGCCCTCCCACCTCCAGCCCAGGTGCCATCCCTACCAGCCATTCCAGCAGCTCCAGTGCTACAGGGGTAATTACAGTATGGACGTGTCTCTAACGTCCACCAGGCAGCAACTCCACAGGAACCACCCGCTATTGAGGGTATGTTTCCTATCCATGGTACTATGGGTCGGGTTTTGTTTGATACTGGAGCGACGCACTGTTTTATAGCTACGCATTTTGCGAAGTCCTTAGGATTGTTAGCCATAGCAGAGAGCACAGTGACGTGTGTAGACTCACCACTGGGGAGTGGGTCCCTTATTTTCTTTATATGCCGGGGAGTGGAGGTAGAGATTGGTAGCTCGGTATTACCTGCAAACATGTTAGTTTTAGACATGCACGAGCATGATGTGATTATTGGTATGGATTGACTCGCAGCTTATAGAGCCATGATTGATTGCTTCGGTGGGAGCATTGTTTTTTCCATTTCGGGGCAAGAGATGTTTGTAGTGGCGATGCCTCGCCCAGAGGGAGGTTCGACCGCTCATTTGTATTACATAGAGGAGGATACCTCTAAGGAGGTTGTGATTCCCTTAGATTCGATCCTAGTTGTCAAGGAGTATTCCGATGTGTTTCAGGAGATACCAGGCCTACCCCCCAGTCGAGAGATAGACTTTGTTATAGATTTATTGCCAGATACGAGACCTATAGCACGCGCACCGTACCGTATGGGTCCGGCAGAGATGCGAAAGCTATGAGATCAGATAGAGTAGCTGTTAGGTCAGGGTTTCATTCGTAGGAGTACCTCACCTAGGGGCGCTCCAGTTTTGTTTGTGAAGAAGATAGATGGTTCACTGAGATTGTGTGTGAACTACCGGGAGCTGAACAAGGTCACGATACGGAATAAATATCCGTTGCCTCGAATCGATGATCTATTCGACCAGCTGAGGGGAGCAACTTTCTTTTCGAAGATAGATCTGAGGTCGGGGTACCATCAGATACATATTAGGGAGCAGGATGTTTCGAAGACTGCTTTCTTGACGAGATATGAGTCTTATGAGTTCCGGGTGATGCCGTTCAAACTCATAAATGCTCCAGCCATTTTCATGGACTTGATGAACCGAGTAATCAGAGAGTTCTAGGATCAGTTTTTCATCGTTTTCATAGATGATATTTTGATATATTCACGCTCCGAGGAGGAGCATGCTGAGCACTTGAGACAGGTTCTTCAGACTCTACGAGAGCATCAGCTGTATGCTAAGTACGAGAAGTGCGGATTCTGGTTACGAGAGGTACAGTTTTTGGGGCACGTTGTTTCTGAGCAGGGGATTGCAGTTGACCCAAGCAAAGTGTCAGCGGTGAGGGAGTAGGGGCAGCCCACGACACCGAAAGAAGTGTGTAGTTTCTTGGGGTTAGCTGGTTACTACAGGAGATTCATTCGGGGATTCTCCAAAATAGCGGGTCCGTTGATGAACCTGACTCGCAAGGGGGTACCATATGTTTGGGATGATGCTTGTCAGTTGGCTTTCGATGAGCTGAAAGACAAGCTTACATCAGCACCAGTCCTTGCGTTACCGAAGCCGGTTGTGGAGTACCTGTTTTACATCGATGCTACTTTACGGGGACTTGGGGGAGTACTTCAGCGGGAGGAGAAGGCTATATCTTTTGCCTCTCGCAAGTTTAAGCCGCATGAGAAGAATTACCCCACCCATGACCTGGAGTTAGAAGAGGTCATTTTTTCATTGAGGATATGGAGACACTACTTATTGGGGGAGAAATTCCGCTTGTTCACAGACCACAAGTCACTGCAGTACCTATTCACTCAGCGAGAGCTAAATATGAGACAGCGCAGATGGTTAGAGTTTGTGAAGGACTATCAGTTTGACATACAGTATCATCTGGGGAAAGCCAACGTAGTTGCTGATGCATTGAGCCGTAGACCGGTAGACGAGGTAGCGGATGTCTGGAAAGCAAATTGGAAGGAGTTAGGCTACCAGGACGCAGTAGCCCGTTTCTTCATATATGTTATGACAATCACACCCAAGATTGTTATGAGGGTAATACAGGCCCAGACCACAGACCCATTTTGCCAGGAGCAGATTGTGCGACTTCTAACCGAGGGCGCTGAGTCCTATTCTGTTAGTTCCGATGGAGGTTTGCGATTTAATGGGAGGTTGGTAGTTCCTGAAGGGGGTGAATTACTTCATGCAGTGATGACCCAATCTCATGGGTCCCGGTTTGTAGTGCATCCTGGAGGGGATAAGATGTACCAGTATATGAGGAGGCAATACTTGTGGAGTGGGATGAAGAAGGGGACTGCTGAGTTCATGTCCAAGTGTTCTACCTGCCAGCTGGTGAAGGTGGACTATCAGAAACCGTCAGGGTTGCTTCAGCCATTGGAAGTACCCGCGTGGAAGTGGGAGAGTATTTCCATGGATTTCATTACAGGGTTGCCTACACCACAGCAGGGTCATGATTCTATCTGGGTGATTGTAGACCATTTGACCAGGGTGGCTCATTTTCTGCCGGTGCGGATAGACTATACCACGGGTCAGTATGCTCAGTTGTTCATTGCTGAGGTTGTCAGATTATATGGGGCACCCCTGAATATTGTGTCAGATAGAGATAAGATTTTCGTCTCACGTTTCTGGGAAAGCTTTCAGGAGGCTATGGGTACTGAGTTGAGGTTGAGTTCTGCTTATCACCCACAGACAGATGGACAGACAGAGAGTACTAATCAGATGTTAGAGGATATGCTACGCATGTGTGTTCTCGATTTTGGAGGAGGTTGGGAGCCACATCTTCCACAGGTAGAGTTTGCTTATAATAACTCTTATCAGTTTATGATTGGTATGGCTCCATTTGAGGCTTTGTATGGCAGGCCTTGTCGTTCCCCAGCTTGTTGGCTCGAAGTGGGTGATAACAAGTTGCTAGAACCAGAGTTGATTCAGGAGACTTCCACAAGGATTGAGATGATCAGGAGTCGCATTCGAGTAGCCCAGGACAGGCAGAAGAGCTACGCCGATGCGAAACGGTTATTTTGAGAGTTTAGTGTGAGGGACCAAGTGTTATTGCGTGTATATCCTATGAAGGGAGTGATGAGGTTCAAGAAGAAGGGGAAGTTGGCTCCAAGGTACGTGGGACCATTTCCCATCATCGAGAGGATTAGGCCGGTTGCATACAGGTTGGGACTGCCAGAGCATTTACATCGCATTCACGATGTATTCCACATCTCGTCGTTGAGATGGTATCTTCTGGATGATATGGCCCATACTCATATCGCGATAAATGAGATCGACTTACAGCCTGATAGCTCTTACGAGGAGAGACCGGTGGCTATCCTAGACTATAGTGAGAGGAGATTGAGGTCAAAGAAAGTTCCACTTGTACGGGTCCAGTGGGAGCATCATAATGTGGAGGAATCCACTTGGGAGCACGAGGCAGATATGCGCGAGAGATATCCAAAGTTATTTTTACCAGGTATGCCTTATTTTTCGAATTTCGGGATGAAATTCCATTATTAGGGGGGAAGTATGTAATACCCCGTATTTATATGCTATATTAATTTGGGGATTTATTAACTTTAATGTGAGTGAATTATTTAATAAAAATCCGGAAATTAACTATGTCATAATTATTAACGTGACGAGAGTTAGTAATTATGGGAAATTTGTTGAATATTACTAATGAGCAAAGTAATATATTATATTGGTTATATTGAATGTCATGAGTGAGTTAAATGACAATTTCGAAAATTTAAGTCGGGATGTGCTCGTGTCGCGTCGGGACTAAATTTTGATAAATAAAAAGTAAATATTTTATAAGTTTCCCGTATGGTCATTTTGAGTGCTCCAACGCGTTCGGAAGGGTCGAGATAGTCAGAAAAGTGTACCCGGGGTGTAGTTTGGGTCTCGGGGCATTTTTAGGCCTAATTAGTAACTCGGGAGGGCAATTTGGTCATTTTAAATTTTTGGGTAATTAAACCCACGAAAATTAGAGAGGCTATATCTGATATTGAGGTTATCACCTAGGGTTAGAATACCCAAAACCTAGAACGGCCATTGGAGAAGAGAGGAGAGAGCTCTCAAGCAATTCCAAGGCTCAAAACTCAACGGTTTGCACCGCCGCCACCACCAACGCGTAGATCGCGAGAAGGGGAACGCAACCACACCAAAATCAGCCGCAATCCAAACTTCTGAAAATCCTAGGCAAGTTTTTATCTTGCTTATTTCGTTAGTGCAATTTCCATATTAGTTTAGGAATGATTAGGGATGAAATATATGGAAGAAAATCCAATTTGTGATAGGAAAATCCATGTAGTATTGGTTTATATGATGGTTCTGGAAACCCTTGCCATGTAGAGGAAATTAACCACGAAATTTTGATGATTATAAGAAGGAAATTCTAGAGAAAATTTGTTAAAAACCTGTTTAAGAATATTTTAGTGTTCTTGATAATTAGATAAAATTTTGGGTTGATAATTCATGTTTAAATGATAGAAATGTACATGCCTTACGTTAGAAACGTCTGGTATATTGTTATAATGTTAGTAGTAGAATTTTGGGACGTTTAGGGTTGGAAAATATGGATTTGGATGAAGATAGGTGGTAGAACCCGTAACTGCAATTCTGCAAAATTCGAAATACCTGCTTGATCGATCGATCGAAGGTTCGATCGATTAAGAACCAGATCTCGATCGATCGACCCCTCCTGGTAGACTCATGTTTCCCCTTATTAATTAGTTGAAATTCAATTTATTGTGGGATAATTCTTGGGCATCCTTAATAAAATGTTTTGGGAGATAGGGAAGACCAGTAGGACATGTGAATAAATTTTGGGACCCTTGATGACGGGCAAAGATGGTATTTTAGGATAATTACATAAGGGTCGGTAAATTTATAACTTAAATAGAGAGACACGTAAGAGAGTTACTTTGGGACAAATGTGTACACCTACTGAATTTTATAATTGGGAGGATAGAATCCATGAATAGTTATGTAGTAAGTGGAAAAGTTCCTCAAATTAAAGTAAGATGTGAATGGTTATACGTGATAACTATATAATGTGAAATAAATGCGAATGACGTAATTATGGGAATTGAGAATTTACCCATTATTGATATGGTAATATTAGTATGGTTATATGATTGTGTATGCATATACTATCTATGTGTGAAAAATATGCTCACGCTACTTGCTATCCCTGAGGTTTTCGCGCTGGGACAGTCTTATCTCGATGGGACCTTTATGGGGGATATTGACTTGTACCCTAGAAGATAGATATCCTTGGTACAGGCTATCGGAATGATAGTTCAGACGGTCCTAAGAGATGCGGGTATGTGCTTTCCTCTTAGAGACTTGGAATCTATGCTTCGCCTCATATTGTTTGTGTATAGGTATCCTTGGTACAGGCTATCGCAGTGATAGTTTAAACGGTCCTAAGGGACTTGGAATCTATACTTCGCCTCTATATTGTTTGAGTATGTGTTAATACAGTTCGAGAGTGATTCCGAATTTGTATTCCCTTAGTACGAGTGGTACGGGGATTGGATAGTAGAGTATGCCCGCACCATAGTTTTATTTGGGTGCTGTTATGATATATATATTTTATGAGTAGTTAATATATATATAAAATTCTGAAATCTGGAACTGCCTACTGTGATGTGATATGTAGGACATGGTTGATGACTCAATTATAAATACTTGTTTTGAGAAAGTAAAATATGGCACTGGAAAACTTTATTGATTAATAAAGTCAAAATGAGAACTTTGGTTACTAATTGAAATATTCTTTTCAAATAATTGAATCGTGGAATTTTGAATCTTACGAGTAATCTAAGATAAGTTAAATCATTGGGAAGATTAGTAAAATAAATGATAAGACAAACCGTGGAGAGGGTTAGTGCGATAGGTGTGCACATTAGAAGAGAGGTGAGAATTTCTCAAGAGAGTGTCGCACTAATATGTTGTTGCATTGGCCTATATCAATTTAAATACTTGCTAAACAATTTTTAAATCATATACACTATTGGTCTCTGGCCCGTTTTTCTCTCTCTCTCTCTCTCTCTCTTGTATATATATGTATGTATTACAGGTGCCGAGCCACAGGGGCGTCTTGCTTAGGATCTCTTGGAAGGAACGCGTTGCAGCTTAGGTGGGAGTTGCAGGTCTCTTGATTAGACGACTTCGTTCATTCGGATCCACTCTTAGTACTTTCATTTAGTTGGCCATGTGTAGCTCTTTCCATTATTCCGTTGTTATTGGACATTTGTATTTCAGTTATTTCCAGTATTGTTACTATGGGATTTATTCAGTTTGGATGTGTGACTTTAGATTTCGTATGTTGACATTCGGTTGACGAATGTATTAAATTAATTGGATTATGTTGCAGAATTTAATGTGGTGTGATTTCTTACTTATTGAATGTTGTTAATAAAATAAATGATTTTTCTTTAAATAAAATCTGGAAAGTAAGTATGAAAATGGTTTTGACACTTAGCTTAATTAATTAGGGTGTTAAATTGGATAAATTTATTTTTCGACAGTGATGCTAAGAATGGACCAACTGTTCACCTTGATTTAATTTAATAAAGGAGTGATCGCCTGGTATTTAATTAGGTGGGGTGTCACACAATAGTCATAAGAATTCTTGGTTCGGTTGGGATGAGGGTGTTATGTCCAGGAACCATTTGAACCGCCGATACTAGTGACATTTGAAAGTATGAGTTTTATCTTGGGGCGATAGGAGTCTGTTTTGTGACACGACCGAGTTATAAAAAGTTATTAGTACTAGATTCACCTGTGAAACGAAATTAGTAAATGCGTCGTTAATTTTAATATGGTGGGTATATGTATACCATTGAGTAACGATGCTCTTTTTGGTTCCATCCGCAGGGAGGGGCAAGTGTGGACACTAAGAGGATGCTTTACAATATGTGGTAGTTTTTTCTCCTTATGAGGGTTATAAGAAAAGAACCTATTATTATCTTACGTGGTGACTGGATACCGAGGGTTGGAGCAGTAATAGACCGTAGGGTAAGACTATTGTGATCGTTATGCCAGGATAAGATATTTAGTTTCACGAGACATCACCTGAAAGAGGGTCAAGCATGAATGTATAGTGTATTGTATCTTAAACTTAGATGAGTATAGTTGTATCGTTACATTTGTAAGGACATTTTTTGTCCATTATCAATTTGTTATGTCGTACGCCGTAACACCGTTGAATAAATTCAAAGATTCATACAGTCATCAATGGATCCGAATATCAAAAGAAGAAGAGGAATCAAAGTCTGTCAGGCCGGACCGGTCCGCCCTGGAAAAAGAACCGATCCGCCTGCGAACCAGTCCGCCTCAGACCCGGACCGGTTCGCTTATTGAAAGCTAGTATACTCCGGATCGATAGAGAACCGAAAATTCCAAATAAAAAATGAACCGGTCCGCCTACCCGGACCGATTCGCCTCAGACCCGGACTGGTCCGCCTGGGATAATCTTCAGCAGATCGTGGTCAGATTTTCTAGGCTAAACGTTTCCTTTATAAACCCACTACAGGAAGTGGTTTTCCGAGACTTCGATACACGATTTTTAGAGTACAAAAAACTCTAAGTCTTCACCTATTGAGTACCAAGACTTTAGATTTTTGATTCACACAAATTTTCAAACACTTGTGAATCACTTTGCAACCCAGGAACACACTTTTGCTGTTCATACCATTGTGGAGAAGACCGTTCTTCTTCTTCACTGTAGCCCTACTGGAAAGGGATAACTCCAGCCGCCGACTACAGAATCTGACACCTGAGGTTAATTCTTAGTCACTTTTATTTTCATTGTAATCCGAATTATACAGTTACAATATTATAATGAAAATAAATGGTTTTGCCCCTTTGGGGGATTTTTCCTCACACGCATGTATTTGAATGTTCTTGATTAGTTCATTATCTTATTCAATCACATATTGTTGCATGTTTAGGGTTTGTTTGGGTTAAACTGAATTTAATATATAATTTTCTCATTTGAACGCACGCGCATACTCTCTCAAATTGGTATCAGAGCAGGTTACGCTAATCTATTACGTATTCCTATTTTTCGCAAAATCTTTTCTAAGATATAATTTTTCTGAAAAAATTGATTTTTGAAAAGTGCGTGTTCAAATGGAGAAATCATATAATAAATTACTTATTTTTTACGGGAAAAATTATGCTTATTGGAAAGCCCGAATGAGGTCGGCTTTAAAAGCCATGGATGAAAGGATTTGGATTTTAGTTGAAAGAGGGTGGACACCTCCCTCCATCACTATGGAAAACGTGACTAATTTAAAACCTGTCACCTCTTGGACTGAAGATGAATTTAGATGGTCTTCTTTTAACTCTAAAGGTTTGAGTGCTATTTCCGGTTTCATCACTCCCGATGAGTTCTGACGTATCATGATGTGCACCACGTCAAAGGAGTCATGGGATGTTTTACAACTCACCCATGAAGGAACAAATGCGGTAAAAGAGTCTAAATTGCAAAATTTGACAACTCAATTTGAAACCATCACCATGCACGAGACTGAATGTTTTGATGATTTCTATGCTAGACTTTCTGACATTGTTAATACTAGCTTTAATCTTGGTGAACATATTCGTAATGCTAGAGTTGTCAAAAAGATTCTTCGTTATTTGTCTAAGCATTTTATCCCTAAAGTCACTGTGCTAAATTCTATGGGCAATTTAAATACGCTAAAATTGGAAGAACTTGTAGGCGATTTGCAAACTTATGAATATGATATGTTCCCTAAAACTACTAGGTCTAAAGATAAGGGAATTGCACTTAATGCCAAAGAGAAAAAGAGTGAGGGGTCGGCTAGAAAGAAGGAAGAGTCATCTAGAAAGAGAGAGACTAACACGTCATATTCTGAGTGTGATTTTGACTTAGATGATTTGGCTCTTTTTGCAAAAAATTTCAAGAGGATTCTCAAATTTAAGAAAAATGGCAATTTTAAAGATAAAAAGAAATTTGAGAAAAATAAGTTTGAAAAGAAAAATGAAAAAGATTCCAAAAATCCTCCTAAGAAAGAAAGTGAGAGATGCTTTGAGTGAGATGGTAGGGATCATAGAGCCTTTGAGTGTGCCACTCGTCTGAATAGAGAAAAAGGGAAAGTTTTCCTTAATGCTACTCTTAGCGACGACAGTGAGGTCGAGACGGTGGATTCAGGAGATGAGTCACCGCATGAGTATAACTTCACTGCATTCATGGCCATTCAAGTGATCACTCCTAGTTCACTTCACAACGATGAGGATGATGATTCACAGGGACACCTCCACAGTGAGAACGATGTGAGTGAGGGGAGGATGACTCAAGTGAGAGCGAGAGTGATATTCAACGCGCCTATCCTGAGTTATATTCTGAGTCATTTAAAACTAAAAAATGTAACAAAGCGCTAGTTCTTAAGATCACCGTCTTAGAGGAAGATTTAAGAAAAGCGAGAGAGAGAGAGAGAGAGAGAGAGAGAGAGAGAGAGAGTCCTCCTCCTTTACCACCCTAAGAGAGAGAGAATCTGCCTGTGTCGAGAAAGAGAGTTTATTTAGAGAGAGAGGGAGTGTTTTTAAGAAAGAGAGAAGGGACTTGACTAAACAAGTGGCTAGTCTTACGAGTCAGCTCCATTCCTCCGTGGATACTCGGAAGAAACTTGAAGCCCTTGTTGCCCAGCTGACTCATGATCTTGAGAAAGCACGGGAAGTCAAGTTACAAATCGAGGACAAATATGGGAAGATGGGAAAGATGATCCTCGACCCCGCTTTAGGTTTTGGTGATACACAGGGAATTGGGTATGATGGTGGCTCTACCTCTCAAATTTCACCTGGTCCAGTTCCTGAGTTTACTACTACTCCTTATGGTCATCGTCAAAAACCTCGAAGGAGAGTTCGACCAAGAAAAGAAAAATAAGGTCCGCCTTTGACTGTGTTCTTCTGCACTTATTGCAAAAGAAAAGGCCACCTTAGGGAGTTTTGCTATAATATGGGTCGGACACGACGTACTACTGCTCCACCACGTCATACTGATGAGTTTTCTAGTATGAGAGAGCGAGTTGAGTTCTTAGTTGCCACATCTCAGAGTTTGATGGAAGAATGCTGACGGATGTCCTTGCCGTTAGTGAATGTTTCTCACATTCCAGCTGAAACCAACAACAACAAAGGCAAACAAAAGGTCACCACCTCTTGGGTACCTAAGAAAGATAAAAAGGCTTTTGTTGTTAATGTTGCGCTCAAAGCACATAATACCTCACAATGGTATTTTGACAGTGGGTGCTCCAGACATATGACAGGTGATGCCTCATTTTTTACATCTCTTGAGGATTATCAGGATGGCAGAGTCACCTTTGGAGATGGGAGCAAGTCTAGCATTATAGGATGAGGTACTATCGAGTTACTTGGTTTTCCTATGCTAGAAAATGTTTTGTACGTCAAAGGTTTGAAAGGAAACCTTCTCAGCATTAGCCAGCTGTGCGACGATGACTTTGCAGTAAAGTTTTACCGGGACACTTGTAAGGTCTATAATCAAGCCGGTAAACTATTATTTCAAGGGGTGAGGACAAAGGATAATTGCTATGGGACTGAGCCCACATCCTCACTTGTCTGCAACAGCGCCACGATCACTCCTATGGATCTGTGGCACCAACATCTAGGTCACATAAATATTAGAGATCTCACTCGATTAGCTAGAAAGGACCTAGTACGTGGCTTACCATCTCTTGGAAGTCCAACTTCGACGGTTTGTGTACCCTGTCAGATGGGAAAACAAATTCGTAGTCCCCATAGGAAGTTGCATTCCATTACCACCTCTCGTGTTCTTGAGCTTATACACATGGACCTTATGGGTCCCACTCGTACCGAGAGTCTAGGTGGTAGGAGGTATATCCTAGTGATGGTAGACGATTTCTCCAGGTACTCCATTGTAGGTTTTCTGAGAGAGAAATTCGATGCTGTAGAATTTTTAACGACCAAGTGCCGTGTCCTGCAAAATCAACACGGTGTCACTATTAACAGGATGCGTAGTGACAATGGCACTGAATTCACAGAAGCAAAGGTAGATCTTTACTGTGATAGCCTCGGGATCAAACATGAGTTTTCTGCTGTGAGAACTCCTCAGCAAAATGGGATTGTTGAGAGAAAGAATAGAACGATCCAAGAGATGGCTAGATCAATGCTTCTAGGTCGTAAAGTTTCTAGGAGATTTGGGGCAGAGTCAGTGTCTACTGCATGACACACGATGAATAGGGTTTATTTGCGTCCACACACACTTCAGACTCCTTATGAGTTGTGGACTGGCAAGAAGCCTAACCTTGCATATTTTCGTGTCTTTGGGAGTAAATGCTACATCCTACGGGATAGAGAGCAATTAGGAAAATTTGACTCTCGAAGCGACGAGGGAATATTGCTAGGATATTCATCGACTAGTAGATCATACCGGGTTTTTAACATGAAGAGATCTAATGTTATGGAATCAATAAACATCACCATGCAAGATGGCGAACCTCCGACGGTTATTGATCCTAACCTTCAGTGTGAGGATGAGGACTTTTCTGACAGTGATTTACTTGTCCCTCTCTCACACTCTGTGGACCCTACTCCTATGCTAGAGGACACACCTTCTTGGGTTCGCAAGAGTCATGACCCTTCTGCCATTGTTGGTGATCCTACTCTTGGGGTCAACAATCATGCTCAACTAGAAAACGTCGTTAGCCACTTCTGCTACACGTCAAACGTCGAGCCCAAAAATAATAAAGAAGAACTCAAGGATGAACACTGGATATCTTCTATGCAGGAAGAGTTGCTTAAGTTTAAAAAGAATAATGTCTGGGAACTAGTCCCTCGACCTAGTGAGACTAATGTGATAGGTACCCGGTGGATTTTTAAGAATAAAATGGATGAAAATGGTACCATAATCAGAAATAAGGCTAGGTTGGTCGCTCAAGGCTACACACAGATAGAGGGTGTAGACTTTGGGGAGACATTTGCTCCTGTTGCGAGGCTTGAGTCTGTCCGTCTTCTGCTCGCCATCGCATGTCATCTGCGCTTCAAGTTATATCAGATGAATGTCAAGAGTGCCTTTCTGAATGTCATTCTACAGGAGGAGGTTTACGTGGAACAACCAAAAGGGTTTGAAGACCCACGGCACCCGGAGCACATATACTATCTGAGGAAAGCCCTGTATGGTTTGAAGCAAGCAGCCCGTGCTTAGTACAAGAGGTTTACTTCCTATCTCTTAGATTGTGGCTTCAAGAGAGGGGGAGTAGATATGATGTTGTTCGTCAGGAGAGATGACGGTGCTATTTTGGTTGCCCAAGTCTATGTGGACGACATAGTCTTTGGATCCACATGCTCTCAACATGCTCATCACTTTGAAGAGGAGATGAAAAGTGAGTTTGAGATGAGCATGGTTGGTGAGATTACTTTCTTCCTTGGTCTCCAGGTTCGTCAGCTAGAGGATGGGATGTTCATCTCCCAATCCAAGTATGCTAGAGACCTAGTGAAGAAATTTGGTTTAGACTCCGCTAAGAATGTACGTACACCTATGAGTACCACTACCAAGCTTAGTAAGGACACTTCAGCCAATGACGTAGGGCAAACCTTGTATCGGAGTATGATAGGTAGTCTTATCTACTTGACTGCCAGTCGTCCCGATATAGCCTTCAGTGTTGGAGTCTGTGCGCTATATCAGGCATCCCCGAAAGAGTCACATTTACTTGCTCTAAAACGTATTATTAAATACGTGAGTGGGACTCTCTCATACGGTATTTGGTATTCCTTTGATACTGATGACCGTTTGTCTGCCTATTCAGATGCCGATTGGGCCGAGGATGTAGATGGTTGTAGGAGCACTTCTGGTGGGTGTTTCTATTTTGGTTCTGCTCGTGTCTCCTAGCTGAGCAAGAAGCAAAATTCCATCTATTTGTCCACTGCGTAGGCTGAGTACATAGCCGCCGGGAGTTATTGCACCCAACTCTTATGGATGAAGCAAATGCTGAAGGATTATGGTATTTCATAGGACACCATGACCATTTCCTGTGACAACACAAGCGCGATACACATATCCCACAATCCAGTCCAGCATTCGCGCACCAAACACATCAGGATACGTGAGCACTTTATACGACAGCTAGTTGAGGAGAAAGTCGTATCTCTGAGTTTTGTTCCCACCGACCGTCAGTTAGCCGACATTTTCATGAAACCTTTAGATACCCTTAGATTTGAGAGTCTTAGGAAGTCTTTGGGAATTTGCACAGTTGACTGAGGGGTTGGTCTATGTCTAGGATAGGATTCTTCTTCATGTTCATATCTTATGCTTCCTATTTCTAGTCTATTTTATATGTACCGTTGCTTAGTTGTACAGCTATTTATTTATTATTTTTGCTTTTTATATTTCTTTTGAAAAATACAAAAAGATTTTCCTTTAAGAAAAGCACAAAAAGATTTTATTTTGATAAATTTTTTGAAAAATCCAAAAAGATTTTTGTTTTTTTGCTCCTTTATGGATGAGCATTTAAGATAGCCAAGTCACAACTTCATTACATTTATCCATGTGACTGTTTGATAGAGATTTGAGAGGCTACATCATTTCATCCATGTGATTTACATTGTTTGGAGTCTTTGAGATGTAATTAGTGATATCTTCCTACATGTTTGACTCCTATATCCTTTACTGCACATATACACGGCTATATTTGATTATTGCACTTGTCTATCTCATATTGGGTTGAGTGTTTCCATCTCAATTCTGTCTATACAACTTTCAATATGCGATAAAACTTGACAAGATTGGAATGCATGTAAAAAACCATTTTGGTGAGACTGTACGTTTTTGTATAACGGGGAGGGCTACGAAAGGTAATCATCTATCCTTTGGGCAAAAGCCACCGTTAAAAAGGACCTAAAAAATGGAGGAATTTTAATATCTGAGGTCCAAAGAGGTTAAAAGAGCCCGAAAAAATTTAAAGGCAATAACAAGCAATTCAAGCCAAATATGGGCCACTTAGGTTTCACCATCAATTCTCCAAAGTTTGAGAATTTAGTATACCTCTATTCAAAATATATATCTGAGGGAGTTTGGTTGGAAATTTTTTAAACGGGTTTGCATTTCCTTGACAGTCTTGAAAAAGCATGAAAACATTTTGGACGTTATTGGTGTGAAAATCACTTTGTGCCTTGATTTGTTGATATGATTGAGTCAATATCGCTTATTACCATTCTTTTACACCAAAGGAAGCATTTGAGTTCACTCGCTAGGAATATCGGATATTCATCGTGCACATATGTCTTGCTTGTATGCATTGATTTTCCTATCGAATTTGATCACACCCATTCATTTCCGTCTTCATCGACTTGGCTGCTTTGTGTTTATTCATGGTGTGATTTTGTTTAAAAAAAATTCAAAAAATAGTTGTGTATTTCCTTGTGACACCCCGTCATTTCTTGTTTGCATTATTTATCTCATTTGTCTATTTGGGGACATCATCAAAAGGGGGAGAAAGAATTATCACATTAAGGGGGAGTGAGTTTTGTAGTGTTGAGTTGTTTATCATCAATTAGCATATTGGCATATCTGTTGATCTCATTTCAAACTCGATACGTCACTTGGTATTTTGCTTTTTCTCATGTGTGTAGGTACTACATGGATTAACATTGGATTTCACACCCTGATGAGAAAAGCGTTGAAGATTCCTAAAGAGTTGAAGAACAAACGATGAAGTCTTATTCAATTGTACCTTTTCAGTTTTGGGTTCATGGAAGGGTAGATTTGTATAGGCAATTTTATACTTGATAATTTGGATGTTTGTTTTTATGTATGTACCGGCATAGACATAGGGGGAGATTTGTAAGGACATTTTTTGTCCATTATCAATTTGTTATGTCGTACGCCATTACACCGTTGAAGAAATTCAAAGATTCATACAGTCATCAACGGATCCGAATATCAAAAGAAGAAGAGGAATCAAAGTTGGTCAGGCCGGACCGGTCTGCCCTGTAAAAAGAACCGATCCGCCTGCGAAACGGTCCGCCTCAGACCCGGATCGGTCCGCTTGTTGAAAGCCAGTATACCACGGATCGATAGAGAACCGAAAATGCCAAATAAAAAATGAACCGGTCTGCCTACCCGGACCGATTCGCCTCAGACCCGGACCGGTCCACCTGGGATAATCTTCAGCAGATCGTGGTCAGATTTTCTAGGCTAAGCGTTTCCTTTATAAACCCATTACGGGAAGTGGTTTTCTGAGACTTCGATACACGATTTTCAGAGTACAAAAAACTCTAAGTCTTCACCTATTGAGTACCAAGACTTTAGGTTTTTGATTCACACAAATTTCCAAACACTTGTGAATCACTTTGCAACCCAGGAATGCACTTTTGCTGTTCATACCATTGTGGAGAAGACCGTTCTTCTTCTTCACCGCAGCCCTACTGGAAAGGGATAACTCCAGCCGCCGACTATAGAATCCGACACTTGAGGGTAATTCTTAGTCACTTGTATTTTCATTGCAATCCGAATTGTACAGTTACAATATTATAATGAAAATACATGGTTTTGCCCCTTTGGGGGATTTTTCCTCACAAGCATGTGTTTGAATGTTCTTGCTTAGTTCATTATCTTATTCAATCACATATTTTTTCATGTTTAGGGTTTGTTTGGGTTAAACTGAATTTAATATATAATTTTCTCATTTGAACGCACGCGCATACTCTCTCAACATTTTATCCAAGTAAGTGGGGACTTTCACTGATGTGATTTAAGGTATATCGGGTATACCGTTGATCGGAGAAATTTAACTCATTGTTGCTTACGCGTAGAACTCAGTGATTACTAGAACACTGTATTATGTGACGCCTTGGGAGACATAGGCATAGACGATTCGATTTATGTGTCGAGAGACATGATTTGTGATATCTGAGTTATGTGCTTTGGACCTATGGATTTTGTTGATAATTCTAGGCAATTGTGCATTAAGAAAGTTGTTTAAACTTAGTTGTGGCATATTACACGTAGGAACCATAATTAACGTCCGGAGTGATGAGAAGTAGTTGGGTGCTAATGCATCAATTTTAAATTTTAATTATTTAACGTGTAGAGTAAACACTTTAAGCTGAGAGGTACTAAAAATAGAGGGTCAGTGGATGAGTGTGTATATATATATATATATATATATATATAATAAAGGAGGAGGGACTTTTGATATTTTCTCATTGGTGGTTGAGATTAAAAGTTAGTAAGTTTGGTCTTTATCAACTAACGGTTAAGATTTAATGTATCTATGGATTCAAGATGATGTATAGGGGAGAAATCTAACGGTTGAAAGTATCCCAGATGATTTGCGTGAACAGTTAATAAAGCTGATACACAGTACCTGTACTAGACAGAGCACAAGGCTTGAGTGAAAACACAATGGCGTGGGTCTCTCTTTTTCCGATTTGACAAATGAAAGAAATTAATTACTCTTGGCTCGAGAAACACGAGAAGGAAAATTTCAGTTTACTTTCATACCACTTTCCAGAACTCACGTCACAAACTCACCATACCACTCTCTCCGTCCTATTGTAGTCCCAAAGGTTTAACACATGCACTATCTCCCTCTCAGCAGTGCCCCACCCCGGGTTCTCTTCAAGGTATCAACTTAAATCTTTTTGCGTTTTGGGCATTAGGTTCAAATTTCAGGTATCAAGATCTCTTTTTTTTTTGCAGGTTCCGGAGTGTGCCATCTAATTTGCAAGTTCCGGAATCAAAGATCCGATCATGAAGCATGGGTGTGTGTCACCAACTTTGCAGGTTCAAATTTCAGGTATCAAGATATCTTTTTTTTTGCAGGTTCCGGAGTATGCCACTGTCACCCACTTTTCAGGTTCCGGACTCAAAGATCCGATCTTGAAGCTTAGGTGTGTGCCACCAACTTTGTCGCCAAAAATTTGTGTTTGGGGTGTGTGCCACCTACCCCTTGGACGGGTTAGTCTCTTCCGATCGCTCCCCTATCAGTTCACGCCATCGAATAAGAATTTTTGTGTTATAATCTGTGAGTGTTGAAAACATTGAGCTTTTTATTCTAATCATCTTTTTTCTCCTTCTATTAGCTGGGTTTGAAGAGGTCGGGTTCTGTGTGTGCCAACTTTCACGTCGGGTTTGAAGAGGCCAGAGAATTCAAGTGAATTTATAGGGTTTTTTTTACTAAAAAGGATGAGGAGAGCCAATATTTGGAGGATGTTGAAGAAAAAGCGAACGTTATTTTTTTACCCCGTTCTCTTAGATATGTGAATGTGTAATTGTTCTCCATTTTAGACGTTATGAATTCTAGACATTTTTTCTATATATTTTTAATTTAGTTTTGACTTTTGACCCATTTTTTCCATTTCCGGTATAAATTTATTTTTCTCACACTGAGAGGTACTAATCGAGTTTTACAATTGTCTTACATGAATTAATTTTTTATATGCATTTTTGTTTATTTGTGGATCATTTGATATTTTTCACGTTGCTTTTGATGATTTGTATTTTTACAGGATCTCTTGGTTTCCAATCTGAACATTTTGTGGGATTCCTTATCTAATAAACTCTGTTATAACATATGTTTTTTAAATAGGTCCTAAGGTTTGGTGGTTTTCTTTCTCGCATTTTATTCTGACTTCATCTTTTCATTTGTTAGTCTTAGGCTCATTATTATCATAGTAGGTTTGTCTTAATTATAAGTTAGTATACCTTTAGGCCATACTCATTAGACCTATATGCATATACCTACAGTAACTGGAAATATTGGAAAGATTTTGTACCTTTTGGTTCTTTTGGAGATGTATGTCATTCTAGAAATTGTGATGAAAATTGACGTTGAGAAATTGGAGATGAGATTTTAGAACATTTTCTATGTTGGTGTATTTTATGGTTTTATCAAAGATTATAAATTTAAAAAATAATAATATTTTACATTTTATAATTTTGTAAGGGTGTCCTACATATTTTTCATTGTATATAATGACAGTGCAAAGTTTAGTAATGCAAGTTTTTTTCCATTTTGAGTTTACATGGGCATTAATTTTGTTCATTTCTTTCACCATTTTCAAATTTTTATTTTTGTTTCTGTAAGGACTATCGTCTTTTTCTCCTATCGTAGTAACTTTTTTTTTTGTTTTTTTTTCTATTTAAATTAACCAAAGGGAAAAGGGAAAACACCGTTCAAAGAAATTATATTCTCATGCTTTCAAAAAAAGAAACGTTTTTCTAGGATACTATTCTTCTCGCAAAGCACAAAGCATGTGGCTCTAGGATTTTCCTTCAAACAGGAAAATTGCACTATTATTAAAAGACTTAATATGATGGGTTGAGCAAAATTAACAACTGGATTAATTGAGATTGTAGTTTAAAGAAATAGGCTAATAAAATTGATTACTTCTTCAAGCTAATAAGCTAATAATGTTATACATAAATATAAAAAATATATACATATAAAATAAAGAATAGAAAAGGATAATTGCTATCAAAAGGTAGTGTGGGATCTACTAAGATAAAAGACATATGATCTTAAAAACTATACAAACAGGTCAAATTCAAAAAGAGTACTAGAGTAGTGCTCACACTACCAAAGCTGTTCTGAACGGATATGAGTGTGCGTGGCTCGTGGCACTAACGCAATCTGCCAAGGTAGTTCTGAATGTTAGGATTGATAAAAATCTTTTTGGTTTGTTAGAAATTATTTTTTTAACTATTTTTTATTATGAACAGTTTTTATTTTGCTGAAAAAAAGTTTTTTTGTTAAAACTATTTTTTATTTTATTAAAGAGTATTTTTTTTGTTTTTAAAAAACTATTTTTTTTTCAATATAAGCTTTTTTTAACCTGAAAAACTATTCTGAATGATTTTCTAAAGACAAATTTAAAAAAAAAACACTTTTTGTTATAAGCAATTTTTTTTATTACAAGTAGTCTAATTAAAACAATTAGTAATCTATTAAAGTCAAAAATCGAAATAAAAAAAAAATTATTTTATTTTAAAGTATAGAATTTTTTTAACCTAAAATTTTTTATGTTTAGAAGTATAAAATATTCTTTACAACTACATTTAACTAAATAACTTCTTAAATTATATTGAAAAGTACAATATCATATATTTGTATTGTCCTCGTGAACTCAATGTTATATGGTGAAGAACTATACTGATAAATACAATATATATCAATATCACTTTTTCATTTACTAAATAACTTCTTAATATTTATCGGCATTGGTATTTAACATTTTTTAAAATAATACACATTTTTTATATAAGACAGTTAAAACGGTAAGATTTATTTTTAAATTAAAATAGTTTTAAACTCTATAGTTGAAAGAAACTTAAAAGTGTACATAAAAAATCAACTAAATAATATAAGTTTGTTTTTTAGATTTTAAAATTCATATTAAAACAAATTTGTAAGTCATTTAAAAAAAAGAAAAAAAAATTATTTAATAAACGCGAAATATTTAAAAAATATAATACATAAAAGACGCGGGGCCTTATGGTAGTCACTATGTTTATTCATATGTCCATAGTTGTTATGAGGCTTGAGAAAGGGTGACACGCCTTTACAAAATTTGGTTTAGTAAAGTTTGAAATGTTATAATAAAAAAAATACTAATTATAAATCTAAACTTGATTTTTCCAAGACACAAATGTCGTGTGTACCATGGGATGACCAACATTTTTATATTGTGCTATTGGCGACACGGGAACAAATTTATTACGGAAATAAATTTATAGTCGTATCAATGTCAAGGGTACAAAATATCACGAGAGTAAATTTATCGCCGTCACTCTAGTATATATATATATATATATATATATATATGATAGTGTGTTTTATAATAGACACACATGAAAATATTTGTATTGTTCTTTGTAATCCCAGTGAGTAGGGACAGTTACTGACGTGATTCAAGGTAGACTAGTTATTATAGATTTGAGAGATATAACTCGTGATTTACTTGCGCTAAGAAACTAGTGACAGTAAGAGAGCCATATTATATATTATCTTTTGTAACATGGGAGTGTGCGAGTATACTTTTATGTCAAGAGACGAGAATTTTGGTGGGGTATGTACTATGGAGTAAGGGACTAACGGATCTCAACGACCGACAATGTTAGGTAGTAGTCCATTGTGGAGGTTACTTGTTTGGATTTCGCTTTCCAAGACATCCCATGCATGAAACTTAGTGCAACTTTGGAACTGGGTAGATGTTTGGTGTTTAGGACGTGGGTATTATTTATTTTTCCTATTATATAAGGGATAATAACTATGTGAGATTTGAGGCTAGTGGAGCCACGTATCGTGTGTGCAGTTAAGCAATAGTATAGGGTGTACGTGTTCTTTGGGTAGTTAAATTATGTTAATATTATCCATGATTAAGGGATAGAAGAAAAGTATGTAGTGGTATTTAATGGATGATTTAGGTAGCGTAGAAACCTTGGAGTACTAGCCTTATTCGAATTTTGAGTACTAAATTCCTTTGTTAGGGGAGAAGGATGTAACACCCCATATTTTGGAGAGTATGGAAATTAATTATATTGGTGATTTAGGAATAATTTGGAGAAATTATTCAATTCGGATGATTTAAATTAAATTAATTCTGTTTAAGTTAATTTCAAGCGTGTCATAACTTGAGGTGAAAATAAGATGATTTTAAAAGTAACTTGAATTGTGATTTTGAGGTCTTGGTTGAATCCTAAAGGGTCAAAATAGTCAAAAAAGTCTACATGGCGGTATAGTTTAGGTCCCGGGATGATTTTAGGCCAACCCGACACTGTTTAAGGGCTTTTCGATGGGTTCCTTACTTTTGGAGGAGGAGAGCAGCTTCCTTACTTCCTCCATAGTAACTTCTTTGGAGGGTGACTCCTCCAAACTCCTATACTTTGTTACTAGTGAACTTGATGGTGTCACAACTTGCTCCGGATCCTCCCTCCGTGACGGAGCTATTTTTATCGGAATTGTCTCTATAGCAGCTGCCCCTCCAGAGGGGGATGCTGCTGGTGTTACACAGCCTTGGCCCAAACTTTCCAAGTCTATGTTGTTTTATTTCAAAAACTCAAAAAAAATACTTACAATGCTCATACCTACCATTGGAGCTGCTGCCGGTGAGCTGGTTCGCCCTTCCAGAGGAGCGGGTGTCTTAGCTCCAATCCCCACCACGTCCTCCTTAGTGGTGTGGTCACTTTAAGTTCCATTCCCATATGGAATGTTTTCAAAAACTAATTGCTTACAAGTTTTCAAACCTTCTTTGTCCATTAAAGCAAGAATACCTCCCCAGTGGAGTCGCCAAATGTAAGAGGGTAGTGTGACCGAGGTTTGGTAAATTACTGAATCAGGTGAGGCATGACCCACTTCAATGAACTATTCCTTCAAGGTTCTCAGGAACATATGGACAAGCTTTTGGTAAAACTTTCTCCTTTTGGTAAAAATGGAACTCAAGATGGAACTCACTCCCTGTAACATGATGAACATCACAAAATTAATGGTAACTTTTCCCAAGAGAAACTCCTAAGAGTGATGGATGTCAGTGGGGAGTGAAAGAACAAAGCACTTAGCACTAAAGAGAGAGAAAGGAGAGATACTAAGAAGTTCTAGTGTGATTTTGACAAAGTAACAGTATAACTTGAGTTGCGTTTCTCTTCTTGACCTTCCCCAGGGGTCCAATTTATACTTTGGCACTAGGGTTGCGTTGGTAATTTTGGGAGCCAAAATTGAGAGGGTTGGTGAGGGACAAGGTCTTAAATGTACTATTTGTCCCTACCTGTGTGCAGTCGCATGAACCCTCTGATAGGTGCCACCTGGTGCAAACCAAAGTCAAAAAGTAAATATGTCTGCGCTTAAAGACAAAATATCTGATTTGGTAAATATCGTTTAAAACGGTAACTTGTGGTACAAACTTTGTGAATTTCAGAGGGGAGGCCTCAAGGACCTCCTCCTCTAAAATTATTTCTAGGTACCGGGGGGGGGGGGGGGGGGGGTCTTGAGGACCCCCTTCTCTAAAATCATTTTTTATAATAAAAGTTCATTTCTTGTGAGCAGCCCGCTCACTTCACTTGTGACTAAGTATGAGTTGTGTGTAGTCTTGAGTGACTCCTAGGGTCTTCCTACTAGTATTCTCTCAGTCCTAAAGTGCTAAGTGTTTGATTTTTCCCAACAAACATTGTTCCTCAGCGGCCAAGCCAAGACTCCCAAGAGGTCCCAAGTGGCATATTTAAGCTCCACTAGGCTACCCGTACAAGAAAGCAAGTGTTAGTACTTTTGTTCTTTGAAAGAACGAATTTTCATGATGAGCGGGTTGCTCATGGTGTCCACTCCCTCGTCCTAGTATGTTTTCTAGAAGCTGGGGGGGGGGGGGGGGGGACCTTGAGGGTTCCTCACCCGAGATCTTCTAGAAGCTTAGGGGGAGGACCTCAAGGGTTCCTCACCCAATATTTTTTTAATGTTGAGGAATCATGGGGGTTCCGCGCTCAATATATTCTGGAAGCTGAGAGAGAGGACCTTGAGGGTTCCAAGGCCAAATATTTTCTTGCATTTGAGGGAGGGGATTCTTGCAGTTGAGGGAGCTTGGGGGTTCTGCACCTAAATATTTTCTGGCAATTGAGGGAGCTTAGGGGTTCCGCATCCCATATTTTCTAGAAGCTGAGAGAGAGGACCTTCAGGGTTCCGCGCCCAAATATTTTCTTACAATTGAGGGGGGGAGCCTTAGGGGTTCTGCGCCCAAATATTTTCTTACAGTTGAGGAAGCTTGGGGGTTACGCACCCAAATATTTTCTTACAGTTGAAGGAGTTTGGGGGTTTCGCATCCCATCTTTTTCTGGAAGATGGGGGGGTTTCGAGGGACCCTCACCCCAAAATATGGTTGACAAGCTTGAAACACCCTTCTATACCAGGGTTGACATTTTCCCCTCAGAGTAGTTAGGCTAGCAAGAATGTCGGTTGGTGACATGTTTCTTCATTCGGTATATTGTCAAGATTATGAGATATCAGAGTTCGAAAGATGTGGACTCCATCCCTTGTCCAACATGGTGACTATGAAGTTATATGAAATTGTGTAATTAGGATTATTTTCCTTAGGATTAGTTTAAGAGTAACAAGTAGGTTTAAAAAATAGGCTCTTTTTTTTTGCATAATCTTAGATGATGATACATTTCCTACAGTACTACTTGACTTCGCTCGGAGCCTCTTGATCGGAGTTATGAATAGTGAATGGATTATCTTAATCCTAAAGTTTTATCCTACATTAGGAAATTTCCTTTGGGGATACTTAACCTTTTTTGGGGGATGTCACCGTTTAAATAATCTCTTGGCCTATTTATTTAGTTTTTCCTAAAATTAAAGTACAAAAGCGTATGCAAGCCTTTTCACGAGACTAATGTCTCCCTTCTTCGGATAGTACCCCTCACAATATACCTCGGCGATATGTGTGAGAGGTTAATTTAGATATACCCTAAGAGTTCATATTGCATACCAAAATGGAGACCTATCAAAAATTTATTTAGTGCACCTGCGATATAATGTTAAAAAATTTACCCAAATTTTAATCAACCAAGTTCAATATTTATCTTTCTTAAGCATGTGGGTGATAAAATATATGAAAGAAATAAATATGATCACAACAACAGATCTACAAGGAAAAAACCCACTAACGAATAAAAAACTTTGGCCAGTGCAACAATCTCATTAACCTTGGTAAATCACTCCTATGCATGCTAACACACACATTCACACTCCAAATTATATCAAGAAGGAGACTCCTATCCTTCGATGAATAATGTCAACATCGCAATGTCAGGACACATATCAATAATATTGCACAAGCCTTTGTCTTCCTACTTTAGAGATCACACTTGATATGGACCCCGATAGAGAATCTCAAATATCACAATACTTCTTGTTGGGGGAAAGACCCAAAGTGTATGGAAATTTTTTTTTATGAAAATGAGTTGTTCAATTAAAAGCTTCGTCTTCATTGATATTAATCACAATTTTAGGTATGCAATGCATAGTGAACAAAAATATCAAAACCTTTATTTAGTCAACAAAAATTATAGGTCGAAGTTTCCTACTTACCAAATTTTGTGAGATATATGATAAGTGTTCATAACATAGAAAATATTATCTCAAAGGACAATAACATGATGAGGTTTATAACCTAAGAACATAAGATTATAATAAAAACAAAGGACAGAATTTAAAGAGTAAAGCCCTCCTTGAGTTCGATTAAGAATTACAATTCAAGAACAAATGTCTCGAAGCTTTCATAATAGTGAAATTTTCAACACCTTTTGAGAAAATTTAAATTAAGAGTTTTTTCTTACTCAATGGTTGATCTTGGTTAAAACATTTTTTTCTCATCCTTCGCGTTACTCAAATTTTGGATGGATATTTATCTTTGAAACATCGCTTTATTCAAAATGTTTTTGCAGGTAGCAGCTTTCACACATTCATTACTTTTGATGAGATACTATTTTCGATTTTTAGTAGTAGCATCATACAATCGTAATAGTATCCCTAACCACGTCAACTCTCATGATTTTTATATAACATTTTTATTTTATACTCCTTTAAATAATGAATAAATCTCACATATCCACATTTGAGGATAATGGACTCTCTCTCACAAATATTCAAAGATTTGAACTATTTGTAAAATATTGAACAACATTGGCATTCCTCATAAAGTGGAATCTATACAATGTGTAGTGTGGTGTAAAGTGCAATAATATATTATAATATTTTCCCCATAAGAATTTTCTCGTAGAATATAAGTCTTTAAAAGAAAAAATAGAAACTTTTCATATGATGCATAAAATCCATTTTATTCCAAAAAGAGGAAGACCGTATTCATTTTAAACATTTGATATTAGAAGATATGATAAGGAGTATATCATCTACAAAGCATATAAATTATTGTATTTAACAAACATTTTATGGCAAAGAATACAACCAACTCTAAAAAAAAAGATGGCATATGATAAAAAAAAATGGAACAAAATAAAGAAATACAAATCGTAGACATGTTATTAAATCACTCAATCAATAATTCAAATGCCTAATGATTGCCTAAGGTACTCAAATTTTGTCCAATCAACAAGTTTAGTTAAAAAATACGCTAATTGAAGATTAGTAGAAACATAGCTTAAAGACATGACTTTTTCTTTAACATGGTCTCTAATAAAATAGTGTTGAATGTGTATATGCTTTGTTCTAGAATATTGAATGGGATTTTTGGATAGATCAATAGAACTATTGTTTTCATAATATATAACCATTAAATCTTGAACAATTCTATAATCTTCCAACATTTTTTTTCATCGAGAAAAGTTGAGCATAACTATTTCTCGTCGTAATATATTCTTCTTTTGTTGTGGAGAGTGAAACACAATTTTTTTTCTTAGCATGCCAAAAGCCAAAGGAGCTTCTAGTGTGAAAGTATCCACTCGATGTCCTCCTCCTCTCATCAACATCTCCCATCCAATCGGCATCCGAATAAGCTGACAAGGATGTATTGGTATTCTTAAGATACCAAATGCTAAATTCTATGGTCCCACAAAAGTATTTGATAATGAGTTTAATGAATTTTATAGAGGGGAACCTATTCAACCCTCCCATAAGAGTTAGATTTGATGCGAGTTGTCCTAAACCCTAGGTAAGAGTAAAAGTGATAATGGACAAGCACACCCAAAATTTTAGTGAAACTATATTGGATGAGTGATTACAAATCAAAAGCAAGCCCCAAAATATGGTCAAGCCAAGACAAATAGAAAAATAATGGACGAGGAGTCCCAAGTCAAGAATAAATTTAATATTGGGTGAAGGAGCCAAAAATAGGAGTGAAACAATATGGGACGAGCGAGTCCAAATTGTGAGCAAGACTAAATAATTGGAAACATAAGAGTAATAGAACAATAATGGGCGAGCAGGACTAAGACAGGATCAAAGAAGTTTTATATGACTGAACCCAAAATTATGAGTAGAGCAAATAAGGCAAATTCAATGAAGGGATGCTTCACAAGCAACCCCAAATCAGTGAGGTGTTGCTGTGCGAAAACCCCAAGTCTTTTTTAGGAAAGATGTTTATGTAAAATAATATTTACTAACACTTTTATTGTTTGAACATAATAGTACTTAGCAAGTAGCCTTAGTCGAGAAAGCAAGGCTTGTAGATGGACAGTTAAGAACTCTTAAGAGTTTTGGTTTAGAGGTTGAGAGGCAAGTCTTGTTAATCAAGATAATGCTCAACCACTTCAGTGCTCTAGAAAAGAGAGACTACTAAGATAAGGGACCCAAGAGTTCACTCGTAAGCTCACATACACTTACAAATCTCACATTTAGTAAAATAGGCGTTGGTGTTTTTTCGTTTCTTGTGGTGTTTTTTTTTGTGTGTGTGTGGGGGTGGGGGGTGGGGGGGGGGGGGGGTGTATGTTCTGGGTTTTTTTTTATTTCAAATTCTAATTGTTTATTCTTGCATTTTATGGTTTATGGCAAAGGTGCATGTTTTGATGATAAAGAGAAGGGTTTGAGTTTTAAAATTTAGTGTGTTGGTTTGATGATTTTGAAATTGGTAGAGGTTATTTTTCATTCTTTTATTTTTTATTTGTTTCATTTATAATTTTTTTTGTTTTGTTAATTTGTTTTTTGGCATTGGGGTTTTTTAATTGGGTGATGGGTATTTTGGTCAGTTTGTGTAAAAAAAATGGAGGGAACCAGACTTTTGGTATTAATTACAATGAATTGATAGTTAAGGGTGAGTTTGTCAGATATTTTTTAGGTAGCGGCCCCTAAACCTGAGATAGCTTTGGTGGGATATGTGCAATTTATCCTAGAAATTATATAATGACCCCTAAACTGTTAAATATGACGTAATAACCCCAACTTTTTAGAAGCTTATTGAGGTGGATTTGAACTTGATATTTTGGAAATTCACCTTAATGTTTGAATATATTGGACTTTGTTTTGTAATGAAATTGCCAAGCAACCTGATACTTTACAACTTACAAAATGAACCTTAAATGTTATATTGAACGAATTTACTTTTGAAGGGGTTCAAAAAGAACAAAAATGCGTGATTAAGTGTAAAATGAGGGTACAAGTGTAAATTACGCATAAAGTATTTTCCATGTTTTGGCCTGTGGGCAGGGTATAAAATTGTAAAATAATAAAATAACACAAAAAATGCTTATGTAATTAACAAATGCATCGATAATTCGAGTATTTTGTTAATAATCATGATTGGACTACAAAGGAATGAACTTAATGAAAAATAGTTTCATAAAGAGGTTACCAGGGTAAATTTAATAAGGTCTTGGATCCCTAGGGTGAGTCTTTGACTTAAAACAAAATAACTGGTCCATAAAGGAAGTAGTTGCGGCATTTATGGTAGATAGTACAAGACCGTGACCATAAATGGGATTCGATGAACTGCGGGATAAATGGCAATTATGACAAACAAAACGGATAATTATTTGATAAATGATCACATAATTTTTATTTTGGGTTTAAATAACTTGGTCCATAGCCACGGGTTAATATGAAAATAATGAAAAATAGTGAAGCCTGAAATGTGAAATAAAAAGGAAGGATTTCGTACTAGTAAATTAAAGAAGTAAAATATGACGATTGGATGTGTGGGCAACCCTATAGCGGGGTAAAAATAAAGTTAGACATGGGTATGTGTAGATAAATTAATATAGTTTAAAGAATGTAAAAATGATAATAACTAGATGTGTGATTTACCCCGTGGTAGGGGACAATACCATACTTAAAGCCTTCTTGTATAGGAAATTCATTTAGACACCAGGTGGGTGTTAATTTAATGTTAAGTTGATATTTTAGAAATAAAAGTGGATGATTTTAAGATAGTACCAAAATGCGATTTTTCCTAAATTAGTCGTGTGAGTTAATGGAATAAAGGAATTTTTTATATAAAATCGAAACTTTGAGAACTAAGGGTTAATGGTACTTAACCTTATTTAAAGATGATGTCTTGAATTAAAATATGACTAATGCATATATTATAGATTAATTTCATTTAGTACTAGCTTAGAATTAATTATATTATTACATTCGTTAGTTTTGTCATTCGTTTTATATTGTATTTATATTGGGAATCCTTACTAGGTATTAGCTCATCCCATTCTATTTTGTTTTTACAATTTAGGTAATGTTTTATCTTTTGCAAGTTTTTATAGGTAAGTATTTCCTAACTCTTATCCTATTAGCTCTGATTAATTGAACCATATGATCGTGTAATGGGTTCCAGACTTGTTATTATTATGATTATATACCTTGAAAATGGAATTGCATGTTTATTAAGTAATTTTAATCAATTAAAATGGACAAGAAAATTTATGTAGGTTGTTTCAGATCACTTCAAGCCTAACACAACCGCGTCGAACAGGGTTAACCCACAGGTAACACCAAAATCTAGGTCGTGGTCGTATCAGAGATTTAGGTTTAAGTTCTTTTCAAGAGTGACTTTTAGTCGTTATATTAGGATTGAATCCTTAGACCTTGAACATTCAGCATTAGGATTCGGTCATCTGATTTAAGTTTAGGACTCCGTATTATAATCACATATGACTATGACGTTGGAGTTAAGAAATATGACAATATTGGAGGTTTTGTTTCATTAGAAATAATAAACTATGATTTTAGTCGTTGTGTCATATCCTATAGGTATCCTTGTGTGGGTCAGTATGTAACCTAGTAATGTGTTGGAATTGTAAATCTGTAACACTAATAAAAAAATTGATGGGATTCTTTGAAATCATCTAATGTATAGAGGTACTTAGTGCTAAGGCATCGGTGGTAAGTTTGTGGCATTACGCCTTAGGATTTGAAAGAAGTGCATTGAGAAAGTACAACTAGTGGTGACCCACTATTAGGGACATGAAGGAATTTTATTTAAGCTCTCACCTTTAGCATAAAGGCACCATAGAAATTTAAGATATAATCGACAGTGCTCTTGTGTCTCATCGCAAATTCTCATTGCGCTAAGAGCACGGGACATAAACAGTAACAGTAGAATTGTGCATTTAAGGATGGTTTTAGCAAATCGTATGTAACATTGAAAAATTCTCTCAAAAGGTTCGGATATACATACGTGAAAGATTATGGTTATCTTCTTGAGTTCTTGACATCCTAGAAATATTAAAAGGATATCAAATCGTTTAGGTGCATCCTCGAATCATAATAAGTGTTGGAACTATATTCATCAGTTAATATGTCGTCTGAGTCACAATTTAATTCAAGGAGACCAAAGGTAAACCAACTAATTTTAAGTTGTTTCAATATGCACAGTAGTAATCATTAGGTTTATCATCCTCATGGGTGAGAACCAAACATTAAGAGGTCCTCAACACTCTGTCATTCTCTTTTTCCCTAGAATCTTTTAAATACGACATCGTATTTTAAAAGGAGGATTCCATGAGGTTAAGTCAAATAATAGTCTTAAGTGTGTGTTGAAATGCAGCGCATTTTCGAAATTTCAATATTTAACATACGATATTTATATACTTGAACGACAATATGTACAATGGCATTATGAGTTAAAAATAGTGACATCCAGATAAGAGCCTTACACTGCATCCCTGGGCAAGTGTTCGTAGTGATAGTAGTCAGTCAACAATCAATTTTTATTATTTTGATTCGGTAATGGCATCCAAGGATAATTGGAAAAACTTAGAGGTTGAAAAACCTCACCATTCTCATCATTAGTTCATAAATAAGAGTACGCATTGTATATGGAAACTAGTATAGTTCTAGTGTCCCCACCAATAACTTTTTCATTCGGATTCATCTGGTTACTTGAAAGGAACTTGGGCATAGTCCATTGGGCATAAATAAGAGTACGCATTGTAAAATAAATTTTGATGAAACACTTCGCTCCAACACTTAGAAAATATTTTGTAAAAATATCCCAACACATATATATGAACCGTTAAAGGAATTAAATACAACCTTACCAAAATCTGTCTCACGGAGGATTTTCTTATTGAATAACTTGATATTCGGATTCATCTTGAAGTATGAATGTTCTTGAATATTCTTCGACGGTTGTAGAGGTATACGACATACTCTAAAGGTAATGAACAATGAGAATAATGTCCTTACAAATCTCCCCCTATGTCTATGCCGGTACAAAATAAAAACATCCTAGTTATCAAAATAAAAATGACTATGCAAATCTAATACCCTCCCATGAACCCAAAACTGAAAAAGGTACTAAACATGTAAGTCCAAAATTTTTCTTCAAAATCTTCAACTTCAAAACTTTATACTTTTCTCATAAAGATGTGAAAAACCGTCAGGACGTGCAAACCCACTTTTCATTCTTTCCATCCAAACTACCTCATAAATAATAATCATCATATTTTTCTTTTGAGGTGGCCCATTTTTGACATATTTATCTTTTTATTACCTTTAAATTTTTTTGGCCTCTTTTAAACGGTGGCTTTCACGACGAGTTAATTTTTTACTCTCGCAGCCCTTTCCCGTGAATCACACGTCATATTTTGTTGCAATTAAATTCCTCACAGTAAACGGCTTTTACATGCACTACTTCCATTGTCAAGTTTTATCGCATATGGTTCGTTTTAAATATAGAATTGAGATGACAATACTCTTACCAATATGTGATAAACAAGTACAATAATCAAACAAATCCATGCAAGTGTGCATTAAAGGAACTGATGAGTCAAACATGTAGGTAGTAACAACAAATCACATCTCAATGACTCCAAACACTGTAAAGCTCAAAAATAAAATGATGACGCATATCAAAACACTATCAAATCATCACATGATATGGAATGAAATTGTGATTCGGTCATCCTAAATGTCCATTCATATATGGTGTAAAACCAAATACAAAATTCTTTGGGTCTTTTTCAAAAAAATTTATAAAAAAAATCTTTTTGGCTTTTTTTAAATTTTTTCTAAAAAAAATAAAAATATTTTTGAATTTTTCAAAATATATCAAAAAGGAAAAACATAACTACAGAAATGGTACACACTAGAAATAGGCAAAACTATCATCATGAAAATCAACCAATGCTAGCAAACAAGTCAAAACCTCAACCATTAGGTGCGGTGGAGTTTTCCAAAGGTGGTGACATCCTATGAAAAAACTCCATCAAATCATGTGAACTCTTGACCGTGAAAAATCTCTCGTGTAATCATCCAGAGCATTAGGTGTGGGTGCGGGTGTGTGAACACGTGTAGTAGAAAAACGTGACACATAACCCAACTTAAAATAAAATTCCCTAATGTGTCCTCTCTTCTTGTAGTGTGTACAAACATAAACAGGCCTAGGTACCCCTCTTTCAAAACATCTCATATGCACTCTCCTGTCAGGTACGGGATGCCAAGGTGGGTTAGGTTGAGAGCAATATGGATCTATTACAAACTCGAGAACCGGATCGAGTGCAACATATGAAGTGGACACACCATTATGACCTATTCCTCGTCTCTCAACATCACCCAAAATGGGATTGAGAACCATATTTCCAACCTTCTTAAATGTGTTCTCGAAAGGGACTTTAACCTCCCGGGCACATTCGAGATCACTCTCGAGTTGGGATACACGTGTCATCAGACAAGATATCGTGTTGGTTAAATCACTCTTTTCCTGGCCTAAAGCAATCAACTGTTCACTCAAACAAACCTTCACTTTCTCAAGTTGACTTCCTTTCTCCTCAAACACTCTCAAACTCTCTAACTCTCTTTTCAAATCTCTGACCCTAAGACCTAACTCTTTATTCAATTTCTTAGTCTTTAAGTTCTCGGCCTACAAATCTCTAAACGAAATTTGGAGCTCATTATCACCCTTACTAGCGCACTCACTCGCAGACTCGCTAGAAACACTCAAATCATACTTATGGGTCTCACGTGAACAAGTATCCTCATCGTCGTGGGACAAACTCGGTGTGCTCACGTGACTAGGGGAAAAAGAAACAAACATCCAATGTGATGACTCATACCCGAAACCTTTCATCTCTTCCTCACTATCTCTAAGAGTGGTTGGCATGGCAATCATTTTTCCCTTTTCTCTTTAGCCTAGTGGGACACTCAAATGCTTTATGGCCTCTCCCCTCACACTCAAAACACTTCTCCTCTTCCTCTTTCTCACTTTCTTTCTCACCACTCTCTTTGGCCTCATTTTATTTTTTATCAAAAAATCTTTTATTTGAAGAATTTTGTTTTGAAAACTTGAGAATTGTTTTGAAATTCTTTGCAAGCATGGACATATCAAAACCAGACTCGTTCTCGAACTCACAAAAACTCACTTTCTTTTTCTTCTTAAACTAGGCCTTAAGTGCTATCCATCTATCCTTAGGCTTGACGGTGTCAGGAAACATGTCAATCTCATATGTTTGGAGGTCTCCAACCAGCTCTTCTAATTTTAGACGACTCAAATTACCTAAGGTATTCAAAATAGTCACTTTAGGGATAAACGTTTTGACAACGATCTTAAAATATTTTTAACCATTCGTGCTTTAGGTATAGGCTCACTAAGATTGAAACTAGTGTTGACAATGTCAGAAAAACGTTCATAAAAGTCATCAAAACACTCAGTCTCAAGCATGGTTATCATTTCAAATTAAGTAGTTAAATTTTGAATTTCAGACTCTTTGACCATGTTAGTGCCTTCGTGAGTGAGTTGTAAAATATCCCACACTTATTTAGACATGGTACGTCATAATACATTGGAACTCGTCGGGGGCAACATGTTCAAAAATTGCACTAAGTCGACGTGAATTAAAAGTGCTCCACCTAAACTCATCCTCAGTCCAGTCTGAGACAGGTTTAAATTCGTGACATTATTTGCAGTGACAGTGGAAGGAGTCCAGCTTCTTTCAAAAATTACCCAAACATGTTTATCTATTGCTTTTAAATGTGATTTCATACGGCCTTTCTATTAACAATAATTAGAGCCGTCGAAATTTGGCAATCGATTATATAAGTTTTCATTCGAAAACATTGTGATAATTTTTAAAATCGGATTTTTTAAAAAACATCAATATCACACGAATTTTGCAGAAAATAGGAATTCACAATAAATTAGTGAAACATGCTCTGATACCAATTTGTGGAGTGCCGGTGCGATATCGATTTAAATAAATTCACAAATTCTCAACTTAAACTTATTTAACTAGAGTGAATTTTAAACCAAATTAAATCATTCCCTAAACATGCAACTATCTGTGTGTGTCAAAGAATCACAAATAAAATTGCTAACTTGCAATTTTCAGGAAAAAATCCCTTTCGGGTAAAACCTTTATTTCACTATAATAATTTTAAGGATTACAATGAAATTTGTAATGAGTTAATCGCAGAAAACCCACATAGACCATAGCCTAGATTCATCCAGAATCGTAGCTCCAATTTAGCTCAGGAACACCCTCGAGTACTCCCTATCAACACACAGTCATCTTCAGCCCAGTAATCCCCTCAAGAGCACTTAGATCAACAATAGATACCTTATCTACAAGATAAACTTGACATAAGATGTGTTATTGGGTTCCAAAATAACTCACATAAACTATTGGGATCTTGTGAATTGAAAACAAAAGAGATTAAAGCCTTAAAAGTGAGAAGATAAAGTATTCTACCAAAGCAGTTTCGTCTATTGAAAAATTACAGGTCTACTTATTAAAAACAAAGTTGAAAATTTTAATTTATTGAAAATCTAAGGCGGTGGCTCGCTCGAACGAGATATCAGTGTTTCCCGAACGATTACACGTGTCGTTCAAACGACTTCGTGCGACATAAGGATGTTGCTCGAACGAGAGCTTTTGTCGCTCGAACGAGATTTTAAAAATTAAATTTTTAATCTAAAAAATTCACCTATAGGTTTTGTAAAATAAATTTTGACGAACATTCCGCTCCAACACTTCAAAAATATCTTGTAAAAATATCCCAACACATTTATATGAACCGTTAAGGGACTTAAACACAATGTTACCAAAATCTATCTCGCAGAGGCTTTTCTTATTGAAGAACTTGATATTTGAATAGTCTTGAAGTATGAATGTTCTTGAATATTCTTCGACGGTTCTAGCGGTAAACAACATAGTCTAAAGGTAACGAACAATGAAAATAATGCCCTTACAAAATCAAGCATCACAACTTTATCCAAAACAAATTGACACTAGGTGTGAACATTGGTACGTAACTCAAGTGAGGAATATTGGTTCGAATTTACAAGGAACCATATATGATGTAGTAGAAACAATACCTATAGTTAGGTATGCACGTTTCATGACATAGATTGTCAAAAATGACATCTATGTGGAATAATTGGCATCTTTATGAAACAAAACGGTGGTTTAAATGTAATTCATCAGGTTTTGTCTCGAAACCATAAGTTGGTACATATTGTGTTCACAAAGACTAGGAAAGGATTTTAAGTTATTATATCCAGGGACGATTAGTAACATCTTAACATTTACTCATGGCACATTTGTGTATGTCATTGAATGAACTAGTAGGTTAGTATTTCCGCTAAGAAGGGAAGTTTCACATTTTGTTATTCTTAGTAATAATTTACTCATCTCGATTTGTAAGGTTTACAGTCCTTGAGTTCAATTTTAATAGTGGATCGATCTTTTTGGGATGGGTTAATGACTCACCTAAAGTCTACATCAGTGGTCAATGGTTGAATTATAATTGATTTTGATAAGCATTTGTGATCTTGTAGTGAGTAGGAATGGAATTCTTTATCTATCCACATATAGTTACTTGAGTTTCAAGACGGAATATTTAGAGTATTTATTGCATCCTAGTTTCTTTTAACTTATTTCCAATAGTTGGAGATGGCTAGTGCATCGCAGTAACTGAGTCCTTTAGTGGGGAAGTCATTGGGTAAGATTAAATGAGCATCTTATTGTATTTTGTTTGCGTGGGTAACAGTGGTTACCACTGCATGAGATTCCTTGCCTTGTTGGACTATATGGTCCGCTTTATAATCTAGTAAGATTATTTTGCTATCCCTTAATGGTAACATCGCGTACGACTAAGCTGAAGGTTATATAAGTTTCATTACTCATTTATTTGATTTGGGGAAGTCCAAAGGTTACGGCTTAGAATTAAAAAACTTAATCCTCAAATTTAATTCTGATTTTATTTCACTTCTCACCGTTAGGAATCATTGTGTATGTTATCATGGTGTATTGAGATGGCTTTGTGTATCATCATTTGCACGGATTATATGTCCTGGAACATAGGGTAAGGTTTAAGACAGAATTGGGACATAGAATGTTGGTTAATATTGTCTATTGATTGTATTTTTAGTGACTAAGTGAGATACCAAATTAGATGAATGCCTAAAGCATGAAGGATTAGAGGACTTTTGTTGGCAAATGAATTAATTTCTAAGTGTTGGACTAAAAGCAAAATGATATGTTTATACGTATCATTAGTAATCTCAAAGCATGGGAGTAAAGATGACTTGTTGTAGGTATTTATATGCCCAAATGTGACCTTGTCCTAACTGGGACTTGCTCGGCCAAGGCCGTCCCTATAAAACAAAATTTCTACAAAGATCCAATGACAAAAGTTTCAGCCTTGTCCTCCATCTTAGGTCGGGACCCTTCAACCGACTTATCAATCTGCAAGTCTTGTCTCGTTTGCCATCCCAGACAGTCGAGACCCATCGACTAGCCAACTGGCCCATGCACACACATCGCATATACTTAACAAATCATGTCTCGTCCATCACTCTATACAACCGAGGCTGACAATTGACCAAGTGGTTATATTCAAGCATATTTTGGCTAGGCATCAAAGAAGCCGAGACTATACTTCGGAATTTTCCAGGACATGGTCAAACAAAACACCAAGGATCTCATACTTAGCCTTGTCGAGATCTCCCTCGACAACACCCTGCCACGTGTGGCACATGACTTCAGCATGGCCAATACACGTGGGAAGGAAGTTATAACAAAATCACAGAAGAACGTGAGGGAATATTTGCATCATCATTACATGCCCATGCCCAGGACATGTGTCAATCCCTCATAGGATGTCTCAACAAATGCACGTTGTAACCATTTTTAGGGTGCATTGTGCACCCCAAACACTATTTAAACCCATCTTCTTCCACAGAAGACAAAAATACAAACCTTGGCCCAAGCGTTGCTCCTTTTACAGTAGAGAGAGAAAGTATTGAGAGTTGTATTACTCACGTCATTAGTGCCCATTCATATAGTTAAATTCACACTCACCTACACAGTGGATTAGGCCAATAGTTGAACCACTTATATGCTAGTGTTTATTCCTCTTCTCCTTATCTCCTTCTTCAATTAAACACTTATTTGTCACCATTGTTACACCACCATAGGTGAACTGGATCGAGCTCTTACAAGTTTATGTGTTGACATTAAATCGCATATCATCATTTTTGGTATCGTCTGCGTGAACGAAGGTTCTTCATCTTATTCCTCTTCATTTTCATCTTGTCTCTCACTTGATTTTCTTATGGTGATCCAGTTCTACACTTGGTTGAATATTTATCACCATTGAAAGATCTCTTGTTCGGTTTTTTAAGATTTTTTCCATCTCACTTAACTCATCTAGTTCACCCCTTTATTCTGTTCATTCACCAAAGTTGATGGCCTCCTATTTGCCACATGGCACTGCCCCCAGCTCTAACAAAGTGCCTCCTCAATTAGAGATGGCTAAGGTTGCAGGGGCACTACACTCACTGGAGGCTAGCCAATAGAAAATGAAAGAATAACTTGATTCATTTACTCAAGCAGTGATGGCTAAACACACTGACATTGTAGCGGAGATAATAACTCCGACCGCCATGAAAATTGATCAGGCAATAGGGGGACCACCCCTAACCCCACACAAATAAGTGCCATAATAACAAAGACGTAGAGACGTGGCCAACCCTATGAAGATAAGGCCAAGAATTCCAAAATGACCAGTGTTAAGATGAGGATGAGTATTAGGATCCCTATGAGATTTTTAGAAATACAGTGCGCCCATCCTCAGTTAGTAGAGGAAATAGTTATAGGCTGAGTTGAGATGGTCAACCTCAGGCTTTAGCACTTGAAAGATTGAGTAGCGGTCAACTTTCGACTGACTCATCCCAGTTAGTGACCTACGATCCGACTCTCCGGATCATGCAGTATTGCAAGATCCTAGGGAAATGGATGATGTGATGTTCGTTATCCTCCGCGTGATCGAAAGGAGGAATAAAGAGAAGTTAGCAACCATCAGAGGATAGTTGGAAGGGAACATGTGCAATGCCTAGTCGACAGGGAATGAGGTGGGTACAATGATTTGGTAGCCAAGGGAGGTAAGGCGTATGAGGCCGAGAAGCCATAGAACAGCTCCATTCAGAGATTAGAGGACAAAATCGATGATCTCTTAAAAAGCTGAGACCCCATGCAAATAGGATATATGGAAGGGTCTCCATTTATTGCGAGAATAGTGAGCTACCCAATTTCGGCCAAGTTCAAGCCACCAATTATCGCACCAAAGTACGGTGGGATCACAGACCCTGTTCATCATGTAGAGATATACCAATCCGTGGTCGATATCTACTCATTTTTTGATGAGATGAGATGTCGGTCATTCTTTGGTACTTTGATTGGTGCAGCCCATGTTTGGTACATTTCACTCCCCATGAAATCCATAGGGAACTTCAATCAATTGGTCGAGAAGTACATTCATAATTTCTATTTCGACGTGAAACCACAAAAAAAGCTACTCATCTGCTGTATGTAAAGCAACGGAAGAACGAGTCTCTCAGAGACTACATTACAAGATTCAACGAAAAGAAGTAGGAAGTTGAAAACTATGAGGAAAACCTTACTATGACTGCCCTAATGGGAGGATTGAAAAAGGAAAAATTACTTTGGAAGATGGCTAAAGATCCTCCAAAATCCATGGCAGAACTCTTGGTTATGGTATGGAGAGTCATGAATGCAGAGGAGGCTATGGCAGACAAGGGAGAGAATGAGAAAAAATCTGGTGGAAGCAAGTCTCACAAAGCTAAGGGCAAGAAAGGGAAAAAGAGGTCGGCCGATGACAAGTTTACTAACTACGCTCCTCTTAAAGTAAGTCCTTATTTAATTTTAAATAAAATTAAGGAAGACAGAGCTTTGAGTTGGCCCAAAAATCTGAGGTCTCCTCCTCATAAGAGAGACAAAAGCAAATGTTATGACTTTCACCATGATCATTTCCATACCATCGACAAATGATTTGCGTTGAAAGATGAGATTGAGAAAATGCTCAAGCAAGGGAATCTTCGGATATACATAGACCAAAGTGGTTCCAAATATGACATAAAAGATAGGGAATGCCGAAAGATGAGAGGTCGAGGAGATAACATCAGGCTGACAAGAAGGATGAGGAGTCTGATGATGATGACGGTGCAGACGACCTTGATCTCCTACCAAAAATCCCAGAACCGAAGGGGCATTTCAATGGTTTCATTTGATGTCAAAATTATCAGTGGGGGACTGTCCAGAGAGGGGCTGGAGCCGAGTGACCGCAAAGCACATATAGTTGAACCCAAATTAACACCAAAGAGAATGGAAGTTAACTCGATCACCTCTGAGCCAAATTCGAGAAATATTAGAAAAGTGGACATGGATACTCTAAAAATGGGATTCTCTAGATTTAACTTCAAGGGCATCTTAGCCCCCCATGATGACACTCTAGTAATTAACACCAGAGTCCATGGGTATGACGTATCCAAAATCCTAGCAGATGAAGTTAGCTCGGCCAATTTTATATTTTGGGAGTGTTTTAAAGTACTGAAACTTAGCAAGAAGATGTTGATCCCATATCACCAACCCTTGGTAGGGTTTACTAGAGAAAAAGTGTAACCTCGGGAAGTTTATAAAATAGAAGTCTGCATGGGTACTTTGTCGAGGTGCCTGATGAAGAAGGTAAACTTGTTTTTATGGATGAAAACGTATTCTCGGCTTATAATATCATCCTGGGTCGTGTAGCTCTTAAAGAGTTTGAATCCATTACCTATACTGTAAACCATATGGTAAAATTACCAACTACTTATGGGGTAGAGGAAGTCCAAGCTGATCAAGTGGAGGCTAGGGAATGTTACTTCATCTCAGTCAAGCATAGATAGGCCCACAAAAAACTCACCACCTCATATAACATTGATACCCTTAACCCAAGTGACAAGAAGAAGCTAAAGAAAGGTGAAGCCACGAAAGAGGTAGAATCCATCATCCTTAATGAGGACGAGCAAGAACAATGTCCTGATCGACTCTTCGCTGAAGAAAGAGGTGAATGAGAAACTGAAAGAGTAACTAAGGAAGAGGCAGAGTGTGTTCGCATGGAACCATAAAGATATGTCAGGAATAGAACCTAAAGTCATCTGCCATAAATTGAACATTGATAAATATGCAACCCCAGTGAAGCAAAGGAGAAGGTCTTATGTAAGGGAGAAGTACGAATTTATCCAGGAGGAGGTTAAGAAACTCCAGCCTGTAGATTTCATCAAAGACGTTCACTATCCAGAGTGATTGTCTAATGTAGTGATATTCCCCAAGGCTAATGGAAAATATCATTTGTGTTTTAACTTTACGGATCTGAACAAAGCTTATCCCAAATACATCCCCCCTTCCTCATATAGATCCGATGGTTGATGCTACAGCAGTACATGGATTAATGAGTTTTATGGACGCATACCCTGGATATAATAAGATATTCTTGGATGAAGTCGGTTTAGAGAAGACTTACTTTATCATCGATAAAGGAACCTACTGCTATAAGGTCATGCCTTTTGACCTTAGAATGTAAGGGTAACCTACCAAAGGTTGGTCAATAAGATATTTGAGGAAAAGAATGGCAAGACCTTGGAAGTCTATTTGGATGATATGCTGACCAAAAGACTCAAGGCTGAGGACCATGCGGTCGACCTTGAGAGGACCTTTGATACAATGGATCTTTATCAAATGAAGCTAAACCCAGTCAAGTGTGTGTTAGGTGTGGGAGAAGTTAAATTTTTTGGGTTCATTGTCAACTATATTGGCATAGAGGAAACCCCAACAAATATTAAAGTGGTGATTGAGATAAAGACAAAAGGACCATCAAATATGTGCAAAGGCTAATACGAAATGTCACTTCACTAAATAGGTTCATCTCAAGGGCCATAGGCAAATATCTCCCCTTTTTTAAAATCTTAAGGAAAACATTTGAATGGAATGAAGAGTGTGAAAGATCCTTTAAAGAGCTCAAGCCTTATCTGGGTTCTTCGATGCTACTGTCTCAATCTATTCAAGAAGAACTATTATTTTTATATTTATTAGTATCAGAGTTTACAATCAATTTTGCCACCACCTGAGATGACGAAGGGGTGAAAAGGCCAGTCTACTTCAAATGTAAGGCTCTTCACGGGATGAGATGAAATATCCGAGTATAGAGAAGCTAGTGTACAGAAAAATCATGTAGGTTGATGGCCTGGTCAAATGTAAGGCTCTTTAAGAAAGATGAAACCTTACTGTTAAGCCCATACTATAGTGGTGCTTACTGATACTCCATTGAGGCAGGTGATCCATACACTTGAGAAATCATGTAGGTTGATGGCCTGGTCAATTAAGCTCGAAGAGTTTGACATCAATACTAGTCGAGAATAGTGATTAATGGTCAAGCATTGGCCAACTGTGTGACCAAGTTCACTTGGGACGAGGCCGACATTAAAGAAAATGAGGTGGCGATTTTGCCAAAAAAAAACAACGGCAGGTACGGCCATGGATGATGATGTGAAAGCCGATCGTACAGAAAAATATTTTTTTTCATAAATGGCATAGCAGGTGAAGGGTCTTTTACAGTCGATAATCCATTTTGGATCCTGATTATTGATGGTTCATTATGTGAAAGCAGCAGTGGTGTAGGTTTTATACTGTTAGCTCCATACAAAATAGACATCGAGTATATGTTTAGGTTAAGCTTCAAAGCCTCCAAAAATGAGTCTGAGTACTAAGCTCTTCTTGCAGTTTTATCACTAGATAAATTTTTATATGTCGTCCACGTAGTAGTTCATAGTGACTCCCAACTGGTGGTAAACTAGGTCCTGGGAATTTATGAAGCAAAGGCTAACAAGATGAACAAATACTTAGCCAGGGTGAAAAGGGTCTTGGCATACTTTAGAGAAATGGCGGTAAAAAGAGTCCCTCTGCTTGGCAACTGCCAAGCCGATGTAGTGGAGAAGTTGGCATCGGCTATAAGAATAGAAATAAGGAGAACCATCATAATTATGATACCACAGAGACTAAGCATTGAGGACGACAACGGGAAACTTGAATTTTATTTGAATTTGAATCTGGGAGCTTCTTGGATGGACCCTATAATCAGATATATCAGAGATAAAGAGCTTCCATAAATAAAGGCCGAGAGAAAGAAATTAAGATACAGGGCAACAAAATTATCCATCAAAGGAGTTTTCCTATACAAAAAGGGTTTTTTACTTCCCTTATTATGATGTGTTCATCCTTCAGAGGTAGAGTATGTTTGAAATATATGAATTAGGGATCGTTCTCCAGTCATGTCAGGGGATGGACTTTGGAAAAACAGATAGTAACGCAGGGTTATTGGTGGTTGACCCTTGCTAAGGATGCAGTTGACTATGTGAAAAAATGTGATAAATGCCAAAGAAATGCACGTATCCCTCATCAGTCTCATCAACCTCTGTCGTCCATTACATCCCTTATCCATTTACAGTCTAGGGGATTGACCTAGTGGGATCTCTACTTAGAGCCAAAGGCAACTACATATTTTTTATTGTGTAGATCAACTAATTCTCCAAATAGGTAGAGCCTGAATCCGTGATCTCTATTACAAAGACGAAGACCTTCAAATTCATTTGAAGGAATATCATTTGCAGATATGGTCTGCCTTATACACTGATCACGAACAAAGGAAAGCATTTAAAAAATAAGTCCCTAGAAGCTTACTGTGGAAGGATTGACATCAAATAATTCTATTCATCACCAAGTCGACCTCAAGAAAATGGACAAATAGAGGTCACAAATATAACAATCTTTTACGGGATCAAAAAGAATCTAGAAGACGCCAAAGTCGTATAGGTCTAAGAGGTACATGCCATCCTATGGTCCTACAGGATGACAGAGGGGACACCGACTAGGGAGACCCCCTTTATGCTGGCCTACAGCTCAGAAGATGTGATACCTACCGAACTCGACCTTCCCAGCCACAGAGTCCAGACCTACGACCTAGAGATAAATAATAAAGAAAAGAGGCCGGACCTAGATTCTAATTGAAAAGAGAAGGGATGATGTTAAGGTGTGTCAATCAACAAACTAATAGAGGACGACTATGTTTTATAATAAAAGGGTCAGACCTAGGCTGATAGTAGTGGGGGATTTAGTTCTGAAGAAGGTTTTGCAAAAGCCAAACAAGTTACACCAAAATTGTCATGTCCCTTACAGGGTCATCGAAAAGGTGATCCCAGGCACATATCAACTGGAGAAGTTGGAGGGAGAGCCATTCTCAAATCCATGGAATGTCGACCATTTGAAAAGATATTACCAGTAGTTTCATGTACACAGTTCAGTTTCTGTTATTTTCTTTATATTTGAAAAGGCTGATAGTGATGAATGAAAAATAGTTCCAAGTGTTCCCTCATATCTATAACATATGAATTGTTCAAATGCATGGTTCAAATTGTCCTAATCTAAGAAAAGTCATTCATATGGTGGATCAGAATTAACTCATTCTCGGTGATACGAGAAACCACGTGGGACTCATCTCACCCATGGATTCTCAATAACACTGAGAGGAGGAAATAGTGTGAGATCATCACTAAGGTGGTGAAAAACACAATCTAGATTAAAACCATAATAGTTGGTTAAATCTTCTCATCTAAGGATAAGATTAGACTAACACCATTTATTTGTTGACCTACTACATTAAACATCATTAATTTGCTGAATACAGATTACAAAACCATTAACTTTGTTATTCATTGGTTATTTATCTCTAGCCTTAAGATAGTTTTGAACATCATTAAAACCATTAAGTTGGTTATTTATCTATCGGCCAAGGACGAGAATGGACTGGTAGTGGCATCAGAGTCAAAACTCTCTCGGTGAGACAACAGTGTATGACAAGATGACACTCGTCCATACACTCTAAAAAATGCCGAGAGGGGACTCATTAAGTTGGCAATATCATTAATTTTGTGATTCAAATTTGAAAATAATTTAAACATGCTCCCTTTAAACATCATAATGCGGTGGCATCAAATTCAAAACTCTCTCGGTGAAATGACAGAGTATGACGAGACGACACTCGTCCATAAACTCTAAAAAATTATGAGAGGGGACTTGTCATTAAACATCATTAATTTCGTGATTCAAATTTGAAAGTCATTTAATCTTCAATTTGGTGATTCAATTTTGAAAAAAAGTCATTTAAATTTGAATTATGTCTCGACCAAAGATGAGAATATATCTCCAAACAGAAGAAAATTCATCCTCAAATAAAAGATTGTAAGGTTGTATAATAGTAATGTGAACTCAAAGCAAGCAGATACAACATAATAAATAGAGTTGAAAAAAAGATACAAATACTAATGTCAACACATAGCAAAAATGAAAGATGTCAACAGTTATGATGAGGACACAGATCATATAGTTAACCACCAGAATTCAAAAACTTGGGAATTATTCAAAAAATTATATCAATAGAGGGCGTTAGGCCACAAACAGTTGCCCTAACAGAAAGTGGTTGGTTCAAGCTCCAACATTCCTCTCGGTCTCAAACTGCACCGTCTCATCAGTTGCACCCTCTTTTTCAGCCTCAGCATTCTTCTCGACCCTATCCTAGCATTGGGTAGTCTCAGCCTCGTCGTACGTTGGCTCTTCGTCATCTTCTTTGTTAACTGTCTAGATTGTCGACTCAGGTTATGTAGATCCCTCTATCTCGGTCAGTGTATTCATAGCCAAAGGGTCTAAGAAATCCAATGCCTTAATCTCCTTTGCCAAGTGCGAGATATCAGGGAATTTAAGAAGCGACGGGCTATCCCCCTCTCTCTAGATACTAGAGACTATACCCCAAGAATTCCTCTAATGTCTTAAAATCCTCAACTTTTTTCCTGGTCTCCTTAAGGGCCTTTTCTACTATAGCTTTAACCTTCTTCTTCTCTTCGGATGCTTTCTTATTAGATAAGGCCTTAATCGTGACATCATAATCTGTGTTTATCTTATCCAAGGCCTCTGTGTATTGCTACTTCAAGGTACCTAGTTCCTTCTTATGGTCAGTATCCTATGTCAAGAGTTATTTCCTCAAATGTTTCTCGAACTTGATGGCCTCTCGAGCCAACCAAATTTCACGGAGACCCTCTTGAACCCATTCATGAACCTTCAACAAAGCAAGATAGACTATAGGAAATATGAGAGACATTAGTACGAGAAAATGCAATATAAATTTCAAAAAAAGAAGAGGAAGAAACATATGAATCGCTTTAAGTGTGTGACCTGAATACCCCCATGGAGGCAAAAGTCGCTCAGAAGGGAGACATCCATGGACTCAAGAAAACGGTTATCTGACTATGGAAATAGGGAGGCCAGCACATCAAAGGCTTTCTTCTTATTCCCAATAAGGGAGTCAGGGTAAATCCTCAGGTTGGCCAGACGAGCCGAGAGAGGAGATAGGAATTGCCTAGGTCAGCGCAGCTCTTTATAGGTCGTCCTTTCTTCTTTTTTTTTTGTTACTGAAGGGAAGTAGTGTCCCCAGGGACCTCTTTCCTTTTTTTATTACCTCATCCTAGCAAAAATTACTGGAATTAACTTTTTTATCGAGTAGGGGGATCCGACTTCTTGCCCACTTGCTTCATCAAACTGGCTAAATTAGGGCTAACCATCTTCCAAATAGACTTAGGGGTATTAGGTGGATGATCTGCAAAGTGAAGAGGAGATTAGTTACAAAGGCCATATAAATATGACACAACAATTGCATGGAAAGTACTTACATAACTCAGTTAAGGGGTCCACCCCCAGATCTGTCTGCTTCAAAAAGTAGGGGGTCATTAGCTGCTCAAATTCTACTAGACCACTCTCTTTACCTTGTATCCTAATCTTTCCCCCCTTAAAAATAGTATCAACACTCAGACCCGATTCATGTTTGGCAGATATAGACACTTTAGCCCACTCTCTGAGGAACCATAGGCTCTGAAGCTCTACAGGCAGCATCAGAGCCGAATTCCCAAGCTCTAGACATGAATAAGTAATGGGGATTCTAGTTATAGATATATGTTTTGTTCACAATCAAGATTTTCTTTATCGATTTCTTGGCTACGAGATGATGGTAACCAATTTTGGTTTTTAGAGAGAATAGATTGTAACATGCCCTAAAATTGCTAATTAGTCGGAGGACTAAATTAACCTTTGAAGGGATACGAAGCCGAGGATGATCCTCTAAGTGTTAGGTGAGAGTTGAGAGGGGTCAAGGCCTAACTAGTAGTAATGGATTGCATAATATGGTGAATCGGCAGCCTAAAGCCAACCTAAAGCATCTGCTCGTAGAGGGATATTTTTCCATCTCGGTCAAAAAATAATCTTTCATCTTTAAAAGGTATCCTCATGTTGATAGGTGATCCTATTCTATAAATATGCCTCCAGGTTAATAGATCGGGCTTTGTAACATTGATGGGAAAGGATTGGGCGTAAGATGTGTCAAGTGTATCCTCAGTTAAACAAGAGTCGTCATCAGGGTTAGCAGTCGGGACATCACTGGACATCGTTGTGCGAATTCATCACTCGGAATGGGCAATAACAAAATAGCCATTGGAGGAAGTGGACTTGAAACCTCTAACCTCGACTTGTCCGGGTTCGATATCTCTTGTATAGAGGAGTCCTAAAGGTTAGAGGGCTCAATATGCTGAGAGGACGAGGAAAGAGGCCTCGAGTGCCTCAGACCCTTCTCAGGAAGAGGCATCGACCACCACAGACCCTTCAGCAGAGGATGTTAAAAGTCTCATCGCCTATTCATAAGAATCCACACTCTCAGCTATATGGGAGACAATATGATTATCGTCTGAAGAAGAAGATGAGTCAGACATTGGGTCACTAAGATGGATAATGGGATGACGTACGACAGCTGATAGGACTCGATGGATTGGAAATGTAGGATTTACCTCAGCGCTATGCTTAAAAATGGCCTAGGCTCCTACGCTATGCATCTCCTAAAAAACCTCTCACTGATAGTTGGGTACTTCTCGGCTAACTCGTACAAAGTTTTTAACATCCAAATAGATTTATGGTTAACCATCGTTGATTACAAGATCAAAGGGAAGGAACTCAATCATTTTTAAGAATATTCAAGCAAGAACAGTGTCACCTCCTACTTCCTATAACACGCAAGAATATTAAGGGCTAAGACCTAGAGCAACCCAATATAGTGTCAAAAAATCAGAACCCCGTCGAAAAGTGTAGAAAAAGGAAAACAAAGTAAATCTAAACTTGAATCAAAGAAAAATATATGGATATAAGTTACCTGGGTAGAGAGAAGTTCTTATGAGGAGGAAATATCCTAGAATACTTCCCAAGACACAAGGCTTGAAGAAAAATGAAGAGGCTTTAATGGCGGACTGTAATAGTGGTTTTGGGCGGGAGAAGATATGCAAAGAAGAACGAGAAATTTCTCAAATTTTGTTTTTAAACCACATAATCATTGCACACAAGTCCAAAGAAGGACATCATGAGGGCACAAAACCCCGAGCGAATTTGATGTCGCTTGTACTCGTTTAAGACGCTAACCTATAAGAACATTGACATGTGTCATCTCCAACATGCTGACCCTTAAAGTAACTTCCAAGTGTCACTCCACCAACCATAACCAGCCCAAACCTAACATTGAAAGCACATCTCAACCATCAATCAAACTCATCAACCTTTTCCCTCAGACACTTTACCCCCATCCTTCCACTCATAATGATAACTAAGGGTTATGGGGTGATTAATATGCCCAAGTGTGACCTCGCCCATGGTCGGGACTTGCTCGGCCAAGGACGACCTTATTAAACACACTTTCTATAAAGATCCAATGACAATAGTCTTGGCCTCGTTTGCCATCTTAGGCTGAGACCCTTTAACCGACTTATCGACCTCTAAGTCTCCATTCGTCTACCATCCCAAACAGCTGAGACCCATCTACTAACCAACTTTCCCTATGTAAACACGTCTCATTTACCTGACAAATCGCATCTTGATCATCACTACATACAACCGAGACCATTAATTGACCAATTCATTCTATTTAAAGCACGTCTCGACCAGGCATCCAAGCAGTCGAGAATACACTTTAGCATTCTTTAGTAGATGGTCAAATGAAACACCATGGATTTTATACTCGGCATCCAAGCAGTCGAGACTACACTTTGAAGGTGTGATACTGGACTTCAGCATGGACAATCCACATGGGCAGTCAGTTTGGAGCACATGAGGGGATACTTGCATCATTATTGCATGCCCATGCCCAAGATAGGTGTCAACCCCTCCTATAATGTCTCAACAAATGTATGCTTCAAGCATGTTTTGGGGTGCATTGGTCACCCCAAACACTATTTAAACCCATATTCTTCCACAGAAGAATATAATTCCAAAAATATAAAGCCTAGTCAAAGCTTCACTCCTTTTACAGTGGAGAGAAATTATTGAGAGTTGTATTACTCAGGCCATTAGTGCGCATTCATATAGTGAAATTCACACTCACCTACAGTGTGGGGTTGACCAATAGCTAAACCACTTATATACTGGTGTTTATTCCTCTTCTCCTCATCTCCTTCTTCAATTAAACACTTGTTTGTCACCATTATTGCACCACTATAGTTGTACTGGATCGAGCTCTTACAAGTCTATGTGTTGATACTATATCGGGTATCCTTAGGTATATGTTAATTAACGATTGTTCAGCAAACTTGATAATGACAAATTTGTAATTATATGTTGGCCATGTGGACCATACACAATCAAACCATCATTATGTCAAATCTTCTATGGGAAAACTCCCATCACCACCTCTGCATGGAAAGGCAGAGTTTAGTGAAGCAAAGAAAACGTCCATGGTATGATCTGTGGGGATTTCAATGTTAAACATATCACCAATGATTTCATCATCCTCTAAATTTTGTGATTCCTCTGCTAAGCAAAATAATGGATTATCATTCTCAACTGAGGCCATAGAAACATCATCATCTGATGGCAAAGGTATATGATTTTTATCCTCAGAATATGTCGTGGTAAAAGTCGCAGAAAATTAGCTTTTAATATAATCCTTGACTTTCTCAAGAAATTCATATTTCGACGCCTGTGGAAACTGATTTTTAATTAAAGCCTTTAAATACTTAGTTGGATTAAAACTAGGAGTCATATTTTCCATAGGGGGTGGAGATTCTTCCTGCTATGACATATATTCCTTTAATCTCCCCTTAATTGAGTAGATAGTATAAGTATTATTGATACAAACCCACCATCGGTAAAAAGTATTATTTCAAGAAGAGGAACCCTTAATTGATTATTTTTACATTGCAGCTCCCATTTCCATATCCATAGGACACTTGTTATATCTCTTTGTAATACATGTATCAACTTATGTAGAGAGTGTCAATGAAAAAGTAACAACATTATGTTCTTGTTTTTGTTCCAATATGTACATTTAACATCATTAGTTTGGTGGAAATATGAGGCGAAACATCATTAATTTGGTGATCTCGGACCTTTACATCATTTATTTGGTGAAATATGAGGTGAAACATCATTAATTCACCAAATTTGGTTATCTAATGCTGTCATAGTACCCAAAGCTAATGGGAAATGAAAATTGTGTGTAGACGTCACTGATTTAAACAAGTCTTGCCCAAAGGATAGTTTTCTCCTTCCTCGTATAGATCAAATGGTGGATGCCACAGGAGGACATGAGCTTATGAGCTTCATGGATGCGTATTCCGAGTGTAATCAGATCTTCATGAATTCGGATGACTCAAAGAAGACAGCATTCATTACAAACAAGGGGACCTACTGCTACAAGGTCATGCCCTTTGGTCAGAAGAATGCAGGGGCTACTTAACAATGTCTTGTAAATAAGATGTTTGAAGATCAGATAAGAAATTCCATAGAAGTTTATGTGGACGACATGCTAACGAAGAGTCTGAAGACCGACACTCATGTGGCCGAACTTGAAAGAACTTTTGACACCATGGACAAATACAGAATAAAGCTCAACCCGGCCAAATGTGTCTTCGAGGTAGGAGCAGGAAAGTTTTTGGGTTTCATCGTCAACCAAAGGGAAATAGAGGCCAGCCTTGAGAAGATCAAGGCTTTGCTGGAAATAAAGACACCCAGAACCATAAAAAACATTCAGAGGCTAACAGGACGAGTTGCTGCACTTAATAGGTTTGTCTCAAGAGCTACAGATAAATGTCTTCCTTTTTTCAAAGTTCTTAGAAAGGCTTTCAAATGGAATGAGGAGTGTGACAGAGGTTTTAAAGATCTTAAGTCCTACCTCGAATACCCCCTACTCCTATCTCGACCAATTCAGGGTGAGAAGTTGTATGTATATTTAGCTACTCAGAGTCAGCCATCAGCGTTGTAATAGTAAAAGAAGAGGATAGAGTGCAAAGACTAGTGTACTTAAATAGCAAAGCACTCCAAGAGTCTGAGAAGAAGTACCCTCGGATTGAAAAGTTAGCCTATGCTTTGATACATGCTTCTAGGAAAATGAAACCATACTTCCAGGCCCACTCCATGGTCGTCCTAACTGATTCCCAACTCAGGCAGGTCCTCCATAAGCCTGAGAAGTCAAGAAGGATAATGACCTGGGCAATCGAGTTAGGGGAGTACGGTATTGTTTATCAACCCAGGGTTTCCATCAAGGGATAAGCATTGGAAGATTTTATGGCCGAGTTTACTTGGGATGAGGCCGATATTGAGAAGCGTTACAAGGATACAGATGAGCCAGTAGATGGAAATGTCTCGTTCAAACTTCGAAAGAGGCTGAGTCAAGTATTGCAAGACAAAGAACAATTGAGAATGAAGAAGATAGATACCTCTTTAAGCAGGGATGAAACCATTTGGAACCTCTTCGTTGATGGGTCATCCTGTGAAAGCGAAAGTGGAGCAGGGCTGATAATGTCGGCACCAGATGGTACAGATATTGAATATGTGTTGAGGTTCAACTTTAAAGATTCCAACAACGAGTCAGAGTATGAGGCATTAATAGCAGGCCTGTTTTTAGCAAAAGCCCTTAGTGTTGGCAAGATCCTAGTCCATAGTGACTCAAGATTAGTCATGAACCAAATCTTGGGGGTATATGAAGCCAAAGATGAAAGAATGGACATATACCTGAAGAGGGTGAGATAGATGATATAAATCTTCAAGGAAGTAAAGATAAAGAGGATACCTCAGCTAGACAACATCCGAGCTGATACACTAGTGAAGTTGGCCTCAACAACAAAAACGAACATAAGGATAACATTACGAGTTAATATTCTGCTCAAGCTGACCATCGAAGAGGAAGAGGATGGTAGACTTTGCCTAAATATGAGCATGGGAGCCTTGTGGATGGATCCCCTTATCATATACATCAGAAAGGGAGAACTCTCAGAGTCAAAGTTAGAAAGGAGAAAGTTGAGGTTCAAAACTGCTAAATTATCTATTGTGGGAGATGTTTTGTATAAAAAGGGATTCCTACTCCCCCTTCTTAGATGCGTTCATCCTTCGGAGGTTCCTTACATCTTGCAAGATGTGTATAAAGGATCTTTTTCAATCCACATTGGAGGAAGATCTTTGGCCAAAAGGATAATCACTCGGGAGTATTAGTGGCCGACCTTGTCCAAAAATGCAGCTGCGTATGTGAAGAAATGTGATAAGTTCCAGAGGTTCTCCACCATCCCTTATCAGCCTCACCAACATCTGCCCTCTATCATCTCCCCTTGGCCATTTGAATAATGGGGCATTAATTTGGTAGGACCCTTGCCAAGAGCTGTAAGAAACTATTGGTCCTTAATTATGGCAATTGATTATTTCTCCAAATGGGTAGAAGCCGAGCCAATGATCACAATCACTGAGCAGAAGACCTTCCAATTCATCTGGAAGAACATCATATTAAGGTATGGCCTTCCAAACACCCTCATATTAGACAATGGAATCTAATTCAAGAATATTTCCTTATAAAAGTATTGTGGAAGAGTAGGGATCAAACAGTTCTTCTCTTTCCCTGGATGACCCCTGGAAAATGGTCAGACTGAGGTCACAAATCGATTAATCCTTAATGGGATAAAAAATAGTTTGAAGAGTTCAAAGGAAGATGGATAGAAGAGGTATATGCCATGCTTTGGTCTTAGAGGACGATAGTGAGAACACCCATATGGGAAACTCCATTCATGCTACCCCATGACTTAGAGGCTATTATCCTAATAGAGATAGGGCTTCCCACTCATAGAGTTTAGACATATGACCCTCAGAGGAATAGGGAATAGAGAAGACTTGATCTTGATTTGATTGAGAAAAGAAGAGAGGATGCAGAGATAAGACAGGCAGCCTATCAGCAGAGAACGACCATATTCTACAATCAGAGGGTAAAGTCAATGCCGATAGTTATAGGGGACCTAGTCCTGAAGAAGACATGGGAGAAAATAAATAAGCTCCATCCTAATTGGCGTGGTCCTTATAGGGTAATTGATGAGGTTCTACTTAGTACCTAGCAGCTAGAAAATCTAGAAGGGGAGCCCTTCTCCAACCCTTGGAATGCGGACCACTTGAAAAAATATTACTTATGATGTTGTAATTGTTCTATCTCTTTGTAATAATTGTATCAACTTATATATAGAGTGTCAATGAAAAAGTGCCAATGTTGTGTTCATGCTTTTTTTCCAATATGTGTATTTGACATCATTAGTTTGATGGAAATATGAGGTGAAACATCATTAATTTGGTGACCTCTGACCTTTACATCATTTATTTGGTGAAATATGAGGTGAAACATCATTAATTTGGTGACCTCGGACCTTTATCATCATTTGTTTGGTGAAATATGAGGTGAAACATTATTAATTTGGTGACCTTAGACCTTTAACATCATTAGTTTGATGAAAATATGAGGGTAAAACACAATAATTTGGTGACCTCAAACCCTTAACTTCATTTGTTTGGTGAAATATCAGGATAAAACACCATAATTTGTTGACCTCAAACCCTTAACATCATTAGTTTGGTTAAAATATGAGGGTAAAACACCATAATTTGGTGACCTCGGACCCTTAACATCATTAGTTTGGTGAAAATATGAGGGTAAAACACCATAACTTGGTGACCTTGGACCTTTAACATCATTAATTTTATGAATTACGAGGTGAAATATCATTAACATGGTGACCTCATACCATTAGCATCATTAGTTTTGTGGAAATATGAGGGTAAAACACCATAATTTGATGACCTCGGACCCTTAACGTCATTAGTTTGGTGAAAATATGAGGGTAAAACACCATAATTTAGCGACCTTATACCTTTAACATCATTTGTTTGGTGAAATATGAGGGTAAAACATCATAATTTGGTGACCTCCGACCTTTAACATCATTAGTTTGGTGAAATATGAGGGTAAACATAGACTTGACAATTTTTGACAAGATAACCCGTTTACAGTAATAACCCGAAATGACCCGAACATGACACGATTAGCTTGTATAGATTTAAAATTACCCAAAACTTATACTCAAATCAAAATAAATGCGACCCAAAAATGATACAACTAACCCGAATTGCCACCCCTAGTAAAATACCATAATTTGGGGACCTTGGAACTTTAACATCATTTGTTTGGTGAAATATGAGGGTTAAACACCATAATTTGGTGACCTCAGACCCTTAACATCATTAGCTTGGTGAAAATATGAGGGTAAAACACCATAATTTGGTGACCTCAGACCTTTAACATCATTTGTTTGGTGAAATATGAGGGTAAAACACCATAATTTGATGACCTCAGAACCTCAACATCATTAGTTTGATGAAAATATGAGAGTAAAACACCGTAATTTGGTGACCTCAGACCTTTAACATCATTAATTTGGTGAATTACAAGGTGAAGCATCATTAACCTGGTGACCTCAGACCATTTAACATTATTTGTTTGGTGAATTATATATGTCTGTTGTCGCTTTTATTACCATTATTCAAATTATGATATGGTGGATAAATGAAACATCGTAGACATGAAACAACAAAGCAACAAGTCAAGGAAATGGAATTGCATTCATTGGAAAAAAAGTATTACATTATTTTGAGGAAAGAGGTTACAATTCATTAAATAAAGGTTACATAAAAAGCTTCACAAAAAGTTCAGGCATCCAGAAGAGACGCTCAGAGTTATGCTTCACCCTTGGATTCAGCTGACCCACCAACAACAGGGTTATTTGGCTTTGGGACTTGATTGGTAAGTTCAACCTCATCATCCTAATAACCACCATCCTCGGTCTCAGTTACCTCAAGATGACTCACCTCAGTTGGGCCACACCCTCTTCAACCTTTTGTAGGGCCTTAGTAAGTTGAGCATTTCCAAAGCTTAGGCCAATAAAGTCCTCGGCTGATAGACTACCAGAACTTTCTTGCTTCATGGAAGCCCATCGGCTGGTTGCCTTGATGCCCCTCTCTAGATACTCAAGGATGAAGCTAACAAACTATTCTAAGGCTTGATACTCCTTGATGACCGTCTCAGAAGTATCTTCCATAGCAGCCTTAAGTGCAACATCAACCTTGGACTGAAGGCTATCATCCTATGCATTTCAGAGCCTTGGCATGATCAATTTCATTCGGGGGATCTCGCCATATATCTCTTTCAAATATTTTTTCAAGTCAGCAATCTCCCTCTAGAAATCGGCCTCAGCCCTCTCAGCATCCTTTCCTTTCTGGATCAGAGGAAGCCTCTTCAGAGTATAGTCATCTAGACGATGAAGAGAGAGAGCACTCTACAAAAAGAATAATCAGGCACATTAATAATAGTAAATATCTAATTACAGAGTTAATAAGAAAGTTGTGAATAAATATTTGAACTGCATTATGGACTGTAAACTCAGGCAACAGAGGGATGTCCATTGAATGCAGGAAGTGTTTGTCACTCTCAATCATGGAATGACCGAGAGCATTAGAGGCCTGGACATTATTGCCAATGAGGCTATCACAAATCTTCAGTTGAGAAAGTCGAGCGACTAGAGCATCGTCTGAAGAAATGGGGATACCACGCTCGGTGTCTTGAGATTTGTTGGACCTCATATGGGAAGGGTCTATAGGTTCCTTCCTCTTCTTTGAGGTGTCAGTAGGGGCCTTCCCCTTCTTTGTTTTGGTAGGAGGGAGGTGCATTCTTACCACCACGCTTCTCTAACAGTTTTGTGATGCTCAGTGAGGACATGTTCTAGAGATCGTCTGAAATGCCTTAAGGTCTCTCTACAAAAAGAAAAACATCTGGGTTAGAAGATTAGACACATGAAATGTATGAGACTTGACATAAAAACTTTTATTCTAAAGCACTTACGAAGATCAACCAATGGGATACCTCTAAGACCTATCTGAGATAAATATAAAAGGGTCATCAAATGCTCGTACTTGACGAGATAACCATCCTCGCCTTGACTACGAAGGTCCTCAACACTCTTACGGTTCTCTTGGCTCAGTCCAGGGTCAATTTTAGCCGAGAAAGAAACCTTACCCCAATTCAGGGGAGTTCTTGGAAGAGATGTTCCACAAGCCTTATTAGGGCCAAATTACTAAGCCCCTGAGGGAAAGAAGAACCGAGGCTTCCAATTATTGTTAGAAGTCTGGGTCACTAACAACATCTTCTTCTCAGACTTCCTGACTACGAAGTGGTAGTAGCCAAGATGATTTTTAGCAAACGAGGGTATGTAGCGAGCTAAGAAAACCCTAACTGGAAGGTCGGTATGATGAACTACCTTCCAAAGGACGATAGCTTCAACTAAGACCCTCCAGGCGTTTGGGGAAAGCTGAGAAGGAGTAATATTTGGTATAAGAGAGGACATCTCAGATAGTGGGGTGGATTGGAAGATGAAATTTGAGTTTGAACATCTGCTCATAGACACAGATTTCTCCCCGTCGAAGGCCATTTAGTCCTTCAAAGGTTTCCTTAGAATCACATAAGAAGGAATGTCATATAGATGTCGGAATAGGAGAAGGTCGTATTCAGTAACGGATCTCTCAGGACCATCAACTTTGGAGGTGTCAAGTTCACTCCCTTCACCATCATTGTTATCACCAACAGTCTGAGCCCAAGCCTCAAAGGGGGCACTAGGAAAAGTCGTTATAAGAACGACCTTAATTGGACAACAAAAATCTACAGTTGGCTCTAAGACCTCTATAAACGATGACCTATGAGAAGTGCTAGCCTCTAAATGAGATGAAGAATGTCTAGAACCCTCGGATTCCTCAGAGGCTACAATTCCCTTGGGAGATCAATCCATAGCCTCTCGGAAGGAGTATACGGACTCAGCAGCCTCGGAGGTGGAGATAGGGTCTAAAGAAGCTGACTCAGACATTGGCTAAGGAACCTCAGGAACGTCAGCAGGTTCAGTAGACTCAGGGTATATAACCTTTAAGGGTGGAGGAAATATTGGACTGAGGGGAAAGGCCTCAGCCCTACGGGCCTCCTCTTGGGCTAACTCTATATGCTTAATATTTTCAAAGGTCTTCTCACGGAAAGATGCAAACTCTTCAATAAGTTTATACAAAGGTTTGAGCATATGGAAGATGATACTAAACTTATGGGAAAAGATTCAAACTGCAAACAGGTATACAACTTAAGCTACCTAAACTAAGGATCAAAAGTTAAAAATTGAAAGGTTCCTTACAAGAACACCAAAAACACTCAAAGTTGGGTCACCAGAGAAAATGACCAGAAGGTCACCGGAGGGCCAAAAAGAAGGTTTTGGGGATAAAATAACCTCAGAGCAGCCTAGAATATCCCCAAACTCACCTAACCCTTCCAATCCTGGCCTAATAACCACCAGACTGTAGTGGTTTTGCTCGCTGGAATATAAAAAACCCAACATAAAATAAACCAATATGAAAATATACCCAAAAGGGGAGAGAAAGGGTCAAAAGAGGTTACCTGAGTGACGAAGAGTGAAGAGAAAAGGCTTACAAGCCAAGATGTGCAGAAAACCAGAGAAGTGATCAAGCTTCGGCTATGGAGGGTTTGTGTGATTTTTGCAGCAAAGAAAGCCTTGGCGGGAGAAGTAAGGTGAAGAAAGAGAAATGAGGAAAGATAAAGATCTTTTAAACCTTCTCAATGATGGGGTGAGATTTTCAATACCCTCATCATTACCTTAGGAAATCCAAAAGGTGCCGCCAAAACTGTCATATCTTGGGGAAAATGCTAGTCACTTCAGTGAATGACATGTGTCCAAGGAACCACTCCAAACCCCAAAACATCAAAACGTCCCTTCATTAACTTGACTCTCATACCCCTCAGTCACCCACTCATATAGGAGACTAAGGTATAGGGGTGATTGATATGCCCGAAGTGTACCCTCGTACTCAGGGTCACTAGCCTCGGCATGTCTCACATCCGAGTTGACAGGAAGCTTACAACAACCATCAGAAAGGTCATCTTCTACAAGGTTGGCTCCTCATTATTCAACTTCGGTTGTCTAGTAGTAGAGGCCAATAGCATCTTAATAGCTCAAGCTATTATTAACATCGTACTCTTCCTCAGCCGATGTTGCATCCTACCCCGTGCCTAACCTCGGCCAGTCTCCCGCGTCGAGGCCACACTGATGATTAATAGGAAAAAGCAACTATCAAACTTACCCAACCTCGTACTCGGCCAGGCCGAGGTTATGACAAATAATATCACAAGTATGAGCACACTCAATCACATGGAAGACTTGGAACACGTGGCAAACCAGTTATAACCAAATCATTCCCCTCACGTGAGGGAATAATTGGTCATCATTCCTTACATGAGGCACAACTAGGTGTCTACCTATGATTAGTGTATTCAACTCACACATGCTCATGGAATGCTCGAGGGGTACACTACACCCCCCAATCACTACATATATAGGTCTTCTCCTACCTTGTAAAGGGATCCATAATGGTTACCCTAGTGGGAGCCCTGACAAAATATATAGTAGACAGAGAAAGTGAGAGATTATATCACAGGCCATTAGTGCCCTCATTCTAGTGAAACTACTCACACACTAACAGTGGACGTAGGCCAAATTGGTTGAACCTCTTAAATACAAGTGTTCCTCCTCTTATCCCCATCTCCTTCTACTAGATATCTACTCTTGTGCTGCCATTTTTATTGCTAGCTTGAGCTTATCAACACCTCATCTAGTGGTGCTGTTTACAGCATCATCAATACTTATTTCTGTGAAAATAATATGGTGGATAACACTAACGGTGTATGGGTTTTTTCCCCTAAGTTTAGGATGGAATTGGGTCCAGGCAAAAAAAGCTTTTCCTTGGAAATAATTTTAAGTAAAATATCAATGTCTGGACCAAATTTGTCCCACCATTGAAAAACCAATCCTGGGTATTCATCCCTAAGAGATTGTAGGCAACGTTTAAAAAACCGTGAATGTTTTTTGTCAAAGTTTTGATAGTAAAATGTTTTTAACAAAGTTTGGATATAATCCCAATAATTGTAGGTGCCAGTTTGAGAGCTCAATTTTCTCTCTTTTAATGGGTGAATGCCCCATTCTCTGGCAGGAATACTTTTTTTTCAAAATCGCCTTGCTATAAGCTATAGGAGATTTTAGGTTCTTACTATTCTTATTTGTATGTGGGAAAATGACTGATTCAGTCTCGCTGAGGATCGCCTCATATACCGTTCGGTATTTTTCTTCTTCCACAGCATAATTATGTGTGTCAAAACAAATGGACTTAATTTCCCAAGGTGAAGACATAAGCTTCTTGTCCTCTTGATTAAGGATAAACATTAATTCACAGGTCCTTTTATTATGAATTTATTCATGCTCAATTATCCGTAAAACTTTCTTAGCAGTTTTCTTTTTGATAGGAGGGGGAACTCAATTTTCCATTTGACTTAGCACAGCAGCGTATAAATTCAACATAATCCTGTCGAGGAGGATATTGGTCTACATTGACCATGATCTCATTCCCTCGCCTTTGGTGGGATTGACCACACCCTCTGCCACGCCCTCTTAAGGGGCCATTCATTGATTCTTTAAGAATTCTCTAGTTAAAAAATTAGGAAGAGAATTATTTTCACCTTTAATATGTTTGATATCAAAATCGAAGGTTAATAAATTAGTGTCCCATCTGGCAAAAATTTGTTTAAAAACAATATTTTCAACATCCTTTTGTCAAACCTATTTTACAACACTACAGTCAAACCTATTTACTAGACGCCGAGCAAAGGTACCTTCCATTGGAGAAGCTCGCCTTCGCGCTGGTAATAGCCTCGAGGAAGTTGAAGCATTATTTCGAAGCTCATACTATCATCGTTCTTACATCGCATCCCCTTAAGGCAGTCCTAAGGAAAGCGGATTTGTCAGGCAGACTATCCAAGTGGTCAGTCAAGCTCGGTCGATTTGACATCCAATTTCAACTAAGGACAGCTATCAAGGGTCAGATCCTTGCTGATTTCATAGACGAATTCACGAGTGAAGGACCCTCCGACCAACCCCAACCAACAAGGCAAACGGATAACCCAGCAAAACATGAAACCTAGAAACTGATTGCTGATGGAGCTTCCAATTCAAAGGGGGCAAGGGTAAGCATTGTCCTCATAACTCCAGAGAACACAATCCTTGAACAAGGAATCGGGCTTGGATTTGCAGCCTCCAACAACGAAGCAGAGTATGAAGCCCTAATAGCCGGCCTCCAAAAGGCGCGTACTTTAGGAGTAAAACATTTACAAGTGTTCAGAGACTCCCAACTGGTCTCCAATCAGATAAGAAGATATTACAATGCAAAGAATGAAAGAATGGCAGCCTACCTCTCCTTAGTGAAAAAGCTGATGTCAAATTTTAAAGAGATCAACGTCCAACAGTTTTCCAGGGGGCAAAACAGTCATGCTGATGCCTTAGCAGCCCTTAGTTCGGCAGTTGACTCCGACCAAAAAAGAATCACCCCCATCGATTTCCTCACTTGTCCTAGCATCGACAGTAATCCACCAAGCATGGAGCAGGTACTCCAGGTGGGGTCAACACCCAGCTGGATGGACCCCTTAAGAGAATTTTTAAAGAATGGCACGCTCTCGGATGACAAGAAGATCGCCCACCAGATAAGAGTCAAAGTTTCTCGCTTTCACTTATCCCCAGAAGGCAACTTGTATAAGAAATCCTTCTCTGGTCCCTACCTCCGATGCATCCACCCAGGGTATATCGAGCAAGTGCTATGCGAGCTTCACGAAGGAATCTATGGAAGCCACACCGAAGGAAGATATCTAGCCTTTCGAGCGATAAAGGAAGGCTATTGGTGGTCATATATGTAAAAGGACTCCGCAATATATGTCCGCAAATGCCTGAATAGCCAGCTCCACGCTCCTATGGCACACCAACCCACCAATGACCTAAAGTCTCTGTCCAGCCCATGTCCCTTCACCCAATGGGGAATGGACATCGTGGGACCACTGCCTATCACTGCCGGTAATCGCAAATATCTGTTGGTTGCGACTGACTACTTCACCAAATGGATCGAGGCAAAACCCCTGGCAAACATCCGAGATGCTGATATGATAAGGTTCATATGGAGGAATATAATCACTCGGTTTGGAATCCCCAAAGCCATCATCACAGATAATGGAACACAGTTTGAAAGTGGCTTCTTTCAAAACTTCTGTAACGAACACGGGATCAGACACCACTTCAGTTCGGTGGCCTACCCTCAGAACAATGGCCAAGCTGAGGCTTCCAACAAAACCGTTATCGATGGATTGAAGAAGCGATTGGAGAGAGCCAAAGGCGCATAGGTAAATGAACTACCTCACGCCCTATGGGCATATTAGACCACTCCTCAGCGAGCAACAGGAGAAACCCCATTTTCGCTAACATATGGCATGGAGGCAGTCATCCCACTCGAAGCAGGTTTGCCGATAATGAGGTCCAACCTCGTCGACCAAGGCCATAATGATGTAACATTACTCCCTGAGCTCGACCTAGCCGACGAGCGCCGGGAGCTAGCCCTAGTGAAACTAGTGAGCTACCAGCAACAGCTCACGAGGTATTACAGTAAAAGGGTTAACCCGAAGGAATTCCGAATTGGGAACTATGTTCTAAGGAAAGTCCTGGGCAGCGCAGTGAAACCATCAGACGGCAAGCTAGGTCCCAACTGGAAAGGACCCTTTAAAGTAACCAGAGAGGACCTGCAGGGCGCCTATCACTTGGAAACGATGGAGGGCAGAGAAATACCATGAGCATGGAACGCAGCTAATCTCAATAGATTCTATTTTTATATCTTTGTATTGTATTCTTTTTATTATACAAGTTCATTTACCTTATTATTAATGAAATTTATTAAATTGGTTGCACTCTGATTATTAACAGTTGCATTTATCGCCCATCTTTTCCAAGTAACAGGCACATTGATCACTATGATATAGCAGGGGAATACCCCTCCTCAGGTCATCGTCATGAAACACGAAGAACCTCTTATCATTGCCCCTGGCAATACATGAAGCCCTACAGGGGATCCTTAGGCAATATGATCAAATTCTATACTAGTCATCAAACCTAATTTGGTTGAGTAAAATCCTGATCGGATGAAAACATCCAACACCAGGTGTGTCCTCTCCAATTGCCCCACATAGGCCTAAGGGAGTGTGATGACACAACCTAAAAGGTAAAGTGGAGCACAATGGTATCTTGGTATTATACTGGACTGGGGGGACACTTTCATGAGAAAACAAAAAATATTATAAAGCAGCAAGAATATGAAAAGTATGATGCACACGTTTAGTCGGAAAAATTGCCCAAAACACAAACTTTTCATTAATTCATCATACTTACAACAATAGTAATACATGTTTAGTCGGCGAGCTCGCCCAAAGCATTTATATTATTAAAAATACAAAAAAAATAACAACTGGAAAAATCTCATTCGCATCCGACTCCAATAATTGCCGAGGAATAGCATCGATGGGGATCCATCGATCATCCCTCCGGAAGGGGTTAGGCATCAGAGTAGAGGGAGACATCTCATGGCTATACCATAGCATCGAGTTCCTTGGGACTTGCAGCTCCTTCAAGGCACTTAGCCACCCCCTGATAAAAGAAAGCTCCTCGAACTCAGACAACCTTGTTGGAGCATCCGACCATCCCTGATCATAACCGTTAACCCACGCTTGTCGAGGACCTTTATTGAACAAGTGCCGCGACCGAGTAACGTCCCTTTGAAGACCAGTAGCAATTACATATGCTCGCTGAACATCACCGCAGAGTTCTTCCATTTCCCTATCTCGAAGTTCTTCCGCTTCCCTACTTCTTCTCCTGGTGCTCCTACCAGCTCACGAAACGGGTGGGCGAGTGGGACCTCGCGACATAGGAGGATTAACATTATGACCATCTCCAGTTCGTGATGATGAGGAGCCTTGTAATACTGCTGGAACAGTGCACGGCGCATGCTCCCTAAGTCGAAAGACTTCTCTCCTTAGGTCCTCATTCTCCTGCTGAAGAACCTCCCAAACTTGGTTGATCTCGGTGGCCTCTAATAGTTTTGTTCTCAGTGCATTGACCTCCTCTTGTACTTAAGCACCAATATCCTCCATCTACTGGAGCCTGTCCTTCATCTTGGCCACAAGTTCAGATTGCTCCTTATACTTCTGATTTCTAGATTTAAGGGACTTGAAAAGCTTAACGAAGGCCTGGCGAACTTCGGGACTCAAACTGGAACCAAGGGTCCTGCTCAATTGGGAAGTAGGAGGAATGTAATCATCCACATCAACTAACTACAAGCGAGAGAAAGATAAAGGAGAGAAAGAGACAAATCAGTGCGAGCAGAAATGAAGCCTTTTCATTAATAAAGGATTGTAGTTACATCAAACAGAAAAGAGAAAATTTACAAAAAAAAACCAAAAATAAAGAGCAATCCTAGTAGATAACTAATTAACAACCTCAGGTAGCACAAAGGTCGATGGCCCCTTCTCCTTGCCAACATCAGCGGGAGCACCGACCTCAGTGGGGGTAATCTCTGTCCCCACAACCAGAGAAGTGTTAGCAGGGGTCGCTTGAGGAACATGATCAGTGCCTTCAATAGTTGGGGCAGGAACTTCATCCACGGTTAGCTTCGGACCTGGGTCGTGCTAGTCAAACAAGGGAGAATCAATGTGGACACCAACAGCCAAAAGAGCCTTGTTCCAGCCCTTCTTGAAGTTCAGATGGCTAATATATCCTATCTGAACTTCAGCATCCTCGTACGCTGCAGCCCAACCAGAATTATAGGAGTCCTCCTTGGTAGTAATAGCCTCAGACTCCTTCTTCTTCAGTTCTTCAGAAAGAATCCTGTTCTCCTCAACAATTGTAAGTTTGCTCGAGCAAACCAAGTCATAGGCCTGCCTCAACTCCTTCATATCCTGGATTGTAGCGTCCTTCTCCTTGTTGGCAGTGGCAAGAGCTAAGTCGGATGAAATTCGAGCAGTGTCAACGGCTTTAAAGTTGGCCTCAAGCTCTTTACCCTTTAGCTTCAGGGCAGAGTTCTCTTGCTCCAGCTCACTGTTTCTCTTCACCAGCTCATCGCGTGAACGATACATCACGGCGAATTCAGTAACAAACTACAGAAAAAAGAAGGCATTAGAAGAGGGAAACGAAAGAATTCAGAAAAATGTAGGAGAGAAAGGAAAAAACCTTACCAAAGCAAGCCTCTGACTAGCCTGAAGGGCCAATTGCTCCGACCCTACTGCCCTTTGGCGATCAGCCGAGAGGACATCTCTCTCAAGCACAGCCGGGGCCAGCTGGGGGAAATTGCCACAGAGGCCCCCTCGGGCAGCGCGGACACCGGGACTAAGGCCTTCCCGGCCTTCGTCCTCGCCTCTGCCCTCATTTTCTCCTCCTCCTTCTCACTCTCTCTCTTCTTCCTCTCCTCTACCCTCCTCTTCTCTTCCATCTTCTTCCCCTCTTATTCTTTTTTTTCTCTCTCTCTCTCTCACCTGCTCCTCTTCCTTCCTCTTCCTCTCCTGCTCCTGAGCAGAGGACCGGGAACCAGTAGCCATAGCTCCAGAATTAGATTTTTTTCTTCTTTGACCTATGTGCAAGAAGCACGTGGTCCTCGACATCATTATCCCTGATCAAGTTCTTCCTTGGAGGAACCATCTCCTCGCTCGAACTGCTAGAAGTGCTCGACGACCCTCGAGCTTCAGAAACCTCCCTATGATCAGAGGAACTGCTACTGCTAGATCTCTCTCCCCGAAAATCACCTACAACTCCTAAAATGTCACTCCCAGCGCTGCTCTCTTCCTTGTCCAACTGGATAGGACCTGCAGCAGTCTCTTTGAATAAGTCGAACTCTGGGACACTATCCACGGGCATTGCTATGAAGCTGAAGCCAACGTTCTTATACTCGAGAAAAAAAGCAGCAGATCTGGGATGCTCGTCGTCACCCAAAGGCTCCCTAATATTCCAAGCCTTTATCAATTCCGAAAGACGAACCTCGCTGAGAGCAGGTTCCAAGTTCTTTGACCTAGCTGCAAAAGAAGAACAGAGAAGAGTTAGAAACATCACAAATCAATAAAAGTCGAAACAACAGTACAATATCTACCTATGTATTCCTCCCCATAAAAGGGAACAGAGAACCTCTCAGACCTCGACCCTTCAAATTGGGGAGAAAACTGCCAATTTCTAACAAGGAAACCTTCTTGCTAGTAGTCCTTATGGGAATCAGGTAGATTTACTACCAATACCCTGTCAGGGCTCCTAGCTTTGAGGTAAAGGACACTAGAACTAGTTCGAGAAAAGGAGTAGCAAAAACAGACCTCGACGAGCCCTAACCTAGTTCCATACAATTGATTTATCCTATGTACACCATTTACTATTTTCCACACATTGGGCGAGCATTGTGCAGGAACAATATTAAAATAGCCAAAAAAATGCAAAAATAAATCATTAGGAGCAAAAGTGAGTTCCCCTTGGGAAAGCAACAAGACGTGGATCCAGTGGGCATCATCTATATCTCTAACGTTTCTAGGAGGGGAGGCACATCACTCAATATCTACCCACTCAGGGATGTTGTAAAACTTCCTAAATTCAGAGATTGACCTATTTCCAATCTTCGCCATTAGAAAACCCTAGAAAAGCTACAAACTCAAAGAGAAAGCACGAAGAAAAAGTACAGAAAACTTACAAGATAGAAGACCAATCCGAACGATGAAGAAGCACGAGCCCAAACGACAAGAAAAGCAACGAGAATGGAGATTGAGAGAAGATGGTACGAAGTGCTAGAACTCACAAGGAATGAGAAAGTGCTGGAAAAATTGGAACGACGATAGAAAATTGCCTAACCCAAGAAACCTTCAAATTTGGCTAATCATAGTGCACAAGATACGAAGCGGGTGCCGCCAAAATCAGCTTCACAATTTCCGAAGAATTGCAAAAAAGCCATTATGGCTAATTATTTAAATTTATTGAGCCCATGAACATGGCCCAACAAACTTAGGGGCAATTGTGGGTACCCAGAATTAATACCATGGGCCTAGACGAGTAGCTCAGTTTTGGCGGCCCAAAGTCTAGGCCCCCCACCTCTTATTTTGATTCGATCTCTTCCCACGTTCCCCTGAAGGGAAGTTATAGGAAGGATGGAAGACGTGGGGGAACCCATCACCCCCACTCACCTAAATGTACATGTATATATTAAGCCCTAGGTCCGGGGAAAAATGACAAGTTGTATTCTCTGTAACCACTCTCCGGAGTATATAGAAATAATATCGACTGCACCGCCGTGGACGTAGGCACATCTTTGCTGAACCACGTACATCTTTTGTTGTGTGATTGTCATTTTTCATTCCTTGTTCTTCCTTGGTAATTGCCTCTCTTGTATTTATTTGTGTTGCATAACAATTGTTACCACACTTACTTTAGTAGAAAAACAATGGGTTGACCCAACCCATATTTGGTCCGCCCATATTTGGCCCGGCCCGCATTTAACCCAACTCACATTTGGCCCAACCCACATTTAGCGCAATCCATATTTAACCCGCCCAAATTAGGCCCGGCCCATAATTTTGCCAGTGCTACTTCAGCCCCACAAGTCTAGTGGAGGATCGCCTCCCACGTTTGGCTTAGTGGTTCTACACAAGCGGGCACACATATATACATTCCTAACAGTATAAACATATAGTTAAACTTAATAATACTCTTATGCGGATTAGCTGACCGTACATGTGTCATCTAACGGTGCCCCTAGAAATTATCGTCTAAATTATAGGCACACTCTCTCTCTTTTTTGGGCTCACCGTCAGGTGACACATGTACGCTCCGCATTCTTAAAATGCAGACTGCTCCGGATAAGAGCAGGACTGTAGTTAAACTAATCACACATATAATCTGAAGACAATTTATTAGATAAACAATCAAACTATAATTTGTGATTGTCTGGGCTAAAAGAATTTAGACAAAATAAACAAGACATAAATCTAGTGTTGATATTAATCCGGATAGCCTGTATATTTTATACCGAGTCAGACACTCATACATATCAAATTTATATACCTATTTTTTTGAAATACTAAAAAAAATATTTTTGAGTTGAATTTTTTTATATGACGTTTAAACATTTCAAGGGACCCTTATAAAAAAAAGGGTTTCTACCAATTAATCCCGTTTACTAAGTATGTAGTTCAATAGGTCCTAACATTTTTTTTGGTCCATTAGGTTCCATGAAATACGATTTTTGTTCCAATAAGTCATATTTATAAATATACAGTGAATATTCACTATATGTACAAATAGGACCTATTGAGAAAAAAATGTTGTGATGGGACCTATTAAGAAATATCCCCTTCAAACATGACTTAATAGGAAGATCCCCTAAAAAAATCATTTCAAGATAACCTTTTTTGCTTTTTTTAAAAAACCGATTAAATTTTCACAACTTAAAAAAAAAACTCAAAATAACCGATTTTTATATGGGTACCTTGAAATATTTAAATACCATATAAAAAAATTCAACTTAAAAATATTTTTTTAATATTTTATTAAAATAGATTTGCACCAGCAAGTATGTAAACTTGGTATGTATGAGACTCTGCCTCATAGTATACTTATATCAATATTTAACTATTCAAAATGAAGCATTAAAATAATTATTCATCGTAAGTGTATAAATTAATGAATAAAAAATCGAGCTCATTATTTTTTTTTTGAAAAAATAAAATATATGTTAAATAAATGGTAAAAATTATCCTCAACTGTTAAAATAGGTTTAAGTTACGTCGCCTTTTTTCAAAGGTTTTGAAAATTTAAAAACCACACATGGTTTGCCAAATTTGAAGAAATTTGAATCAAACATGTGCAATCAATAGGTTAGAGAAGGAGGCACTTGCCTCATTTATATTGTCGAATTATAATTGAATGGTATAAACATTATTTTTTTTCAATTGAATAGTCAGATTCCGCTGAAATTAAGTATTAAATATATTATAAAGAAACTGAAAACCCCATATGTGATCCATGGCCTAAGAAGTAGGGGTGGCCGTGGGCCGGGCCTGGGCAGGCCCGGTCGGGTTTGGGCCGGGCTTGAAAAATTAAGTGTTATCCCAAGCCCGCTCGGGCCTAGATCGGGCCTTATTATGAAATCCCAAGCCCGCCCAGATTTGAAAATTCTTTACCCAGGCCCGCCCGATCGGGCCCTATTATGTTAATTAAAAGATTTTTTTTTTAAAATTAAAATACCTATTTTTTTATTTAAAGACCAATTTTTTTAATTAAAAATCTATTTTAAACTCCATATATTACAAAGTCCATATATAAAGTTTCTCACTTTACATGAAAAGACTTGGTATACGTTTTTATATTTATAGAAGTCCCCCCCCCCCCCCCCCCCACACATATATATATATATATAGAGAGAGAGAGAGAGAGGGGCTCATGTGCACACTAAGTTTGCACATTACTTTTTTAAAGTGGTAAAAAAAATATTTTTGAGTGCTGGCGCACGCCAATTTTTTTATGTGATATTTTAACATTTCAACGGACTCACATAAAAAAAATTAACTGAAAAAAACTTTTTTTGCTATTTTTAAAAAATCGGTCAAACTTTTGCAGTTTTTAAAGGGCTTAAAAGCATAGAAAGTTTGACCGATTTTTTAAAACTAGCAAAAAAAGTTTTTTTGAGTTGATTTTTTTTAAATGGGTTCCTTGAAATGTTTAAATATCACACAAAAAAAATCAACTCAAAAATATTTTTTTATTACTTTAAAAAAGTAATGTGCAAACTTAATGTGCACAGGAGCCTGCCTCTCTCTCTCTCTCTATATATATATATATATATATATATATATATATATATATATATATATATATTTCGGGCCTCGGGCCGGGCCGGGCCTCATCGGGCTTAAGAACTCATGCCCAAGCCCCCCCGAAAAAAAATCGGGCCTATAAAATTTTGCCAAGCCCGCTTTGCGGGCCTATTTACCTTACCCAAGCCCTATTTTTTTATTGGGCGGGCTTGGCGGGCTTGGGGCTATGGCCACCCCTACTAAGAAGATCCTAACACGCTTTGATTTTCTAGCAGGAATATAGATAAAACAGTAATCAAACAGTCCAAAAGTAAACAAGCAACTGGTGACATAATGACATGATATGCATAAGCTATTGTGTTTATATTTCATCTTGTTGTATTATGGGACTTTGGACATACAATTCCGAAGTTCTTTAAGAGATTCTTCAGATCTATTTGTCGTTTGCGTTTCCACAACTTAAAAGTTTGCTTAAAAATACAAAGTGAACGTGTTATAGTTATTTTTCATTAGAATATGACCTTTTTTTCCTTTCCAAATCAGGCCATCCAAACGCTTTCAATATTGCGCAGTTGTCTGATATACGGGGCTAATAGATAACTACTGGTTATGAGAAAAATTAAGCAGCAGGGTTTTAGAAGCCTAGATAATTTTTATCTAATACTTACTTCACAATATTTAACATAGTTAATGTTAATAATACGCACTCAAAATGATTTGTTAAATGGGTGTAAAATATCCACATTTTTAAAATTTATTGTGTATATAGTTTTAATTTAAAGCATATAATCACAATAAACCACCGGTTATTCTCCAAGTTAATTTAATTTCTTACATGAATAATAGATGACTAGTTAAGTTAATGTAATACTTCTTTCGTCTCAAATTAAGAGTTTCTATTCTATTTTTTGTATAAATTAAGAATAATGCTTCTTGTACCGGGGGAAAGCAACCGGCTTCATCCACCGGCTTAGGTGGCTGCTGAGGTGGCAGCCTTGTAGGCATGAGGAGGCTTTTTTTTTTTTTTTTTTTTTTTTGTGGATTGTTACATTAGTCAATTGTTTTACCTTTTTTTTTGAAAAACTATTTTTTAAAATTATATTCTGAAAATGTTTTTTTTTATAAACTCTTTTTTTTTGTTAAAACTATTTTTTAAGAATAACTTTTTTCCCGTTATAAGTTGGCTTAGTGTAAAAATTATTTTTTTAGAAACTATTTTTTTAATAACAATTTTCTGGTAAGATTTTTTTAGGTTAAAAAATAATTTTTATATATCAATTTGTTAACAATTGAGACATCAACGATCGGTTATTGTCGCTGACGCGGATCGGCATCATTTAATGGATGTGGGTTCGCGCCAGCGGTACTAACAAATCGATTTTTAAAATATTATTTTTTTTTTGCTAAAATCTATACGTTAAATACACGCTATATGTAAATATTTTTAAAACACTTTTTGACATCACGTATATTTTTTGACAAACTTACGACAAAATTATACGTCAAAATATATATCACGTATGTCAAAAAAATATACGACAAAATTATACATCAAAATATACATCAGCAATCGGTTATTGTCGCTGGTGCGGATTCCCATCAAAATATACGACAATTTTTTTTTTTTTTTTGTAAAAGCATTCCTCATTTTTTTTTGTAGACAATAGCAACATAATATATTTGGGTTTGGCTTTTCCTTTGGCTTAGGCTTATTGACACATAATATAACCAGTGTCGCGATCGACACATAAAAATCATGAGTCGATATAAAAAATTTATTTTTGTTTTTCAAATCAAATGTCATTTTATGAAAAAAAACTGATGTTGAACATGTTAAAAATTTATTTATTTTTAAATCTTTTTTATTTGAAAAAATAATAATTGCACCGGTTTTGTGCATTTATGTTTTTTATTTTTTGATCGAACTGTTTTTTTTTTGCAGCTAAAAACTATTTTTCTGTGTGTTAAAACTAGTTTAAAAAATGTATTTTGCTAAAAAAATACATGAAACATAATTTTATATATTGCGTGCGCATATGTGGCACATCAGCGATAGCTAAATACATTAAAATGTATTTAATCGATTCCTTAAAATGTGACACAAAACGATTTTTATTTTATTTATCTAATACGCACACAAGCCGATTCAAACTGAGCATGACCTTTTCATTTTTTTAAGAGTGTTTTGGGAAAAGGTCCTCATAATTCTCAAAGTGTATAAAAATATGACACTACACGTAATTTTATAAATTTAGTCCCTGTACTAAAAACACCATGATCATTTTTTTTGTCCGTGCCAGCGGCACCATTTTTCACTAGATTTATAAACTTGAAACGCATTGTCCAAAAAATTCAAATATAGGAAGGAACATGACATTTACCTTAATTCTCTATTTTTTAAACTAATACGAACACAACTAATAAAAAAAGATAAATAAAATAAAAATTGTATTGTGTCACTTAATGAATGTGGTCCTCGTCAGCGACACTAACCAATTGTGATAAAAAGCGGCACTAAAAAAATATTGTCACTGGCGCGGATCCGCATCATTTAATGAATGTTGGTCCGCGCCAGGGGCACTAACAAAATATGTTTTAAAAAATAGATTTTAACAAAATATGTTTTACAATATAATTGTTTTTTTTTCCCAATCCATTGTCATTTTATTAAAAACGTTGTCATACAGAAGACCGGTTGATCAACAAAGTATTAATTTTAATAATGGAACCAAATGGAGAAAAAGTTGTCATATAGAAGACAGTTATGGAAGAAAAGTACTTCATGAAAAACAAATGCATAAATATGGGTCCGCGCTAGCGATAATAACTAGTGTCGTGATTGACACATAAAAATCACAAGTTAGCATAAAATTTTCAATCAAAAGTCATTTTATGAAAACGTTGATATCTTAAATCAACGATCGACTATTGTCGCCGGCACAGATCCGCATCATTTAATGGATGTGGGCCGCGCCAGCGGCACTAACAAATCAATTTTAAAAAATATAAGAAATATACGTTAACATTATATTTTTTGATAAAATATAAATCTGCGATCGGTTATTGTCCCTGACGCGGATCCGCATTTTTGAATGAATGTGGGTTTGCGCCAGCAGCGCTAACAAATCGATTTTAAACCATTTTTTTATTTTGATAAAAACTGATTTTTATGTTTTTTATTTTTTGGTAAAATTTATTTTTTCTTTCTAAAATCTATTTTTTTGATAAAACTGTTTGTCTTTCGTTTTTATCGTGTCGTGTCATATTTGTCGGTTGCGACACACTAACATGACGTGTTGCAATTGATTATTGATTATTGTGTATATAAACTAATTAAAAAAAAAATTCTACTAAAAAAATATTTTTCGTTAATCTTTTTTTTTTTTTTGTTAAAACTGTTTATTTGCAAAAGAATTTTTTTTTTTTTTTTTCTGGAAAGCAGCATGTATGGCCAACTCATGTGGCCAACTCATGAGGCCACATCAGCCGGTAAGTTTAGCCGGTTGATTCACCCGGTGCCAATAGCACCCCTCATAAATTAATGATACACTCCATCGATGGTCAAGGTCAAGACTTGTTTATTATAGTAAAATTTGATTTGTTGATTATGTTTAAAAACAGAAAGGGAACTATTAATATGGGATCTCAAAAAAAAATTATTTGACTCTTAATTTGAGACGTATTAAGTATAATGATTCTATTATTAAAATATATATTCCACAAAAAGATAATACACATCCTCAAACTTTTCTTTTTACAAGTCGTTCATCATATAAATCTAAAAATGAAAAATGACCTTATATTTGGGGCATGCAGTGATTTCAGAGATACGATTAACTATACTCCAAGCAAGCTCAGGGGTTAATTAAACATTAGTATACGAGATTTATTGGAGCTGCATTTAAAAAACTAACTCGTGCTTCTAAAATATGGAAAATGTTAGGTAAACACAATCCGAAAATACGTGTCATTGTTAGACATTTTAAGCAAATGTGTCTCATTAAACGCGTTCACGAATGATATGCGAACACGTGTTTAGTAACCCATGTGTATCCATAGGATCATGATTATAATATCAGGGATCGATATTACTCTTTGGGGCATACCTTTCAAATGGAGAGATGGTGGGTAAAATGTGAATGCTAGTGGGGTATAATGGGATGCACGCACGTGAACACACTGCCCAGGAAACTTTTGAGAGCTGGAGGTTTGAAAGGGATGAGGTGCATTTCAGTCAAAGCATTGGGAATCCAACCAAATCCTTGTCAATACAAGGAATGAATAGCAGGGGCTTTTGTTGAAAGAGACGGCCTCAGAGTTAGTGCGTAGGAAGATAGATGTTTTTATTTTTGCGAAGGCACCAAAACCCATTCACAGTCAGATGATGCAAGTAAGATGATGTATGAAGGGTCTACCCTCCTGTTCTCATTCACTATCCTTTAAGATGCACAGTTCCTAATAAGTTGCCACCAATTAATTGTGTATTCATTTATGGTTACCTAATAATTTATATCTACTGCAATTACACTAACTAGCCTTGATTTCATTTGACTTTCTTCTTCTTTGACTATTTTGACACGTAAAAGGCTCAATTGTAATGTTATGAATTTTTATTGACATTTTATCAAATAACTTAAGTTTAAATAATTAAAATTTTGTATCTATTGTTGGGCACGTTACAGAGTTAGATCGAATGGATGGTGTTATATGGGAGGACTTGGGGGTAATTTAAGTGAGAAACCAAAGTGAAGCCGAACAAGCCGACGGCTAAAACAACATACCGCCTCTAGCAATTTATCCAGGTGTTTAGTTTATGGATAAGGGCGAGATCGATATATAGTGCTTTTGGGCCAATAGAACATTCTATTCCCTCTAGTAAAGCTTGTTTTTCCCCGATAGATTGGAATTATGCAAGGACTTTTGACGAGTGTTATGTTATCTTAAACACGCTATTGATAAGTGCTAGATGATGGGGTCTTATTTTCAGTTTAAAAAATCTAAACAAATAAATTGCATTAAATAACCATGCAATAATTCACAATGTATACCTATCACTTAGAGGCTTTAAGTGTTTAATTCATGTAATCTATGAATTTTGTAGAAGGGCTTGATAAGTGCAATTGAAGTTGAATATTTTGTGAATTTACTTCTGACTTTAGTCATTTGTAAGCATATAATTTCTCATTAGATTAAACTTTTTCCTTGTGTAATTCTCCCTTAACTATGAATTCCTTTCTCTACCAGCAATCTTTGTGTGTGACCTTACGTTCCTCTTTCTACTTGGAATCTTTGTGTGACCATTGCCGTTGATTTCTCCTTTTTGATTGGACTATTTGTGTAGTCTTCCGTTCTCTTTGAAGTCTTCTTTTTCGTTAGACTAGCTTACTTTTTTGGGTATTTGAGTTCTTTCCAGCTTTTTTGCTCTAGGTTTATCTTTGGAATTTGGTGGACCATAAAATTCATTCGATATTGTTAAATACATTCACTCAATATATTACTATCATCAAAATCACCATAATATTATTTCTTATATTGTTAAATCCACATAAGACGAATATGCATATGCATTTTCATATACACCACTTACATTAGTGTAAAATCCCCTCCTTTATAACACACACAAGAACCCAAATTTTAAAAATTTATATCTGAATTAAACATCAGTTGTATGCACCAATCGAGCCCGAATTTGAATTAACAACCCCCGTATGCACACAATGACATTCAAATCAAACCCAATCAAACATATGTACCAAGAGAGAGAGAGAGAGAGAGAGTAGTGTGTTTATTATAATATTTGTTTCCTACTATTAATGGTGACCTTGTTTGATTCATATTTTAATTTTAGATTTACATTTTTAAATTTGTTGTATGTTGAATAATTGACAAATCCTTGTGGTATTTTTTTATTAGTTATTGTATATGTCATATAACCCTCATTATTCACTTCAATTAAAATATTTTTTTCTTAATTATCAAGTCTCATCACTACTAAATGTGAGTATGTAATTTTCATTTAGCATTGAGAAGTAAAAGACAAACACTTTATTTTATTTTTTTATCATAAAGGAACGTCCACTATCATAGGAATGAAATCAAGTACTTTCGTAGTTAAGGGTGAAGATGAGGCGAGCCGAGCCGAGCTAAAGACCGCTCAAGCTTGGTTTGTAAATGTAAACTAGCCTAAAATTATGTTCAAGCTCGGTTCATTTATCCTACGACCCAAGCTCGAACGAGCTTTTAAGCAAGCGAATATGAGCCGAGCTCGAGTAGCTTAGTTATTTTACACTAGTTTAATATGGATATCGATGATCGAGCCGAATCCGAGCCGAGCTCAATAAGATAACGAGCTTAAATTTTTGTTCAAGCTTGGCTCATTTATTTTACGAGCTAATCTCGAACGAGCTTTTTTTCGAACGAACACGATCCGAGTTCGAGTAGCTTGGTTCATTTTACAGCCCTATTCGTAATAAATATTAATATTATGAAATAAAACTTAGCTAGATAACATTGGCAAAACAACATTTGTCATGGCTTATTTATGGCCCATTTCAGAAGGCATTTCTCTCACTCAACACAATGGTTTTTCAAAAATAGAAATTCAAATACACTACAAGATTTCTTTTAGCATGATATGCAAGGGCGAGATAACAATCTTGGGTTAAAGGATAATGATTCTTTGAGAGGAAAAGAAAAATTCATTCCTCTGACTAATATACTCTATTTTCAGTGGACTTTTTTTCGAAACCAAACCCTTACTCAATACTCTCTTGTAATACCTTATTTTTTCAAGGACTTACTTAAGAATATTATATAAGATTTGAGTGATAATTTATAATAAAAATACTTTTATTGATATTATATTTGAAAACAATTTATTTTTGTTTGAAATTGAATCAAATATTTAAAATTAAATTTAAATAATTTTTGGACATTTTATAATGGTTGAACGATGTAAAGTAAACAATTTTAAATTAAAGGGCAATATGGTATTGTGACTTAGCTTAGGCTGCAAGCTAAATTTTAAAGGAGAGGTTTATAAGGAATGTTATGACTGATTTTAAGTGTGAGAAGAGCAAATAATGAGGCCAAAGACGAAATGTAAAGAGGAAAAAACGAGATGAATGAAACGAGTCACTTTGGGGTGTTTTAGATCTTCTTTTTGGGTGCTTTCAGCTGAGATTTCAGAAAAACTCAAAACATATACATAACCCAACTTTTTCATATCTGAAGTCGGATTGGCGATTCGGATAATGTTTGGATCTAAGTTTTCTGTGTTTTTAAAACATGCATACAATTGTGGATTTCGATTCTCTTGAGGTAGTTTCGTTCTCCTACTGTTAATTTAGTGTGCTAGCCATATTCAATCTTGATTGTATAATTATATCCATGTTGTGTGTTTCATTTATAACTATTATATTCTCGTATACTATATTCATTGTTGCACCCATTTTGTATGTATTATTTTCATGCCATGTAGTTTGGGTAATGAAACTAGTTGGTTTTACGAGCATGTTAGGTTGTAGAAATTGTGTAGAAAACATATACACTTGATTTATGAGAATTGAATCTGAAATTATTTGAATTAAGAGAATGATATTATGATGATTATTATTGGAGAAGGAATAGGCATTCCCTAGCCAAACCACCTGTTGGATGAGGTGTGTTGTCAACTACGATTTTGTTTATTATCCAAAGACTAGGCTATAGACTCCGGTTGGCGAGTATGCTAAATGTTATTATGGTGGTGATATTAAGATTTTATGACGATGATACCAGGTTATGATGGGTTGTGTGACCGAGTTATGTTATTTATTTTTGGGACCATTGGATTGTTCCAAGTATAATTGACAAGATAATGGACGGTAGTCAATATTATACTGTGAGAAGTGAGGTGGGAATTTTGATATGGGGTCTTGGGTTGGTAGTACCCGTGGCGAGATCTTAGGTTATGATTATATTATTAAGATATTAGATTGAGTGTTCATATTGCATACATTATTGTATGTGATACATGAACACGCGAGTATGTATAGTTACACTTGAAGCTTTTATATGAAATACTGAGTTTTTTGCTCTCCCTCCCCACATATTTTTTGTATTTTAGGTTTGATGTTAGATGATATTTATGGCACTGTTGGGATTGGGATCATTGTTAGAGGAACTGGATATTTATTTTTAAAAGTTAAATGTATTTCTTTGTTTATTGTAACTTTTTATGTATTTATGCTTTCACAAATTTATGCGCAATCTAAGTGGAAACTTTTATTAAAAAAAATCTCTAATACCTTAGGAGGTGGTACAGAAATATATTGATAAATTAGAGATTTTTTTTTTATAAAAGTTACCATTTAGATAGCGCATAAATTTTTGAAAGTATAAATACGTAAATCAACTTAATAGAATGTCTCAATTATATTAAATCTCAAATGTCCTTTTACAAAATAATTTACATAACCGTAACCGTCATAATGACATTTGGCATACTCGCCAACCGAAGTCTATGGCCTAATATTTGAATAATAAACAAAATTAGAGCCAATAACACACCCCGTTCAGTGGTTGGTTTGGCTAAGGAATGTCTATTCCTTCTCCAATAATAATTATCATAATATCATTCTCTCAATTCAAATAATTTCATATTTTATTCTCATAAATCAAGTTTACATGTTTTCTACCCAATTTCTATAACCCAGCATGCTCATAAAATCAACTAGCTTCATCACTCAAACTACACGCCATGAAAATAATACATATACAATAGGTGCAATAACGAATATAGTATACGTGTATATGATATATATAAATGCAACACATAGCATGGATATAACGATACAATAAATATTTAATATGTGTACCCACTAAATTAATAACGGGAGAATGAAACTACCTCAAGAGAGTTAAAATCCACTATTGTAGGTCTGTTTTAAAAATAAAAACTCATATCCATAAATTATCTGAATTGGAAATCCGACTCCAGATATGGATTCCTTATAAACCTCTCCCTCAAAACTAGTTTATAGCATAAGCTAAAATATAATACCATATTGCCCTTTAATTTAAAATTGTCTACTTTACATAATTAAATCATTGTAAAATTGTGACACCCCGCTTAATTAAATACCGGGCGATCACTCATTTATTAAATTAAAATCAAGGTGAACAGTTGGTTCATTCTTAGCATCACTGTCGTAAAAATACTTTTCCAATTTAAACACCATAAATAATTAAGCTAAGTGTCAAAACCATTTAAAACCTTATTCTCATTTTATTAAATCCGGTTATAAAACCTTAAACCATTAACATCTAAAGAGTCACGCATTAAGAATAAAAATAGAATTGAACATACACGAATTTAATCATCAATAATAAATCCCAACATTTACAATACTAAAGGAAAACATCCTCACGGTAATAAATCCCGAAATAAAGGTACTGAAAGTAAAAATTTCAATCTCTGAATATACCAACTAAATAATAGAAAGAGGGCGACACATGCCCCTGCTGGATAAAACTGAACTAGGAGTAGAATCAAATGGATGAAGTCGTCTAAACAACATGCCTGCAACTCCCACCTAAGCTGCATCACGTTCCTTCCAAAGGATCCTAAGTAAGACGCCCCTGTGGATGGGCACCTGTAATATATACATATATATACACAAGAGAGAAAGAGAAATAGAAACGGGTCAGAGCCCGATAGTGTATATGATTTAAAAATTCGTTTAGCAAGTATTTAAATTGATTACAGGCCAATGCAACAACATATATAGTGCGACACTCTCTTGAGAAATTCTCACCTCTCTTCTAATGTACACACCTATCGCACTAACCTTCCCAATGGTCTATCTCGTCATATACCACACTAACTTTCCCCAATGATTTAGCTTATCTTAGGTTATTCGCAGGATTTACAACTGAACAACACAAGTATTTAAAACGTAAGATTTCAATTTATAACCAAAGTTCTCCTTTTAACTTTATTAATCAATAAAGTTTTCCAGTGTCATATTATACTTTCCCAAAACAAGTATTTATAATTTGAGTCATCAACCATGTCCTACATATCAAATCACAGTAGGCAGTTCCAGATTTCAGAATTTCATATATATTTATTAACTACTCGTATAATATATATATCATAACGGCACCCCACATAAAAACTATGGTGCGGGCATACTCTGCTATCCAATCCCCGTATCAATCACACTAAATGGAATACATGTTCGGAATCACTCTCGAACTGTACAAATACATACACATACAATATTGAGGCGAAGCATAGATTCCAAGTCCAAGAGGTCAGTACATACCCTCACGTCTCTTAGGACCGTCCGACTATCGATCCGATAGCCTGTACCTAGAATTTCTATCTTCTAGGGTATGAGTCAATATCCCCCATAAGGCAACACAGGATAAGATCGTCCTAGCGCGGTAACCTCAGGGATAGCAAGTAGCACGGGCATGATTTTCACAAGTATATAATATATGCATACACAATCATATAAATATACCACTTTTATTATATCAATTTAGGTTTATCCAATCACCCGCATTCACAACATTTATCCTTATTTTCCCATTATTATTTATCAAGTATAATGGTTCGTTTCTAACTTTAATTCGAAGGGTTTTTCCAACTTACTACGTAACCCTCATGGACTCTGTTCTTCCAAATGTACAATTCAGTAGATATCCATTTATGTTCCAACATAACTCTCTCTTACGTGTCTCTCCCCTTTAATATATACTCACATTATCCCTTATGCAAAATATCCCAAAAATATAGATTTCGCCTTACATTAAAGGATTTTGAATTTTATTTTCAAAGATGAGAATTTCAAATGGTTTCGAAATCGGAATTAAAATGGAGTTTTAATTGAATTTTTTTTTATTACTTAGAGGAGTCCTCAAAATATAAAACTCTCTAAGAGTCCTCAAAACATAAAACTTTCTAGTAAAAATAATAGTTTTAGAAATACGACCGTCTGATCAAGCTGAATTTTTGTCAGCAGTTCTGTCTCGTCGTTCGCTACAACATATTAAAATTTCAAGCGATTCCAATGTTTCGATCATCCGAAATAATTTTTTTAGTGTTTGTATCTGATTAGAACTCTTTTCTTAATCAAACTCTTAATCCTTTACATGACAAAGGGTTTCCAGAATATCATATAGATCATCACTACATGCAATTTCCTATCTCAAATTGGGTTTTTCTTCCATACAATTCATCCTAATAATTCAAAATCCAATATGAAAGATGCATCAACGAAATAAGCAAGATAAACACTTTCCTGGGATTTTCAAAAATCTGGTTTGGTGTTGAATTTTGTGTGGTTGCATTCCCCGTCTTGCGATCTACGCGTTGGCGGTGGCGGCGGTGCAAACGGTTGAGTTTTGAGCCTTGGAATGCCTTGAGATATTTAACCCTAGGAGATATCCTCTCCTCTCCAATGGTCGTTCTAGTGTTTTGAGTTATCTAACCCTAGGAGATAACCTAAACATCTGATATAACCCCTTTAATTTCCGTGGGTTTAATTACCCAAAAATACAAAATGACTAAAATGCCCTCCCAGGGTACTAATTAGCCCTAAAAATGCCCCGAGACCCAAACTAAGCCCCCAGGTACACTTTTCTGACTATCTCGACCCTTCCGGACGCGTTGGCGCACTCAAAACGACCATACGAACAACCTATAAAATATTCACTTTTATTAATCCACATTTAGTCCCGACACGACACAGGCGCGTCCCGACTTAAATTTCCACAATTGTCATTTTATTCACACGTGACAATATTATAAAAATAAATCTCATATATTACTATACTCATCCAGTAATATGCAACAAATAATATATTCCCAATAATTACTAACTCTTGACACGCTAGTAAATATTTAAAACAACATTTCGGATTAAAATTAAATTAATTTATCTCAATTAAATTTAATAAATCCTTAAATTTAAAAGCCATGAAAATACGGGGTATTATAAAAATGTCAAAAAATCATTTATATTTAATTTTAAATGTTTGATTCGATTTCAAACCAAAATAAATTGTTGTCAAATATAATATCAATAAAAGTATTTTTAGTTAAAATTATTATTGAAATCTTATATATTATTCTCAAATAAGCCCTAAAAATAACAAAGTATTACATTCTTCCCCCTGCAAAAGAAATTTCGTCCTCGAAACTCATCTAAAATTTTGTTCCATTAAATTTAACATCACCCAAATAGGAGACAACATAAATAAAATATCTCTCAATGACAAGGTTCTATAAAAAACGCGGGGTGTGATTGAGGCGTGGAGGCCAAGCCTTAAGCCTTAGAAGCCTAGGTGGGCCTAGGCGTGAAAAGGCGTGAAAAGGCGTTTAGGCCTTCTTAATATATTTTAATATTTTTTAACCATAACAAGGCTATTAAAATACAAAAATTGCACAGATCATAAAAAATATGCCTGAATATATGCAAATTAAAATACTATTTGATTATTTTGGATGAGATAAGGGTCCGGTTTGTAAACAAATTATTTAAAAGGCGACATCGTTTCACTAAATCATTGTTGTTTTTTGAAAAAAGTGCGCCGTAAGGGTTTTACCAAGAATAAGGCGTGAAAAGCGTAAGGCGAGGCGTTTCTCCCAAGCCTTAAGCCTAAGCGTGCCTAGGCGGAGCCTAGACGGGTTTTTTAGAACAATGCTCAATGGATAACGTTACGAACCAATAAATTGAATCCCGAGAATACAAATAAACTGGCTATAATGCCATATTTTTAGGAATATTTAAATTACACGTTTGCCCGTAATTTAATAAATTGAGAAATAAAGTGAATGAAATAAATATTAATTAGCGAGTATGGATTAATATTTAGATTTTATTACGCTTACTTGTGTGATAAGTAAATAAAATTGTATTATTTTATATTATGTCGTAAGTGGGTAAAAATAATGGGTCGACACTATCTTATCCGGGACGCGCATGTTGGGTCGTATTGGGAATAAGATGGTAAACTGATGATAGGTGAATCAGATCGTGATTTTGAGTGCATGGATGATTCGGGATGGAACGAGATAGTCAGAATTAGGTACTCAGGGATTGTTCCGGGGACTTTGTAAGCTAAACGGGATCCATACGGGGTTATACTAGTCATTTTAATATTATAATTTAACCTAATTTTAGGATTAGATGAAGATTAAGGGTTATTGGATGAGGGAGGAAGCCATATAATCATTCTAAATCACCTAGGCTTGAGACAGAGGCAAAAAGAGATGGGGAATTCGAGAGAAAATTTAAGAAAATCATTCGGGGAGGAGCTTTAACAATTCTGAGGCTTGGATCATTGCGCATAGAGGATCTCAAGAAGAACATTCAGAATTCTCTACGGTTTGAGGCAAGGGTTTTTCTTTAATATTATATGTTGTGTTTTAGTTCATATCATGATTGATACAAAACAAATATGAACTTTGGGGTGGGATTTACATGTAAAAATGTATTTTTGGAAAATGATCTCATAAAATATGATTGATGATTGTATCATATGAAATCTTAGAACTGAACCATATATGAAAGATAAATTCTTGATAAAGAAATTTTAAATTGAATTATAAATAAAGATGATCTTGATTTATGAATTTGAGAAATTGTATTAGAATTAAGATGAGGATTAAATCTACATAATTGATGTTAAATCCCATTAATTGGATTGATATTGGGAAAATTAAATCATAGAAACATGTAATCTTATGTAGAAATTGATAGGGTAACATTATATTGCATTGGGATTATATTTGGGATAGATTTTGGTGGATTAATTAGGTTGAACTACTAACTAAGCAAAATACCTCGTTTAGCCAAACCCAGGGGTCAACTAGTTTGCCCTCAAGACGAACTGGTTTGGCTGCCCTGCTCAGGCTAAGGTAGGTGGTTTGATGTATTATTGATTTAGTTGGGAACCGAATTATTTTGGAAGGTACATATAGGGTTTTTAGGAATTCTGGTATTTTTAGAATATAGTGTTACCTTGAGGTTAACTGGAAATAAAATTGGGGTATGGATTTTGGACAGTGTAGGATGAACGACACTTTAAAATATATTAATGGATTCGAATGGAAACTTCGAATGGAATTGGGCAGGCTGGATTGAGATAAGGTTAGTGTCCAGAATGAAATATAATCATGATATATAAATAAGTAAGCGAATACTTATGGATTTAGGAGTTGGATTTAGACTCAGAGAATATAGGCTAGTGCTACGAATGACGTGCATATATATATATATATATATATATATATGTATGTGTATGTGTGTGTGTGTGTGTGTGTGTGTGATTAATATATGTAAAACATACCTACTCTAGGGGATGCTACCGATGGAGGTTGCGTGTAGTGGGCGGTCTATCCTTACAAATCCCATCAGGTGCAGTATCGATCTCTAGGGTCATAAATCTATACACGACTACCCTATGTGAGTTTGGATTCATGTGGAGTAATGTGGTATAGTTATGACCCATGGACTTAAGACTATAGCCGCCTTCGATTTTACGTTCATGTCTCGGGTTCAATGATGTGATTCCGACCCGGTAGCCCAGGTAGAGGTATATATCCCTGGTGTCTGATAGAATGCTAGATTTACATCCGGTGGGATAATGCTCGGAGGGACGGTTACAATTCACAAGGTAATGCTATAGGGATTGCGGTTATATGTGTATAGCGCGCGATATATATATATATATATATATATATATATATATATATATATATATATATATATATATATATATATATATATATATATATATATATGTGTGTGTGTGTGTGTGTGTGTGGAAAAATTAAAGGATTGTACACGAACAATAAATTTATATGCATCCGGGAGGGTAGCTAGGGGATTCTATGTCCAAATACGTATATATGTGTGATATAAATATATATGTGTGTATGGAACTAATGTGTGAACAAAGAATTAATAACTAGAGTGAAGTTATATGAAATGAATTGATAAGATTATAAATGAAGTTTATAGTGAATAAGTAAATGCAAATGCTTAATGAGAATTCCAAGTCAAACAAAAAGTATATGTGGGGCATAGGGTAGTGTATGGTATTAAGATGAGTAGTGATACTAGTTAGTATGGGTAACGTAACTAAGGGTTTAAAATACATGAATTAGGTACGCACTATAAATGAGGGGCGAGGAGTATCTCATGGGAGTGCGACACTGGTTTAAATATGAAAGATTGCATGGCATACTTATTGATGTATATTGAACATTTGTAAAATATTTCAAAACATTTTGAGCTCTGACCCGCATAAAAAATATATTCAAAACTTTTAGGTGCTCAGCTAAAGGGACGCCTAGCTTAGCCATCCTTCCAGTCAGATAATGCTGCAGCAGCTGTGAATGCCTATAGGGATTGATTAGATGCTTCTATCCTTGAAATCTAGATATGAGGTACTTTAGAGTTATATAGGGAATGCCACCCAGTTAGTTTCCATTTCTTTTATTAAGATTCTTTCCTTTCAGTTAGTTGGATTATTATATTATGAATTTTTATTGAGTGTTATCAGTTAATTTATTTATGCCAGTGAGTGTGAGTTTCATTATTTGCGTGGTTAGTTATGTGAATGGGAATTCTGTGTAAGTAAGTTAATAAGTGTAAAAAAATTGACACTAGGACTAATAGATTCGTAATTAATTTTTTTTATACTGATGCTAAGTCTGAACTAGATGAGATTCTTGTCTTATTTTAGTAAATGACTGATCACCCATTATTAAAATGGCGGGGTGTCACATCACTATCTTTCTTTTTTATTTCATACCCATAGTTTCGGTTATCAAATCAGACGGTATCAAATATGAAGAAAGAGATTGTTGTGGTTGGTACAAGTGATACGTGATTCTCTTAGAAAGTTTATGTGGCCATCCTGATCCAAGCTTGGGCAGCTTAGAGAGGTCTCGCATCCCGCTCGAGGGCGTTTCGGCCGTCGGCGGTGTGGGGTAAATGTAAGGAGATAGAGTCTCCAGTCAATTTTACTCAAAACATATAAAAGAATATGTCGCCGCCTCGAGAGGATGACATCAAATATAAATGATGCATACAAAATAACCAGTTCGAAGGGTTTGGGGGCAAAGTTACAGAATGGAAAGGCGTTAGACACTCATCCCGCCTTTTCGATCTCTCAAGGGCTTGTGTTATTGTTTCCTTTATTTCTCCGTTAAATGTGTGTGCATGTATCTATAATGGACATAGGAATCACTTAACTCATAATATCGAAAATATAGAGTGAAATCATCTGGAGGAATGTTCCCAAATATTATATATATATAGGAAATATGACTTATGCGCTTATCACGATATTGACCACTATGGGGAAATGAGAACATATGTCGGATGGAGTCCAAACAAAGAATTATGAAGATATAATAATGCAAGAATATGGTGAACTATAAGAATATAGATGTTATGAAAATTGGAAAATCAAAAGTCGGATTCGAGTCTCGCGTTTTAATCTGAAATGCGTACGTAGCCTATAAAGGTATCAAAGTCCATGTAGTTCGAATGCTGTGTAAGGTTGGGGTTTTATCCCATAGATTCGAATGAGATTTTATTATAAAAGTGTGTGTGAAAAAAGAGTTTTAGTTTTAGAAAAGTGTGAAAGATGAATTCGTTCGAAATTTATGGGTATAACCCTCTTTTTGTTGGTTTTGTGTTTTTATAGAAAATAAAGTATGTGCAATATAGTAGTAAAAATGTAGAGATTAATATGTATGAATTAAGTTAAGAACTAGATTACGAATCTAACACAACAAAGGAAAAAACAAGAAGTTTAAAGAGATAAGGGAAGGATTTGGACCTTCTTTGAAGAATGAGAGCTTGCCCTTGATTTTGGATAAAATCATTTGATGGTTGATATGAATATTGAATGAGATATTGCCAAATTGAGTATGAAAGGGATGAGAATTTGAACTTGGATATAATTTCACATAAGGGAACTTCGATGATTGAGAGAATGCGGTTGAGATCAGTGATGTTGATGGATCTGAGCTGTAAGTGCGCTTTCGAGTGAGCTCATGACCTCCTTTCATAGGGTCAGGGGGTTGATGATTGGCATAACCTTGGTCCTACCAATCAGCAGGTGATCCTAGGCACACTACCGATAGGCAGGGTCTAGGACCTACCAATTGGCAGTCTCGTACAGATTTCTCCGGAAAAATAGTTGTAGAATGTAATCCATTTATCGGAATCATGCACGAGTCATACCATTAAAAAGGTAATTCAGAGACCTTCAAGAGTCCTTTGGACTATTCCCGGGTTCGGGAGTTGACATCGGGTTAAACGTGGCTCCAAAGCGCACGTTGGTCCTTTGGACGGGAGATCATCGGACGCAAACAGATCGTTCATCCATATGGTAAGTCAGAACTATGCACGGGGTGGACCCCAGGAAGGGTTAGAAGATTTACTTCGACATTCCAAAGAGTTTCGCTCAGGTTGGACAATTGACCTTGGTTAATCAGAGTTCGAAAGCACCCAGCGACCTGCCGAGGTAAATTGGGTCATTCGTTCAGACTGTTATGACGATTCACGCATAGGGAAAACCGTTTAGAATGGGTATTCAATGCTATTTGAAAATTCAAAGAGTTTTTGCTCTAATGATACGGTGGATCAAAGTTAACTAGTGCTCGGGAGCTCCCGATGGCCTTTAGATCGGTACTTGGAGTATAACCTAGGGTTTGTGGTGAGTTAGGGAGGTGCTAGGGACCTAAGGTGAGACTTGGGTGTCCTAGAATGTGGTGTCTATAGAGCCCCTCGACGGGTGATCTTGGAACAAGTGATATCCATCAAATAGACACCATATCATGTTTTGGAAAGAGGTCAGTTCCACGAACCTAAGGTAATGATGGGGATGGGTGAGTTGAGGTTTATTATGAGGACCTAAGGTGGGAGCGACCAATTCTAAGGTTCGAGATCAATTCTTACCCAAAAGAGGTGACGACGGTCAACTCTGACCTAAAGGAGGTGATGCCCGAGGGCTGAAGTTAATTTTGACCTAAAATAGGTGACGTTCGGGGGCCGAGGTCAATTATAACCTAAAAGTAATGATGATCGGGAGTCGAGGTCAATTCTGACCTAAAAGAGGTGATGACCAGGGGCTGAACTCAATTTTGACCTAAAAGAGGTGACGACTAGAGGGACGAGGTCAATTTTAATTTAAAAGAGGTGACGACTGGGGGCCGAGGTTAATTCTGACCTAAAAGAGATAACGACCGAGTATGAGGTCAATTATGACCTAAAAGAGGATAACCAATACTGTGGGTCAAAGCTAATTCTGAGGGCTAAAGCAGGGATGAACTTGGGAGGATCCATTGGGGATATTTATCGAACGGTTTCGTATCATATTTAGGTTCCGTTGGGGGGGTTGTTTTTCTTAGCTGGGCAAATCTCGATTGGAGATATCAATGTGTTTTGGGCATTCCGCTGGGGAGGTGAGAGTTTCACTAGGGAAATGGGCGAGGAAAAATGTTTTTCTTTGTGAAAAAGGTTCTATAACTCCTTTGGGAGTTTCAAGAATTTTCTAGGATTTTTTCTGGATTTTCTGGCATTTTTAGGAGTTTTTGTATGAAATTTCAGAGGGGGTGCCGATCGGCATGGTTTGAGGGGTTCCAAATGGTAGTGGCACGGTATTTCGAGCTACCTCAAGCAGATGGAAGGCCAGTGTCAATCGGTGGGTTGCAGGGGACTGCCGATCGATATGACCTTAGCCTTCTATAAAAAGAGGAGAGATTCCCCTCATTTTTCACAGCTTTCTTCTTTTTTCTTCTGCATTTGTCTTCTGTAAACCATTTTAACATTCTGAAATCAAAATATGGCCAACTTTGTAAGCAATGTGACACAGAGGGCATGGCTTAATGATGATAATTGGGCAAATATGGAAAATATGGAATTGAGGGCTAGGGTGCCCCTTGCTTTGGGCAGTGAGAACTCCTTTGATTCTTTTGAGCCTCTAGGGGATGAGCGGACCCTTCTCCGTGAACCTACGCATCATAGTTCTTTGAGGGTAATGAACCTTGATGGTTATGTAAGTGCTAATGGCATTTGGTTTTCTTTTCTTCCTTTTTTTGTTGATTTTTCATTGATTTATTGAATTTTGACAAAGGGTTTCTTTTATGCTTTGATAGACAGATGTTTCTACGTCGACTGTGTGTGCTTGGGGGATGACAGTGTAAGGACACAAATTTCCAATTGAGTCCATATATAGTTTTGGCTCAATTCCGGACAAAAACATTTATTCATAGGATAGTATTTATTGTAATATTCTCAAGCCTATGAAGTGTATGTTGAAGACGTAGCGGCAAAGAACTTAAAGCTTCATTAAAATGCCGGTTTGTGTGCCTCGTTTCTACGTCATCAACTAAGGTTCCATGCTCCCAAGGTATGAATGTAATTATATGTATATAGGAGCTTGGAACAATATGTATTGGGTGTTAGGTTAATAAAAACTGCATTTTATTTTTCCAGAAAGAATCAATTAGAAACTTAAAAATAAGTATATAAAAGTTTCTGGGCCAAAATCGAATTTTACAAACTTTCTGAACGTTCGTTAGAAATGTTGTTCGAACGAGTTTTTTCGTTCGAACCAGATTTCGTTCGAACGAGTTTTGTCGTTCGAACCAGGTTCGTTCGAACGAGTTTGCAAACGACCCTAATCTGGTCAGTCGTTCGATATGTCGTTCGAACGAGTTTTCGTTCTAACGAGATATCTAACGAGATTCTAACGAGACCAGACTGGTCGCTCGTTAGAAGTCTCGTTCGAACGAGAGTCAAGTTCGTTCGAACGAGACGTCAAGCGGGAACGGTTTTGAGCAGTTTTTGGCAGTTTTTTCCCCACTTCTCCACTTGGTTTTCAACCAACTTTTTCATACTTTATTATGTGCGGGAAACACATTTTCCAAGATAACTTTTCCATCCTAATACATCTCCTAGAGAGAGTTTGAGAGATCATTCCAAAAAGGAAAATGTTCATGTTTTAAGTGTTCTTCAACTTAAAGAAAAATCTTTAAACACTTAGTTTAGACCCATTGTTGTTTATTCCAAGTTCCATATATAGATATCAATTGCTTGGAGATTGTTTTGGCACCGGTTTTTCTCTACACCGAATTGAAGAGAAGTTCGTTTCATATCTACCCATTTGGAGAAAGGCTCCATGTTGGGGTGACGGTGTGCCTAATTGCCCGATCGGTGGAAGTCCGAGACCGCGGTGGAGCTCCGTTGGTTATCCGCTAATTTGAGGTCGATACAAGAAGGAGCATCACGGCTTGAGAGGGTTCGAGTTTAGGAAGTAAGTCTTTTGTCTTGTATTTTGTAATACCGTTTTTAGTGGATTTGAGGCTAGGGCCGTCCCGAGGTTTTTTACCGTTAGTGGGTTTTTCCTCGTACATCGCGGTGTTGTGTGACTATTGATTTTATCTTGCTCTATATCACTTAGAACGCATGCTAGATTAATTTCAAGATAAAATTTGGTTTTACAATCACACTAATTTAAATTGGGACTTTAATTTAATATTGGGTAAAATTGGTTTATTCAAGTCACTTGCTAAAATTGGTTTCGCCTAACTTTGGATATAATTGTTAATCATGACTTAGGAAAATTCTAGGACTTGAATTATGTGTTAATTTGTTTCTTATGATATTAAAACTCGGCCTTATTTATTTGTTGAACCATCACTTATTATACGCTTCCGCATTTGTTAAAAAGGAAATTATATTTTAATTTTGACATTATTAAAATCCGGGGTCTTTCAAATTGGTATCAGAGCCAAAAACGATAAATTATTTCGTTAATATCCTTTAATTTTTGGCTAAAATGGATTTTTCCCCATTTTCAAAATTTCCTATTTTCGATGGTTCAAACTACGCGTATTGGAAAGCGCGAATGAAATCGGCACTTAAATCTATCGATGAACGTGTTTGGATGTCTGTTGTTAACGGTTGGACCCCACCAACACATTTAATTGAAAATGAACATGTTCCTAAACCCGTTGATAGATGGACTGAAAATGAGTTTAAGCTAGCAAACTTTAATTCCCGAGGTTTAAATGCCTTGTTTAGCGCTGTCGCACCGGATGAATTCCGACGTATTATGACGTGTGAAACCGCTAAAGAAGCTTGGGATATTTTACAATTAACTCATGAAGGAACGAGTGTCGTTAAAGCTTCTAAACTCCAAAACCTCACCACTCAATTTGAAACTATCAAAATGGATGAAAAAGAAACTTTTGATAAATTTTATGCTAGACTTTCTGATATTGTCAATTCATCCTTTAACTTGGGAGAGAAAATACCTGACGACCGTGTAGTAAAGAAAATTTTAAGGTCCCTACCCGATAGATTTATTCCAAAGGTGACCGTTTTAAATTCTTTACCCACTTTAGCCTCTACGAAATTAGAAGAGCTTGTAGGTGATTTACAAACCTATGAACTAGATATGTTTCCCTCTAAAACTGAAAAGAAAATTGAAAAGGGCGTTGCTTTAAAAGCCCGAAAAGAGGTCAAACAAGTAGTAGAGAGCGATAGTGATAGTGACTCGGAAGACATGGCTTTGTTTGCTCGTAAATTTAGAAAATTTCTTAAATTTAACAAAGATAAAGTTAAAAATGACTTTAAGAAATTTGAATCTTCTAAACATGATAAAAACGAGAAGATTTCTAAAGCCGATAAGATCCCTAAACCTAGTAATGAAAATGTTGATAGGGACGAGTCTAATAAATGTTTTGGTTGTGAAGGTTATGGCCATAGGGCTTTTGAGTGCCCCACTAAACTAAGGAAAGAGGGTAAACGACCCGTTTCATATAATGCGACCCTTAGTGATAGTGATAAGGAAGAGAAGCCCGATTCCCCCACGAAGAAAAATTTTGTGGCTTTTATGGCTAAACATGTGAGTGATAATGAGAACTCACCGAATGATGAAATAATAGCACATGCCACTTCCAAGGTCATTGTTCATGATTCTCTTATTTTTGATGATAGTGAGAGTGAAGAAGAAAGAGAGAGTGAAAATGAAGAAGAGGTTGATGAGAGTGAACTTCAAAATGCTTTCCATGAATTATATAAAGAATCTATTAAATTGAAAAGAGCGAATTTGAAGTTAGAAGCGAGTTTGAGAGAGAGTGTCAAGGTCATTGATGAAAGTGCCTTAATAGAAGACCTTAGGACACGTGAGAGGACTCTTCAAGAGAAGCTTAACTATGTAGAAGGCGAGAGAGATAGCCTTAGGGGTTTAATGGAATCCTTGAAAAAGGAGCTTCTTGCTTTTGAAGAGCGAAATGTTTTACTAGAATCTAAAATTTTAGAATTGGAAAATAAATTAAAAGATTCTAGTAATGTCAAATTTGATTTGGAGTGTCGTTCGGAAAAACTAGATAAAATGTTAGGAACGGTCCAAATTAAAAATGACACTTTTGGTTTAGGCTTCAATTCTTGTAATGATTTTAACCATAAAGTCAAAACCAATGTTTTAGGAGAATCTTCTAGGAATCCATTTAATGATCACTCCTTAGATAAATCTTTTCGACATGCTCTTACTTGTACACATTGTGGTCGACAAGGTCATCTTAGGAAATTTTGTTTAGATCTTAAACGAATTCCTAGAAAATCCCATAGTAAAGTAACCACGATAGCTAATGTTTCTACACCCCAAGATAGTAATTCTTCATTAATTTGGGTTAGGAAATCCGACTTGGTTGCCTTACAAAATAGGGATTTTGATTCTCATTTACTTTCACATCCTTCCTCCCTTGCTAAATCTAAAGGATAAATGTGTTAGCGTTTGCATACTTTAGCGTTTGTACTTCATGCTATATTCATATGCTAAATGTATGCTTGTTTAGTCATTTTCTAGTCATTGCCTATTTTCATATCTCATGCTAGAAATCATGACTTGTTTATCTTTTTGTATTATATTTTGTGTTTGATTTAACTGAAAAATATAAAAAGATTTTTGTTTATCATTTGTGTTTTATTTATTTCATTTAAGCTTAATGAAAAATACAAATGATTTTTGTTTAGTCTTTTGAGTATATATCTTTATTTTTGATTAAAATGTTAAAAACTCAAAAAGATTTTGTTTGGTGTGTATTTTTGTTTGACACACTTTATGTGGCATATACTTGTGTTTGAATCCCATCATTTAAACTCCCACGTGGCTAGAACTTTTGGTTTAGATTTTCAATCCTTATTATGTTCTTTACCATATTTTATGGAGTAGTTGGATTTTGTATTGTTTAAATGGATTCTATTTCTATATGCCTCTATTCACACATGCACGAGCTCTTTTGAAATCTTAATGTCACATGTTATATTTGAGCTTTTTGAGGTGTTCTCCTATCAATCTAGTCATCTACATATCTATGACCTAGGAGGACTAGTGCATGTCAAAATCCGTTGCATGTGAGATTTGTGTGAAAAATGAAAACATGATAAATTCATATATGCACGGGGAAGGGCTCCGAAAGGATGAATTAAATCCTTTGCGATAGTAAGCCACCGTTGATTGGATCTAAAAGAAATACGTGATCCAAAGGCCTAAAAACAGAAAATTTGTCATTTAAAAGAAAGCAATTGCCAAGGCCTATGTTTGTATGATATATTCATTCAAAAAACAAAAGAATATATATGCTCATTGAGGGAGAATTGGATGGTATATCAACGGTTTGCACAATGTCCATTTATCCTAGTTGTCTTTAATGTCATGACTCTATTTGGTTTGTAGAATCATCATCATGCTAGGCTTGTATGCATTGTGTATGTTTGTTCATTGAGTTCAATCTTTATATTATCACATGAGGTTATATTTAACTGTGATGAAGTTTGCAATCAAATGAGAACTCCGTGAACGTTTCTTAAGTGTTTGGGTCTAAATTTAATTGTTGCTAGTTCACACCCCTACACTTCCGTTTCCATATGACACATTTTTGCCATACGAGTGTGCAAACTTATTGTATTTTGTGTCATGTGTGTGTTTATATCTATCTATATATGCACGTACTTATTGGTATATTTATAGTATATATATATATGATATTTGTTTGTCTTTGCCTTGATTTTATTGCCCATATGCTTTCATGTCGTTTCACTTTAAGCTTTCACATGTTGTTTATTAGTTCTTTATCCTTTGCCTATTCCCGAACAAAAAGGGGGAGAATGATGATAGGGGGAGAAATGGTATCTAATCCTATTATTATCGTATCTTCGTTTGGGGGAGATTTATCTTAGGGGGAGACGTCTTTCTAAGTAGGTCATGTGTTTAAAGGGAGAATTAATTTAGGGGGAGTAATTAATTAATTGCATTTAATACTTTGATATTCCCTATGCATTTGATGAGTTTGCTTAAGTGTGCAGGAATTATTCTAAAGCGGCATCTTTCTATGGCAAAGCGTTTGATCCTTGGGTTGAGTCAAGATTGGGCGGGTTATGTTTTGAGTCTAGTAGAGCTTGACGGACCTTTAGGATTTTTGTTTGGTTTTTGTCCCGGAATAGCCAAAGGGGGAGATTTGTAAGGACACAAATTTCCAATTGAGTCCATATATAGTTTTGGCTCAATTCCGGACAAAAACATTTATTCATAGGATAGTATTTATTGTAATATTCTCAAGCCTATGAAGTGTATGTTGAAGACGTAGCGGCAAAGAACTTAAAGCTTCATCAAAATGCCGGTTTGTGTGCCTCGTTTCTACGTCATCAACTAAGGTTCCATGCTCCCAAGGTATGAATGTAATTATATGTATATAGGAGCTTGGAACAATATGTATTGGGTGTTAGGTTAATAAAAACTGCATTTTATTTTTCAGAAAGAATCAATTAGAAACTTAAAAATAAGTATATAAAAGTTTATAAAAGTTTCTGGGCCAAAATCGAATTTTACAAAATTTCTGGACGTTCATTAGAAATGTCGTTCGAACGAGTTTTTTCGTTCGAACCAGATTTCGTTCGAACGAGTTTTGTCGTTCGAACCAGGTTCGTTCGAACCAGGTTCGTTCGAACGAGTTTGCCAACGACCCTAATCTGGTCAGTCGTTCGATATGTCGTTCGAACGAGTTTTCGTTCTAATGAGATATCTAACGAGATTCTAACGAGCCCAGGCTGGTCGCTCGTTAGAAGTCTCGTTCGAACGAGAGTCAAGTTCGTTCGAACGAGACGTCAGGCGGGAACGGTTTTGAGCAGTTTTTGGCAGTTTTTTCCCCACTTCTCCACTTGGTTTTCAACCAACTTTTTCATACTTTATTATGTGAGGGAAACACATTTTCCAAGATAAATTTTCCATCCTAATACATCTCCTAGAGAGAGTTTGAGAGATCATTCCAAAAAGGAAAATGTTCATGTTTTAAGTGTTCTTCAACTTAAAGAAAAATCTTTAAACACTTAGTTTACACCCATTGTTGTTTATTCCAAGTTCCATATATAGATATCAATTGCTTGGAGATTGTTTTGGCACCGGTTTTTCTCTACACCGAATTGAAGAGAAGTTCGTTTCATTTCTACCCATTTGGAGAAAGGCTCCATGTTGGGGTGACGGTGAGCCTAATTGCCCGATCGGTGGAAGTCCGAGACCGCGGTGGAGCTTCGTTGGTTATTCGCTAATTTGAGGTCGATACAAGAAGGAGCATCACGGCTTGAGAGGGTTCGAGTTTAGGAAGTAAGTCTTTTGTCTTGTATTTTGTAATACCGTTTTTAGTGGATTTGAGGCTAGGGCCATCCCGAGATTTTTTCCCGTTAGTGGGTTTTTCCTCGTACATCGCGGTGTTGTGTGACTGTTGATTTTATCTTGCTCTATATCACTTAGAACGCATGCTAGATTAATTTCAAGATAAAATTTGGTTTTACAATCACACTAATTTAAATTGGGACTTTAATTTAATATTGGGTAAAATTGGTTTATTCAAGTCACTTGCTAAAATTGGTTTCGCCTAACTTTGGATATAATTGTTAATCATGACTTAGGCAAATTCTAGGACTTGAATTATGTGTTAATTTGTTTCTTATGATATTAAAACTCGGCCTTGTTTATTTGTTGAACCATCACTTATTATACGCTTCCGCATTTGTTAAAAAGGAAATTATATTTTAATTTTGACATTATTAAAATTCGGGGTCTTTCAGACAGGTCTTAGGGATGTTTAGGAGCATTTTCCGCTTGTGGTGCAGTGGGTGGTGTCCTCTGGTGGGCTTGGGAGGTTGGCGTGTACGCTGGATGAGATGCCTCTCTCTACGATCATTCTGTGCGCCTTGGGGGAGAGATGGTGGGACACTACCCACACTGTTCATTTTGATTTTGGGGAGATGACGGTGATTCCCATAGATTTGCAACATCTACTGAGGCTAGAGTGTGATGGGATGTAGGTTAAGGTTGATAGGTCTTTGAGGGTGACGCCAGCGGCAGTGACGACGGCATTGGGTGATGTGGAGAGGATAGTTTCTGGTGACTATCTTCGTTTGTCTTCTTTGAGGGATTTGTTGTTGTGTAGGGTGGTTGATGAGGAGGATGGGCTACAGGCGTGGTAAACGGTCTAATTATTTATTAAGATGGTGTTGGGAGGTTTTCTGGTGGCATCGAGCGGTAACATTGTTCATTTGTGATTTTTGTCATACTTGAGGATGTTTTTTAACATCCCTCTCTATAGTTGGGCGAGCCTGACTTTGGCTACCATTTATTCTTCTCTGGATGCATTTAACTAGTGCTGCCAGTAGATTTTTACTGGATCTACGTATCTTCTTGAGGTATCCTTTAATTTTCTCACTTTCCTATATGCATTCGCATTTTCTTTACTTCCTGATTTCTGGTTGCTGACCTTTGTCCTTTGTAGACATGGTTTTATGAGGTGATTGGGTTTAACGCACAACTAATTTCTTTGGAGGATAGGTCTATTGGGGACTTTTTTAGGATATACTAGTGGCGAAAGTCCAATCGACGGTCGAAGAAGCCTCTTTCTTTGGCTGTCGTGCGATAGGTCTTGAATGGACTATTGAGTGAGCATTTAAGTCCTTCTTATTTTTATTTTGACCTTTTTCTTCATGATAATACTTTTTTATATTAATCCTTATCTGCTGGGAAATTTTATAGGTGACCTTCTACCCTTAGGGGACAGCTGTCCAAGATATGGGGGAGACGAGGAAAAACGTGCAGATATGTCATTTGTTAGCGCATGAGTTTGGCTACTCCTAATATCTCATCGAGAGGGTTGTACGACAGATTGTGGAGGAGGAAATGGTGGTACCACCGGAGCGGCCCCCGGTGTACATGAGGCGGGTGTGAAGGATGGTAGATGATACGCGAATAGCGATAATGATGGGCGAGCCTTACTCATCTTATACCGATACAGCGGTATCGTATGATTATCTGGAATTTGTGTAAAGCTGGTTGATGCCATCTAGCATATGTGACAGGATACCTCTCCCCCAGGCAGGTTCGAGTCGACCAGTGGGATCTTCCCATAATGCAGGCTAATGGGATGGATCCGAAGGAGCTGGGCTTGACCGTGGAGGTCCTTCATCCTGCGGTATACTTTTTATCTTTTTGCCTTTTGATTATCTGATTTCTTTATTGGTTTTCGATTGACTAATTCGTTCCTTTCTATTTTTCTCACAGCACATCTGGGTGTAGACCACTTGGTTGAGGGATGTTTGGGACTGGATATCTTCGACGACTGCTCATAGTTAGGATGAGATTTCGATGCCTTCTTGTTTGGTACCATATGCTTCTTCTAAGGAAGAGTATGGATCAGGGAGTGGAGGTACGTCGTCTCGTCCCTGGGGAAAGAGAACGTTTCGCAAGGAAGGAGGTTCCTAGAGAGAGAGTAAAGAGAGAGAGAGAGAGAGAGAGAGAGAGAGAGAGAGAGAGAAATGTAGGTGGAAGGAGTGAGAGAGAGAGAGAGAAAATATGTGGGTGCGGGCTGAGTCCCAATATTATTTCTTATTTCGTGTAAATAACTGATGTAATACAACAATATATATCTATGCAATGAAGTTTTTGTTAATTTTATTGCCTCAGTGACTTAATGTGCATGTTCTTTTTACTTTGCTACTGAGACCGTAAAAAGAAATGATTTTGAGAGAGTTTATTTAAAACAGGGTGAAATAAAGCACAAGGATAAGGAAATTTTAGAATGAAAATTTATTTTTCTTGAGTTTTTCGATTTTGATGAAGAAAAGGAAAAAGGGAAATCTTCAAAAATAGGAGGTTACCAATTGACATACCCCTTGTCCTTCCTATCGGCATGTCGGTCTACTACAATCAATCTAAGGACTTAATTGTACTTTCTTCAATGGGTTAATACTTAAAGGGGTAGGTTCCCTCCGATTCTTGCTGGATTCTTTATCATTGTTTGAGCCTTTCTAAGTAAAAATAGGGAGCATGAGTGGAGTATTTACTCACTCCTCCACATTCCTTCTTTTTTGCAATCTTTCGCTCACTATCTCTTCATTTTCGATATGTCTCTCCCTGGTAGCATTGAATTTTCTAACTCCCTCGAGGCTTTGGAGGTAATGTGTTCGTACAATGTCGACTATGATGCTTTCCATATGCGTCGAGTGGAATATACTAATGGCAGCCACGGAATTTGGTACCCTGAAGACCTTGGGTTCCGCTTCGAGTTAGATGAGGTCTGTCCGACCTATGAGGAATTTTCTACCATGCTGGGGATGAATCCTAGTGTTGCCGCGGCTATGCCTGAATTTTCCCGATCCGCTAGGGAGCTGTTAGCGGGACTTCTCAATATTTTACCTTCGACGGATAGATCACTAGGAGGGGGGGGAATGATCTCTCTTCCTGATGTGCTGCATTCTATACATATGAAAGGTGTTGGATATGCTAGCTATGTTGGTGTCATCATCATGGGCCTAGTTTCTAAACTTCTGATGGTGACTGTGGAGCTACTGCTAGACTCTCATCTCGCAGGCATTGTTTCCTGGATATCGTACCATCGTAATCCTCTGATAATAATGCTAGTGGAGACTTTGAATGGTCTGGATTCCTAGCGGGAAGACTGTTCTAATTTTCTAAGGGATGGCCCTATAATGTTGTTTATGTGGCTATCAGAGATATTTCGTCTGTTGGTCCCACCCGAGTATCCCTTGCTGGACATACCAAACTTTTTTTTGCTCCACTTCATTAATGTATGCCTGGATATTGAAAGTTAGGAGGACTGGTTTATGGAGCATGAGGCTCGAGGCTTGCATTGCTTAGTGCCTTGGTGGGGGGAACTGCTACCCATTCTGTAAATGGGGGAGTACCAGTATGTTCGATTAGTTGGCCTCAAGAAGACCTCTTTCTAATTTTCCTGGCGGCTCTTGCGCCAATTTGGCTGGGAATAGATTGTGCCATTGCGGACACTGTATTTCTTCTCGGTGGAGGACCTGATAGAGAGAATGTGAATGCGGCTTGTCTCTTTGTGGGCGAATCATCAACCATCAGCTCATCCTTCACAGTATGATGGGCGAGTCTAGCATGTCTCAGGGGACTACATGAAGTGGTTATGGAGGAGGTTAATTGCCAAGATGCTAGCGGTGGAGTTCGATCAATGGTGGTTTGTCACTTTTGACACTATAGAGGGAGGCATCGTGGTTTTCCCTAGGCTGGTCTGAGCATATCGTGCTATGGAGTGCCAGTGGCATTCCATTTAGGCAGGGGAAGTTTGGGGGTTCCAAGATATGGATAATGATGATGGGTTTGGATCCTCTAGCAACTTCGGGTAGGGTTCCCTGAGAAGTTTATTTGTGAAGCTTTTGATATGGTGTTTGGTAGTGTATCTAGTTAGTTTGGTTGTGCTGTGTGGGAATAAGTTTTTAAGGGTTGTTTTTAGGTGGGGCTTATTTTTGGAAAAGTAGGAGTAGGTTGGTAAGGGAAGTCATTTGACTCATTACACCGATGTAATTGTATCGAAATTTTAAATAATGGGATAAAAAGGTTTTTGATCATCTAGTTGTGCCTCTTGATGAGTTTTGAATTTGAATTATATTTTCTAATCTCTAAGGAATACATAATACTTTTGTTCAGGTATATGTTAAAATTAATTGTCATTCTCGAAGATAAGAAAAGAATAGCATTTTGTGAAAAAAGAAGGGGGCCGTGCTCATGTGATGCATATGAGCTGCCTATGTACCTTTAAGTTTTTTTAAAAAGTTTGGTTTTTGAAAGAAAAATGTCTTTGTAGAGGATCAGGCCCCACGTAGTTCTGGGTAGGGGAAATGAAGAGAATTATTTTTTCATAGAAGGGAGATGAGAAGAATCGTAGCGCATTAAGATTTCAGACTTGGGGTAGAACTTATTGAGATGTTCCATGTTGACTGGATTAGCCATCACTTCTCCATCAAGGTCAGAGAGCATATTCGCGCCACCTGCAGGATTTTCTTCATGATATAGGGGCCGCTCCCATTGGGTTTGAATTTCCCTATGGGGTCCTAGATGGGTCCTACTATTTCTTTAAGGGTTAAGTCTCCTTCTTGGACACTGCGATCCTTGACTCTCTTGTTAAATGATCACACTATTCGATGATAGTACCGCTCTGTATGGTATAGATCTTTCAATCTCCTCTCATCCGAAAGTGGAAGCTCATCAAGATAACTTTGATGCCAGTCTTCTTTGCCGACTTTGCTTTCCAACATAACGCGCAGTGAAGGAATTTCGAGTTCTAAGGGTAGGATTACTACTATGACATAAACCAGAGAGTAAGGGGTGGATCCAGTAGAGGTTCGAATTTATGTGTGGTAGCCCCAGATTGCATAAAGGATCTGTTCAGCCCAATCTCGAAAAATTTTGATCTTCTTGCTGATGATGGCTTTGAGTTTCTTACTGGTGGCTTCGAATGCACCGTTGGTTTAGGGTTGGTAGGGGAATGATTTATGTCTCTCAATCCTGTATTCATCAACCACTTTTGTAACTTCTTCCTCGAAATGCAACCCATTGTCTGATACCAGCTCGTGCGGGACCCCATATGGCAGATGATATTCCTTCTAATGAACTTGTCTACTTTCTTGGCATTCAGAACTACGTATGATTAGACTTCAACCCATTTAGTGAAGTAATCAATGGCAACCAGGATGAACTCATGTCCATTGGAGGCTTTGGGCGTAACTTTCCCTATGATATTGATGCCCTATGTGGAGAATGGCTAAGGAGAAGTCATGTTATATAATTACTGAGGAGGCAAGTGCTGAAGATTAGAGAACTGTTGGCATTTGAGACATCTCTAGACATAAGAGATGCAATCCTGAACCATGGTAGTCCAGTAGTAATCCTATCAGATGATTTTCTTGGCGAGCATATGACCTTTCATGTGAGGTTCACACTCCCCACTGTTGATTTTCTGCATCATTTCTTCAATGTCATCCCCTGAAATGTAGCGTAAATGGGTTCCATCGAAGTTAATTTTGAACATTTCTTTGTCATAGATGATATACTAGACAACCAATCTGTAGAGAGTTGCTCGATCTTTCTTTTCAGAGCCTTGGGGTTACCTACCATTTTTTAGGAGGCACCAAATATCATAGTACCAATAGTTGGCCATTTCAGGATTTTCCTCCGTGATGAGCTCAATATGATAACAGTGGGTTGGTTTGTCTTTCTTTTGGACTGGAAAGGGGGCCATTGTTATTCTTTTGGGCATGCCAACCATGGAGGCTAAGGTAGAAAGGGCATTAGCTAGGTTATTCATTACTTGAGGCAGGTTGTGGAAGGTAATATCATGGAATTGAGAGGCTAGCTCTCTAGGTGGTCATAAAAGGATAAGAGTCTCTCATCCTTGACTTTTTGTTTTCTGAGAACTTGACCGATGATGAGGGAAAAGTCCCCATAAACATCCAGGTATGAATTCCTTTCTTGAGAGAGACTTTGAGGCCTACCGTACACGCCTCGTATTCAGTCAAGTTGTTGCTATAGGGGAAATCCAGCTTGATTGCAATGGGAGTACGAGAGTCATCAGGGGAAATAAGGAGAATCCCAATGCCATACTCCTTTTTATTGGTGGCTCCATCGAAGGTCTTCTTGGGAGGTACAAAGGATATTCTTATATGGTAACTCAAAAAGAGTCTAGCCCTCTTATGAAAGTCCCCAACAGAGTCACCACTATGGACATCCCGATTCAAGATTGGGTGGATCAAAAAGGTCTCGCATCTCGCTCAGGGGAGCTTCGGTCGTCGTCAGTGTGGAGTAAATGTAAGGAGATAGAGTCTCCAGTCTATTTTTCTCCAAACAGACAAAAGAACATGTCGCCACCTCGAGACGATGGCATCAAAGACAAACTGATGCATATAAAACTAATAGTTCGGAGGGTTCGGTGTCTAAGTTACAGAATGGGAAGGTGTTAGGCACCCATCGCGACCTTTCGGTCTCTCATGGGCTTGTGTTATTATTTCCTTTATTTCACTATAAATTGTGTGTTCGTGTATATATAATGGATATAGGAATCACTCAACTCATATCATGGAAAAGATACAGTAAAAATATATAGAAAATATAATTTATGCTCTTATCACGATATTGACCACTATGGGGAAATAACAACATATGTCGGATGGAGCGCTAACAAAGAATTACGAAGATATAATAATGCAAGAATATGAGGAACTATAAGAATATATATTTTATGAAAATTAGAAAATCGGAATTTGGACTCGAGTCCCGGATTTTAATCTAAAACTCCTGCGTAACCTATAAAGGCATCAAAGTCCACATAGTTAGCATGCGACATAAGGTTGGGGTTTTATCCCATAGATTAAAATGAGATTTTATTATAAAAGTGTGTGTGGAAAAAAAGAGTTGTAGTTTTGGAAAAGTGTGAAAGATGATTTTTTTCTGAATTTATGGGTATAACCCTCTTTTTGTTGATTTAGGATTTTTTTGTAGAAAATAAAGTATGTGCAATATACTAGGAAAAATGTGGAGATTAATATGTATGAATCAAGGTAAGAACTAGATTATGAATCTAATATAACTAATGCAAAAACAAGAAGTTTAAAGAGATAATGGAAGGATTTGGACCTTCTTTGAAGAATGAGAGATGTCCCTTGATTTTAAATGAAATCCCTTAATTCTAGATATGAATATTGAATGAGATCTTGCCAAATTGGGTATTAAAGGGATAGGAAAGTGAGCTTGGATAAAATTTCACATAAGGTAACTTCGCTGATTGAGAGAATGCTGTTGAGATCAGTGATACTGATGGAGCTGAGATATAGGTGTGCTTTGGAGTGAGATCATGACCTCCTTTTATAGGGTCAGGGGGTTGCCGATCGGCATAGACATGACACTAGGCACACTGTCGATAGGCAGGGTCTGGGAGTCGCCAATCGACAATCTCGTCCAGATTTTCCTAAACAAATGGTCGTAGAATGTAATTTTTTAATCCAAATAGTGCAGAGGGAATACTATTTTAAAGGTAATTCATAAATCTTCAAGAGTCCTTTGGACCGTTTTCGCGTCTGAGAGTTGACTTCGGGTCAAATGTGGCTCGGAGGCGCATGTACATCCTTTGGATGGGAGATCGTTGGATGCAAACAGATCGTCCGTCCATATGGTAAGTCAACATCGCACACAGGGCAGACCATTGGAAAGGTTTGGATATGTAATTTGACATTGCAAAGAGTTTCGCTCAGTTCGAACAGTTGACCTTAGTCAACTGGGGCTTGAAAGCGCTCGGTGACTCGTTGGAGTAAAATGGGTCATTCATCCGGACTGTTATGCCAATTCCTCTACGGGGAAGACCATTTGAAAAGGGTGTTCAGTTCCCTTCGAATATTCAAAGAGTTTTTTCTCTGATGATAGGGTTGATCGATGTCAAATAGGCCCCGAGAGAGCCCGATGGCCTCTGATCCGTACTCATAGTATGACCTAGGGTTTGCGGTCTGTTGGGTAGCTTCTAGGGGACCAACGAGAGACTTGGGGGTCCTAAACACTACACCAAAACTGTCGATTGGTCATGGCCAAAATTCCTGACCAAGACTATGGGTCACGGACTTAGGCCGTGACCATTTCGGGCGTGACCAATTTCGTGGGTCGCGGCCCAAGCCCATGACCAAAAAATGGTCACGGCCTGCAGGGGATCATGACAGATTGTCCGGAACTTGGGTAGTGACCCATGTCGTGACGGGTCACGACTGAAGTCCGCGACCCACAATCGTGACAAATTGGTCGCGGACTTTGGCCACGACCCACAACCGTGACAAAAAAAGGAAAAAAAATGGTCGTGCCCAAAGTCCGTGACCAACACCGCGACAAAAAAAAAGGAAAAAAATGTTCGCGGATTTTGACCGCGAACATTTTTTATCATGGTTGGGGGTCTTGGACTTTGGCCGCGACCATTTTTATGCCCGACAAAAAAAATAAAAATGGTCATGGACAAAGTCCATGACCTTATTTAACTATAATTTTAAAAAACTGTCTTTTTTGGGTCCAGTTCTAAAATTGGGAGGCCTGTGAGTGCACTGTTGGTTGCTACGTGTAACGTTGGATGCGTACGAGGTGTTACAAATATTTATTATTAGTAAAAAAATTAAAAAAATCACAAATTGCGAATCGAGAACATTGTTAATCAACTAATATATATACAAACTTAAAAATATTACATGTCTAGACATTCCAAACCCTGTAAATGTAAAACCTGCCTATCATAAAGCCCGCACGGCCATAAAATTCAACAATCAAATTATAAAAGCCCGCACGACCATAAAACTAAACAATAAAAGATCGCACGGCTGTAACACCTTAAAAACATAATCCTGAATGTCCACAACATTATATAAACAATCTTCATGTTGTAAACCATTGCCTCCTTCATTTGTTTCACGTGCACAAATCCTAAAAATGATAGGATATAAAAAAAAATGTCATCAGTAACCAAGTAGTTTTACAAAAAATTTATTCAAGATGAAAAATTACATATATGAGTTATAATTATCAAGATATCAGTTCTATTCTCAAATCGGAAGTCTCGTGATCGCACGGTTAGTTCGTACGAGTTACATTGGTCCGGTACGAGATGTTGGTGCCACTCACGGGGCTATTCGGGGGTTGTTTCGGGTTTTCCCCCACTAACGCCATGTTTTGCCTAAGTCCTGATATTTTTAAATTATCGTCGTATTCTCAAGTCGGGAGTCCCCTGATCGCGCGGTTAGTTCGTACGAACTACATTAGTCTTGTGCGAGGTGTTGATGCCACTCACTGGGCCGTTCGAGGGATGTTTCGGGTTTTCGTCCACTAACGGCAAGTTTTTAAGCCTAAATTTAGAAATATGCAAATTGATGTCGTATTCTCAAATCGAGAGTCCCGTGATCACGCGGTCCGTTCCTACGAGTTACATTGGTCCCGTGCGAGGTGTTGGTGCCACTCACGGGGCCGTTCAGGGGTTGTTTCGAGTTTTTGCTCACTAACGACAAGTTTTTAAGCCTAAGTCAAGAAATATAAAAATTATCATCGTATTCTCAAACTGAGGGTCTCGTGATCGCTTGGTCACGTCCTACGAGTTAGAATAGTCTCGTGTGAGGTGTTGGTGCCACTCACGGGGCCGTTCGGGGGCTATTTCGAGTTTTCCTCCACTAACACCATGTTTTGCCTAAGTCCCGATATTTTCAAATTATCATCGTATTCTAAAATAGGGTGTCCCATGATCGAGTGGTCAGTTCCTACGAGTTACATTGGTCCCGTGTGAGGTGTTGGTGCCACTCACGGGGCCGTTCGAGGGCTGTTTCGGGTTTTTCCCCATTAACGCCTTATTTTTATGCCTAAGTCTAGAAATATGCAAATTATCGTCGTATTCTCAAACTGGGGGTCCCGTGATCGCATGGTCAATTTGTACGAATTACATTGGTCCCGTGCGAGGTGTTGGTGCCACTCACAGGGCCGTTCGAGGGCTGTTTCGGGTTTTCGCCCTCTAATGGTAAGTTTTTAAGCCTAAGTCCAGAAATATGAAAATTATCTTCGTATTCTCAAACCGGGAGTCCCGTGATCGCCCGGTCAGTTCCTACGAGTTACATGGGTCCCGTGCGAGGTGTTGGTGCCTTTCACAGGACCGTTTGAGGGGCTATTTTGAGGTTTTCCTTCTAATGCCATTTTTAAAGCCTAAGTCCAGATATTTTTCAAATTATTGTTGTATTCTCAAACCGGGGATCCCGTGATCACGTGATCAGTTCCTACGAGTTACATTGGTCCCGTACGAGGTGTTGGTGCCTCTGTCTGTTCGGGTGTTCGCACTCTAAGGACATGTTTTCATGCCTAAGTCCTCATATTTTCAAGTTATCCCCGTATTATCAAACCAGGGATCCTGTGATCGCGTGATCAGTTCCTACGAGTTACATTGGTCCCGTGCGAGGTGTTGGTGCCTCTCATGGGACCATTCGAGGGCTATTTCGAGTTTTACTCACTAGCGTCATGTTTTTAAGCCTAAGTCCGAATATATACAAATTATCCTCATACTCTCAAACCGAGGGTCCTGTGATCACGCAATCAGTTCGTACAAGCTGCATTGGTCTCGTACGAGGTGTTGGTGCCTCTCACGGAGCAATTTGGGAGTTGTTTCGGATTTTGGCCATCTAAGATAATGTTTTTAAGCCTAAGTCCTAAAATATGCAAATTATACTCGTACTCTCAAACCGGGGGTCCCGTGATCATACTGTCAGTTCGTACGAGTTATATTGGTCCCGTGCGAGGTGTTGGTGCCTCTCACAAGGCCGTTCGGGTGCCGCTTCGGGTGTTCGTACTCTAATGCCATTTTTAAGCCTAAGTTTAGATATTTTCAAATTATCATCGTATTCTCAAACTGAGGGTCCCATGATCACGCAGTTAGTTCGTACGAGTTACATTAGTCTCGTGCAAAGTGTTGGTGCCTTTTATGGGGCCGTTCAGGTGCTGCTTCGGGTGTTCGCACTGTAATGCCATTTTTTAAGCCTAAGTCTAGATATTTTCAAATTATCATAGTATTATTCAATTGAGGGTCCCATGATCACACGGTCAGCTCGTACGAGTTACATTCATCCCGTGCGAGGTGTTGGTGCTGCTTATGGGGCCGTTCGGGGATTGTTTCTGGGTTTCGCCCTCCAATGCCATTTTTTTAAGCCTAATTTTAAAATTTTCAAATTATCGTCGTATTCTCAAACCAGGGGTTCCGTGATCACGTGGTTAGTTCCTATGAGTTACATTGGTCCGTGCGAGGTGTTGGTGCCTCTCACGGGGACGTTCGGATGTTGTTTCAGGTGTTCACACTCTAAGTCCATGATTTCATGCCTAAGTCCTGCTATTTTCAAATTATCCCCGTATTATCAAATCGGGGGTCCCGTGATCGCGCGGTCAGTTCCTACTAGTTACATTGATCCCGTGCGAGGTGTTGGTGCCTCTTACGGGGTCGTTCGAGGGATGTTTTGGGTTTTGGCCATCTAAGACCATGTTTTTAATCCTAAGTCCTGATATATGCAAATGATCTTCGTACTCTCAAACCGAGGTGTTGGTGCCTCTCACGGGATCTTTCGAGGGTTATTTTAAATTATCTAAACTTATATAACTTTTTTTACATTGTTACGTTCTATTTATAGATATAAGAGTAATGACTTTGATAGCAGTTTCTTTCAAATCATTTGAATGTTGAAATCTAAGATCTAATATCCCCTGACATTAATGTTATTTTTAAAAGCTTCCAATGCAACCATGATAAATGTGAAATTGATGTGGTTACACAATGTGAAGGAAATTATATATATTCGAAGATGTTAAGCAAATTCCACATATAATATATAGACATTAAACTAAAAAATACTCATCCTATACAAATATGAATGTTTGTAGTTTTTTCACGTAACAAACATTATCATTGGAGAATAGTTTTTATATGATCCACACAAGTAAAAGATACACATTTGCAATGGAGATGGTTTAAGTCCACACAATAATAATAATATGGATATTGAATATAATACCTGAGATAACGAGAAACGAGGTTGATGAATCCAGATTTCTCATTTTCATTGCAAAATAAATAATTAGACAAACGTTCAAATTCAGGAGCTAGATCCATGATCCGTTGCTAAACAAAATAAAATATCAAACTAAGAGGCAAATATATCACAAGTGAAATGAAATGAAATGAAAATGAGAATGAGAATGATGACCTGATCTGATTGAGGCCAGCAACAGAAGAGCGTGGTTTGTTGAGTTTGTTGGTATCAACAGAGCTCAAAGTGGCCATTGTAAACTAATACAGAGATATGATCTAGAGGGACAGATAGAAGAGAATAAAAAGAGTGATGATTAAGAATGGATATAGAAAGAGAATGAAGAGGTATATAAAGAGAGTGAAATGTGTTATTAGAAATGCGAAACGTAAAATGAGGCGTAGAGAGAGAATGTATTGCCAAATATGAAACTAAACACTACACTAAAAACAAAAATCTGGCACGGTTTAAAACTGTGCTAGATCAAATCTGGCACGGTTTTGAACCGTGCCAGAGTCAGGTGTTCCAAAATGGCCATTTTTCTAGCACGGTTTAAAAGTGTGCCAGATTTGGCCAAACAGGAACACTTCTACTACACTTTTAAACCGTGTCAGAATTTGATATTTCTTACACACTTTTTGGCACGGTTTTGAACTGTGCCAAATTTTTGGATCAAAGAAAAAATTAATTATAAATAATATTACCCAAAAAATTAGCAACATTTTCACTAATTTTCGCACCTGTTTTACCAAAACAAAAAATCAATAATAATACAAAGTTCGCACGGCAAAAATAGTACAACAATACAAATAGTGGGAAATAACATAAATACACATCCAGACAATAAGTCCAATAAAAATTAATGGCTCAAATTCCATTAATAAAAAATTCATCTTAAGACATATGAAATTTATCTCAACACATGATGCAATTTGCGAAATCTATATCAAATACAACAAGCTTATTCAAATACATCAATTAAATTGTGGTTGTTTAGGCATATAGTATGCATGAAGTGTATGATGTTGGTGCCCACAAGGCTTTCAATTTCCAAATTCCCAGATATATTTACCGAATGATTCAAATTTGCTCTGAATATGAGCAAATTGCTAAGTATTAAAACTGAATTGGGCTTGAGAAAATTTATTTGAGCCTTTAAAATACCAAGCCAGTAATATAGTGAGTATGCAAACTGATGCCAAGTTAGTAATATGCTGAATATAAAAACTGATGATGAGTATCATACTGATGCTTAATAGAAACTGAATATGAGTAATACATATTGAACATGAGTAATTACAATTGATGTTTAGTATGATTTGTATGGTTAGTATTCACTTAGTTTTTTCATTAATAATATGCTCAATTCTTTGCTCAGTATTAATTGATCATTATTATTTATGTCCATATATGAAATGATTTTAAGAGATGGCCCAAAATATAGTCAGCATTCCATTTCGCCCACCTAAACTAAATTCTCCGATTGATATTTAAGCACCTAAACTAACTTCTCCAATTAACATAAACATTAATTATGCTTACAAGAAATAGGATTCAGATGGGGAAAGGATACAACCATGAGAGCCTCATAATTGAAATTGGGACTGTTGGGGGTGAGTATACAAATATGCAGAGAAAATGTCAAACACTACAAATGTACACAATAAAACATGGATATTGTAAAATAATGTATAGCTTTCCCAAGTATTACCTTGGATGAGCACTGATCCATATACCCATAGTTTTGATTAAGGTCAGTTAGTCCAAAAAGTTCATCAAACTGTCATTATTGAATACTTCCAACTATAGAACCTCCACCAAAAGACAACTTGGTCGATGCAAACTCACCAACTTTGATAGGCAAGACTTTATTAGCTTGACCAGCGGATGATACAGGGGCACCCTTTCTAGACAAGGGACATGATAACTGATGACAAATTCATTTCAATGATTCCTCATTTGATTACATCAGCAAATAATGTCACATTTTCTAGCTGTCCCAACACGGATGAGATTAAACTAAACGCATACACACTGAACGTGCAATCACATGCATATACAATTCATCTCACCATTCTTTTTTCTTTTCTTCTTCTACAATGCAAAAATTGCTAATGTATCTTCCTATAAAAGTACAAAAGCATAACCAAGTTAAACAAAAGCCATATACTTCTATTCGGAGCTATCTCCAATTACATTTAACATGAGAAAGAAAATGTATGATTCAGACAAAATTTTAAAAATAGAACAATATATCAAAAGTAATAGTGACTTTGCCTCATTTGTACAGAACCAAGATTGACAAAAAACTTCATACAATCATTTCCAGATGAGAGATGTATGCTTTAAGAATGGAAACGTTTGGATACATGAAGATTATTATTTCTTTGCATACTCCCTTGGGCCAAATATGGTTGATCCAATTTCACATTTGTACTGCCCAATTCAATTTCTGATTCAAGGTCACCAGACATGCCTAATGATAGCTCACATTCGTCCTCTGCCATTCCATGTGCCTTGTAAACCTATATTATATAGTTTGATAGTGTTTTGAAGTTATCTGGGACCAATGTATAGTCTGGCATCCCAATTGCCATTAAGCTAGTGAACTCGACATTTGGGCAACCTAACTTCACACACTTCACAAGTTCTAGACAACCTGATGGCTCAACACCAGATTTTGATGCTTTTCCACTAGTATTTACTTTGACCAAAATCTTCAATGAATTCCTTCTAATGCTTGCGACTGAACGATCAATGATATTTGCAATCTTCTAATTATCTATGTCCTCAACCATGACAAGCTTTGGGACAACAGTGAGTAGTGGTTTGACTTCGTTGGTCTTCAAGTGGCCAATAAAATGCCACTCAATATCCTTCAGGAGATGGTGAGATTTATCGATAAATTCTTGGATGTAATTTTTTCCAAAATAGCGATGATCGATGTCGTAAAGTTGGCGGATGAGAGAGACGAGCTTGGTCTTATTGACTGCCACTACCCTCACGTCATTAGAGCGACGCCTGATAACATTCGCGGCCTGACGGACTCGATGGAGCACCGTTGGTAGGTTCATCACTATTGTACCCTCCACAGAGAGAGCATCCATTATCACTCACTTGTTCCTAAGGGAGATGTGGTAGCATCACAATGACATATTTAAAATAAGAGCACCAGATTTCAGCAAAACATCACAATTTCATAATCTAATAAGAATTCAGAAAGCACAATTCCTATACACTGAATGCATAGTGAACCATAAACAACCGATGACAACTTTTACTACTTATTTATCTATTTCTTTACAAATGAACTTAAAATTATAACAACCTCTCGGTTACAAGTTCAAAAGAAGACATCAGAATAGACTATAGAGGGAAAAACTAAGTTTATAAAGGTGTTGATCATCAATCAGAATATAATTAAAAAATAAATGATCTAAGAGACATCATAATGAGGACAACATTAAGAAGGGAGATTCATTATAAGAAACGAACCTTTACGAAACTGTCTCTTACTAAATCGTTTGTGTGAAATATAATTTACTTCGTTAAAAAGCACCAACAAAATGTCATTTTTCCTAAAAGGAGTTAATTCTATCACTTATATGAACTCTAACAAAGCACTAAATACTATCCTCAAACAATTCATGACAATATTCATACATTAAAAAATAAATGAACAGAGGCAGAAAACAAAATTATCATCTTTTTTCTACTGGGAATTACAAGTCTGTAATAAGCAATAAGATGCGGACTTAATGAAAGTTCTTGCCACATTATTTTCGTTAAATGACAATAATGTAAAATAGTTATAAGAATATAAATAATATGATGTAAGAAAATAGATGATAAAGCTTCACCTTCTGATGCAAAATTACCACCTATGGAGTTGCTCCAGCACCCCTGACAGTTGATGTAGAGAGGAGACTAGAAGAAATGCCAAGTTTAAAAACAAGAAGTAACCTCTCAAAAATTCAAGCAAAGCTTAATTTGGCTTTGTTTAATGAATAAATCTTCTGGTTCCAAAAGTCTAAAAGCAAGTGGATAGCTGAAGGAGATAGCAATACGAAGTTCTACCACTCTCGAGTCAATCAACAAAGAAGAAGGACGTGGATTCACAAGATTAAACAAGAGGATGGAAGAGTGCTTGATTTTGAAGAAGAAATAGCTAACCACTTTGTCTCTTATGATGATGATCTTTTTTCTGCAGGTCAATCAAGTTGCATCATAATGACTAAATATATTCCCAAATTAGTTAATGATTAAATGAACCTCAGCCTGTCCAAAATTCCAAAAGCAGAGGAGACATGGAGTGCAATTTCAGCTCTTTATGCTAATAATGGTGCAGGTACAAATGGATTCAATGATTGCTTCTTTAGATCATATTGGGAAATTATAAGATAAGACCTTATTCTTTCCATTCAATCATTCACAAATGGAGCCAAGAATAGTCTCAAGAAACTGATGAACTTCCTTGCAACCTATGAAGATCAGTCTGACCAATTAATTAGTGTGTAAAAGAGCCTCTATTTCACTAGCTCAAAATGTCCCCCTAGACACATTCATGCTATTGAAGAAGTGACGATGTTTAAGAAAGGTGCAGGCCATTTAAAATGTTTGGGAGTTCTTCTTTTCAAAGGAAGAAGGAGAGCAACTATGTTTGACCCTCTAGTTCAAGGAAGAAGAGCAGCTATGTGTGGAAAGTGATCCAAAAACTAGTGATAATTAACTCCTCCATCAAAGATGTTAGAATTAAAATGGAATCAAAATGTAATTGTTTCTCTAAGTCAGAAGAAATCTCGACTCATCTTTTCTTCTATGGTCTTTTCACTACTCAAGTTTGGTCTTTCTTTAAAAGTAGACTTGGCATCTCCTCAATCTCTTCCTTCTCCCAGAAAATCATTTCTTAGTGTCTGAATTCAAGCTCTGATGCTTCCTTGAGAAGATTATGTCAACTCTACTTTTGTTTCATCGTGTGGGATATTTGGATGAGTAGAAACAAGGATATATTTGATAACATCAACATGAATCCTCTCTATATAATTGAGTCCACTCAAAAAGAATTCAAGATTCTCTCTGAACCTTTGGCTACCCTCAATCTTCTTCTAAAAGATGTCTAGATTCATTGAAAAATATTAACATTCCTTTTTCAGCCCTCAACTCCCCATTATTTTCCCTCATTACCTGGCCAAAACCTCCTAACATTTTATTGAAGCTAAATGCAGAGGGTGCTTGTGACTCCAGCAGTAGAATGGGATTGGGTGGAATTCCAAGAGACTTAAAAGGTGACTTAATTTGGGCATTTTATCAGGGGTATCATCTTGGAACAAACGACTTGGAAGAAGTAATGGCAATCAAACATAGTCTATTTTATTGTCTAAATCAAAGTTGGACTAACACTGTAGTTGAATTAAACTCTTCTCTGATAGTTAATTGCATTAATGACCATCTGAAAGTTCCTTGGAGAATTAAAGAAGAAGTGTTGCAAATTCAAGATCTCATCAAGGAACTCAACATAAAATTTTCTCACTGTTTCAGGGAATCTAATTTCACTGCTGATTTGTTATCCAAGATTGGTGTGGTATCTTAAGAATAAAAAATGTTCAATTATGTTCTCGAATTGCCTAGGCTGATTAAAGGGGCTATTTATTTAGATAAATATAATGTCCCCTAGTTAAGTCTTGAAATATTCAAATTATCATCATATTCTCAAACTGGGAGTCCCGTGATCGCGTGGTCAGTTCCAACGAGTTACATTGGTCCCGTGTGAGGTGTTGGTGCCTCTCACGGGGCTGTTCGGGGGCTATTTTGAGTTTTCACCTAGTAACGCCATGTTTTTAAGCCTAAGTCTAGAAATATACAAATTATCGTCATATTCTCAAACTGGGAGTCTCGTGATCGCGCGGTCAGTTTGTACGAGTTATATTGGTCCCGTGCGAGGTGTTAGTGCCACTCACAGGGCCGTTCGGGGGATGTTTCAGATTTTCCTCCACCAACGCCATGTTTTGCCTAAGTCTAGAAATATGAAAATTATCATCATAATCTCAAACCGGGGATCTCATGATCGCATGGTCAGTTCGTACGAGTTATATTGATCCCGTGCGAGGTGTTGGTGCCACTCACGGGGCCGTTCGAGGGCTATTTCAGGTTTCCCGCACTAACACCATATTTTTAAGCCTAAGTCTAGAAATATGCAAATTATCGTCGTATTCTCAAATCGGGCGTCCCGTGATCGCACGGTCAGTTCTTACGAGTTACATTGATCCCATGCGAGGTGTTGGTGCCACTCACGGGGCCGTTCGGGGGATGTTTCGGGTTTTCACCCACTAACGCCATGTCTTTAAGCCTAAGTCTAGAAATATGCAAATTATCGTCATATTTTTTAAAGCCGGGGGTCCCGTGATCACGCGGTCAGTTCGTATGAGTTACGTTGGTCCCGTACGAGGTGTTAATGCAACTCACGGGGCCATTTGGGGGATGTTTTGGGTTTTCACCCACTAATGCCATGTTTTGCCTAAGTTTAAAAATATGCAAATTATTGTCGTATTCTCAAACCGGGAGTCCCGTGACTGCGCGGTCAGTTTTTACGAGTTACGTTGGTCTCTTGTGAGGTGTTGGTGCCTCTCAGGGGGCCGTACGAGGGCTACTTCATGTTTTCACCCTCTAATGCCTTGTTTTTAAGCTCAAGTCCTCATATTTTCAAATTATCATCGTATAATCAAACTGGAAGTCCCGTGACTGCACGGTAAGTTCATACATGTTACATTGGTCCCGTGAGAGGTGTTGGTGCCTCTCATGGGACGGTATGGGGGCTATTTTGTGTTTTCACCCTCTAACACCTTATTTTTAAGCTTAAGTCCTCATATTTTCAAATTATCGTCGTATTCTGAAATCGAGAGTCCCGGGAATGGGCAGTTAGTTCCTACGAGTTACATTGGTCCTGTGTTAGGTGTTAGTGCCTCTCATGGGGCCGTTCGGAGGCTTTTTCGGATTTTTACCTTTTAGCGCCTTATTTTTAAGCTTAAGTCCTAATATTTTCAAATTATAGTCGTATTCTCAAACCGGAAGTGCCGTGATTACGCAGTTAGTTCCTACGTGTTACATTGGTCACGTGTGAGGTGTCGGTGCCTTTCATGGGACCGTTTGGGGGATGTTTCGGGTTTCTCCCCTCTAACGCCATGTATTTATGCTTAAGTCTAGACATTTGCAAGTTATCATCGTATTCTGAAATTGGGAGTCTAAAATATATTCAACATATTATCCAAAAATCAGACCAATAATTATCCCGTACTCCTTCTAATTATCCCATACTCCTAATTATCCCATACTTTCTAACATACTATCCAACAATTATCCAATAACAAGCTAACAACCAATAATTATCCAACAGCCAAACCAAACAAAACCAATAATTATCCTGTACTCCTTCTATCATCTAAAAGATTTAATAGATAATGCATATAAATTATATAACTCCTTTAGTTAAAGTTAATATTACCTGGTGTGTAATGAAGAACTGGCATGTAATGAAAAACTGATATCCAATTCGTTAGATATGCAATAGTAAACAATGTGTTATGAAGAACGGGTATGTAAAATTTAATAACATGTACACTTATTAACACTAGTATCAATTCAATAAATCCAACATAGTATCCAACAACCAAGCCAAGAATATCTCACTATAATAATGTGCACACCTATTTGCGACTAGTATGTAAAAAAAATTCATTTAATTATATTTTGTAAAAAAAATCACGACAAGCATAGAACCCCCAATATACTATGATGACGTGCATATAACCCACAACAACGTGGATGTAATTTTTTTTACTTATTAAAAATCCATTTAATTATATTATGTCTAAAAAATATAATGTTTAGGGTTTTGAATAATATTTTGTCAAAAAAATACACACACATACAATCTAGGGTTTATTGACATAATTTTTACATACACACACATACAATCTACAGTTTATTGACATAATCTGTACAAACACACACATCCAATCTAGGGTTTTCTAAACCCTAATATTTTTTTTGACATAAATTTTTACATACACACACATACAATCTATACATACACACTCATACAATCTAGGATTTATTGACATAAAAAACAATTTATTTGTTCATAGTTACATACATAAACACACATGCAAACAAGAATAATAACCCAAATAGAAATCGATTTGGAGGGCTTATGCTGGTTGAAATCGATTTGGAGGAATTATTTTGAGGAATGCACACACATACACACATCAGCCACAAATCAACAAATTGAAATGCACACAGATATACGCACATACCTTTCACAAATCTTAGAGCTGAAATCGCACCTTAGACAAAATCGAATCGTAAAATCTCCCAAAGCTTCTACTGATTGACGAAATCTCAAATGCTTAGGATTTGAGAAAGCGCATTTTTTTAATGGCTGAACCTGGTCACGGCCAATATTCGTGACCCACCATCGCAACCCATTATTTCCTTTACCTGCTATTGATTGACGAAAGGTCACGACGTACAGCCGTGAGACCCCATGCGCAACCAACAGAAAACCAAGAATTGAGGGTGGCCAAGACCAAGAAATGGTCACGGCCCTTAGCCGTGACCTTATACCTGCTACTTATTAATGAATGATCACAGCCTACAGCCGTGATCCTCTTACGTTACCAATAACAGACCTTTATTTGAGGGATGGTCATGGCCTATAGCCGTGACCCACATCAAGAAATGGTCACAACCCCAATCCATGACCTATATGTGTATGTTTTATCCTTCTTCATGCCATGGGTCACGGACTTGGTCCGTGACCCATCCGCGACCAATCTTGGAGGTAATTTTGGCGCTAGTTTGGCGCCAAGATGGTCACGACCTGGTCATAGCCCAAGTCCATGACCCACAGTGGTCAGGGATTTGATCAGTGACCATTTCTAAAGCATCGATAATTTAGTGTGGTAATAAATATGGTCACGCCAAAGATTGAGTTAGTCACGGCCCAAGTTCGCGACCAGCTGGTCGCAGACTTGGGCCGTGACCATTCGCAGGATTTGGTGTAGTGAGAATGTGTTGTCTACAATTTAATCGATGGAGAAATGTCATAGTTTCATATGTGCTTAGCACAAAGGTGTCATATGGAGAAATGAAAGGATATGCAATGAGAAACTGAAATAAATATATAAATTTGAAGTGTTTCCCGTTAAGTCTGTGGTGTTTGTCATTGCTTTTGAAAGTATTAAAGCTCAAAATCAAGTATTGGGATTAGGTCAACGGCCTTTTAATAACAGACCACTAGTGGTTAAACCATGTAGTCCTAATGGGCCTAAAGAATGATAGTTTAACACATTGCCTATATAGATTAGATTACGAGGGTTGAAACTTCATAGGTGGCCTGATTCAGTGTTGATCAAAATAGCATGTTTGATTAGAAAGCTATTATTTACACATAAAATGACTGCTATTAGAGAAAGGCTTACATATACAATAATTTGTGTCGAAATTAATCTGGAATGTGATTTGCCTGAGCTTATTACCATATATAACCCTTATAGAAGGATGGTTAACTAATCAGTGGAGTATGTGTGGATCCCAACAAGATGTAGCAAATGCAAAAAATTTGGACACAAAGAGGACCTGCAAAGTTAAAAAGACTAAAAAGATTTGGGTGGAAATTAATAAGGGGAAAAATAAAAATACAATAGAAGATGAAGTAGGTCTTAGAAATATTGGTGAAAAAATGTTAAATAAAACAAAAATTGACGTTATTACTCCAAATCCACAAGAGATGAGGGATGATAATGTTGATCAAAGCATACATGAATCCTAATTGAAGAGAAATTATCAGAAAGGTAAAAGAACGAAGCATAAATTGTTGATAATACCATTTACGAAAATGTTATGAAAAAGACAAAAAAATGAATAATGACAATAATTTTGAAGGATTTCAGATTCTAGAAGAGAATGATCCAAATGAAGTGTTAAAAATGAATGAAATAGAGGGAAATAAGTAGCATAATAATTTTTGAAATTGGATGGAATGTTCATGGAAGAACTGTTAATTCAGGGAAAAAGATGGCAATTAGCCTAATCTCTAATCCTAAGAGAGGAGGGAAAGGTAGGGGTAAACATTAATCTTGATAAAGTTAGTTGTATGGAACATTAGAGGGTATAATGCCACTCATATGAAGAGAGATATTAATAATTATATTAGATATAATGACATAAACTTGATATTCCTTATTGAAGTAAAAATTAGGATAGTTAATATTGATAAAGTAAGGAGTGGATGTTTTCCCTAGTGGATTCTTAATCATAATACCCCTATAATTGGGCCAGGAAGGGTTTGGATTTCTTGGAATCTCAATTTATATAATATTGAAGATACTAAGAAGTATGAATCAAATTATCTCAGTGAAGTTTAGTATTAGAGAAAATGATAAATCTTACATCATGACTTACCTGTATGGCACTAATTATAAGGGCCAAAGAATGTATCTATTGACATACTTGGAAAGGGTAGATGTAGATGTTATATATAATATGGAGGAATGGATCATTATGGTGACTTTAATGATGTTAGAAAAGAGGATGTGAGAGATGTCGGTGTAGGGGTGGATTGGAATTTGGAATGAAGTTGAAGACTTTAATGAGTGTATCAATAACAATCAAATGGAGGAAATAACTTCTCTTGGTAGCTAGTTTACTTAGAATAATGACATAGGTACTAGGGCTAATATTCAAAGATGAATTAATATATTATTCATAATGATTTATGATAGTATAATATTATGGATCCAAAATTATACATTGACCTACCTGGCATATCTGATCATACTCCTTTAGTATTTAGTACTAAATTTTTTTATTGAGAAAGTTGATACACCTTTTAGATTTTTTTTTTATTTTTATAAAAGGAATAGTAATTGAAAAGATATTTTAATTGAGACCTAGGAAAATCAAAAGGATGGAAGCACTATGTACACTATTGCTACAAGACTAAAAATAATAAATAGTGGATTAAGAAAACTCAATAATATATAAAAGTTTAATATTTCTAAGAGGGTGCAGACAAAGAAATTAAAATTTGATGATGTAAAAAAAAGATGATTTTTAAAGAAAATGATTGTGATTTGATTAATTTGAAGAAGCAATTACAATTTGAACATATGAAACTCAGAACCATTGAAGAAGAATTCTATAGATATAACTCTAGAGCGCAATGGTTAACTTTCAGGGATAAAAATATTGCTTTCTTTCACAAGAAAATCGGGAGTCATAATATGGGAAATAAAATCCTAACCATTAAAGACGAATATGGAAATGTTTTTAATGGATAAGACGTTATTTAGGTGAAACTATGGAATTTTTTGTGAAATTGTTAGGTTTTACTGGTGACAATGTTAATATGGATAAACAAAGATAACTAGGTATAGAGATGGACCATTTGATAATAGGTATTTTATTCGTATAGTCGTTGTCTTCAAGACCCAAGTCTCAAATTTTCCTTCAATTACATACAAAACTTATTAATTAACTCGTATCGTGGTAAGTACGTGTATCAATCCAACTTTCAAGGTGACAAAAATAGCGTGAATACTTGTAATTCCATTTTTTCATTAAAACTTACACACACACATTTAAAACAACTTCAAGGGAGAATGAATTAATTAATGCTAAAATCAAATGTAAACTAAAACTAATACATAACCAGATGTGATAGATGTGAGAAGATTCAAGAGATCGGATTACATCGCATGTTTAGTTATTTTTAATTTCTTAATTTACTGAATTGAAATATTTTAAGAAAATATTAAATTCATAATCTAACTCTCGTGACAATTATAAACTGAATAATATATTTTTTAGAAAATTAATTGAAAAATGTCACACTATGAAAATCTCAGATTTATCCTATTTTTACTAAATTACCCTCTAAGATCAATTGAATAAAAAATGTACGAATCCTCGAATTTCAACACCGAATTAATATACAAATTTTTGGAAACATCAATCTCTAGTTTGATTCTAAAATAAAATATTAAAACTAAATTGATTTACTATCTCCCGATGCGTAAATTAATTTGTGACAATTTAGAATTATTTTTTCTAGAAATATAACAATCAACAAAATTAATATTTGATCTCACCCCTCAAATGGGATGATTAGCCTAGCATAGTTAAATAATGAAGCACAGTCACAATATAGTAGGAAAGAGAAAGGAAATATTTACTATACAAAAGTCGCCCTTCGAATCATGTTATTGAAGTGCGTCTTTTTCTTCACAATCAAATTCACATGATGATGAAAGCAAGAAAAAAAACTAAACCTAGCATTTTTCTTAAGTAAACAAATTGTTTTTGAATTTTTTTTATTCTATGCTATAAAAAATTACATTGTTTTTCTCTCTTTATTCAATCTCAGAGAGTCTCCCTTAAATGGGTTGTCCTCCTTTTTGTTTTATAAGCCACGAATAGGTTTGTTTGGGGGAGAGATTTTATGAGTTTTGAATCTTTTATTTCCCCGAGTCAAAGGTTTTAGGAGGGATTTGAAATTTTGCACGTGGTTTTTTTTAAAGGCTTTGCGGGTAGATATTTATCTTCTATTTTTGGTGGAGATAAGGTAAGGTTGAATGGGTTAGGTAACGGTCAAACGAATATGGGTTTGGTTTTTCGGTACGTGCGTTCGGCGATTTGAATTGGGTGGGAACCGGGTCGTGGTTGGGATCCGGGTCATAGCCATGGGTTGGATATCAAACCATGGTCAGAAAAAATGCTATCTGGGTAAGGATTAGAGTTGTTTAGGTGTTTGGATATGGGAGTTGGATAGAAGTGGGTTAGGTACTAGTTGAGTTGACAGGTTTTTCGGGCGGAGTGTGGATTATGGGTTCTGTTGGAATTTCAAAATATAATTTATTGATGAAATTATTATTGCCTTTTATTTTTGAAATATAGTTTAGTATTAACATTATGTAAGTGATTTTTAATTTTTGGGCTTTTATATTGGGTATTCTAGTAGAGAGAGGAGCTAAAACAACATGGGTGTAAATGAGATGGCTATGATTTTAGTGTCTAACATAGAAACTTTACAATAAAGTGGAAGGGTATATAACTAAAAAACAAAAGATGCCTATCAGTCTTCTAGTCAAAGAGGCTATTCCATGGTGCTTTGCGATGGTGCGAAGCAGCACCAATCGCGACATGTGATGCGTATTCATGCGATTGCGCGATGTGCAAAAGGGTGATTGGGAGACTTAGAGCGCATTGGGCACTTTGATGGCGCACTTGTCACTTCGAATGTGTGCATCTTTGCTCGGAGCTTGGGAGCCTTAAGTGTAAATATTAATGGGGGAATTAATGGCTAGTTCAAAGGCACAAATGGATTAAGGCAATCCCATTGTCTTTATACTTATTCTTTTTAGTTATGGAATCATTCTCATGGATGATGGATGAGGAAGGAGAGAAGGGATATTTTCTCTTCATCCTAATTTTCAACAACTCAACCATTCAAATGTATTATTTGCTGATGATCTTTTTTCTAGTGGCTACGAAGAATGAGAAATCATTAAGAGTGGTGGGTAATGTTCTTATATATTTTCACTCTCTCAATGTTGGGACCTAAAAAACATTAATGTGAAATATTTTTTTGCAAGGGCTTTTGAAGATATGAAAGATAGTTTTTTTAATGGGATAGCAATGAAGAAAGGTCGTTTGCCAATTAAATATTAAGGGGTTCCTCTCATTTCTACAAGATTGAAAGCTAATGATTCTAAAATTTTTGTTAATAATTTGATGAATAAAGTTAAAATCTCGACAAATAGATGGTTATCCTACGGTGGTATATTTCTACTTGCTATTTTTGTTTTAAGAAGCCTACATGTTTATTGAATCAATATTTTTATTATTCCTAAGAATATAATCAAATAGAGTTATCACATAATAAGGAAAATTATTTGATCAAGAGTTTATATGAAGAAATATGGAGCAAAAGTTGCTTGGGATGATGTATGTTTTCCTTCGGAAGAAGGTGGTTTAGGTTTGAAAAATCTTTTGATTATGGATAAATCTTGTATGTTGACACATATTTATGATAATTCAAGGAAGAAATCTTGGTGTCTTAAGTGGATTCATTTAGTAGTTATCAAAAGTGATAATCTATTGAATAAAAGGGCAGGAAGTGTGATTTCATGGACTTGGAAGAAGTTAAGTAAATTCAGGAAATAAGCTAATAATTTGATAATATATCATTTTGATTATGGGGATACTACTTTCTTTGGCTTGACAATTGGCATGAAAGGAGACCTTTGGTTGAATACTATAGGGGGTAATTGTTTATGATCCTGCTAGCTACCCAAATTTCAAAGATACCCAGTATATTGATGATTATGGTTGGAAATTTCCTAATCTTATATCAAATGAACTTATCGAAATGTCTAATACTGCGATGAGACCTAGTATAGGGAGGAGAGATTGAGTCACATAGGCAGTTCCAAATAATAGTGAATATAAATGTAGTGATAGCTATAAATTTTTAAGAGCTAGGAAAATAGAGGTTGCTTTGACAGATGCAATATGGTTCAAAGGAAGAATTACTAAACATTATTTTCTAATATGTGTTATATTTTAGAACAGACTGTGGAATAGAGACAAAAAAATTTCATGGGGTAGTATTGATACTAATTGTTATGTGTTATGTACCAATTAAGTGGAAAGTAGAGAAAATTTATTCTTCTTAAGAAAAGTTTCAGAGGTTATTTGGTGTTCTGTGCTTAATAATAGTTTTATTCAAAGGGATGTGAATATTTTGGAAGAATAGGTGCAGGATCTTTCTTATCAATCAAATTATTCTACAATAAAGGATTTGAAATTTCCTCGAAAAGTTACAACATATCATATTTGGGTAGAGCAGAATCGTATAATTTTCAAAATATTGGGTAATAATGAAGGATTCATAAAGAAAATTGAAAAGTTTATGTATAATACTAATAAAAAATGGCCCAGAACACAAAGAATTTAATCAAACTGGGAAATAGTTAGGAGTTGGAATTTTTATGAAACTATCATGACTACATAATAAGTATGAGAATTGTTTAAAGAGTTATGAGTTTTATCTCAAGCGTGAATCGTTGATGCATGTTTAGATGAGTGTGTTTGAAGCCTAGATATTTAAAATGTGCTCCCTTATGTTGATGGATTTTTCATGTTTAGATAACTCATGGATTCAAGTTTGTATGATACTATTCTTGCTGGCATGTAATCAGTTTTGAGCTTGGAAGGAGTTTATTACCTACAATTAGGTTGATCCACTACGATTTCTACAAATTTGATATGGTTGATCTTCTTTGTCCTTCATGATTAAGCTTAAAAAATGATTTGTTATTTTCCTATTAATAATCTATGTTATTTGAGTTTTGAAGCTTGAACTTAGATTTTTGAAGGATCTTTCTCGCATGCATACTTGATTTGGATGGGATTTGAATAGTTTCGTGAGGATTCTTCCTAATTTCTATTATAGCTTGCAAAATTACTTGGTTATACTATTGTGATATGGTGGTGTTGAACTCTTTTGACATGGACCTTTCTTGCCTCTTTTCTTAGTGAGATGTGAATGGGGTTTGAGTGGTTAGAGCATTGGAGGTGTGAATTTTTTTTTGATGTCTCCAAGATATCAAAACTTTGATGTATTAGACTCTTGATTGGTTAGTTCACTGGCGTGGAACCATGTCTAGTAGTGGCAAAATGTGGTCAAAATAATAAAACAATTCATATTAGCCCAGTCATCTAAATATGGGGCCCATATTTAAAAGCTATGAATTAAATATGGGGTCTATATTTAAAAGCTAAGTCAAATATGGAGCCCATATTTGAAAGCTAGGAATCAAATATGAAGCCTAATTTTAAAAGATACGAATAAAATATAATACTCATTTTCAAAAGTTGTGAGTAAAATATGAGTTGTTTTTACATATACCTCGAATTGTAATACTTACTTGAGTAGAAAAACAATGGGTTAGCCCAACCCATATTTGGTCCGCCCATATTTGGCCCAATCCACATTTAACCCAACCCATATTTTGTCCAACCCATATTTAACTCAACCCATATTTGACCTGCCCAAATTAGGCCCAGCCCATAATTTTGCCAGTGATACCCACATCTATTAAATGATGTGGGTCCACACCAGCGACACTAACCAATCGAAAATCTAAAACATAAAGACTTGATGTCATTGAGACAATAAATATTTTTCCATTGGACGTGTGTTGAATCCTTGGGTTTTGATATTTTTTTTGGAGAAGATGACTTTTGGTTATTTTGTTCCCCATTTAGTTGTCGATAATGGATTATTGATGTTGGCATTTTATTGGTTGGTTTTGCGGTGTGTGGATGCGTGGTGTAAGTCTCTATGTGTTACACATATTCTTATGCGTATTGGTATTACGTTAAATGGGTTGTGTTTATGGTTTGCGTGGGTTTTATAATTGTGTTTTAAGTTGATCCTATGTTGTGTTTTGGTGTGTAGTACTAAGTGGACCTTGTACCTTTTAGTCAATAGGTTTGTTTCGATTTGGGCCTTGTGCCTCCATTCCTTGTTTTTAATGTTTTAGGTTTTGGCCTGTTTTGTTAATTGATACTTACATATCACAAAAAAAAAGCTAGGAGTTGTAATTCTTTAGATACTTTTCCAGTTTCACCACATGTTTTATAGTTTGTAGTTTACTCAGACTCTAAGCTTCTTATACAAGTTTTTGTAGGATGAATTTTGTAATAATAGTAGTAATAGAGTATCTACTTGTACTCAATATTGTAAAGTACCAGTAATATAATAATGCTTCTCTTTTTTGGCAAAAAATACTCACACACCACCAATGTAGCCACCTTTTATGTAATTTTTATATTTCAGATTCAAAATTCCATTTTTTGTAGCATTGATTATTTTATAATTCATTTGTTCAAACTTTGTAATAAAGTCACCACGTATTTTTTAAATAATTGAATGCAGATTAAATTGAATTGAAATGATTTTTTAAGTGAATACAAAAAAATGTAAAATCAAAATTGAAATAAAAATATCATAATACGAATATTTTTTTTATTTAATTTCATTATAGTTATAGGCATTGAAATGTCTCTCCAAAAAAGACATGCATGTTCTGAACCTTGAGCTAAATTATGAGCATATATACTTTACTCATTTCTTATACTTTATCTATGTGTACAAGTTTTTACACCAACTATACCAAGTAGTTCATTAGCAAACAAGGTACTTTAAAATCAAATTTTTCATTCATTTCTTATATATTTTGATCAAATAAATATACAATGTTATTCACCTTTTAGAGGGGAATGCATATGTAGTTTGACCTGACATGTTTGTGTTGCAGGTTCTATATTAATCAATGATCATAGTTTAACAAAATTTGATTTGGTCAAAAAAATTGAATAGTGAAAACTAAATTTATTTAACTACTTTATGCCCATAATGATAACATTTGAAAGCTAACAATGTTATCGTTTCAAAATATTTAAATTTAATGTGAAACTTCCTTAAGAATCAACATTTATTCTCTTCTAAAAATTGTTATTTCATGGTGTAAAACATCACAATGTGGAAACTCCCATTGTGAAATTGCAGTGTGAAGCATTTTATAAAGTTTGCATTTCAATTGTGTATTTCCTCATAATTTATAATCGATCATGATTTCATATTAATGCATGTGTTTGAATATAAGGCCATGGTAAAAATGCAATTGTTTTGCAGTACCAACATATTTTATGCTCTAAAGATTGTTGTCTTGAGAGCAAAATTTCACAATATGAAAAAACTGTCCTTTTATTTTGACAGTTATTTAATTTTAATGTTGATAGAATAAAATAATGAAGCTAAATGTTTAATTTCAATGACTTTAAAAGTACTTACTGTGGCCATTCGGGTCGGATTCCTCTGAACCAGGCCGGCCCCAAAATTGGGACAGGAGGGAAAATTGAAGAAGTCCCTCTCTCTCGTGCGTGCAGTTGATTCGAGGTTATGGGAGTCTTCTTTCCATCACTCAATTTAATATCTTCATGGGTTGCCTCAGATATCAATCCTCCATCATAAAAAAGAAATAAACATGAAGAAATAGAGTCGTCAGCCTATTTTTCTTAAAATAGGCAAAAGAAATGTAGCCTTCCCGAGAGAACGACATCAAGGATATATTGATGCGTACGAAATCAAATGAGTTCAAGTTTCAAGGACAAGAAAATATAATGGAAAAGTGTTAGGCACCCATCCCCCCCCTTTTGGTCTCTCATGGTCTATGATAATATAATCCTTCCTTCAAAGTGTGATATGTTTGTACATGTATGCACTTTACATAATGGGATGAAGAAATCACCAGACTCGCGTCATGGGATAGACGGAGAAAAATCATCCTGAGGAGTGTACCGATGAAATAACATAAAAATAAGTATAATGTGAGTGTTCACCAAATCACGAGTCACTGTGGATAACTGAATGTTTATGTCGAGTGTAGAACAAATATTTAGGAGTTCATGAATCATAAATACTAATAAGTACAAAAGAGCGTAAAAGGATAAAAATAAGTCTCGAATCCTAGGATTGACCCGAGATTCCTGTGTAGCCCAAGGTGAATCAAAGTCCACGTAGCATGATATGTCATAAGGGTAGGTTTTAACCCATAAATCTAAATTTAAGACTCCCATTTAATTATTTTTAAAGAAAGTGTGATCAACTGTAGAAAAGGTGAGGAAATGTTACTTTTGAGTTTACACGTAAACCCTATTTTTTGTCTTTTGGGTCTTATGAAAATATATTATATGAATACTACTAATACAAAAGGATGTAATATGATGTGAGGTGATGGAGCAAGACTAAAAGATATAAAATTGGAAATAATGTGAGTAAACAATACTAAATAGATAAACTAGAAAGGAGTAGGAATAGACCTCCTAGAAGACTTTGCTACTAATTTTTGGAGGAGAGTAGGTTGATTTTATGGTGGTCAAATGGTAGTGATGTAAGGGTGAGGTACATGGTATGAAAGTGAGGTAAGAAATATGAAATGAATGTTGGAAATTTTGATATTTTGGAATGACGGCGACTGATTTTGAGGGAATATTTCTGATTGCTAAAAGGGGGTCCTTAGAATGAGGTCATGGCCTCCTTAAATAGTACCAAATTAGGGTTCAACGAGTGCCGATCGACATTTCCCTTGGATTTCCTATTATCATAACTTCTTCCTTTTTATCTAAGAAAGTACACCATGTTGATAAACAGGGGGTTTGGGTGCTTATAGGTAGTCCAAAATGAACATTTTTAAAAAATAGGCATAAAATGCAAACCATGAGTTTGAATCGTGCACGATTGGGACCGTTGGAAAAGTAATTCAAAGCCATAAAAGAATCCATAATCCACTTCAGAGTTCGAGAGCTGACCAAAGTCAAATGGGGATCGAAAGCACCCGATGGTGGCTGATTTGCGCACAAAATGGACTGTTGGAAAGGGGATTCAGAGCCATACGATATTTCATGAGCTTCGGTTAGGTTGAACAGTTGAATGAAGTCAAACGGGACACGAAAGTTCCTAATGACCTTTTAAAGTAAAATGTCATGTTCGTGCAAAGTGTGAGGTCGATTCATGCAAGGTCTGGACCATTGGAATGATGATTCAGAGACCTACAAGATTTCATTAAGCTTATCTTAGTTTTGAGATTTGATCAAAGTGAAACGGGGCTCGAAAGCATATGGTGGCCTCTAAATTATTCCTTAGAGTCATATTTGTGTGAATTGTGAGGTCGATTCATACACTACATGGACCGTTGTAAAGGGTATTCAGATAACTATAAGATTTCATTGAGGTTTACATAGGTTGGAGAGTTGAACGAAGTAAAAAATGGATTAGAAATGTTAGGGACCCCAGGAGGTACTTTAGGGGTAGTAGAATTGGGTGTTTACAGTAAGGGTGGCCATGGGCCGGACCTAGTCGGGCTCGAGCTAGGGCGGGGCCGATAAAAATTTGATTTATCCCAAGCTTGCCCAGGCTCGAGTCAGGCCTCATTGTGTAATCCCAAGCCTGCTAAAATTCAAAAGCTTCTTGCCCAAGATCGGATACAAATTTTTTTACCTAAATTTTATTGTTTAACAAATTTATGACCTATTTTATTGTTTAGCAAATTTATTTTAGAATGTACTAGCAAGAATAAGAGTAAATAAATCCTAAAAATGGTGTTTCTAAATGTTCCCCATTTATATTCTTTTTTTTTATAACTTTAAACCTTAAAAGAATAAAAATTATATATATATCCTGTAAGGACTCCTTATGATACAGACCCAGGTACGAACCATTTTTTAAAAATAGTTAAAAAATGAAATTTTTAATGAAACTTCATGGATATGATATCCAGGGTGAGAAGATCATCTCTAATTTTTTTTAATAAAAAAATTCTATAAAAAAACGTTGAGATGAGGTGACATGTAAAAAAAATCGTATAAATATGCATTTTCGACCGTTGAAAGTTTTGGGTCTGCGCCAACCAGTTTATTGATTAAAGTTTTTGATGAAAATTTATGGATATGATTTTCTCAATATTGAAATCATGTCCATAAAGTTTCATAAAAAAATCAATCAAAAAGTGGCACGGGTTTTTTTATTAAATTTTTTGATTAAAAAAAATTTGGGATGATCTTCTCACAGTAAACATCATATCCATGAAGTTTCATGAAGATTTTTGTTTTTTACTATTTTTAAAAAATGGTATGCACCGGGGTCTGCACTATAAAGAGTCCTTGCATGAGGGGGCCTCTCTCTCTCTCTCACTCTCTCTCTCTCTCTCTCTATATATATATATATATATATATATATATAATATCTAATTCTCGGGCCTTGAATTGGGTCGGGCTCAAGTGGGCCTAAGAATACATGCCCAAGCCTGCCTAGAAAAAAGTAGGGGTCGGGGTTATAAAATTTTTCCAAGACTAGTTCAAGGGCCTATTTTTATTACCTAAGCCCTATTTTTTTCGAGCGACTTAGGTGCGCTTAGTGGGACTGGGGCCTATGGACACCCCTAGTTTACAGATGCCTTAGATGAGCAAGCTTGGAACAAGTGGAGGTCATCCAATGATAGACACCTCATCAAAGTTCGAGGATTAAAGACCTTGTTGGGATTTAGAAGGAGGTTAGTTGAAAGGTTAAGGTCAATTCTGCAGACTTGGGGCATGGAGATGATTGATTAAGGGGTTTGAGGTTGATTCTACAAGTCTAAGGAGTTGAGATGATCGATTCAGAAGGCCGAGGTCAATTCTACGGACCTAAAGAGTCGATACGACCAATTCAGTGGGTCTAGGTCGATTCTGCGGACCTAAGGACTTAAGATGATCGATTCAGAGGGTTGGGGTCAATTCTATTGACCTAAGGAGTTGCGATGAACGATTCAGAGGGTCGAGATCAATTATGTGGACTAGAGGATTTGAAATGACTGATTTAAAGGGTCGAGGTTGATCCCACGAACCTAAAGATTTGACATGAACTATTCAGTAGATCGAGGTCGATGTTTCAAACCCGAGGATTAAAATGATCGATTCAGCAGGTCGAGATCGATTCTGCGGACCTAATGAGGTGAGATGATCGATTCAGAGAGCTGAGGTGAATTCTGCAGATCAAAGGACTTGAAATGATAAATTCAGATGGTCGAGGTCAATCTGGGGACCTAAATATTTGACATGGCTCATTCAACAAGTCAAGGTCGATTCTACGAACCTGTGGATTGAAATGACCGATTCAGTGGGTCGAAGTCGATTCCACTGACTTAGGGATTGAAATGACCGATTCAGAGGGTCTATGCTGCTTCTGTAGTCCAAAGATGTGTAGGCAATCAATTCAAAGGGCCAAGGTCAACTCTGCGGACTAAAAAAGTTAAATGATCGATTAAGTTTTGCAAACCTAGGGATTGAAATTACCGATTCAACGGGTCGAGGTCGATTTTTCCGACCTAGGAAGGCTAATGTAGTGGGTTGGATTCGATTCTACGAACCTAAGCTTTTATTTACGGGGATCTCTTTCTAATTGTGTCTCCACTGGGGAAGGTGTATGTTATCGTGGGTGTAGGTGTGCTTTTGATTTTGGTTCCACTAGGAAGAATACTGGTGATGAGAGTGAGTGCCGATGCAGTGGTGCTTCTAAATGGGGTTTTCTTAGAGTAATGATGTTCTTATGTTGATAACACCAGGCATGTGTCCACTCTTATTATATTGTTCACATTGGGTGGATAAGGCTGGTACCGTGTTATGGGGGTTGTTGACCTCAAAGAGAACTGGAGGTGAGACACAATTATGACAATATTATTATTGGTAGTGTTTGGAGTGGATAAGGTGAGGTTGGATTTGTATTTATAATGGGGAGTTTTTTATGTTATAAATTTAATTTAATTTCACAAATGTGGTGTCCTAGATATACTCAAGAGCATTATTTATAAATGAAATTTATAAATTGGTTATATATCTATGAGGCACGGCATGCATTGTGAAATTACTCAAAAAATGGAGAGCTAGTCCCAGTTTATATATTTATTTAACAATTAATTTAATAACTATAGAATTATTATTTATAATCACGATTGATGGTCTTATTACTTGAGTGCGTGGTCGTTATCTTATTATGGTGGGTCTGAGTCGTCGCGTTGTTTTAGGTGCTCCAGCGTACCTGACCTAGTTTCCCACTCGAGTATAGTCTTTCATTCCACCACCCTCCACTGAGTATTTGAGATGTAGGTGTTGAACATACTTTTAGTTTTATTTCTTTTCATTAATTTAAGGATGTGAGGTTTAGTGTATTCCTAGCATTTGCACTCAGATTTGTAGATATTGTAACTTTGAGGGATTTAGCACGTGTTAGTTCTCATCATAGATTTTTACTTTACATAGCAGTAGGAATCGATTTTATCCATATTATGTAATTATTATGGATTCATCATACCATTCCCTAGTTTGATATGTCCTTATTTGTTGATTCTTATTTCATGCTAAGGATGGTATTAAAATTTAATAAGCAAGCTATTTTATTTAATAAATAGAATTAATCAACCTAATCATTAAAAATTATGGGGTAACACTGATATGATGAGTACTAGACATATTTCATCAAACATATAAGTTCCATTAAGAGGCTCAACCGGGTACAAGCGTTGATAGGCAAGGAAGGAGAGAAATGTGATCACATCCTCACCCTGAAGAAAGTACAAGATGAAAAGAGTTTATGAGGCATGATCCAATGATGGAGAATGGATCAAGATACAATGTTAGCACATAAAAAAGGTTCATACAAATTGGATGAAGCGAAGAGTGATCGATTGAGATTCACGAACGAGATGGTAATGTCACAGTGGCAGAAGAAGCCCAACCATGGAAGGGATCAATCCAAATGATAAAAGATTGCCTGAGCAACCTCATTATGAAAAAAAACTCTCCAAATGGAATTTTTACAGGGATTACCATATATGGCCTATGCGATTGGATATCCCACCCTTAAAAAATTCAATCCACTTATGGTTAGTCCCAGTTATAAAGGGAAATAAGATCCAATCTTATTGATTGAGTAGTACATGTCAACCTAATACATATTTACAGTAGCTGATGAAAAGCATTGCAGATCATTTTATGGCACACTTTCAGCTCCTTCTTAGATATTGTATAATGGGTTAGTTAGAGGAAAGATTTATAATTTTAAATAATTATCCGATCTTTTTGTTAATAATTTTTGTTTTGGAGAAAACCCATATAAAGAGTAGCTCACTTATTAAGCGTGCGACAACATGAAGATAAAACTATAAGAGGGTACATTACCAAATTTCATATCAAAAAATTAGAAATAATGGATTACAATGAGAAAGTTCCCAACAAATTAATTATGAGTGGGTTATTACTTGGGAAATTGTATTGGGCATTAACGAAGTTGCTTTAAAACCATATGGCTGAGCTCTGTGACAAAGAAAGAAAGATAATGAACAGTGAAGAAGCAATTGTTGGAAGAGAGTTGAACCATAAGAAATTAGAAGAAGGTGACAGTTCAAAGAGAAAGGAAAAGCCTTAAAGGGGCCCCAAAATGAGGAATGCCAGGAAGACATGTTAGAGGTACTATGAATACACTCCATTGATAATTGGAGTTCACCATATCGTCGATGATTTTCAAGGAAATGTTTAATTAAAGTTGTTGAAAAGGTTAAAAACTCTCACTCGAAGAAGAGATAAGAACAAATTTTTCAAGTTCCATAAAGACCACTACATGACACCAAAGTTTGCCTCGACTTAAAAGATTAAATTGAGGCCCTCATAAAAAGAGGGAAGATAAATAAATATGTGGAGTAAAATGGCAGGCCAACACTAGCCCATGATGATTGGAAGTCGAGGATAAGATCAAGGTCACCTCTTATAGAAAATAAGGAGAAAAAAAATACCTTGAGAGAACAATGATGAGGATGATCCATACCTTCCTACAAGGCCCAAGGATCAAGTAGAAGAAGTACGCATGATTTATCTAGCATATAGTTGCATAGAAGGAGGTGATACTAGTGGAGGTTATAGACCAACTGAGAGAAAGGCATACCTTAATGAATAAATGTCTTGCACCAATAACAAATAGGTCAATATCACAGTAACAACAAACGTCTAACCACATAAGATTGCCATGGATCAACTGGTGAAGGTTTTTCTAGAGACATGAAGACCCACTAGTGATAACGATAATGGTCGACAACAGAACTGAGAAGAGAATTTTGGTATACAATGAGAGTTTGACGAATATACTTTGCTATCACTTCTTCACAAAGTTAATGATATTCAAAAGAAAATTGCAACCCTATCATTGTCTACAAATTGGATTTCCATGAGATAGGGTATAACTATTGGAATAATCAATTTAAAACTTGTTATTAGAAACTGGTCGACGTGTACATATATGATGATATTTTTTTACCTTGATAAGAATGTATCATTGGCCAAGAATATTATTTTTTGAAGAGTGCATTTGAAGAATTTTGAGGTTATCCCCTCAACTATTGATTGGTGTCTAAAGTTCCCCATAAATTTTGGTGTGGGACTTATAGGAGGGTAGTGGTATTGAGTTCTATGAATAATATGAAAGTGTGAGGCGTGACCCACTCCAATGGAAACAACCTTAAAGGTATTTGAAATTTGAAGGGCAACAAGTAGATCAATAGACAAATTTTGTAATATAATAATTATTCTTCTTATAATATGAGGCAAACAGTGAGTAAATACAAGATTTTCGTTAAGAACAAAATGAATACTTTATGCACCTAGGAGAAATCAGGGAGAGAATACTTTATGTGTGAAATTATGTGGAGTAATAGTGCTTTAATATTGTTTTGATTTGACCTTGCTCGAATGCTCTATTTATAGCTTATTATTAGGGATGATGTGGCATGTGCACACCAAAGAGATATTCCCTCACGATATTACTTGAATGGTACTTTTTATCGTATTTTAATATTTGTCTCAATCTACTCTGACATGCGACCTCTGGTGTAACCAAAGTAAAAAAGTAAATATGCCGGGCATAGTGCCAAAAAGTACGATTTTGTGAATATTTCCATGGTTACTTGGTAAAAATTTTTAGAGACTTACGAGAAGCCTTGAGGGACTTGAGGGACACCGTGCCCCATTTTTTTGGCAAAGATGATAACTTCATGCCCTTGATCGAGACGTGTGAAATTGAATTTGTGGAGAGGATTAATGAGCATCCACTCTTAGGATTAGCTGAGGCTGAGGATACATTAATGGTTGTTGCTAATAGCATCCTTCGTGTTTCAGTGGACAAAGGTGACTTTCCCTTTTTGAACCTGTATATTGATGTTTATAGAGGGGACCTAGAGGAGTGGAGACTATAGGTTGACTATGTTGTCAATATCCTAGCCTATCGCACCATTATTAAGGGCTTGGGCACAATTTGAACTCTTGAAAGTTTGAAATATTGAACTATACCCCAAAGAACTAATTCCTACAAAATTATGCTTTCTTAGTAGGGTGTTGATTCTCACTCGTTGGGAGGTATTTTTTACACATTTGAGGATATTTGAGAGCTGACTAATTTTCCAATCTTAGAAAATTATCCATTTACTGATGGCTTCGAGGACTCCACCATGCACGAGATGTGCGAGGAGATACACCAGGCCTTGGAAGACTACACTCATTACATTGATCTCGACTAAACTTTGGTAACAAAGCACTATTTTATGAAGTGGAAACACTACTAGTCAAGAACTTTGAATCATTACCTATAGTGGAGGTCTAAGATCAAAACCCCTAAGAGCCAAGATGGCCCAAAACTTCATTCGAGGAACCACGTGGATAGTTTCTTTGTCACTTTCCTAAGTCGGTTTTTATTTCATGGAAGGACAAATGACTCCCCTCCTGAGTTTGTTTTTTGTTTGTTTGTCAGTCTTACTCGTTGCAGGAACGTTCCTCTCGCTGCCCTAACTTTGGTATCCATCTATACCTGGTTGGATCGAACACATGTTGACATGGAACTTTCATATGGTCGTTTTGATGTGGTAAATTTTGTCCACTCTTTTATGTTAATGATTTTTCTTTTTGAGCAGTTCCCAAATTGATCCCCTGAGCCTCGATCATTGCAGAGTCAAGATAATCGCATTGCTAGGTGGCATAAGAAAGCCCCTAAGCATTCACTTAGTCTATTTTTGGATAACATAGATGAGTTTTATTTTTTCCCTTACTCGAAGAGAATGGGTTTTATATTCTCGTGGTGCTTTCACTTATCTTCCACTGGGACCTTTTTCTTTCCATCCAATCCTTGAGCTTGTGAATGACTGCCCTCATATTTTTATAGTAGATTTTTTTCTTCCATGCATATTACCTTCTCTGAGTGATCTTGGATAGGGTGTTGATTTTGACCACTCCAAGAGGGTGAGGAGGCAATTTGTATATAACCACCAAAGATTTTCCTACCAGCCTCTCGCCTTCTGACTTATACTTGGAAGCCTTCTCCAATTTCACTCCTGGGGGATGGTACAGAGAACTACTAATTTGGGGAACTAAATACTTATCTTAAATGGAGAAGATTCACCCGACCTCATGCACCAAATAGAAAGTGTATGAACTATTTATTTCCCACTGATGGCGTTAAAACCTGAATGCCATGATGAAGCATGTCATATGAATAATGCAATCAAGTGGGAGCTTGTAATGAATAATGAGATGAAGTTACTTGTCTCTAATAACACATGTAAACTTTTTAAGTTTCCCGTGGGGAAATAATGTTCTACACAAGAAATGGGTGTACTGGCCAAAGAGGAATATGTTGGTTCTAAGAGATACAAGGTAAGTCTTATGGAGAAAGGATTCAAGAAAAGTAAGGAATTGACTTCATTGAAGTTTTATCAGCGCTTTTGAAACTTACTACCATTCAGTCAGTTCTAAGCATTGTTATCGCTGAGAATTTGCATTTCGAGCAGTTAGATGTCAAAATTGCTTTCCTCTATAGTGACCTAGAGGAAGAAATATATATGCAACAATAAGAGGGTTTTTCTTTACCATGTAAGGAGAAACTAGTATGAAAGTTGAAAAAAATATTACACGGCTTAAAGAAGGCCCCAAGACATTGGTACAAAAAGTTTGGTGAGTTTATATAGAAAAATGGATACAACAAGTGCACTGATGACTACTATTGCTAATTCAAGAGAGTTCAGTCTAGTTACATCATTTTTCTACTATATGCATATGATATGTTCAGGTAAGGAGAAACTAGTGTGCAAATTGAAGAAAATCTTATACAACTTAAAGCAGGCCCCAAGATAATGGTATAAAAAGTTTGGTGGGTTTATATAGAGAAATGGGTACAACAAGGGCAATGCTGATGACTGCTACTACTTTAAAAGATTTTAGTCTAGTTACATCATTTTGATGATATATGTATATAATATTTTAGAGGCGGGCTTAGAGATGGATGAAATCAGAAATTTGCAGAAACAGTTGTCGAGTGAGTTCGATATGAAGGACTTGGGGGAAGTAAAATAAATGCTTGGGATGAGGATCTAAAGAGATAAGAATAAAGTTACTTTGCATCTCACTCAGGCTGATTACATCTGTCGGGTCTTGCGGAGTTTTAACATGGGTGATGCTAAAGTTGTTAGCACATCATTGGCTAGCCACTTTCGACTACCCAAATACAAGTCTCGTAAGACATCGAAAGATTGATGTATGCCATGGTCTGCATGAGAGAAGAACAATCCTGAAAAGAAACACTGGAAAGCAGTGAAGTGGATACTTAGGCATTTATAAGGTACCATCAATAGATGTTTATGCTTCTGACGAGGTGAGACAAGATTGCAGGGATATATAGATGAAAACTTTGCTAGAGAGGTAGATCACATGAGGATCACTACTAGTTATTTTTTCATAGTAAGTACTACTGCAATTGGTTAGGTTTTGCAGTAACATATATATTCGCATTATTCACCACAGAGGTAGAATACATAGCCGTGATGGAAGCCAGCAATAAGATGATCTGGTTACAACGATTACTGGCTGAGTTAGGATTCAAATTGGAGAAGAATATTGTGTATAATGGCAGTTATACTGAGATACATCTAATGAAGAATTATGCATTTCATTCTAAGATAAAGCATATTGAACTTCCTTATCACTTCATCAGGTCTCTGTTAGAGGATTAGGTTTTAACACTTTTAAAGATTCATGGTAGTAAGAATCATGCAGATATGCTCACAAAGACGGTGAGTACTAATAAACTGAGGTTATGTTCAACTTCAGTTGACCTGCAATAACAACAAGACCAAGAAATAGGGGTGGTAAATGGATGGATACAGAGCAGATACCATGCTTTCCATATCCGTATCCGCAATCTGGATGCACTATGCATATTTTTATCCATATCCTCCCAGATAGTAAAGGTAACTATCCATGTATGTATCCTATCGGATTCATTAAATTCAGATAATATCTGCATCCATTTACATTGCTTATCCATTGCACTTGACACTAATTTTTAAATTAACTAGAATTCAGATTGAATAAAAATTAGACGATCAAAATACAATAGATTTTTTCTTAACTTGCACAAAAAGCAACAATATAAACTCTTAAGAGGATGTTTTAAATCAATTACTAACTATAATGTTCATATTCATGAATCGTGAGTTTCCTTTCCCTCTTATTGAATTTTCGATAGCTATTCAACACTCATTTCCCCTATGTTAAAAAAAGAAGATACATATCAAAATTATTAACTTTATGAATCAACGCTACTCTAGTCGATGAATAATTAAATAAGTAAACAACAATTATATCTTCCTATTATATGTGGTCACAACATTTCTTTGTTCCTTAAACCAACACTGCAATGGAATTTCGAAAGAAAACTGTTAGACATTAACATACCAAGTGGAGACAGTTTTATAGTAAAATAATAAATCACAATCACAAGTAATTCTTATTCACGAGGAAACAACTAATAATTCAAATAACAACTAATAAGTCATTATATTACAAAAAAAGGGTTGCCACAATATAAAAGCCAAGCCACCAAACTTAAATAACTCACTAAATTAGAATTTAGAATCAATAAATTTGTCTACCATTTCATAATCAAGGCATTAGAAATATCAAGACCTAACCAATTGAGTCATTTTTTACTTGCCTCATTTAACATGTAATATCAATACTAATGTCCAAAAAAATATCAAGCCCTAACTGTAAAGAATTAATAATATAGGATTAACAAATCGTTTTACCATGTCATAATCAACAACTTAGAAATATCAAGCCGTGCCCAAGACAATAAAACAATAAAAAAATTATCTGCACACAACTGTGTGTTTGTTGATGTGTGCCTCTTGTTGTGTTCATGTGTGTGTTGATGTGTTTCTCTTGTTATGTGCATGTGGGTGCATTGATGTGTGCATGTGTTGTTTGTGTGTGTGGAGGGGGGGGGAGTGAGTGTGTGGCGGTGAGAGAGAGAGAGAGAGAGAAAGAGAGAAGAGGGGAGGAGCTTACCAGCCACTAGTAGAGGGAAGAAGGTTTTGGTTGGAGAAGATGATGCACCTTCATCAAAAATGGGGAGAGGGGAAACGAGTTAGGTAAAAAATAAGGAGAAGGGGGAAAAGGATTGGAGAAGGTTTTTTTTATTTGATTTGAGTTTGTCCGCTTTTTGTTCTTTCTTTTCTTATCGTTTTAATTTTTTTTTTCATTTTTTTTTCATTTTAAGCCATTCATTATCTTTTGATTTTTTAAAAAGTATTATTTCTTTATCTTTTTAATGAGTGAAAAGTGATGGTTAACATTTTATATTATATATCTGTTTTACATTACATATATTAAATATTATAAATAATAATCATATATAATAATATTAATATTAAATTAATATTAAATAAAATAAGAATACGAATATTCAAAAACGTATATTTATAAATATGGATACTTTGTCTGAGATACAAATTATTCGTGTCGGATACACATACTATCCGCATCCGTTTTTTTTAATATTTAAACACATTATTTACATTTGTATCCATACCCATTTTTTCGGATAAATATCCACAAAATTCGAACTCAGATACTAGGTGGATTCAGATTTTTGAATATCCGTTTACACCCCTACTAGTAAAGAACTATTGCATTGAACATATGTGAAGATAAACTGAAATATGCCTTCAAGTGGGAGATTATCAAGAATGATATGCTTCGCACAAAGAGAAAAAACAAACGGAGCATACAAATTTTGACAAACACAAGTTAGGGAATATTTTATATGCATTTCTTATTGAATAAATAGATGAAATCCAAGTGTAATTTGTCTAGAAATGACCCATATATAGGTTATAAATAAGACCCCATCGTTGTTTGTTTTGCATCCCAAACTTGAGAGATAATTTCAAAATTAAGGAAAAGCTTGAGAGAGAAAGTAAGAGAAAATTGAGAAAGTAATATTCTTAGATGTAATTGGGTTATGGTTTGTGAGTTGTAAGTGTTTGTAAAATTTTGTACAATTTTTCTCCTTTTGGTGAAAGATTTGCAGTAGAACATGGATATAGTCTAAATTGGAGAACCATGTAAAACTTTTGTGTTGTGTGTGCATTATTATTTTGCATTATTTTCTTGATCCATTAAATCCCAAGGTCCTAAGGTCCTGGCAAATTATTGGTGGAACTTAGTAGTACCTAATTTCTTAACATTGTTAACCACTAATAACAATTATTATTAGTTTGCATTTTAATGATAAAATAACAATTAATTATTGATGGTTCTTATGAGTAAATTGTACTATTGATTTTTTATAACAAAAATAATAATAATAATATCTATGATCCGCTTCAATTCAATTCAATTGAATTATAATAGATAAAGGCGCCATTTACTGTTTCAAACTAGAAAATAAAACAACCTTAATTATTAGAGAGTCGGTTTGTTTCCATTAATATATTTTTTTTGATAAAACTCACTTAAAGAGGTCTTTTATTAAATTAGAAATAAAAAAATTGACTCCATTAGTTATTTTCTTGTTTCCAATGATTGTCTAATGATAGCTTATATATGAAGTAAACATGACTTACAACTATACATTTATTCATAACCTACATTTTAAAAATATATTATAGCATATACTCAAAGTTGTCATCACAACACAATGTCGACATTCATCTCGCCCACGTAATAACACATGTACTCTTCATAAATGTTCCAATTATATCTAACCCTTAATAAACCTGAACGAGTGGCACATCATTTAATTATGTTAAAATCCATCTCCTCGGTAGTTTGGTTTGTTGCATGTCTATGCATTTTTCCTTATTAATGAGGGCACGTAACAGTTTCTCAAAATATCTGACTTGCCTATTTTCTTTATGTAAAAAAAGGTACTAATCCAATGGGATCACGTCCGCAACTAAGCCCACAGGAAAACATTATGTACATCAATTTTAGCTTTTTATATCTTTTATTTGTTCTCTCACTCATTTAGGGCTCCTGATATAATTTTTTTTTTATATTTAATCTTTCCATGTTTAGGGGTGGGAGGGGGTATTGGAAATATTGTTCATCACTCCAATAGCTCTTTTAATCATTCTCAGTAAGTTTTTAAGATATGAATTATATGGCTTTCCTTTTTTCCTTTTTAAATTATTTGTTATGAAAAATCACCCTATCATAGTGCAGTTTTCTATCTACCTTCTGTCTAAATCTCTCTCTTCTACTAAGAGGTTTATTCCCTTGTCTTGTGAGTTTCTCTTTTTCTTTTCTTTATTTGACCCTGTCTCAGAGTTTATATTATATCCTTTCTTCTCCTTCTTTTTGGCTGTTCGTTGTGGGATTTTAAGAGCTGTTACTTGTTCGTGACTTCTGTTTCTACATCTCTGGTTTACCATGTGCAAATCACCAGCATCTTTATTTTATTGGCATCTTTGTATTTACCACCTGTAATAGAAGGTTCAATTGAGAGAGTTTCTCCTTGTTAGGGAAGATTATCTTGAAAAAAATTCAAATATTACCCAGTTAGAAGGTTTAGCACAGAAAACTTGGAAAGTAGAAGGAGAATTTTAAATAGCAAAATATGAGTTTAATATCTTCTCTGTTAATTTTTCACGAGAGGAGGAAATGATCAGAGTTCTTGACCAAACCCCTTGGACACTCTTGAATGGTTAATTGGTACTCAAGTAATGGGACTCAAAACTAGTTACTGAAGAAAACAACTTTGATTCCATTGAATTGTGGGCCAGAGTACATGGACTCCCCAAGTATAGTTTTTAAAAAGGAAGCGGTCTGCTAATAGGCCAATTGCTGGTACAAATGTTAAGGTGGATATAAGACCTGTCCACTACTCCTACATGTGTCTAAAGGTTAGTCTCCCTATTGATGAACCTTTGTCAAGAGGTTTTAATTTAAAAATGGAAAACGAGGATAAATGGGTTTACTTTACGTAGGAAAGGATAAAAGATTTTGATTTAGTTGTGGTCGTCTGAGTCATATTGCTGTGGATTGTGATAGAGAAGTAGAGGTGGGAGGAGGAACCCCATTGTTTTTGGTTCTTAAATGTCTACTACACCATCTTTCAAAGAAAACTTGGATGACTTCCTTAAAAAAATCCCTTGCCTATCCCCATCTCAAACAGTATTCCTAATCAAAATATTCAGAGGGGCCCACGAAGTTTCCAAACTGACCAAATCCCTATAGTAAGTGAAGAAATCGTAGTAACGTTTTTAGCCCTATTCCATAAATAAACTTCGCCAGCCTGGCCCCTCCTCCTATTACCCAAACAACAATAGTTAGCCAAAACATTTATGAGCCCATCTTATTAAGTACCCAAATCACTCTTTCCCCCATTCATTATTTCAGACAAAGCATGGGTTAAAGCCCCAGAATGTCTTATCTCAATTAACCATTCACCCAACCAGTCAATGTATGAAGAAACTACACAAAAGATCCTCAACTTACCTTTTTCTTAGTTGCACATATGGGGTCCACCACCTAATTGAAGTCTTTGATAGGTTCAGAATAGAAGATACTGTCAATCCTAACGTCTTGTTCCAACAAAAAAAAAAAAACTCGAGCGTTATGAAGTTTCACCTAAAAAAACCTTGCCTTCTAGGTCATAAGTATCCCAAACCAAGACTATCCCCCTCAATCACCCAAAATTCAAGACAAAACTGAGTAACAAACCAAAAGCCAGAAAAAAACTAAAGCTTAATATTCCCAAAGCAATGTGTTTTTGAACCCCAAACCCCTAATACAAATCCCTCTTGTGGGTACACAGATTTAGAATGACGGGCCTGAACGAGTAGCCCAATTGAAGCGACCAAAGTCCATACCCTCCATATCTTAACATTAATTCGGTTATGACTCAGTCTTCTCCCATGATCTCGTAAAGAGGTGTTCGAGGAGAAGATGGAAAATGTGGGGAGTCGAACAACCCCACTCCCTGAAAATAAACTTGTATATAATAAACCCTAGGTCTTGGGCATAAGATACACTGTATTCTCTGTAAACACTCCTCGGAGTATATAAAAATAATACTGACTGCACCACCATGGACGTAGGCATTCTTGCTGAACCACGTACATCTCTTGTCGTGTGATTGGCATTTTATGTTTCTTATCGTGCTTGGTGATTGCGCTTCTCTTATCTATTTGTGTTGAAAAATAATTATCACCACAATTGGCGCCGTCTGTGGGAAACGTTTGTCTTCCCTGAGAAGCCCACACAAATAAAGAAGTTTGAAATGTCTGGTCACAGTAGCAATGTCCCTCAGGGAGGAGATATCCAAGAACAACCTGCTCCTCACAGGATCAGATCTGAAGTTCGGTGTTCGGATCAGAGGGCTCGTCTAGAGAGGCCAGCCTCAGAAGAAAGCCAAGGACCAGCGAGGTCCACACAAATATCAAGGATGATTGATGCATATGAGGAGAGGCTCCAAGAGCAGAGGGAGTCTTCTCTCAAGCATGAAGCTGAGAATGCTCACCTCAAAAGAAGACTAGAAATAATGGAGAGGGAGCTCCATCATGGTACCAAGAGACATCCGTACCGCACTCCTAGCCCTCAGGCGATCAAGTCTCACAGCCGAGGAAGGAGCCCTAGACGTGGGTCCCAAAAAGTTGAGGGAAACGAGCCAGAGGACGACCTACTCGAGCAACTGTGACTAGCTCGCAATTATAGGAGCCCAACTTGCAGCAACGAGAACATACGAAGTCTGGTCCGAAGGGAGATGGACCAATATTCCGTGCATCACGGTACCAGATCGACCCAAGAACTCGCTAAGCGAGCTCTCAAAACTCAGATGAAATCACCTTTCTCAAAGGAAATAGAAGAAGAGGAAGCCCCCAAGAAATCTTCTATTCTAAGGTTCAAGATTTATGATGGTAAAACTGATCCCATTGATCATGTCAGGCAGTACAGGCAGGCCATGACCCTCTAGAACCATTGAGACGCACTGATGTGCCGAATTTTTCCCTTGAGCCTGCATGACGTGGCACAAAAATGGTTCAAAAGGCTCCCCCATAGGTCCATTAGAAGCTTTAAGTCCCTGGTCGAGCTCTTTATGACCCGCTTCATTACTAGAAGCTCCCATCCCAAAAGGATGGATGCTTTGCTAACAATGAAAAATACGCCTCAAGAGACCCTCCGAGACTACGCTAAGAGGTACTGGGAGTCATTCAATGAGGTCGAGGACTGCTCGGAGCAAGTGGCAGTGGCCTCTTTCAAAATTAGGCTAACCATTTCTTCCCTTCTGTACTAATCCCTGACCAAGAAAGAGTCCATGACCATCGACGACCTGATGGCTCATATCGAGAAGTATGCCAAGGTGGAGGATATGACCCGCCTCATCACAGGGTAAAACAGTCGAGACAAGATCGTTGCCAAAGGCAATGACAAAGTTGAGAACCAGAAGAAAGGAGGGAAGAATGGGGGCAAGAATTTCTCCAAGAACGGAGGCAACAACGATGTGGCAAAAGCATTGCAGGCGGTCAACACTATCTTCAGAGAACCAATTTATAAAATTCTCCTAAAAATCAAAGACGAGCCATTTATTAAGTGGCCCAGAAAGATGGGAGGAAATCCATTAAAGAGAAATAACACGCTGAGATGCGCCTTTCACAAAGAAGGAGGACATAAAACTTAGCATTGCAAGGCTCTTAAGTCCCACCTCGAAGAGCTGGATCAGTCCGGGCATCTGAATGAATTCATGGAAAAGAAGGCAGAAAAAGTTACCGACCATAGAAAAGCAAGGCCCGACAACGTACTCGAAGACGATGCCGGTCATGAATTCGTAATAATTAATGGGGCATCTGACGTGAAGAAGATTCAAGGAAATTCAGCTCGAATGGAGGTAAAAAAAGCTTACAGCGGTTATGTAAGCTTTTCAGATCGATCCAGTAAAGACACAATCAGGAAAGCATCGACGAGCAGATGACGTCGACGATAGTAAGCATATAGTATTCACAGATGAAGATATGGTAGGAGTGAGGACCTCGTATCATGATGCTTTGATCATTACTCTCAGGATAGCTAACTATGATGTCTACATGTTGCTCGTCGACCAAGGAAGATCATCATAAGTAATGTATTTCGACCTGTTTAGAAAATTGAAGTAAAGCATCGCCGACCTAAAAGAAGCTACTATCCCTTTAGTTGGCTTCGCTCGAAAAGTGACTATGCCCTTGGGAAAGATCGTGCTGCCAGTAAGGGTAGGAAATGTCTCTAAAATGATTGAGTTTCTGGTAGTCGACATTGACTCACCATACCAGGCTATCCTCGGCAGAGGATGGCTGCACGCAATGAAGGCAGTCTCCTCGACCTACCATCAGAAACTCAAATATGTGACCGAGCGAAGTGTAATGGACATCCATAGCGATCAAGCGGTGGAAATAAGGTGCTTCATAGTAGCCATTCGCCCAAGACCAGAGAAGAAGGCCGAAAAGACCAGTGAGAAAGTTGAAGAACAAGAAGGTCTGATACCTTCGAAATAACAGTTAAAGTACGGAAGGCTCGGAGTGGAGGAGACCAGGCTCCTCCCCTCTGAACGGGTCGTCGAGGCCCTGGAGGAAGTCACAGCAGGAGATAACGACGATGACAGAATCTTATTAATTAGAGCTTCTCTCATTGATCAGGAAAAAAGGAGTTGATAATTTTGCTGAGGACCAATGTAGACGTCTTCGCATGGGAACCATATGAGATGCCTAGAATTGATCCTAGTATGGTTTTCATCAGCTGCACGTCGATCCCACCTTCAAACCAATCGCGCAGAAAGCACAGTGAACTGCACCCGAGAAGGCGAAAGCCGTGGAAAAAGAAGTTGAAAAACTGTTGGATGTAGGATCCATACGGGAGGTCCAATTCCCCAAATGGTTATCCAACCCAGTAGTAGTTCTAAAGAGAAACGGGAAGTGGAGATTCTGCATCGACTTCACTGACCTTAATAGGGTGTGCCATAAAGACAACTTCCCTCTTCCAAAGATTTATCAACTAGTGGATGCCACAGAAGCTCATGAGGGAATGATTTTTTTGGACGCATACTCAGGGTATCATCAGATCCCCTTGTACGCTCCAGGCCAGCATAAGACATCATTCATCACCACCGTTGGATTGTACTGTTACAAGGTAATGCCCTTCGGGCTAAAAAATGCAGGGGCAACCTACCAGCGGCTGGTCACCAAGATGTTTAAGGACCAAATGGGAGACACCATGGATATCTACATCGACGATATGCTCATCAAAATCCGGAAGAAACAAAACCACCTCTCAGACCTATCAAGAACCTTTAAAATCCTCAGGAAGTACCGAATGAAACTTAACGCAAGAAAGTGTTCTTTCAGCTTCCAGTCAGGAAAATTTCTTGGGTACTTGGTCAGTAAGAGAGGCATCGAAGCTAACACAGATCAGATCGATGCAATAAATAGGGTACAACCTCCTCGCACAATCCGGGACGTACAAAAACTCACCAGTATGCTCGCTGCCTTGAACCGCTTTATCTCTAAGTCCTCCGAGAAGTGCAAGCCTTTCTTCCAGCTCCTAAAGGGAAACAAAACGGTAGAATGGAATAAAAATTGCTCACGGGCATTGGACGAGCTCAAGGCTTACCTTAGCTCCCCACCACTGCTCGTCATACCACAGGAAACAGAGTCCTTGTACTTATATCTCGCCGTTTCCACCCACACTGTCAGTTCAGCATTAATGTGTGAAAAAGAAGGAATCTAGCACCCCGTTTACTACGTGAGCAAGACCTTATTAGAGGCCGAACAGCGATACCTACCACTAGAAAAGCTCACCTTTTCACTTGTAGTTGCCTCGAGGAAGTTAAAGCACTACTTTGAAGCTCACACTATCATCGTCCTTACATCGCACCACCTTAAAGAAATCCTAATGAAAGAGGATTTGCCAGGAAGACTATCTAAATGGTCTGTCGAGCTCGGGCGATTTGACATCCAATTTCAACCAAGGAACGTAATCAAAGGGCAAGTCTTTGCTGATTTCGTAGCCGAATTCATAGGCGAGCATCCCCTTGACCAACTTTAACCCGTGAAGCAAAGGGAGAATCACACAACAGGGGAAATCTGGAAATTATTTGTTGATGGAGCCTCCAATTCAAAGGGGGCAGGAGTAGGGATCGTGATTATCACTCCGGAAAATGCAATCCTCGAACAAGGAAATAGGCTTGGATTTGAAGCCTCCAATAATGAAGTAGAATCTGAGTCCCTGATAGTCGACCTTCAGAGGGCACACACTTTGGGGTCAAAGCAGTTGCAGGTGTTTGGTGACTCATAATTAGTCTCCAATTAGATAAGTGGATACTATAATGCAAAAGATGAAAGCATGGCAGCCTACCTCGCTGATATGCCCCAAGTGTAACCTCGGCCTAGAGACACCAACCTCGGCCGAGATGATGGTCGAGATATTGATCGACCCTAGATAAGCCATGAGCCCACGATATCATCCCTCGGCCAGACCAGGGTCGGCCCAGGCCGACACTATCACCTACATTTTTAATGGACACCGCGCGCATCACGTACATCAACATCACTCTCGTACACATGGGTATGGCAACCTCGGTCGAGTTCAGGCCGAGGTGGCAAGAAGCCTTAGTAACCTTCAACATGGAACCAGTCCAACCTCGGCTTGGGCCGAGGTGACAATAAGCCTTAGTAATCTCCATGGAATGTCCAACCTCGGTTGGGGCCGACCCCAGCATAATGTCTCGGCTAAGATCAGGCCGAGACTCCCTATGACACATCTCGGATTAAACGGACATCAAGCCTTTACAGCTCGGCCTCTCCCAGGCCGAGGTCATCCACCAATATAGCGACCGAGCATCTGTTGACATTTGGACAAGGACACATGGGCACAAATCAGTTGTAACAAGATTATTCTCCACACGTGGGGAGAATATTTCATCATCATTCCTTACATGCGACAGTGACAGATGGCACTCCGACATTGGTGAGGCTACCACACATATGCTCATTACATGCATGGGGGGTACATTACACCCTCTTGGTACTATATATAGGGGTCACCCCTACCTTGCAAAAGGATCCCAATTATTCAACCCTAGCAAAAACTCTGTCTAAATATACAGTAGAGAGAGAAAGCTTGAGAGATTGTATCCATGGCCATTAGTGCCTTCATTCAGTGATATTACTCACACACCCACAATGGACGTAGGCCAGATTGGCTGAACCACTTATATACCGGTGTATTCTCCTCTTCTCCTTACCTCTTTCTCTTATCTCTATATAACTGTGCTGTCATTGTTATTCTTATATTGAGCTTGGAAACACCTTATCTGGTGGTGCTGATTCCGGCATCATCATTTTGGCACCGTCTATGGGAATCGAGAATCTATCTCTTCCTCTTTTTCTGCTTAACCTCATCGGAGACTCTGGTGGTGAACCATGAACCACCCCTTGCGTGGAGCTGTTTCACCATTGAAAGAGGTCCTTTAAGGTATTAAGCTCACTTGTTACTCAAGCTCTATAGTGTTAACATATGGCACCAGACTTACCACCACCTCTTCCGCCGCCCGGGGGTGGAGGGGCTAGTTCCAGTCAGGCTCCTCCTCAGTCCGAAATGGCGGAGGTAGCAGAAACCTTGAAATCTTTAGCTGCAACACAACAAGCCATGAAGGAGCAATTTGCCCAGCTCAGTCAAACCATGATGATGAGGCCACCTGGAGTCTCACCGGACATGATCACTCCGACGGCAGTTCAACGTCATCCTGACACCAGGGGACCACCCCAGGCGCCAATGAAGGACCAACCTACACCCCAGCGGAGAAGGGACGTTTTCTGACCCTAGGCGCTTGCGCCTGGGGAGGCAGGGAAACCCTTACCCAGAGGACAGGTATGATGACCTAGAAGCTGAAGAAGCCCCAGAAGACTGCTAGGAGCCGTATGAGGTGTCAAATAACACAATACGACCTCTTAGGCAGAGTCAAGGATGTGTCGGCCGAAGAAGAGAAGAGGCCCAACAAAGAGGGTCGGCCTTTGACAGGTTGAGCAGAGGGTCGGGCTTCGAGAGGCTGGGATCAGTGAATGACCTAAGACACAGGCTATCAAGGTCGAGGAGCGCAGCAGGCTCTCAGAGAGGGGGTAGGCAAGGTCGGCCAGACCAATTCCGACCCTGTGGAGGAAGAGCCAGGGAACAGGAAGAGGTGAACAGTCAACGTGTTGTGGCTAGGGAACCCTCTGTCCATCCCAGGGAGGTGGCAGGGGATAACCTCGGCCAAGTTGGTGATAGAAGACCCTGGAATGATTCTATCCAACGCCTTGAGGAGAAGATAGGAGACCTCATTAAAAGCAGAGACCCATTACAAAGGGGTTACTCAGAGGGCTCCCCATTTGTGGCTAGGATAGTGGGGTTCCCAACCCCAGCCAAGTTCAAGCCTCCTACAGTGACTCCTAAGTATGATGGAAGCACTAACCCTGTATACCGTATCGAGATGTATTAGTCGGTAGCAGACATTTACTCGATACTCGATGAGATGAAGTGTAGGGCCTTCTTAGGGACCTTGACACGGGCGGCTCATAGTTGGTTCACCTCCCTTCCGAAGAACTCGATTGAGAAGTTCAAAGGCTTGGCTGAGAGGTTCATCCACAACTTCTTATTTGGGGTAAGACCTCAAAAGAAGACTACCCACCTGCTATATGTCAAACAGGCCAAGGGTGAGAGCCTAAGAGACTACATAGCAAGATTCAACAAAGAGAAATTGGAGGTGGAAGATTATGAAGAGAGCATAACCATGGCCGCCCTTATAGGAGGCCTCCAGAAGGGGAAGCTATTGTGGAAGCTGGAGGAAGACCCCCTAGGTCCATGGCGGAGCTGCTGGCAACTGCAGGGAAAGTGATGAATGCGGAAGAGGCAATGGCCGCCAAGTATGAGGAGGAGAACCGCGGTAGCACAGGAAAGTCCCAAGGTAAGAAAGAGGGGAAGAAGAGGTCAGGAGATGACAAGTTCGCTCATTACACTCCTCTGACTGTGAGCTGTGAGCACATCCTCAATGAGATTAAGACTGACTGGACTCTAAGGTAGGCTGAGAAACTGAAGGCCCCACCACATAAGAGGAACAAAAACCTATGGTGTGAGTTCCATCAGGATCACGGCCATGTCACAGATAGATGCTTCGCTTTAAAGGATGAGATTGAGAAGATGCTGAAATCTGGAAAGCTGAGGAAGTATGTGGATGTCAAGGATCCAAAGGGGGGAAGAGAAGAACCTAAGAAAAGAAGAAATGACAGATGTCGTGGCGATGTCCCGGCCAGAAGGGACGATGATTCAGAGGGAGATGATGAAGATGACCCGGATCTTCCGCCAAAGGATGACAACACCCCGGTAAAGAGGGTCGATATGATCTCCTTTGGTGTTAGCACCATATGTGGGGGATTTTCAGGAGGTGGCTCTGAGGTAGTCGATAGGAAGGCTCATATAGTAGAGGCCAGGTCAGTGGCCAAGTCTGAGGTTGTGAATCTAACGTCTTCCGATGCCGTGCAGAAGAGGAAGAAGGTAGACATGGACACCCTCGTAGTGGGGTTCTCCAGACTTGACTTCAAGGGTATCTTAGCCCCCCATGATTACCCTTTGGTCATAACAATAAGGGTGCATGGGTGCGAGGTAGGGAGAATCCTCATAGATGGGGGAATCTCAGCAGGCGTTATGTTTTGGCCTTGTTTCAAGAGCCTGGGTCTTAGCAGGGCAAGGCTGGTGCCCTACCATCACCCATTGATAGGCTTCAGTGGTGAAAAGGTGCACCCCTTGGGCATGTATGAAATGGATGTACGGATGGGGGATGAGTGGCCTAAGAGGCTGACCAAGAAGATAAACTTTTTTGTCATGGACGAAAACATTTTCTCGGCCTACAACGTCATCGTAGGAAGGGTGGCCCTCAAAGAGTTTGAAGCCGTGCTATCGACGGTCAATCAGATGCTAAAATTTCGGACTCCTTATGGAGTAGGGGAAGTGCAAGGGGACCAGACCACGGCGCGGGAGTGTTACTTCAACTCGGCCGAAGAGAGAGAAGCCCATAAGAGAGAAACCACCACTTACAGCATTGACACTCTTGACCCAAGAGACGAAACAAAATTGAAGAAGGGTGAGGCCGCGAAAGAGGTAGAATCCATCGTCCTCAATGAGGACGAGCCGGAAAAAACCGTCCAGGTCGGTAAGGCCCTAGAACCATGAATCAAGGAAGAGCTGATAAAATTCCTCAGGAGGAGACAGAGTGTCTTCGTATAGAGTCACGCAGACATGCCTGGCATCGACCCTGAAGTCATGAGACACAAGCTCAACGTGGACAGAGATGCCAAGCCAATCAAGCAGAGACGAAGAGTGTACTCCAGGGAGAAGTATGACGTCATCCGGGAAGAGGTAAAAAAGTTGGAAGAGGCCGAGTTCATAAGAGAGGTTACCTACCCGGAGTGGCTCTCAAATGTAGTCATCGTGCCTAAGGCCAATGGGAAGTGGCGAATGTGTGTAGATTTCACTGACCTGAATAGGTCTTGCTCGAAAGACAGCTATCCCTTACCTAGGATAGACCAGATGGTGGACGCAACTGTAGGGCACGAGCTCATGAGCTTCATGGACGCTTATTCAGGTTATAACCAAATCTTCATGGATGCTGAAGACTCTGAGAAGATAGCCATCATTACTGACAAAGGGACGTACTGCTACAAGGTGATGCCCTTCGGCCTGAAAAATACAGGGGCAACGTATCAACGTCTTGTCAATAAGATGTTTAAGGAGCAAATAGGTAAGACCATGGAGGTGTATGTGGACGATATGCTAACGAAGAGCTTGAAAGCCTGCACTCACTAGCGGACCTTGAGAAGACCTTCGATGTCATGGAATCGTACAGAATGAAGCTCAACCCAGCGAAGTGTGTCTTCCGGGTAGGAGCCGGGAAGTTCCTAGGGTTCATCGTTAATTAGATAGGGATTGAAGCGAACCCTGAGAAAATCAAGGCATTACTCGACATGAAGACTCCTAGGAGTATAAAGGATGTCCAGAGACTCACGGGAAGAGCGGCTGCACTCAACATGTTTATTTCTAGGGCAACGGACAAGTGTCTTCCATTATTTAAAGTTCTAAGAAAGGCCTTCCAATGGGACGAAGAGTGTGAAAAAGCCTTTGACCAACTCAAGTCCTACTTGGGGTCTCCCTTGTTGCTGTCTCGGCCCATCACGGTGGAAAGGTTGTTTGTGTATCTGGCAGTCTCTAAATCAGCCATCAGCGCGGCTAGCATACGAGAAGAGGATGGGGTCCAGAGGCCAGTGTAATTCAACAGTAAGGCTCTTCAAGGGTCTGAACATAATTATCCCCGAATGGATAAGTTGGCTTATACACTAATACACGCTTCAAGGAAAATGAATCCTTACTTCCAAGATCACTCCATGGTAGTCCTCACTGACACCCCACTAAGGCAGGTTTTGCATAAGCCTGAGAAGTCTGGAAGATTGATGACCTAGGCCATCGAACTGGGAGAGTATGATCTTACCTACCAGCCTAGGACAGCTATCAAGGGGCAAGCACTCGCAGATTTTGTCGCATAGTTCACCTGGGAAGAGGCTGAGACAGAGAAAGGCTTAGATGACGACGAAGAAACGAATCGTAGTGTCTTCCAAGATTTGGAAAAGACTTCACCAAACGTCTTCCGAGGCCGAGAAGAGGTCATCCCAGGCAAACCCGGAGCAGAGTAGAAGAGAACGAAGAGGATTGATACCTCTTCAAGAAGGGGGTTATGAGAGAAGGGGTCTTCTCATCAGATGCAGACGTATGGAGCCTCTTCATTGATGGCTCTTCCTGTGACAGTGAAAGCGGTGCGGGGCTAATTCTCTCGGCTCCAGATGGTGCCAACATTGAATACGCCTTAAGATTCAACTTCCAGGCCTCAAACAACGAGTCCGAGTATGAGGCCATGATAGCATGTCTCTTATTGGCAACAACTCTTCGAGTAAAGCGACTCCTACTCCATAGCTACTCAAGGTTGGTTGTTAATCAAGTGTTGGGGGTATATGAGGCCAAAGATGAAAGGATGGCCAAGTACTTAAAGAAGGTAATAAGGTTGTTAGAGTATTTTAAAGAAGCAAAGCTGAAGAGAGTGCCTCGACTGAGCAACAATCACGTTGATGCATTGGCAAAGCTGGCCTCGGCAATGAAGACAGATTTGGGAAGGACCATTCCAATCGAGGTCTTAGGAAAAGCAAGAATCAAGGAGGACGAGGTATGTAGCCCTTGTCACAATGTGAACCTAGGAGACTCATGGATCGACCCACTCGTCATATTCCTAAGAGACGGAGAGCTACCTGAGTCCAAGATGGAAAGGAGAAAGTTGAGATACAGGGCTGCCAAGTTCTCAATAGTAGGAGATATCTTGTACAAAAAGGGGTTTCTATTTCCTCTCCTCAGATGTGTGCATCCCATGGAAGTAACCCAGGTCTTACAGGAGGTTCATGAGGGTTCTTGCTCTAGCCACATAGGGGGAAGGCCCTTAGCCAAGAGGATCATCACTCAGGGATACTGGTGGCCTACCTTGTCTAAGGACGCGACAGACTATATGAAGAGGTGCGAAAAATGTCAAAGGTTCGCCACTATCCCTCATCAACCCCATCAGCCTATGACGTCAATCTCTTCTCCATGGCCATTTGCGGTATGGGGAACTGACTTAGTAGGACCTTTCCCAAGAGCTGTCAACAACTATAGATTCTTGATAGTTTCCATTGACTACTTTTCAAAGTGGATGGAGGCAGAATCGATGATAACAATTACAGAGCAGAAGACCTTCCAATTCATTTGGAAGAACATCATATGCAGATATGGCCTCCCAAACACTCTCATCTCGGATAATGGGACCCAGTTCAAGAACTCCTCCTTAGAAAAATGTTGCCTAAGGGTGGGGATTAAACAGTTCTTCTCATCTCCTGTCCGACCTCAGGAAAATGGCCAAACCGAGGTCACTAACAGAACTATCTTGGACGGAATCAAGAAGAGGCTAGAAGATGCGAAAGGGAGATGGACAGAAGAGGTCTACACTGTGTTATGGGCCTACAGAACAACGGCAAGGACACCAACAGGAGAAACCCCATTCATGTTGGTACATGGCTCAGAAGTCGTCATACCAACGAAAGTAGGACTACCAACTCATCGGATTCAGACCTACGACCCTGACAGCAATGGGGAGAAGAGGAGGCTAGACCTGGATCTTATCGAAGAAAGAAGGGAAGACACAGAGGTCAGAAAATCAGACTACCAGTAGAGGGCAGCGAAATTCTACAACCAGAGGGTGAAGTCAAGACCCATTACAGTGGGAGACCTAGTGCTAAAGAAGACCCTACAAAAGGCAAACAAGCTACACCCAAACTGGCATGGCCCCTATAAAGTGACGGAAGAGGTTGTTCCTGGCACTTACAGGCTAGAAAACCTAGAAGGAGAACCTTTGACTAACCCATGGAATGCTGACCATCTCAAGAGATATTACATATGATGTTGCATAGAATTTTATGTAAATGTACCATCTTATTGAGAAGAGGTTATTAATAAAGATCAGTTTCCATGATAGTTCTTGCTTCATTCTTAGATAAGAGATATATTATGGGGATAACATCTTAGGTGATGACCTCAGACCTTCATAACATCACTCGGTGGTGAAGAGGTCTGAGCTCAGACACCTTAGCATATGACCTCAGACCCTTAACATCATTAATTTGGTGAGATTAATTATGAGGATAACATCTTAAGTGATGACCTCAGACCCTCATAACATCACTCGGTGGTGACGAGGTCTGAGCTCAGACACCTTAGCAGATGACCTCAGACTCTTAACATCATTAATTTGGTGAATTATGGGGATAACATCTTAGGTGATGACCTCAGACCTTCAAAACATCACTCGATGGTGAAGAGGTATGAGCTCAGACACCTTAGCAGATGACCTCAGACCCTTAACATCATTAATTTGGTGAATTATGGGGATAACATCTTAGGTGATGACCTCAAACCTTCATAACATCACTCGGTGGTGAAGAGATCTGAACTCAGACACATTAGCAGATGACCTTAGACCCTTAACATCATTAATTTGGTGAGATTAATTATGAGGATAACATCTTAGGTGATGACCTCAGACCCTCATAACATCACTCGGTGGTGACGAGGTCTGAGCTCAGACACCTTAGCAGATGACCTCAGACTCTTAACATCATTAATTTGGTGAATCATAGGGATAACATCTTAGGTCATGTCCTCAGACCTTCATAACATCACTCGGTGGCGAAGAGGTCTGAGCTCAGACACCTTAGCAGATGACCTCAGACCCTTAACATCATTAATTTGGTGAATTATGGGGATAACATCTTAGGTGATGACCTCAGACCTTCATAACATCACTCGGCGGTGAAGAGGTCTGAGCTCACACACCTTAGAAGATGACCTCAGACCCTTAACATCATTAATTTGGTGAGATTATTTATGAGGATAACATCTTAGGTGATGACCTCAGACCCTCCTAACATCACTAGGTGGTGACGAGGTCTGAGCTCAGACACCTTAGCAGATGACCTCAGACTCTTAACATCATTAATTTGGTGAAATTTATTATAAGGCTAACATCTTAGGTGATGACCTCAGACCTTCATAACACCACCCGGTGGTGACGAGGTCTGAGCTCAGACACCTTAGCAGATGACCTCAGACCGTTAACATCATTAATTTCGTGAATTATGGGGATAACATCTTAGGTGATGACCTCAGACCTTCATAACATCACTCGGTGGTGAAGAGGTCTGAGCTCAGATACCTTAGCAGATGACCTCAGACCCTTAACATCATTAATTTGGTGAAATTTATTATGGGGATAACATCTTAGATGATGACCTCAGAATTTCATAACATCACTCGGTAGTGATGAGGTCTGAGCTCAGGCACCTTAGCAGATGACTTCAGACCCTTAACATCATTAATTTGGTGAATTATGAGGCTATCATCTTAGGTGATGACCTCAGACCTTCATAACATCACTCGGTGGTGATGAGGTCTGAGCTCAGACACCTTAGCAGATGACCTCAGACCCTTAACATCATTAATTTGGTAAAATTTATTATGGGGATAACATCTTAGGTGATGACCTCAGAGCCTAATTACAATTCAGTGGTGAAGAGACCTGAGGCCAGAATTTTTGACTGAGTATAAATAAGAACACTGCAACAAAATAATAGAAGAGATTGACATTCAGTAAAAGGAAGAGATCATATAGCATTCAGAGGCATTGTTGCAAATATTCCTTACAAAATACCGAGGTGTTACAAGTTACAAAATATAAATTTTTGTTACAAGTTAAAAAAAACTAAAGGCCTGGGGGGGAACATTAACAGTCTCGACCGGGTTGGCTTGATCAGCATTGGTCACCTCGGCCACATCATCAGTATGGTCTGCCCCTCCGACCTCGGTCCCTCCAAGAGATGCAATTTCAGTAGGTGCAGCAGCCTCATCCTCTACCTCTTGAAGAGCCTGTGCAAACTAGGGATCTGCAAAGCCGAGACCTACAAAGTCAGAGGCCTTTAGAGTACCGACCTCCCTCTCTCTGACTTCAGCCCATTTGGTAGTGGCCTTGATACCTCTTTCAAGATATTCAAAGCCAAAACCCATGAACTCGTCTGAGTCTTTGTAGTCATAAATTATTTTGTCTGAGGCATCTTCAAGGGCAGCCTTCACAGCCGAGCTGACCTTCTACTGCAGGACGTCATCTTTGGCCTTTAGGGCTTTGGCGTGATCTTTGACGAGTAGAGAGATGTCTTTCTCTAAGCCCTTGACCTTATTTTCAGAGTTCTGCAGCTCCGACTTCAGACGGTCGACCTCAGCATTCAGGGCACTCTCAACCTTCTCGACCTCTTGCCCTTTCTGGATAAGGGGCAATTTCCTCATAGCCCAGTTCGATAGTTGATACATAGCAGTCACTCCCTGCACATTTAATGAAGAGTTTAAGTGGGAGAAAAGTCAGATGTTGTACTTATAAAATTTTGACGAAGGAACAAATCATACCTGGACGGCTCTGTGAAGGCCGAACTCAACCAGCAGGGGGTGTCCATAGCTCTGTAGAAGCGCTTGTCAGCCTCGGTCATTACAGAGCCGATTGCGTCCATGGCCTGCCTGCTGTGGCCAACCACACTATCAGTTAACTTAAGCTAATCCAGACGAGCCGTCAGGATGTCGGTCGAAGAAATTGGAAGTGCAGCATCTGAGGCCTTCTTTTGCCTCAAGGTCAGCCTCTGATCCTCAGAGGCATGGGCCTCTGGGGCCCTCTTCTTTGAGGCATGAGATTTGGATGTAGAGGGAGCTGGTGGAGGAGCGTTCAGACCAGCCTTTTTGGCAAGCCTCGCCAAGCTCGGAGCAGCCATCTCCCACAGTTCGTCTGGGATGCCCTGTGGTCGCTCTGTAAAAGTTAAAAGATATGGGTCCGAGATCAGATATAAATAAGTTCAGAGTTTAGACTTAAAATAATAATTCTTACCAAAATCAACAAGGGGACTTCCACCAAGGCTCGTCCCCGAGAGATACTGGGGGGTCAGCAAATGTTCGAACTTAACAAACAAATCATGTGCCCCTTGGGCTTGCAGGGCCTTCACCTTCTACATATTCTGAAGACTTGGACCAGGATCGGCCCTGGCAGACATGGAGACCTTGCCCCATTTGAGGGGTATCCTCGGCTCAAGTGTGGAAGAAGGAACACATGGGCCAAATTCCCATGGCCCTGAGGCGAAAAAATAGCGGGGCTTCCAGTTATGATTTGAGGTCTGAGTCACCTGGAGCATTTTCTTTTCAGGCCTCCGAGCCACAAAATGATAGTAGCTCGGATGGTTTTTGGCCGAGGTTGGGACATAACAACCAACGAAAACCTGAACTGGGAGGTCAGAGTGGTGGACTGCCCTCCATAGAATAATGGCCCCTATGATGACTCTCCAGGCATTGGGAGATAGCTGTGAGGGGGCCAAGTTGATGTAAGAGAGAATGGATTTGATGATGGGATGAATGGGTAGGCGAAACCCTAACTTGAACATCTACTCGTACAGGCATATTTACCCATCTCATCCGTGATAGGCCCTCTCTTCCCTCAGAGGTCTCCTTAATTTGATGGAAGGACTGATGGAGTACAAATATCTGAAGCATAAAAGATCCACTTCACTTACAGTGCTCTCGAACTCGACTATCTCAGAGATGTCGACATCACTTTCAGCTTCTTCATCATCATCAAGCTCAATGTCGGTCGGAGCAGATGTAGATGGGTTACTAGGGAATCTCTGAGCAAACTCTGCCCCTGTGACGGCCGACAGGGGGATGGCATTAAGAATGGGTGGCACAGCCACACTCGGCTCAAGCACTTCAACCTATGAAGAAGAGGCTGAGGTGCTGGAGCCATTATGGGATGAATCTTGGCTGGATACCTCGGCCTGATCATGCCGAGGTGTGAAATCGATAGCTTCCTGGAAAGAGTCCACTGACATGGGGTCTGAGGTAGAAGCTTCAGACTCAGACATAGGTGTTGGATCAGCAGGCACCCCTGTATGATAGAAGTTCTCTGGGGGGTTAGGATATATCACCCTCAGAGGTGGTGGAAACAAGGGTCTAATGGGAAACTCTTGTGACTTACGAGCTTCCTCCTGAGCTCTCTCTATTTGCCTAATCTTTTCTAGGGTCTTCTCTCTGAGAGAGGGGAAATCCTCAAGAAGCTGGTATAAAGGTCTGAGCATCATAGGACGACCCTAAACTTAGGAAAAACTACTAAAACTACAAACATGATTGACTTATAAAATAAAGGAGTTTAAAGATCAAACTTGCAAGTTTAAAGCAAACCCAGTTCGCCTGAGACAATGGTGCTTGCCAGAAAACTTAAAAACTCGCCGAGAAATGCAAACCAAATACCAGAAACAAAGGAAATGGAAAGGAAGAAGTACCTAGAAATGAATCGATGAATGAAATGAAGAAAACTCGCAAGAAAATCGACAAAGGCTTCGGCAGAAGAGCGTTGAGTAGAGAAGCTTTGGAGAGAGAGAAATCGCAAGAATAGTTTGTGCGCATGAATGAAATGGAGAAGAAAGAGAAAAAGAAGGGTTCAAACCCTTAAGTACATGGGTACGTTTCCCAAGGCCCATCATTGCCTTGGGAACCCCAAAGGACAGCACACGCCATCCAAGTAAGTACGTTCTAGCGTGGATAGGTGTCATGCCGGTACTAGCTTGGGACGGACAGTCCTCGGAGGTTTAGTAATCTCCTAGCCACTTGCTCTCGCATATGACTAAGGGCTGGGGGGTGATTGATAAGCCCCAAGTGTAACCTCGGCCTAGAGACACCAACCTCGGCCGAGATGATGGCCGAGATATTGATCGACTCTAGATAAGCCATGAGCCCAAGATATCATCCCTCGGCCAGACCAGGGTCGGCCCAGGACGACACTATCACCTACATTTCCAATGGACACCGCGCGCATCACGGGCATCAGCAGCACTCTCGTACACCTGGGTATGGCAACATCGGCCGAGTTCAAGCCGAGGTGGCAAGAAGCCTTAGTAACCTTCAACATGGAACTAGTCCAACCTCGGCTTGGGCCGAGGTGACAATAAGCCTTAGTAATCTCCATGGAATGTCCAACCTCGGCTGAGGCCGACCCCAGCATAATGTCTCGGCTAAGATCAGGCCAAGACTCCCTATAACACATCTCGGATTAAACGGACATCAAGCCTTTACAGCTCGGCCTCTCCCAGGCCGAGGTCATCCACTAATATGGCGGTCGAGCATCTGTTGACATTTGGACAAGGACACATGGGCACAAATCAGTTGTAACAAGATTATTCTCCACACGTGGGGAGAATATTTCATCATCATTCTTTACATGTGACAGTGACAGTGACAGATGGCATTCCCACATTGGTGAGGCTACCACACACATGCTCATTACATGCATGGGGGGTACATTACACCCCCTTGGTACTATATATAGGGGTCACCCCTACCTTGCAAAAGGATCCCAGTTATTCAACCCTAGCAAAAACTTTGTCTAAATATACAGTAGAGAGAGAAAGCTTGAGAGATTGTATCCATGGCCATTAGTGCCTTCATTCAGTGATATTACTCACACACTCACAGTGGACGTAGGCCAGATTGGCTGAACCACTTATATACCGGTGTATTCTCCTCTTCTCCTTACCTCTTTCTGTTATCTCTATATAACTGTGCTGCCATTTTTATTCTTATATTGAGCTTGGAAACACCTTATCTGGTGGTGCTGATTCCGGCATCATCACTCGCCTTGGCAAAAAGGCTATTGGCTAACTTTGAGGAAGTCAACATTCAGCAGTTTCCCAGAGGACAGAACAACCATGCTGACGCCCTAGCAGCCCCGAGTTCAGCAATCGATTCCGACTTAAAAATAAAAATCCCCATCGATTTCCTCGCTCATCCAAGCATTAACCGTAACAACGAGCTACCAAGCGTGAAATAGATGCTCCAAATTGAGTCAGCACCCAGCTGGATTGACCCTTTAAGGGACTATTTGAAGGATGATGCACTTCTCGATGATAAGAAGACCGCTCACCAGATAAGTGTCAAAGTTGCTCGCTTTCACTTATCTCCTGAGGGTAATCTATATAAGAAATCATTTTTCGGTCCCTACCTTCAATGTATTCACCCGAAGGATGTCGAACAAATCCAACATGAACTCTACCAGGGAATTTAAGGAGGCCATGTTGGTGGAAGATCATTGGCTTTCTGAGCAATAAAGGAAGGCTATTAGTGGCCATATATGCAAAGAGACTCTGTGGTATATTTTCACAAATGCGAAAACTGCCAACTTCATGCCCCCATGGTCCATCAACTCGTCAGTGATCTAAAATCACTTTCCAACCCATGTCCATTCGCCCAATGGGGAATGGACATCATAGGTACTTTTCCCACCGCTGTCGAAAATTGCAAGTATCTATTGGTCGCAACTGACTATTTCACCAAATGGATAGAGGTGGAGCCACTAGAGAACATCCGAGACGCGAATATGATAAGATTCATATGGAAAAATATAATCACCCACTTCGGGATCCCTAGGACCATCATCATTGACAATGGAATGCAGTTCGTGAGCGATTCCTTTCAGAATTTCTGTAATGACCACGGAATCAGACACCATTTTAGCTCGGCGGCCTATCCTCAAAGTAATGGCCAAGCCGAGGCTTCCAATAAAATGATGATCGATGGGATAAAGAAATGATTAGAACGAGCCAAAGGCGCATGGGTGAATGAACTATCGCATATTCTGTGGGCCTACCGTACCACCCCACGTCGAGCAACGGGGGAAACCCCATTCTCACTGACGTATGGAATGGAAGCAGTCATCCCATTGGAAGCATGCTTACCCACTATGAGGTCCACTCTTGTCCACCAAGGCCAGAATGATGCAGCATTGCTCGTTGAGCTCGACCTAGCAGACGAACACTGAGATCTGACCTTAGTAAAACTAGCTAGCTATCAGCAACAGCTCGCAAAACATTACAATGAGAAGGTTAATCCAAGGGCATTCTGAGTTGGAGACTACGTCCTAAGGAAAGTCTTGGGTAGTGCAGTAAAACCATCAGATGGCAAGTTAGGGCCAAACTGGGAAGGACCATTCAAGATAACAAGAGATGATTTTCAAGGAGCCTATCACTTAGAAACGCTGGAGGGCAGAGAGATACCTCGAGCATGGAATGCAACCAATCTTAAGAAATTATATTTTTAGATTCTTCTTTTGCGTTGTACTTATGAGAATGGAAGATCATTTCCTTATCATTAATAAAATTTATTTATCATTTGCATTCTATGAAGTGTCAGTTAACTAGTATACGAACTTCATAACTCACACACCCTTTCCAAGTGACAGGTACATTAATTATTACGCTATAGCAGGGAAATCACCCTCCTTCGATTTTCGTTATGAAACACGAAAAACCTCTTAGCATTGCCCCTGGCAATATATGAAGCCCTACAGGGGATCCTTAGGAAATATGACTAGTTCAAAATTGGTCGTCAAACAATGTTTGGTTAATAAAATACTGATTGGATGAAGCATCCAACACCAGCTATGTCCTCGCCAATTGCCACACTTAGGCCTAAGGGAGTGTGACGACACGACCTAAAAGGTAAAGTGGGTGGAAAATAGTATATTATAAGCATAATGGACTGGAGGGACACTTACTCTATAGTACAAACTTACAAATCTAGTCGGCCAAGAAAGGCCCAAGGTTATTAAGCAGAATCTAATAGATGCGGAAAATATAAAACACTTGTTGAGTCGGCAAATTCGCCCAGAACATAAACTTTATATTATTTCATCACATTTACAACAAATACAATCCATGTTTAGTCGGCGAGCTCGCCCAAAACATAAACATTATATTACTTCATTACAAAATATACAAAGTTACTACTGATAAATCTTAATGAGGGTGAGACCTCTGAACAAGGTAGTCAGCTACTTGCGCTCTTCGACCATCTTCGGGATGGGGAACTACCTCCTCCTCAACTTCATTTGCATCTAACTCCAATAGCTACCGAGGGATGGCATCAATAGGGATCCACTGATCATTTCTTCAGAAGGGAGTATACAGTAGAGTAGAAGGAGAGATCTCGTGACGATATCAAAACATTGATTTCCTTGGGACTTGCAGCTCCTTCAGGGCACTCAACCATCCCCTGATGAAGGCGAGCTCTTCAAACTCTGTTAGCCTCATTGGAGCATCTAGCCAACCTTGGTCATAACCATCGGCCCATACTCGCCGAGGTCCTCTCTTAAATAAATGCATCAGCCGAGTAACGTCCCTTTGAAGCCCAGCAATAATCCCATACGCTCGTTAGACATCACCCCGGAGCTCTTCCATTTCCCTAACTGAACCTCTTGCGTTTGTACTAGCTCGCGGAACCGTCGACGGGGTAGAGCCTCGCAGCACCGGAGGAACATCGCTCGGACCAGTTCCATCTCGCGTTGAAGAGGAACCTCGTAATACTGTAGGAGTGATGCTCGGCACATGCTCCCTAAGTCGCGAGACCTCTCTCCTCAAAGCTTCATTCTCTTGCTGAAGAATTTCCCCAACCTGGTTGATCTAAGAGGCATCTAGAAGCTTTGCTCTCAGTGTATTCACCTCTTCTTGGACTGAGGCACCAACTTCCTCCATCTCTTGGAGCCTGTCTTTCAGTTTAACGACGAGCTCAGTCTGCTTTATGAAACGCTTGTTCCTCAATCGAATTGATTTGTAAATACTCATAAAGGTATGACGAACTTCAGAACTTACATCAGGACCAAGCATTCTTCCCAATTGAGAAGTGGATGGTATATAATCATCAACATCAATCAACTATAAGCAATAAAATAGAATTATTCAGTACACTAAAGTAAAAAGTCTTCTCATTTCATTCGTATGAAAAAGATCAAGGTACATTGAAGAAATAGAAAGGGGAATTACAAACAAAAATATAATAGTAACCCTAAGTGTAAATTAACTGGCGACCTCGGGTTACTCAGAAGAGGCTGGCTGCTTCCCCTTATCAGCAGCATTAGGGGCATCACCCTCAGCAGGGACAACATCTACCGCCCGAGCAGGAAGGGCAGCAGCAAAAATTGACTGAGGAGCTTCATCCACGACTGGCTTTGTGCCTGGGTCATGCTCATCAAACAGAGGAAAAGCTATATCCACACCAGCAGCCAGAAGGGCCTTGTTCCAACCCTTCTTGAAGTTTAGATGACTGATATAGCCTATCTGAACCTCAGCATCTTCGTATGCAGGGGCCCACTCCGAGTTATATGAGTCTTCCTTGGCAGTGGCTGCCTCAAACTCCTTCTTCTTCAGCTCCTCAGTCAGCACTTTATTCTCCTCCACTACTGCCAGTTTTCTCGAATGGACCAAATTATAGGCCTGTCGCAGTTCATTCAGCTATTTGACCACTGCCTCCTTCTCTTGATTGGCATCAGTAAGAGCCAGGATGGAAGAAGCCCGAGCAGTGTCAACGGCCTTCAAACCAGCCTCGAGCTCTATACCCTTCAACCTCAAGGTAGTATTCTGCTTCTCCAGCTTGCCGTTCTTGTTCAGCAACTCATCCAGAGAGCAATAGAGCACGACAAAGTCGGTTACAAACTGTAAATGGAAGAAGATATTAGAAGAATGAAATACTAGAATTTATCAAATGGTAGAAAAGAAAAATGGTCTTCCCAAGGCTAGCCTCTGACTAGCTTGCAAGGCTAACTGATCGGACCCTATTGCCCTTTTCCGATCTGAAGGAAGGACTGCCCTCTCAAGCAGCGTAGGGGCTAGTTGAGGGGAAATGGCAACTGATGCCCCCTCTGGCAGTGCAGACACATGAACTAAGTCCTACCCAGCCTCTGTCCTCGTCTCCATCTTTCTCCTCTCCTCTTCTTTTTCTTTCTCTTTCTCTATCCTCCTCCTCTCCTCGACCTTCTTCTTCTCTTCAATCTTCTTCTTCTCTTCTTCCCTCTTCTTCTCTCTCTTTCACCTACTCTTCATATTTTCTCTTCTTCTCCTGCTCCTGAGCAGAAGACCGATAACCAGTAGCAACCGCCCTAATGCTAGACTTATGCTTCTTCGTCCTCTGAGCGAGACGTACATGATCATCATCATTATCATCTCAGATCAAATTTTTCCCTGGATTAACCATTTCCTCGCTAGAGCTGTTGGACGTGCTCGAAGGTTCTTGGGCTTCAGAAACCTCTTCTGAATCAGAAGAACTGCCACCACTGGAGCTTCCCTCGCCAAAATTGCCTTCAACACCGCCTATAGTATCACTCTTAGAACTGCTCTCCTCCTCATCTAACTGAATGGGATCGACAACAGTCTCTTCAGAGGTATCAAAATTGGGAATGCTATTTACCAGCCTCGCTATAAATCTAGAACCAACATTTTTATACTCGCACAAGAAAGCAACAGACCGGGGATGCTCACCATCAGCTAGGGGCTCCCTGATATTTCAAGCTTTGACCAACTCAGAAAGACGAACCTCGCTGAGAGCAGGTTCCAAGTTCTTCGACCTCGCTGAAGAAAAAATAGGAAAGAATCAGAAATATCACACATTAATAAAGAAATTGAAAGAACACAGCAAAGACTACATATATACTCTGCCCCATAAAAGGGAACAACAAACCTATCAGACCTCGACCCCTCAGTCTGGGGGGAGAACTGCCAATTTCTAGCAAGAAAGCCATTTTGGAAGTAATCCTTGTGGGAATCAGGTAGGTTTACTACCAATACCCTGTCAGGACTCCTCGCTTTAAGATAGAGAACACCAGAGCTAGTTTGAGAAAAGGAGTAGCAAAAACAGACTTCGGCGAGCCCCAATTTGGTGCCATAAAGTTGATTTATTCTATGGATTCCATTGATTATCTTCCACACATTGGGCGAACACTGTGCAGGAACAATGTTGAAATAACCAAAGAAATGCAATAATAAATCATTTGAAGGAAAAGTAAGCCCCCTTGAGAAAGTTGCTAGACATGAATCCAATGGGCACCCTCTGTCTCTCTAACATTTTTAGGGAGAGAGGTGCACTCAATCTCTACCCACTCTGGGATATTGTAAAATTTCCTAAACTCGGATACTGATCTATTCCTTATCTTCATCATTTGCAAACCCTAAACTACAAATTCAAAGAAAGCACAGAGAAAAAGCAAAAGAGACTTACGAGATGAGAGCTTGACTTGGACAATGTAAGAACACAAGTCCAAATGAAGAGGGAGATGGAAAGCAAGGAAAATGAAGATCTGGAGAAGAGGGCACAAATTGCTAAAACTCACAGAAGATAGAAGAACACTGAGAAGCTTGAAATGGAAAATGTGAAACGTTGCCCAAAAAAGACTTTTAAATGTTGCTAATCATCGCGTACAAGACCCGAAGTAACTGCCGCCTAATCCAGTCCTCAAACTTTGGGAAGAGTTGCACGATGTACAAAGGTGACATTATGAAAAATCATTTAAATTTATTGAGCCCAAATTGTGGCCCAACAAACTTAGGGGAAATTGTGGGTACACGGATTTAGAATGACGGGCTTGGACAAGTAGCCCAATTGAAGCGGCCCAAAGTCCAAACCCTCCATATCTTAACATTAGTTCAGTTATGACTCAGTCTTCTCCCATGATCTCGTAAAGAGGTGTTCCAGGAAAAGATGGAAAATGTGGGGGAGTCCAATACTCCCACTCTCGAAAAATAAACATGTATATGATAAACCCTAGGTCTGGGGCATAAGACACACTGTATTCTCTGTAAACACTCCCTGGAGTATATAGAAATAATATTGGCTGCACTACCGTGGATGTAAGCATTCTTACTGAACCACGTACATCTCCTGTTGTGTGATTGGCATTTTATGTTTCTTATTGTACTTGGTGATTGCGCTCCTCTTATCTATTTGTGTTGAAAAATAATTGTCACCACACCTCCAAACTTCTTTATGATAATATCCTATAGTTTAAAGTGGATGGTGCTGAAGAGAAGGGGAAGGTAAGTTGTGTGAAGATGGGGAGCCTGACTTTTTAGTTATCAAAGGGCACCATGAAAGGCTTTTCAATGCTAATCATCAAAGAGAGCTGTTGGGAAACAACCAAGTTTTGGTTACAAATTTTAGTAACTTACAAATAAATAAAATAAAGCTTCCAAATACCTTTGAGAAATCAACTTCTCAAAAATATCAAGGAGGGTCTCCTAAACTAGCTGGAGGCCAGTCTTTTGTAGAAGAGAGTGGAGAGGAGGATGTTAAACATCTATAAAAAATGGAAAAAAAATAGAAGCAATATCAATTAAGAAAAGTCTTAGAAGAATAAGTAAACAATCTATTATAAAAGAAGATATATAATTATTCAGTGAAGATAATCTAGCAGAAGTTTAAATTCTTAATATTTTTTCTCTAGATCAAATGAAGACTAGGGGATCCTTGTTTAGGATCCCTCCTCACCAATGAGCATCATATCTTGGTATTTTCAAGGTATCGATAATCCATTGACAATTCAAGCTCTTTAGAACCTTTGTGTTTTAAATGACTTAGCATTAATTTTCCTTATAGAGACTAAAGCAGTGTCAGAGAGAATATACTTTATTAAGAATCTCACTAAGTTTGACAATGTGATTTATGTTAAGCCAATGGGTCTCTCGGGGGGGTACTAGTTTAATGTGGGGAAAATCAGTTAGTCTGCAAATTCTTGAAAGCTCAAAAGATTTTATTGATGTGCTCATTAAAGATTGGAAGGGTATTAGTGGGAGGGTTAGGGTAACTTTTGTGTATGGTAATCCAAAGTTTGAATTTATAAGAGCTCAATGGGATAAGTTGGTGGCTTCTCAGTTGCATCCCCCCTCCCTTGGATGTGCTTAGGGGATTTCAATGATATTTCGGCTCAAGAAGACAAGGTAAGGTGGAGAAGGCATACAGGGAGATTGATTTCTTTAGAGATATGGTGAATCGTTGTTATCTTTTTGAACTTCACTCAAAAGGTTGTAGTTTAACTGGGAATAATAAGAGGGGTTGTGATGATAATGTGGGGGTGAAGATAGATATAGTCTTTATTAATGCAGATTGGGCTATAATTTTTCTAGAAAGAAGGGTAGTGGCCTATCCTTCCCTAGGATCTGATCATAGCCCAATTTTTATGGATAATGCCCCCCCCCCCCCCCAACCCCCTCACATGAAGATTTTCAATATTGAGGTTTTTTTACTTGAAGAGGATGAATCCCATTCTATTATGAAGAGAGAATGGAGGAAGGATGCAGTAGGCTCTGATTTGTTCTCCCTTATTTCTAAGACTTTTAGATCTAAGTTAGACCTTATCAGGTGGAGTTCAAAAAAGTCTGGGAATGATAGAGTGGAAATAAAAAAGCTTCAGGGTAGGCTTTTTGATCTACAATCATATGCTAGATAAGAGTATGACAATGGGGTTGTTAGATGAATTACCAATAATATTAAAGCTCTATGGGTTAGGGAAGAAAAGTATTGGGTTGTCAGATCTAGAGTTAATTGGCTAAATTGGAGGGATAAAAAATACAAAGTATTTTCATGCCACCACAATTCAAATGAGGCAGATGAACCAAATTGTCAGACTCAAAGATAATCATGGGGTTTAGGCGGAGAGGGGGGGGGGGGGGCAAAACTAGAAAATCTTGCTAACTATTTTTTCAAAGATCTTTACTCTTCTTTAGGTAGTTTGGATTGTTCTCATGTTACTTCTCTTATTCCACCGCTGGTGACAGGGGAGATGAATGATGCTTTAAATGCGTGTATATCTTTAGAAGAGTTAAAACGGGTTGTTTTGGGGTTAGGTCCTTCAAAATCCCTTGGTCCTGATGGGATACCAAGGTTTTTCTATCAATATTTTTGGGATGAAATCAAATGGGATTTCTTGAAAGTAATTAAGTATTTTTTAAATTATGGGCACATTCTCAAACAAATTAATATTACAAATGTGGTTTTAGTCCCTAAGAACCCTAAACCTGAACATCTCTCCTTTTTTAGACCTATTTGCCTTATCAATTTTTCCCAAAAATTATCTAAAAAATTATTGCCTCTAGACTTAAACCTTTCATAGGTATGCTAATTGAGCCACACCAAAGTGCTTTTCTTCTTGGGAGGTTAACTCAAGATAATATCATTGTAGCCCAGCAAGTGTTTTCTTTTCTGAGGAGAAAAAAAAGGGAAAGACTTTGATTGTGCTATGAAATTAGATATGAACAAGGCATATGATAGGGTAGAATGGGGTTTTCTCTGAGAGTCCCTTTTGGCCTTTGGTTTCAACTCTCATTGGGTGGGGGTGGTTATGAATTGTGTTTCATCGATTTCTTTTAGGATCTTGGTCAATGGGTACAATCATAATGCTTCTTTTTCTCCCTTTAGAGGGATAAGATAAGGGGATCATATCTCTCCTTACTTGTTTATCATAATGGCTAATAGTCTATCCCTTCTGATTAATAAGGCCGTGGATGGCATGCTCTTAGAGGATTTAAAATCAAGCCTAGCAGTCCTCTTATCTCAAATATGTTATTTGTTGATGATTCTTTATTTTACTTTAGAGGGGAGGTGGAGGAAAGTGTGGAACTTCTTGGCTGCCTTATATCCTATTGTGAGGTATTTGGGCAACAAATTAATTTGGCAAAATCTGGCCTTGTGTGTAGTAAGAACATTCCACCCCACCTAAAGGAGTCAATCTCCCTTTCTCTTAATGTACCCCTCTTGGACAACGTAGAGAAGTACATAGGGCTCCTTTCTGAGTGGGGTGGGTAAAAGTAGGAGACTCTGGCTTGGCATAAGGAGAAAGTGGTTAAAAAAGTGGAGGGGTGGAAGGAGAATTTTGCTAGTCTAGATGGGAAGGAGTTGCTCATCAAGGCTATCCCCTAAGCCTCTCAATCCTATGCTATGTATATTTTTCATTTTCCTATTGGGTTTTGCTTTGATTTTTATTCTAGGATTACTAATTTTTAGTCGAAGTGTAGTCAGGATAGGAAGGGGATCCATTAGAAGGCCTGGGAGTCTACACCTAAAGATACGTTGGCTGGGGGTTTGGGTTTCAGGGATTTCCATAAACCGAATCAATCCTTGTTGGTTAAGGATGCATGGAGGCTCTTGACTAACCCAGATTCTATTTGGGGTAGGGTTCTTAAGATCCTTTATTTTAATCATTGCTATTTTTGGGAGGTTCCCTACTCTAAGACGGGGTCGTGGATATATAATAGTATTATGTTTGGTTGGGAGCTTCTTAAGGAGCAGGTATGTTGGCAAGTAGGTAATGGGTAGGTTATTAAGGTTTAGGAAGATAAATGGGTGAATGGTAACGTGTTACCTCCCTCTTATTTTCTGGGCGGGTTGTTTTGGTTTTTGACCTTATTGATTTTGCATCTTTCTCTTGGAATTTATCTCTCATTTAAAGTCTTTTCCCTCCAAACCTTGTGTCCACCATTTTGCCTATCCCCCTTATCTCTCCTGAGGATGTGGATGTTATCATTTGGCCTTATACTGTTGATGGGACCCCCTTAGTCTCCACTACCTATTTGGCTTCTACTCCCAGTAAAAGAAAGATCAATACTTCTCCCCAATCTTCTTATACCCCCACCCCTCCTGAGTTATGGAAGATGGTATGGGATATTGAAGGCCCCCCTAAGGTTATTAATTTTTTATGGAAGTGTTTAAATGAGGGTATAGATGTTAATCACTCAATTTGGAAGAGGAAGCTCAAAGATGACCCATTGTCTACCATTTGTGGGAAAGAATGGGAGATGATTGAACATCTTCTTTTTCTCTTTCAAGTGGGTTAAAAGGTTATCGGAGAGGCCCCTCTTTTGGGGCCTTTTTTTTCCCCTATGAATGGGTGGAAGACTAGATTCAGAGATTTTTGGAAAAATTGGGTGAAGCACCTTCAAGGGCTGAGGACCTCAAGATTTTAATGGCATGTAATTGTTGGATGATTTGGAAAACCAGAAATGATGTTGTGTTTAAAAAAAAAATCAAATATCCATATTTCAAAGGTGGTTTCTAAGGCTCTGTCCTTAGCTGTGAACTATAGTAAGAGTTATCGGGTGTTTGGGCCTAATCCTTGTCTAAACCCTCCCTTACCTCCTAGGAGTGTAAGCTATTGGTGTCCTCCCCCCTCTAGGATGGGTTAAAATAAACTGTGATGGTTCCTTCTGGAATGATTCTAAGACAAGAGCTTTTGGTTTTGTGGATCAAAATTTTAGGGGTGAGCTAGTTTTAGGGGATGCCCAGTTTAGACCTATGGCTTCATCTGCTCATGTTATCGAGGCTCAAGCGTTTAGTTTGGTGGCAAAAAGCCTCAAAGAATTATTTTTTGGATAAAGTGATTCTTGAATAAGACTCAAATGTCCTAATCCAAAGCATTCAGAATAAGATTAAGACAAGATGGGAGATTGCAAGAAGTACCAAGCAAGTTAAGTTTCTTACCAACCATTGTAGGGAGCTTTCTCTGTTGCATGTCACGAGGAAAGAAAATTCGGCAGTTGATTGGGTTATTGAGAACTGCTCAACTGAAGATATTCCTCATCAATGGGTCTCTCCCTCCCCCCCATCCTTCCCTGATGGCTCTCCTTAAGCTCGATTTTACTAAAGAAGGTGTAGGGTGAAGAACCGATTTTGGAGATCTGCGTGTTATTTTTTTCTGGTTGTTTAGCAAGGGGTTTATTTTTCCCTCTTTTGTTTTCTTAGGTTTGGTTGTTTTTTCTTTTGTCTATGGGCGGTAGTAGATGATTTTTGTTTTCTTTTTTGCTACGTGTTGGCTTGTTGGTTTGGGCTGTACACATAAGGTCAATACGGGGGTTTGTTTGGCTTTGTTTTTTCTCTCAATCCATTAATACAGTTTAGTATTTGACTAATGATTAAAAAAAATTGTTTGTTGTGTGGTTCTAACAATTTCTTGTAATATGCCCTTTTAATATATAAATGTGCATAGAGTTTTATAGTATTCTTATTACTCGGTGTTAGGTTTATCAATTTCAAACATTACACTTCTTGTATAAACAATTAATGAATTCATGAAATGAATTTGGATTAGAATGAACACAAAGAGATGGATACGACAACTAAAGTGTAATGATTGAAAAAAATATAATGCATGCTGAATAATCATCACTTTTATTATAAAATTTCGCTAATAATATGTAAGGATACTTTGTAGTTTCATATAATTTTATTTTTAGAGCATCATTATGACTATTACAGTATGAATAATCTCATGTAATATATTCATAAAATTAAAATTAAATTTGCACAAAAGAGTGAAATATAATGTGATTGGAATCTAAATATGATTCTTACCATACCAAACGTTATTGAGGATAACCTGATTTCTTAAATTAAGTGAATTTTATTTAATAAAAAAATATTGATGGGTCACTCACTTTATATTTATTGAAATAACTTTTTTTGGCAAGATAGCAAATATCTCTACCAAACTGCAGTGAATCAGCTATATGAATGATTTTGAATAGTTATAATTTTTTTTAAACAATACTGACTTAAAATAGTTCGAATATGCTTTAGTTGGACTCAATATGATTTAGTTGGGACTCAATAGATCCATACAAATGTTATCAACTCGTTCTGTTAAAAATAATGTAATACATTTCTCCTTTTAGTTTCTTCTCCTTCTTACACTAATAAATTATTTTTTCGTCCACTCATTTTAGTAATATTTTTAAACTACTCCCAATTTGGACGTTTAAAGTTGAAGAATACCTCTTTTATATGTTTCGAGTGTACTATTTAGAAATTTTATTTATAAACGCTCACACATCGCGTGAGTTGCATGTTAGTGCTACGCAATATTTAAGCCCAACAAACATAAATAATTATTGATTTTGTCATGTGACATATTGTTTAAATGTCCTCAAACCTTGACTCGATAGGATTTGAATTTTTTTGGAAAAGGAAAAAAAAATATAAAAACAAACGCTTGTCATAGCCTTCCTGATTATATAAAAAAGCATAAGGCACAAGATCCAAAATTATGGCATTATGTGCATTAACATTTTTTTTTAAAATCTGACTTCTTTAAATTAAATCATCTTGCCATTTTTTTAAATATCTAAGCAGAATTCCTACTAGCACTATTTTCCCCTTCTCCTTTCTCGGGGCTAGGTTTATACGATACTTTAAATGAAACCCACGTACATCTTTATGTTCCCAAGTTGAGCAAATCGGACAGTCCACTTAGTTTATTATCCTCTAATTGTTTTAGTTGACTTAAAAAATGTTTAGTTTATTATCCTCTAATTGTTTTAGCTAACAAAAAAAAAATACTATTGGATAACTTTTTTTTATCTTCGGTTCATGCCTTTTGTGAATCATTTCTCTAGAAAAGTCTTCATGGAATCTTAATAAAAACATCAGCTAGCTGGACACTTCGGACTTAATTAAAAGAATGGTATCAGTTAGTACATTTTCAGTATTTTGCATTAAATATTGCAATGAATTTTCAGCTAGATTCTGAATTTGGATTTTAATAAGTGGGCAGGTCTCATCAAATTATAATAGCAATGAGCCACGAATCATGTCACCATATATGTGGAGAATTCGCCCATTGTTTTTTAATTGAGAGGAAGAATGCGTTTAGAATTATGAAATTATTAACGTGGCTCTAAAAGTAAATATTTAAGTAACAGCGAAAAACAAGTAATGCCATATTTTATTTACGAAAGTTGTGAAGGAAAAGAGAAATATTATATATTAGGTGGAAACCCGCGCGATGCGCGGTTAAAATGTAAATTAATGCATAATAAAGACATCGAAGTATGAAATTATAATTAGAAATAAAAGAACAAAAATACAGTGAAATTGATAAAAATTAGTAATCAGTAAACTCCAAGTAGAAATGTATAGAAAGATTACCAATGTTTTACATTGTGATAGGAAATAAAATAGAAATTGGATGAAGTAGAAGAAGTTTTAATAAGCTCATGAAGAATGAGATATTGGAAATGAAGCTAAATCATCCTTTTTTTTCCTTGCGTCCATGTTCCTACAAAGAAATAAAAATATATGTTAAAAAACATTATGAAAGTATTGTATAATAAATGTGAATAGAATTTAAATGGAAAATAAATTGAAAATATCTTGAAGGAAGCTTCCTTTTGGGGTTAATTTCGCTTTCGACATCATTTTTGTGAGAGGAATTGTCATTATCTGTGATAATGATTGGATATTGTGTTGTTGAGACTGAATTTGTTTCCTTTTATGTAAATGAGATATGATTAGAGTAAGAAAAGAAAATAGAATATAAAATTATTAGTGAGTATCTAAAAAATACCTTTTAAATGTTGTGGTTACTCATTGAAGTATTTTCGTATGAAGAATCGTTAAAAATGGTTGACACAGTGAAGTTGTCATAGTCACGTATTAAGTTGTAGTTATTGAGCTTGAGGCGGAATTTGTGAGAGGTGCTGATGATCCTTGTGATTACTAGTGGAAGTGGATCTTTTGGTACCTGTGGAAAATAGTAAATGTATTATGTTTGAAAAAAGAATATGTAAAATGAATGTAGTGATAAAATAGTAAAAATTATTAGGAATAACGTACGCAAACGTCATGATCAATTTTTACAAGCTCTGAACATTAGACATTGATTAAAGATTCCTCTTCTTTATTGAAGAGTACGAATGTGGTGGTAGCTGTTTGGTCATTGACGGAGATTTGAAGTTTTTACCTATTTATGGAGAAGTATATGTTGGTAAAAATTGATGGCTAGAACAGTAAATGAAAATAACTTGTAAGAATATAATACCTCGGAGAAGGAATTAGTTTCTATGTGTTGCGTGTTTCACAGAAGAAAGAAGTCATATAATGTTTAAGTTTCTTGTTGCAGTGATTACATGCTGCATAATACCAGCCACCATGTTCGTTAACACCTGTGATTCTTGTGTTGCAAGTGACATATATAACCTGTGAATTATATAATATTTATATTATAAGTAGATAATGAATGAGAGAAAGGAAATGTATATTTAAAAGGGGATACCTCATTTGGAGAGTCGGAACGAAGGGATAAGATATATTCAATGGATTTAGATTCTCCTTCAATCTGAATTTGTGAATTGTTGCTTCTGGTTGAATCAGTTGTCAGGATGAAATAGCGATTTTCGTTATGAAGTCTGTATATATATCATAAAGATACATCGCTAATATGTCATATGTCAACAAAGACAATGCGAATTTGAAAAAAAAAATAAACAAAATTATAAATCATATGTAAAATTGGGTGTGGGAAAAAGGCATTCTATGTAACCTCAATGGGGACATAAGGTAGGAACATGGGCAGTCAATGGTATGAAGAAAGAGAAAACAGTAATCGAGGTCAAAAATTAAACAGAATGTTGATTGGAAATCTACTTCTTCGCCTGGTTCAACCACTCCGATAAACTTTTCATTAAACTCGATGATGTAGGCGACGAAAGGACTAGCTCGAATAAAAAATTAATATTCAAATCGGAACTGTGGGGTTCATCTCTGGAGAAATTTGAAACATTTTCATGGTGTTTTAAACATCTGTACTAAGAATATGGAATTAAAAAGTCATATCCACGTATAGGGGTAAAAGCTCAATAACTGAACTATATGTTGTCTGCATAATCGTATAAAATCAAGTGCATGAACCGACCTGCCAATGATCACTTAGTAGCTGTTAAATGTAATCGTCACGAAACCTAACGTCTGCTCGTTCACCTGTTTCATCACCTCGTACACTAAAGTTCGTCTAACAAAACCGCCACTTCTTCTTCTTATTCTTGGGGATGGATGTTTTTCATTCTTCTGGTTTTACATTCATTAATTGTCTTAGCTGGATATAGTTAAAGCAGTATAAATTTTATCTTTAGCGAAATAGCTCTTAATAGGGCATATATTTTTTTACTTTTTTTATAATTATGAGTACAATCTCCATTCAAAAGTTATTAACATTTTACTCACAAATTAAATGACAATTTCGAAGTTATGGAAGTGGAAAATTGATTCCATTAAAGGAAAGTAGACATATGGAACAATTATGCAATTAATAAAATCCATATAAATTCACAATATTTACTGAAAAAATAGCAAAAAAATAAACATAAATATCAAACCAAATCATTTTAGAATTTGTTACATGCTCGATTAGCAGCAGCATACTGCTATTTAAATAAAAAATGGTAAATCATTATTAAAATTCTAATAAAATGAGTAACACTCTGACTCTAAGCTCGCTTGCATCATTAAAAGAGTTACAACATAATCAGACGGATCAAATGTAAGAACAAAATTATAAAATTATTTATAAAACAAATGAAATAAAGCAAAAAAAACATGCACATCTTCAGAATTCTTATATATAACCGTAAATAATGCAAATTTAATTAAAATATTGAAAAAGATTATGGTACAATATAAATCAAAAAGGTCTCAAGCCATTCCCCTGATGATGTTGAAAAATTAAAGGTTGGAAAAATCGATGTATCAAATCCGAAGGTTTGGATAGTGATCGGCATCAATGTTGCTAGAATAGTGATTATCGCGAAAACTCAACGAAGTAGATTGAGAGCAAGAAAATTAATGAGAGTAGATTTTGGTGCTTTTATTGAACGCTTTGAGATACCTTTGACTGGGTTTGGGAATACAGATTGGAAAAGGACACATGAGATAACTGGGAAGAATGTTGTAGTGGTGACAACTTTGTTAAAGAATGGTGTTGGAAAGACTATCACGGATGAGTTGGCTTTTGGGATAAATGGAGAGAATGTTCATTACAAAACACCTACACCCCTGCAAATGCCATCTCATATACCTGATGGGTCGTCTAATGGTTCAGCTGTTGCTGTGGAGTCGTAGCTTCCTGACTTTGCTCTTGGTTCGGATACTGTTTGGGGAATCCCAACATCTTTTTTATGGCGTTCTTGGATTATGTCTATCTCATGGTGTTATATTTTCTTTTGGGGTTCTGCGAAATTCGAAAAGCTTAGACGTTATTGGATGGTTTACACATGATCCATCTATTTTACATCGTGTTGGGCATTATCTACTTCAGTTAAACCTGGTGGAACCTAGAAGGGCAATATGTATTATTGTAACTGATGATTTATTTCATCTCTCTCAATTTCCCTAGCAGAAGACTGTATATGTTATTTACAGAGCGACTAAAAATTTATTAGGCTATCAGCTATCAACTATCGAAATATTTGAACTTTTATCAATATATTGCTTCAAATGTGCCTAGCCTATTTCAAAATTGTCACAAAAATCTTATACATGTGTTGAAAAATTTAAGATGCCTGCCTCCTCTCAACGTTTTCATATCAGTTTGATTTGAAGGGAAACAGTGTTGGAGAACAAAAGAAATTGTAAACTTGATGTACCTTAAAAAATGTGTATGGATATGAATTAAATAAGGAGAATTTTATTCTGATAGAGGAAATTCGATATATAATCTGAAAGATGAATGCATTTTAGAAGATGATGCAGTGTTGAATCTTTTGTATTTTGTTGTGATTAAAGGGCTAGTGTAAGCGTTTTGGGAATTTTCCAATTTTAGACAGTGTTAGTTATTGAAAGGAGGTGGAGTCACCTGTGATCCACAAGTGTTTATAAGAAACAACCCGAGGTTCTGAGAATCAGTTCTCTTTTCATTTCTGTGTTATCCTCTTCTTGTTTACAGAGATGAGCAATGGTGACCAAAATTCGCTTGCAAGGACTTCATTTCGTGATCTTTCAAGGATTGTATCATCGAGTGCTAATAGTGTTGCTTCTACTACTTCGGCGATTGCAGAAAGGGACAATGATGGTAACTCTGATGATCAGGTGTGACTTTGATAGACTTTTCATATGTGCTAATAATTGTAATCTCGATATATAGGTATATCTTTTAATGTTTAGATGATAGTTGTCTAGTTACAAACGGAAGGATATTGTACTTAACAATAGTTAGAATAGAACACTGGTTTAATAATAAAACGAGGTCACCATTTCTTATAAATATTTTATGAAACTGCATGCAGCTATTTGGTATTTAATTAGTTATATTGTATTGAAATGTAATTTTTGAGAAAACTGTTGTTAGTCACATTTGAGCAGGTGATGTATATGTAATATTTGTGTATTTGGTGACATTGAAAAGTTATTTTATTTCTTCAAATAATTCGACATGAGGGGAATTGACCTTAGTAGAGAGGCGCATACAACAACGAATAACAAATGACGTGAACCTATGTATTGGATAGTGCAGTAGAGAGAATTTTTTTACTAACTGAATGTAAAAATATTAACTGATGAAAACATAACTGGTAGTGATAAAATACATATGTTATTGTCAATAAAGTCTAACTTGGTCATAAAGTCTTGAATGTATCGAACATCAGGATTTATATAGACTCTGGATGCATTTGTTGATGACAAAGAGAAATCACCTATGGAATAAAAGTGGTATGAATATTAAAATGTATCGTATGAAATCGTGAATATATATAAAGATGATATTATTAAAAATAAATTAGAATTGCCTCTAAATTGTCTCACCGTAGTTGATGTAATGGCTACAATCAAATGGTCAGTGAAATTCTTGCATATCTCTTCAGTTATTAATGACGTTTCTTCGGCCCACAAATTCACGGAAATCCTTTCCCCACTGTATACTAGGGTATGTGGGTAAGGGAAAATGAACATTATATATTGAAAATGAATGAAGTTAATAATGGGAAAGTAAGAAGGAAGGATCTTTGATTTTCAAGCTTCAAAACCTTTTTCTTTACTATGGATCCCTTAGCCAGTTGATCCTCAATAGGTGATATAGAAATCAAAAGGCCGAACACATTTAATGAAATAAAAAGTAAATATATATATATATATATATATATATATATATATATATATATATATAAATAGAATTCAATGATTATTGTTAATTCTATAATGAGTAATGAATATAAAATACATGTGATATATGTGTCATTGCCCAATTTAGATCTCAAATCATCAAATTCCAGAAATTGGAAGTGATATTTTGGAAGAATGAAATTGTCACCTTTAGAATGTATAAATCTTGAAGATGGAACGAATTCAATGATTAGATTGTGGGAGGAGACCCTATAGATATGCTTGGTATCCATGACTCTGAAATTGGTTATTGTGTAGACTTTTCCAACGTCCAGTGAATTGACGAATTTGGCAAATAAGTATTTACGCAATACTTCATGTATCGAATCACCCTGTGCAAGTAAAAAAATATATATAAAGAAACGATAAATAGTAATTAAAATGAGGATATTTTGAGCGACAAAACAGTAATAAAAACTTTAATGTCTAAATGATGTACCTGGTCATCAACTAAGAGAAAGTCATCAGATATTTTTGGGTTATCGCCAGTTCGAGTCTTGGATTCCCATTTTCAAACGACACGTACAAAGATGGTCCAATCATCCCTGCCTAGTTAAAGATCTTCAAGTCTTGTCACTTCTTTCATGGTCCTGAATTGTATTATTAGAAAACATGTATTGGTTAAATGAATTAAGGGAGTGGAATTATAAGTAAAAGGATTAACAATATTAAAGAAAAAATTGAATTACACAAATATACCTATAGATATAGATGATGAACCTCATCGTACACAACATTTTTTGTCAAATGTCTATTAATTTGGCAATCATTATTTATGAATAATTTTAGACCGCTGCTTGAAGTTACTCTAGATATAGCGACATACAGTTGACCGTGACTGAAAACAGTCTTTGGTAAGTATATTGAGACTTGATCGAGAGTTTGCCCTTGGCTTTTGTTGATTGTCATAGAGAAAGGAAGCCGAACTAGAAATTGGCGTCTTCTCAGAATAAACGGCCATTTGGAGTCCGTTGTAGACATAATTATTCATGGAATGAATACTTTTACACCTATATTAGATCCTGTGATAATTATAGCCTCTATGACCAATGGAGATAATTGTGTAATGATCAATCTTATGCCATTGCAAAGGCCGACACTTTTGTTTATGTTTCTCATTAGCATAATAGGTGAACCTATCTTCAGCTCTAAGATATGGCCTGGGAGTCCAACATACTTCAAGCTATTTAAAAATTCAACAGGAAAAAGCAAATCTTGGTCACGAATGTCCGCAGTAGCCTTAGATATTGAGTCTGAGCTGAAATAAGTTATCGCATCTCCGGGAATGACATTTAGTACGTAAGCATTGATGGTGTCAACCATATGGTTTGTTGGAGTTAGAATAGCTCGACCCTTAATGTAATCTGGATCATTGTATCTCCTAACTAAATCGGGGTATGAACTTGAAACAATATCAACAATTGGGTTATCGAAATGGGGTATAAGGTTGGAATTTAGGATTTTTACCCATGATGGATATTCGTCATCTCCAAGTGATTCTGTGTGTAGTTTCCCCTCACCTAGTGCTAGGACCCAATCTCTAAATGAAGTTAAATCTTGTATCCGCATGTTCTTCGATAGGTTGAATACATGGAACAAACTTTAATGCTTTGATTTGTTAATTGATACCTTTACAATTTCTTCTCTGCTTCCCTTATGAACAACAGGTAGGGTTTGATGAAAATCTCCGCAGAAAAGAATTATAATTCTGCCAAAAGGCTTTTCAAAAGATTTTTCGTCATTGAATCGCATTATGTCTCTTAATGTTCTATCAACAGATTCAAAACAATGATGGTGGTTCATAGGAGCCTCATCCCAAATAATTAGGCTTGTTTTCCGAATAAGCTCTGCAAGATGAGTCCGTTGATGAATATCGCATGTTGAAATGGTGTGAATATCAATGGGAATCTTAAATATTGAATGAGAAGTTCTTCCATCGGGTAGCAACAATGATGCGATTCCTGAAGATGCAACTGTGAGAACAACTTTTGTCTCTGAACGCAAGCCTGCAAGAATTATTTTGTACAAAAATGTTTTATCCATGCCACCTGCCCCATTTACGAAATAAAAGCTTAATTTATTTTCATTGACGGATAGTATAACATGATTATAGACATCCAATTGTTCATCATTCATTGCATTGAACATGTTAGTATGATCTCATGCCAAAAAATCTGCATCATTCGAAAGTTCCTCTCTTAAGAGCCCATTATCCCTTTCTCGAATCATTGTAGCATCCGAAAGTGGCATCGACGAGAAATATTCTAGGCTTTTACCATTTTTGTTTAAAATATGCTCAATTTCATGAAGGGAATAATTCTAAAATTGATTTTTACTAAGAATAATATCAGGTAGGCATAAAAGTTTTCTTTGGCGATGAAGCAAATCTTCTGATAGAATCTCCCAATTGTCGTCCCAAAGTCTTTTTGGATAAGCAACTTCGTAAAAAAGAAGCATTACAGCAAATAGGTCATGCAATTGATTACCCATAGCCCATTGTGAAGCCTGGTCTAGAGCGTCGTGCCATTCTTTGTCATCTTCTAATAGGCCAAGAGCATAATATGTTTCTTTGCATGTTAAATAAATAATACCATTAACCGTCTTCACCTCATCGTAATTTCTTGCTCTGTGAACAACGTTTAGGAGCACACGAAGGTAAAATCTCTCACCAGATTTTGGATGAGCATAAACTATATGACCTAGGCATGTGCCTAAATTTTTCCTTCTAAACCATTCCTTTGCCGTTGAGTCCCAAACCCATTTTGAAGGAAATTCAGCATAGGTTAACTCCCTTGCATCCTCGTGGATGCAATTTGTGGCCATCCATTGTGTAAACATAGTATTCAGATTGTCAGAATCTTTAAAAGTGATAACCTTCTCGTCCGGCAAATGGAAACTCAATCTCTCAATGCCGATGCTTCGATATTATATATAAAATTGATTAATTCTCCAGCAAGCTTCACATGCGGATAAGTAATGATAGTTGAGGAATGTTTTAATTTCATCAAGCTCTAAGATTTCATTGTTACAATCATCATGATTACGGACAATTGATTGCGTGATCTCCATTGTGGTTATGTCTGGTCCTTTATTTATGTACTTGAAAAGATACTTAATTTCCCTTGATTTATTACACCACTCCACATTTATGTGAGCTTGGTATTTAATGACTAGGCCAATATTTTGGGGAAAAACGAATCTGTTATCAAGTCTGATTCCCATATTTTCTACAAATCTCCCGTCGTCTCTCCGTTAATAAATTGGGAATCCATTATCAGCAAATTTGGTCATGGTTGAGAATTTTTGGGGGAATTTTTTAGAGAAACATTCGTCTGCTATACAAGGAGAACGGGGATTTACGTGGCCGCAGGGCCCATGCATCGTTAATTAGGAAAAAGATGCGTAGCAACTGGGTCGCTAATACAATCAGGAAGCTCAGCTAAAATAATCTTATCAATATCATCTGATGTTGGTTGTTTTTCATCCGCATGTAGGAATAGAAGTATGTGGGCATGTGGCAATCCCCTTTTTTGGAATTCAATTGTGTAGATAGTTGTCATAAAATATAAACGTTGTTATAGATACTGACATATTATAAAAGGTTAGAAAATGAAATAATATGATTTGTAATTTCGAATCATTAATTATTAAATATGAGATACGTACCTGCCATTACTTTCCCAAAGTGTTTTCCTTTAACTAAATACTTCATTAGAGCATCAAGTTTTATTTGAAAAACTCGTGTGATAATATATGGCATATCCTTAGGCTTTTGTCCAGGAATCATTTCAAGAAACTTTGTGATTTCGGGCCATTTAGGATTAGTTGTGAAGGTGACAAACATATCTAGATTACCAAAGAATCTACAAATAACCATTGCATCTTGGAAATTTTGAGCCATATAACGTGGACCCCCCGTGAAACTTGATGGGAGGAAAATTCCTATAGAAGAAGGCATTGAATCTCCTTCAAGAACAACATCTTTCAATCCTTTATATAGCTCAACCCTTAATTGTGATTGGTTGGTTCTAATCCACCTCGACCTTTCTTTTTCAATGCATGTATATGCATCGACAACATATTGTTGAAAAATTCTTCCGGAGTGCAAAACGGTGGGAGCTTCATTTGTTCTTTGATGCAAACGGTATTCGTAATATTCTCTCATAGTTAAGCAATTTAATTTAGTCTTACGTTTCCCATTATTTGTTCTATAAGTTATACCCAGTTGGTAACCATCTTCACCATATGGGAATAAAAATGGGTATTTCATAGCCATAAAGGATGGATGAAGATCGCTAATTCTTTGCAATCCATTTGACTTATGGTCAACAATAATATCTCTCATAAAATTCTCCTCAGTAAAATCACGAACAACGAATGCTGGTATTTTGGAAGCGGTAGGCAAATTGTTAACCGATGGGTCTTTTGAACGATTTTTAATCAACCTTATTCTCATAGGCATGACATTTGAATTCTCAAAAACGCTCACGTGCCATTCGAAAAACTTTTGCAATCTCATTGTTCTCATCAAGCATCAATACTAATTTCAAAATAACTCCTGTACCCAACATTGATGTTGGCCTATCTCCTCCTAAATATTTCATTCTATTGCTCAATTCATTCTCCGTGTCATAAATATAAAGTTACGCAAATTTTGGGCTTTGACCTTCAACTGGAAGCAAAGAACCAATGAAATTATAGTTTTGTCTACTAATGCGATAGACATAGGGACTGGATCCATTATTTATTTGATTATCAAATTTAGCGTAAGTAAAGGTAAACAAAAACATGGAATTGTATGCTCTAATCTTATCCTTGAATTTAGATGAACCACCATCATTTTTAGAATTCTGTAGATCGTTCAAAATCTGTGGTGCTCCTTTTATAATGGGTAAGATGATATTTCCTTCTTGGAAACACAATGAGAATTTAGGACACGCAGGAGTACGGTTCTTATCAATTCTCTCCTCGTACCATAGAATTGCACTACAATTGTCACAAATAGTGCTTGGACCACAAAAATCCCATGCTTCTATAAACTTTCCTATAAATTAGTAAAGTTTTCGCATTTATTAAACCATAATAGAAGTAAATCCATAATTTTTTATGAGTTTTTTCAGTGAACGCTTACTAATACCGTACTTACTTTTCAGAATGCTATTCAAATGATCCTTACTTCGATTCGTATGCTTGGTTGGTGTTGTACCCCCTATATTTCCTACATTACATATAATTGTTATTAATTATATTACAAAAAAAATATATATTTCTTTCTAATATAGATACGTGTTACTATTATGTACAGTTAATAAATGACTTACTTGATCCAGTTACAGCATGGAGTGATTCCAAAGCATGGTTTACAATGGTAATGCTATATCCATAATAGTTACCGGGATGGTTAATCACATTTGATGAGTCATCAGCAATCGTTGATGTTATGACATCTCCATTTTCTAGTACTTTTGTTCGAGACATAATTGTCTTCCGTTTCTTTATGGTTGCACTGCCTCGGTTCCTTACATTGTCAGCAGTACAACTAAGATAACGAAAGGAAGACATTTCTTGAACCGAGGGATGAACATTATACGGCATATTAATTAAAGCAATACTTGGTGTTGATGTACGATGTACGTTACTTGATCACTTACGAAACATAATCAACCTACGACGGGATCTAGCAATGCGAGATTGGTATGTAGGATCCATATAATTTGAACGAAAATAACAATTATCTTTTATTGGTTGAATATTATCATGATATATATATATATATATATATATATATATATATATATAACATGACATAGAGACATCATTTTATATCATTGTTTCTTTATTTTTTTGTGTAATACTTCCACAAAATAAGATAAAGTTATTGCTTTTTTATTTTGTTGGAGAAAACCAAAGTTTTATTGATTTTAACCTAAAGAGTATTGGATGGGTTGCGAGCTATCAATTGAAGACAGTCATGGATTCTCTGCCCATTTAAGAACCCAGTTATTGCTTGTTGTTATTTGAAAGAAATATATGGCTATGTTAATAGTTATCACTATTAGCACTGTAGTGGTTAGTAACATCTCCATCACACCCAACCACATCCTAATAAGCACCACCTCGTCGTGCAACCCCTGCACCTGGACAGACCCAACTTCTCCCTTCGAGCTCTACTAAACAACCATGAGAAATACACCCTCATCCTTAACCTCGCAACCAACAGCCAATCATTGCCCTAGAATAAAAAATATTCTCAAGACATTATACAAACTTATCTCCACACTCACCTTAACCCCACCTTGACCTTGAACATATAATTGTGACCTAAGCACTAAAAATTCCTAATTGGCTTTGGGCCTTTAGAGACAATTCAAACAATGTTCTAAAAGGAATGTGGTTGTCTAGACCCTAGGCAAAAAAATTTATTGATTTGAACCTAAAGAGTATTGGATCGGTTGCTTGATGTTAATTGAAGACTGTCACACATACAGACACACACACACACACACATACACACATATAAATACAAATACATGTGTTCCTGCAGTTATAAATCACCGATAACATCTACACCCTATCACAACAACAGAGCATGCAAACTTATTGTGACTTTCGTGGATATGTATTACATCTGGTATCTATGTGTAAGATATTATGAAAACTGTCTACATAAGAAATGACATAAATGAAAGGGGTAGTAACCATAAGCATCATGTTCATCGTGAGGTTCTGAATAGATCATATTTTTTAGGAAAAAAGTTATTAATCCAAAATAACATTTGTGAACAAATGGGTCATCAAATGGGGAAATATCAAAACAGTTCATTAGATGAAAAACCTCAATCTCTTAAAGTTGTTTCTCTTACAGTATACTTCCCAACAAATTCAGTCAAATCAAATTTAAATCAATTATGTCAAAGAGGATGATCCAGTACAAATGGATTAAGATTCACCATATTTTATTAGAGATATGCTAGGAAATATTGGGAACCATATATATACCATTGAATCAAGTTGCTACTAATGTGTCACCTATAGATAAGGAAACACCTACTACCACACGTCAAAATCATCCCCATGTGGAAGATTTTTCTTCACAGTCAGTTAATTGTTCCAATCTGGATCAAGAATATATATATTGTAAAAGGTTTTAAAGAGTTAAATTGTTTGTGATTTTGATTGGTTTTGCAGAAAAAATGTAGATGAGGCTGTCAAAAAGCTCAAGGCTTGAGGAGTCAAAGTGTCGGGATTAGCATGTCCCGTGTCAAATGCTCAATAAGGAAAGAATCTCATAGCCATGACCATACATGTGATATTTGAAGATAGCTTTGTACGTTTCTTGGGTGATCCAATGCTTAGAAGTGAAGTTAAGGTTTTCATCATGATTTTTTTATATGTTTCCTTCTTTATCTTGCATTTCTTTTACAAATTCAGTGATGATTTGAGATGGATTATACCATTTGGGCTAGATATTTATTGTCTATTCCACTGCTAGCCATTGATTGTTTATTACACTGCCCTCCTACACAACCCTTAAAATAACTGGTGGCTTATCTCAGAGATTGAATGCCTATATTAGATTATATATTTAATCGAGAGGAATGATGCTCAAGTTAATGGATTTTAACTTCAATTGCCTAGATTTTTTCCCATATGAACTTTGTTGAATTGGATGTTTGTACAATATTATTACTTGATAATTTTTTAGATATCTTCATCGTTTGAGGTATGGTTGTCTTTTCAGGGTTCAGATGCTGATATACTACATTGTATCTTCCCTAATTTATCTAGAAAAGATCTATAATAGAGAAATGAATAGAATTTTGGTCAGCGGACTGATTAAAGCTGCCGTAGTTTTGAAACGGTCTCTTCAGTGAAGGAATATATGGATGCTAATCTGGCAGTTGTACCCGTAGTCTGCTGCATGTGTAGATAAATATATGTTCAAGACGAAAAAATGCGAGGTGTGATAAGAGATGCATTTCCTCGTATATGGGACGAATTGCAGAGTGGCATCTTAAAAACTTCTAAATCAGTTTCCAAGGGAGAAATTGTAGGTTGCCATGTTCAAAACTTCTAAATCAATTAAAAAATAGAGACTTTTGGATAATGTATCCAGATCCGTAGGTACATATGATGTATGAAAAAAAAATCAATTTTAATATATGAGAAGAAAAAGGAAATTCATTGTTCCAGAAAACAAGAGCTGTTAGGAATTTGTACTAAATGTAATATAAATATAGTACTTAGAAGTGAAATTGCATGTCACCAAGTAGTTAAAATTACAAATAAGACACATAAGTAAGTAGATATATGTCCCCAAAAAATGAAAAAGGTAATATAGTAGGCCAAAAAATTAAAGTATGATAAATGTGAATATATTGTCGAAGAATATAAGCTGATTAACGATTATGTTGTGATGAATTCTTTGATAAAACCAAAAATAATTTATGGGTCGCCATTTGACTATCAATGTTACTGGTCCACCCTTCATGTAGAATATAATAAACATCATTTTTTAGACAATGTAATTTAACAGTTTGTATATAGGTAGTGGAGTAAAAAGTCCCCAATCTTTAGGTAAGATTAGAACGAAAAGAGACTTGCACAAACTTACCAATATTTAGAAATCGTACATAGAAAATGCAAAATAATGTAATGTAATTTTGAAGAAGAAATAATTTACTCCATTTACTTTATATTGCAAATGCGTTTCTCCGTAGACGTATCAGACAATAGTGTGTCAATAGTCTCCGTAATGATGTCGCTCAAAAGTGGATATTTGGGTTTATTAACTCCCTCTATAGTACTTGTATGTTGCCGTTTCCAGTAATCCATGATTTCCATTGCATAAGCTGGTGGCACGAGGACAACAAATAAGGTATCACCTCGATAACCACCCTCATTTTTCTTTCTATGTGGAGGTCTTTGTCTTTATAGAAACCCATTTGAAGTCCAAAATAAATGAATTTTGGAGTAACTACTTTTTTTTTCTCATTGCTCGGTTCTTGGTGGGCATATATATATATATATATATATATATATATAATAAAGTAAGAAACTTATGTATGCCATAAGCTTAGTTGATGATGTCATCATATGAATTTTTTAATGTAATACCCACTTTGCCCCTCAAGTCCTTGGTTTCCCCCTCTTTTTTTACCTAAGAAATTTAGACTTCAATTCAAAATTGGGGGTAGTTGAGTCAAAATTACTTCATCAATTTCTTCACATGCTCTCAATTCTCTTCACAAACTTCTCACTCTACTTCTCTCCCTTTCTCTCACCAGCACCCCCCAAAAAAAAACCTACCTCTCCTCGTCGTCTCTCCTCTTAGGTAAATGTCATACGGGTTCAATTTTATGTTTTAAATAGAAGAGAAATTCATGGTGTTTGCATTGTAATGTTTAGGATTTTGGTTTGTTCTAAATATGGTATTATTTTTATTTCTTATATGTTTAATTTGTTGTCTGCTATGGCGATTTAGGTATACTATGTGTTTGCATTGTGTGTCGATCTTGGAGATTCACTTACATAACTTTGGTTCAAATCAGGTATACTTTGTTTTATTTTAGTCTTCAAACATGATATTTTTAGATTTACCCATTTTAACATTTTAGATGTGATGGCGATTTAGGTGTGGTGGTGGTTTTGTATTACTCCGTACTTTTGGCTATATGTATTTTTGGGATTAATTAATTAAATGTGTATTAATTGGAAATTAATCCGGGTTAAAAATACTAACGAGATGCGAGTTTGGTATTTGATTATGTGCATATATGATTTTATATGAATTTGAAATTATGAAATTTGTCGTGAGATTTATATACGGCATTTTAGAAAGTTTGTTGAGACGCGTGGGACCGCCGCGTCACGGTGTAATATTTTGACTATAAAAAGTAAATTTAAAATCTATAAACCGTATGGTCGTTTTGAGTGCGCCAACGCGTCCGGAAGGGTCGAGATAGTCAGAAAACACTAGCCGGGGATGTAGTTTGGGTCTCGGGATATTTTTAGGCCATACCGACAACTTAAAGGGTATTTTGGTAATTTTACATTTTGAGGAATTAAAAGTGACGAAAATTGGGAGTTTTAATCTGATGTGGATTTAACCCACTAAGCCCATTAACCAAACCATATTAACCTAGAAGGTTACGTAGGTTATTAGAAAAGTTTTCTAAGTTTCCCAAATCAAACCCTAGCCACCTTAAGCCACCATTGGAGAAGAAGCTTGGAGAGAGGGAATTCTGCATAAAAACTCTATCAAACCATCATCCAAACTCAGAGACAACCAAGGCAAGTGAATTTATTCCATTTAATTTCAAAGAATGTTCCTTCCATGTTAGAAAAATTCGAATTTTGTGTTTGTTCTTGGTGAAATATGAAAACCCATGTAGTTTGGAGTTTAGAACTTGAAAATTTTGAAGAGAATTGCATGTAGAATGATAGGTAGATGATTATTCTCATGTTAATTGTGATTAGAAGAAATTAAAACGGATTAAATTCTGGGATTTTATGATGATATAAATCTAGGGTTCATGTTCTTGATAAAATTGGGGAAAAGTATAAATCTTGTGATTTAATGTTGTTTAGGATGCATTAATGTCTTAAAAGATGTTAGTATATGACCTTAGCGTGTTTTAGTATGATTAGAGGACTTAAAACACTGTTAGAACGAACTTCGGAGAAGACTTGAGGTGTTAAAAATGGTGAAAAACGAGATTTGGCAAATCTGGGACGAAACTGGCAGGTCGTTAGAAGCCCCTACCCAGGTCGTTTGAACGAACTCGTTCGAACGAGCTTCTAACGAAATGACCAGTCATTCTAACGAAGGGAGCCTCGTTCGATAACTTCGTTCGAACGAGATCTCGTTAGAAGGTATAGTTCGTTCGAACGAACTGGAATCTCGTTCGAACAACCTCGTTCGAACAAGACTTCTAACGAGTTGACAGAGGGATCTCGTTCGAACAGTCTCGTTCGAACGAGACTTCTAACGAGTTGACAGTTTGGTCCTTTTTGGACTGTTTTGATTTTTGGAGTCCCGTAAACTTGTTCGAGGATATAGATAACCTTCCTTTGAGGATGTAAGGATAGATTTGGAACTTTTGGGTTATTACGAGGAGTAAATTTATATACGAGAGATTTAATTCAATGAACCGTTTGGGTTGAGACGTGAGTGTCTACTATGACGTGAGAATAGATTATGGCGCGTATGATGATAAACCGGAATAATATAAGTTGTAGATATTATAAGTTGGTACGAGAATGCGATAGTACTACGGTTAAACTACGTTGATTACTAAGATACGTGTTTACTTAGATCCTTGTGTTGCCCGGATTTCGACTGGTTACCTTGATGAACATAGGTCATAGAAAGACTTATTGGGATATTAATAAGTCCGCTGATCGTAGGAGCGTTGGTATGTGCGTGACCTATGTGATGTGACTGTGTTCGCCTCCATTGTTTGTGATGTTGTTATCTGTGAACTATTCCTGAGAGATTCGGAATATGTAATCCTTATGTACGTGATGTACCGGGATGGATAGCAGAGTATGTGTGCACCGCAGCTTAGTTCTCGGGGTGCTTGTATTGTATATTTACGATGTGAATAATATACACTTAATGAATAAGAACCTTCATGTTATTGTTGTGAATATAATTACAATATTGTTTCGAGAAACATAACAAGTTAGCTGATAGTAATATATTGCATATTGAGCATCTGAGCTTGCGTTAAACCCCTACTTAATTACGAGCGTTATTATGATTAATAGAACCGAGTAATAAGGGTAAGACCTATGATAGACTAGCTAGAGATGTTGTCACTTAGCTAGTAGTTTGTATCACTCTAGATGGGTACTTACGTTAGGAGTGCACAGTTAGACGAGAGGTGAGAATATCATGTGAGTGCACGTCCTAACATGTACTTTGCATTTAATGTTTTAAATGTTTCTAAAGCACTTGCAGTTTTTTAAATATAACTCCACATTCGGGCTCTGACCCGTTTGCTTTTCAAATCTACTTTTCTTGTAAAACCATTTTAGGTGCCCAGCCACAGGGACACCAAGCATAGGATTCTCATTCAGGTGACGAGCTGTAGCTGTTTGTGGAAGCTATAGGGATTTGCTTGTAAACGCTTTTATCTTTTGGATTCCAGAGTCAATATCTATCAGTTGTAGGGCATGTTGCCCATTTCTATTAGAGACATCTTTTACATTACAGTTTTCAGACTTTGATTTGTATTGTTTTAGTATTCGGTTATTTATTTCAGTATGGGATTATAGTGAGGAGTTTTCCTCCAGACTTTATTTACACTATGTGATGGTTATGCGTTTTACTTCAGTATGGTGAATGGTGTATTTACTCTTTATTACACTTGTTGCATGTTAATCAGACTTTAATTAAAATTTGGCACTTACTTTTTAAATACTAGGTGGTTAGTAATCATTAAAATGTTTTCGATAGTGATGCTATTAACTGGACCAACTTGGCATTTTGAATTAATTTAATAAAGGAGTAGCTACCCGGTATTTAATTAGTCGGGGTGTCACAGGTGGTATCAGAGCATCAGGTTCTAGTGTCCTTTAGGATCTGACAGCTTGTTATGTTTCCGCTACGTTTCTTTGATATAGAGCCCTATATTTTAGGACTGTTGTACTCTTTTTGTGTATGCTTCGTTCTTCAGCTATTTTAAGTTTATAAACAGTGAACTTATAAACTTTGTTCTTATTTCAGATGCCTCCACGACGTGCACGACGAGTCCCTAGGGATGCAACGCCCGAACCCCAGCCCGCTCCAGTTCAGGGCACGATGAATGCCGCTGAGGTTGCAGCTATAGTAGCCCAAGCGGTAAATGCCGCCATTGTCGTTATTCAGCAGGCACCACCTCAGGCGCCGGTTGCTGCGCCAGTACAGGCTAATGCATTCCCGTCTGCTTGGGAGCGTGTTCGTGACGCTTTTCAGAAAGCGCATCCGCCAGAGTTTGCAGGTAGCTCAGATGTGGTAGTCTCGAGCCAATGGAGGAAGGATATTCGGAGGCACTTAAGGATGTATGAGTGCACGGATATTCAGAAGAAAGTGCTAGCTACTTTCAAGCTAGTTGGATCTGCACTATAGTGGTGGGAGTCTATTACCACCATGGAGGAGAGGGATACTATCACGATTCAGGATTTCTGGGTGCGGTTTGACCGCAAGTACTTTTCGTCGGCTGTTCATACGGAAATGAGGAGGAAGCTGATGAGTTTGAAGCAGGAAGGTAAGACTGTGGCCGAGTATGAGGACGAGTTCACGAATCTGTTGAACATCATTCCAGATGAGATACCAACAGAGAAGAAGAAAATTGAGAAGTTCACCGATCGGTTGACTTGGAGGATCCGTCAACATCTGCTAGGGAACCTATCGTTGGCCACTTATTCTGATGTGGTTAATGCTGCATTGTTGCACTGCCAAGACCACCATTTTCATATGGTCGAGGGGAAGAGGTCGGGGGAGTCTAGCCATCAGGGTAGGACTGGAGGACATGGTGCCAGCGGGGCACAATCTGGTCAGGGGCAGAGACAGAATGAGCAGGGCTCCCAGCAGGGGGATAATAAGAGGTTCCGATCAGGGAACTACAGGCAGGGACAGGGAGGTTTCCGCCAGGGCCAACAGGGTCCAAACGGCCATCAGGGTCAACAGGGGCAGAATGGGCAGCAGTTTCACCAGGGCCAGCAGGGCCAAGGGAGGAACGGTAACGGCCACCAGGGCCGGGGACAGCAGGGGCAGAGAGGAGGGAACTTCCCAGGGAAGTTCTTTGTTTGTGGAAAGACTGGCCATAAACGACAGGATTGTCCTGATAGGGGCAGGGCCCCACAGCAGCAGCAGCAGGGTACTCGCCAAGAGCCACAGAGGCCTATGTTTCCCTCCGCTCTTCGCATTGCCACCCATTCCAGCAGTCCCATCTCAGCAGGGGCAGCTACTGTATGGACGCGTCTACAACGTCCACCAGGCTGCAGTTCCACAGGCACCGCCCGCGATTGAGGGTACGTTTCCTATCCATTGCACTATGGGTCAGGTATTATTTGATACGGGTGCTACACACTGTTTTATAGCTACACACTTCGCGAAAGCTTTAGGATTGTTAGCTACGGCAGAGAGCACAGTGACGTGTGTCTACTCACCATTGGGGAGTGGGTCACTTATTTTCTTTAGATGCCGGGGAGTGGGGGTAGAGATTGGTGGTTTGGTATTACCTGCAGACATGTTAATGTTAGACATGCATGTTCACGATGTGATTATCGGTATGGATTGGCTCGTAGCTTATAGGGCCACGATTGATTGCTTCAGCGGGAACATTGTTTTTGCCATTCCGGGGCAAGAGATGTTTGTAGTGGCGATGCCTCGCCCAGAGGGAGGATCGACCGCTCATCTGTATTACATTGAGGAGGATACCTCTAAGGAGGTAGTGATTCCTTTAGATTCTATCCCAGTAGTCAGGGAGTATTCGGATGTGTTTCACGAGATACCAGGCTTACCACCCAGTCGAGAGATAGACTTTGTTATAGATTTGCTACCGGGTACGAAACCTATAGCACGCGCACCGTACCGTATGGCTCCAGCTGAGATGAGGGAGTTACGGGATCAGATAGAGCAGCTGTTAGGTCAGGGCTTTATACGCAGGAGTACCTCACCTTGGGGCGCTCCAGTTTTGTTTGTGAAGAAGAGGGACGGTTCACTGAGATTGTGTGTGGATTACCGAGAGTTGAATAAGGTCACGATACGGAATAAGTATCTGTTGCCTCGAATCGATGACTTATTCGACCAGTTGAGAGGAGCTTCTTTCTTCTCGAAGGTTGACTTGAGATCGGGATACCATCAGTTACGTATCAGGGAGGAGGATGTCTCGAAGACCGCGTTCTTGTCGAGATATGGTTCTTACGAGTTTCGAGTTATGCCTTTCGGTTTGACCAACGCTCCAGCTGTGTTTATGGACTTGATGAACAGAGTGTTCAGGGATTTCCTAGATCAGTTTGTCATTGTCTTCATTGATGACATTCTGGTTTACTCTCAGACAGAGGAGGAGCACGCCGAGCATTTGAGGCAAGTTTTGCAGACACTTCGTTAGAACGAGTTGTATGCAAAATATGAGAAGTGCGGGTTTTGGCTGAAGGAAGTCCAGTTTTTGGGACATATTATTTCCGACCGGGGAATATCTGTTGATCCGGGAAAAGTATCAGCGGTGAGGGAGTGGGGACATCCCACGACACCAACGGAGATTCGTAGTTTTTTGGGTCTAGCAGGATACTACAGGAGGTTTATTCGGGGTTTCTCGGAGATAGCAGGTCCTTTGACACATCTGACTCGTAAGGGTGTGCCGTTCATTTGGAGTGATGCCTGTCAGTTGGCATTCGATGAATTAAAGGACAAATTGACCTCAGCGCCTGTGTTAGCATTGCCGAGACCGGGAGTTGAGTATTTGGTTTACACCGATGCGTCTTTGCAAGGACTGGGAGGTGTCTTGCAGCAGGAGAGACAGGCCATAGCTTATGCTTCCCCTAAGCTTAAGCCTCATGAGAAGAATTACCCCACGCATGATTTGGAGTTGGCAGCAGTGGTATTTGCCCTATGGATTTGGAGGCACTATCTTTTGGGGGATAAGTTCCAACTATTCACGGACCACAAGTCCCTACAGGTGCTATTCACGCAGAAAGAATTGAATATGCGGCAGCGTAGGTGGCTTGAGTTTATGAAGGACTACCAGTTCGACATCCAGTATCACCCAGGTAAGGCTAACGTGGTAGCAGACGCGTTGAGCCGTAGGCCAGCAGACGAGGTGGCAGAGGTGTGGAAGGCTAAGTGGAAGGAATTGGGACACCAGGATGCAGTGGCCCGATCTTTCATGTCTGTGATGACCGTTACACCGCAGATTGTCACGAAGGTAGTACGGGCACAGGCTAATGACTCGTTCTGTCAGGAGCAGATAGTTCGATTACTAGCAGAAGGACCCGAGTCCTATACCGTTAGCTCGGATGGGGCATTACGCTTCAATGGGAGATTGGTAGTTCCGAAAGGGGAGGAATTGCGACACGATGTGATGGCAGAGTCGCACGGCTCGCGGTTCGCGGTACATCCCGGAGGGGACAAAATGTACCAAGACATGAGACGCCAGTATTGGTGGAGCGGTATGAAGAGAGATATCGCTGAGTTTGTTTCGAAATGCGCCACTTGTCAGCTTGTAAAAGTGGATCATCAGAGACCGACAGGATTGCTACAGCCATTGGAGGTCCCGGTGTGGATGTGGGAGAGCATATCCATGGACTTTATCACCGGGTTGCCTACCTCGCAGAGGGGTCACGACTCCGTTTGGGTAAATGTGGACAGGTTGTCCAAGGTCGCTCACTTTTTACCCGTAAGGACTAATTACACTACGGGACAGTATGCCCAGCTCTTCATTTCAGAGATTGTGAGACTTCACAGCGTGCCCCTAAATATCGTGTCTGACAGAGATAAGATATTTGTTTCGAGGTTTTGGGAGAGTTTCCAGGAGTCCATGGGCACGGAATTGCGGTTGAGTACGGCGTATCATCCGCAGACTAATGGGCAGATTGAGCGCACAAATCAGATGTTGGAGGATATGCTACGCATGTGTATTATTGATTTTGGGGGTGGATGGGAGCAGTACCTTCCACTGGTGGAGTTTGCTTACAACAACTCCTATCAGTTCACTATTGGCATGGCTCCGTTTGAGGCATTGTACGGTAGGCCTTGTCGTTCCCCAGCATGTTGGTTAGAGGTGGGGGACAACAAACTGCTTGGGCCGGAAGTGATTCAGGATACTTCGGCAAGGATTGAGTTGATTCGGAGTCGCATTCGGGTAGCTCAAGACAGGCAGAAGAGTTATGCTGATGCGAAGAGATTTTTCAGAGAGTTCCAAGTAGGGGACCAGGTTTTGCTCAGGGTATCTCCTATGAAGGGGATTATGCGTTTCGGGAAGAAGGGGAAGTTGGCACCGAGGTATGTGGGGCTGTTTCCTATTATTGAGCGAATCGGACCGGTTGCGTATAGACTTGGACTACCGGAGCATTTGCATCGGATTCACGATGTGTTTCATATTTCCTCGCTGAGGAAATACCTTAGAGATAATTTGGCTCATTCTCACATTGCTGTGGAGGACATCGATCTCCAGCCGGATAGCTCCTACGAGGAGGGGCCGATTGCTATTTTGGACCGAAGCGAGAGGAAGCTGCGGTCAAAGATAGTCCCGTTAGTGCATGTTCAGTGGCGGCATCACAATGTCGAGGAGTCCACATGGGAGCGTGAGGATGAGATGTGCGAACGTTATCCAGAGTTATTTTTAGCAGGTACTTTCTAGTTTCGAATTTCGGGACGAAATTCAGTTATTAGGGGGAAGTATGTAATACCCCGTACTTTTGGCTATATGTATTTTTGGGATTAATTAATTAAATGTGTATTAATTGGAAATTAATCCGGGTTAAAAATACTAACGAGATGCGAGTTTGGTATTTGATTATGTGCATATATGATTTTATATGAATTTGGAATTATGAAATTTGTCGTGAGATTTATATACGACATTTTAGAAAGTTTATTGAGACGCGTGGGACCGCCGCGTCACGGTGTAATATTTTGACTATAAAAAGTAAATTTAAAATCTATAAACCGTATGGTCGTTTTGAGTGCGCCAACGCGTCCGGAAGGGTCGAGATAGTCAGAAAACACTAGCCCGGGATGTAGTTTGGGTCTCGGGATATTTTTAGGCGATACAGGCAACTTAAAGGGTATTTTGGTAATTTTACATTTTGAGGAATTAAAAGTGACGAAAATTGGGAGTTTTAATCTGATGTGGATTTAACCCACTAATCCCATTAACCAAACCATATTAACCTAGAAGGCTACGTAGGTTATTAGAAGAGTTTTCTAAGTTTCCCAAATCAAACCCTAGCCACCTTAAGCCACCATTGGAGAAGAAACTTGGAGAGAGGGAATTCTGCAGAAAAACTCTATCAAACCATCATCCAAACTCAGAGACAACCAAGGCAAGTGACTTTATTCCATTTAATTTCAAAGAATGTTCCTTCCATGTTAGAAAAATTCGAATTTTGTGTTTGTTCTTGGTGAAATATGAAAACCCATGTAGTTTGTAATTTAGAACTTGAAAATTTTGAAGAGAATTGCATGTAGAATGATAGGTAGATGATTATTCTCATGATAATTGTGATTAGAAGAAATTAAAACGGATTAAATTCTGGGATTTGATGATGATATAAATCTAGGGTTCATGTTCTTGATAAAATTGGGGAAAAGTATAAATCTTGTGATTTAATGTTGTTTAGGATGCATTAATGTCTTAAAAGATGTTAGTATATGACCTTAGCGTGTTTTAGTATGATTAGAGGACTTAAAACACTGTTAGAACGAACTTTGGAGAAGACTTGAGGTGTTAAAAATGGTGAAAAATGAGATTTGGCAAATCTGGGACGAAACTGGCAGGTCGTTAGAAGCCCCTACCCAGGTCGTTCGAACGAACTCGTTCGAACGAGCTTCTAATGAAATGACCAGTCGTTCTAACGAAAGGGAGCCTCGTTCGATAACTTCGTTCGAACGATATCTCATTAGAAGGTACAATTCGTTCGAACGAACTGGAATCTCGTTCGAACGAGACTTCTAATGAGTTGACAGAGGGATCTCGTTCGAACAGTCTCGTTCGAACGAGACTTCTAACGAGTTGACAGTTTGGTCCTTTTTGGACTGTTTTGATTTTTGGAGTCCCGTAAACTTGTTCGAGGATATAGATAACCTTCCTTTGAGGATGTAAGGATAGATTTGGGACTTTTGGGTTATTACGAGGAGTAAATTTATATATGAGAGATTTAATTCAATGAACCATTTGGGTTGAGACGTGAGTGTCTACTACGACGTGAGAATAGATTATGGCACGTATGATGATAAACCGGAATAATATAAGTTGTAGATATTATAAGTTGGTACGAGAATGCGATAGTACTACGGTTAAACTACGTTGATTACTAAGATACGTGTTTACTTAGTATTGGTATATGAATTGTGTGTATGACATACCTACCATACTTGCTATCACGGGAGGTTTGCGTTCGCTTAGGACCCTCTAATCCTTGTGTTGCCCGGATTTAGACTGGTTACCTTGATGAACATAGGTCATAGAAAGACTTATTGGGATATTAATAAGTCCGTTGATCGTAGGAGCATTGGTATGTGCGTGACCTATGTGATGTGACTGTGTTCGCCTCCATTGTTTGTGATGTTGTTATCAGTGAACTATTCCTGAGAGATTCGGAATATGTAATCCTTATGTACGTGATGTACCGGGATGGATAGCAGAGTATGTGTGCACCGCAGCTTAGTTCTCGGGGTGCTTGTATTGTATATTTACGATGTGAATAATATACACTTAATGAATGAGAACCTTCATGTTATTGTTGTGAATATAATTACAATATTGTTTCGAGAAACATAACAAGTTAGCTGATAGTAATATATTGCATATTGAGCATCTGAGCTTGCGTTAAACCCCTACTTAATTACGAGCGTTATTATGATTAATAGAACCGAGTAATAAGGGTAAGACCTATGATAGACTAGCTAGAGATGTTGTCACTTAGCTAGTAGTTTGTATCACTCTAGATGGGTACTTACGTTAGGAGTGCACAGTTAGATGAGAGGTGAGAATATCATGTGAGTGCACGTCCTAACATGTACTTTATATTTAATGTTTTAAATGTTTTTAAAGCACTTGCAGGTTTTTAAAATATAACTCCACATTCGGGCTCTGACCCGTTTGCTTTTCAAATCTACTTTTCTTGTAAAACCATTTTAGGTGCCCAGCCACAGGGACACCAAGCATAGGATTCTCATTCAGGTGACGAGCTATAGCTGTTTGTGGAAGCTATAGGGATTTGCTTGTAAACACTTCTATCTTTTGGATTCCAGAGTCAATATCTATCAGTTGTAGGGCATGTTGCCCATTTCTATTAGAGACATCTTTTACATTACAGTTTTCAGACTTTGATTTGTATTGTTTTAGTATTCGGTTATTTATTTCAGTATGGGATTGTAGTGAGGAGTTTTCCTCCAGACTTTATTTACAATATGTGATGGTTATGTGTTTTACTTCAGTATGGTGAATGGTGTATTTACTCTTTATTACACTTGTTGCATGTTAATCAGACTTTAATTAAAATTTGGCACTTACTTTTTAAATACTAGGTGGTTAGTAATCATTAAAATGTTTTCGATAGTGATGCTATTAACTGGACCAACTTGGCATTTTGAATTAATTTAATAAAGGAGTAGCTACCCGGTATTTAATTAGTCGGGGTGTCACAGGTGGTATCAGAGCATCAGGTTCTAGTGTCCTTTAGGATCTGACGGCTTGTTATGTTTTCGCTACGTTTCTTTGATATAGAGCCCTATATTTTAGGACTGTTGTACTCTTTTTGTGTATGCTTCGTTCTTCAGCTATTTTAAGTTTATAAACAGCGAACTTATAAACTTTGTTCTTATTTCAGATGCCTCCACGACGTGCACGACGAGTCCCTAGGGATGCAACGCCCGAACCCTAGCCCGCTCCAGTTCAGGGCATGATGAATGCCGCTGAGGTTGCAGCTATAGTAGCCCAAGCGGTAAATGCCGCTATTGCCGTTATTCAGCAGGCACCACCTCAGGCGCCGGTTGCTGCGCCAGTACAGGCTAATGCATTCCCGTCTGCTTGGGAGCGTGTTCGTGACGCTTTTCCGAAAGCGCATCCGCCAGAGTTTGCAGGTAGCTCAGATGTGGTAGTCTCGAGCCAATGGAGGAAGGATATGCAGAGGTACTTAAGGATGTATGAGTGCACGGATATTCAGAAGCAAGTGCTAGCTACTTTCAAGCTAGTTGGATCTGCACTATAGTGGTGGGAGTCTATTACCACCATGGAGGAGAGGGATACTCTCACGATTCAGGAGTTCTGGGTGCGGTTTGACCGCAAGTACTTTCCGTCGGCTGTTCATACGGAAATGAGGAGGAAGCTGATGAGTTTGAAGCAGGAAGGTAAGACTGTGGCCGAGTATGAGGCCGAGTTCACGAATCTGTTGAACATCGTTCCAGACGAGATACCAACAGAGAAGAAGAAAATTGAGAAGTTCACCGATCGTTTGACTTGGAGGATCCGTCAACATCTGCTAGGGAACCTATCGTTGGCCACTTATTCTGATGTGGTTAACGCTGCATTGTTGCACTGCCAAGACCACCATTTTCATATGGTCGAGGGCAAGAGGTCGGGGGAGTCTAGCCATCAGGGTAGGACTGGAGGACATGGTTCCAGCGGGGCACAATCTGGTCAGGGGCAGAGACAGAATGAGCAGGGCTCCCAGCAGGGGGATAATAAGAGGTTCCGATCAGGGAACTACAGGCAGGGACAGGGAGGTTTTCGCCAGGGCCAACAGGGTCCAAACGGCCATCAGGGTCAACAGGGGCAGAATGGGCAGCAGTTTCACCAGGGCCAGCAGGGCCAAGGGAGGAACGGTAACGGCCACCAGGGCCGGGGAAAGCAGGGGCAGAGAGGAGGGAACTTCCCAGGGAAGTGCTTTGTTTGTGGAAAGACTGGCCATAAACGACAGGATTGTCCTGATAGGGGCAGGGCCCCACAGCAGCAGCAGCAGGGTGCTCGCCAAGAGCCACAGAGGCCTATGTTTCCCTTCGCTCTTCGCATTGCCACCCATTCCAGCAGTCCCAGCTCAGCAGGGGCAGCTACTGTATGGACGCGTCTACAACGTCCACCAAGCTGCAGTTCCACAGGCACCGCCCGCGATTGAGGGTACGTTTCCTATCCATTGCACTATGGGTCGGGTATTATTTGATACGGGTGCTACACACTATTTTATAGCTACACACTTCGCAAAAGCTTTAGGATTGTTAGCTACGGCAGAGAGCACAGTGACGTGTGTCTACTCACCATTGGGGAGTGGGTCACTTATTTTCTTTACATGCCGGGGAGTGGGGGTAGAGATTGGTGGTTTGGTATTACCTGCAGACATGTTAATGTTAGACATGCATGTTCACGATGTGATTATCGGTATGGATTGGCTCGTAGCTTATAGGGCCACGATTGATTGCTTCAGCGGGAACATTGTTTTTGCCATTCCGGGGCAAGAGATGTTTGTAGTGGCGATGCCTCGCCTAGAGGGAGGATCGACCGCTCATCTGTATTACATTGAGGAGGATACCTCTAAGGAGGTAGTGATTCCTTTATATTCTATCCCAGTAGTCAGGGAGTATTCGGATGTGTTTCACGAGATACCAGGCTTACCACCCAGTCGAGAGATAGACTTTGTTATAGATTTGCTACCGGGTACGAGACCTATAGCACGCGCACCGTACCGTATGGCTCCAGCTGAGATGAGGGAGTTACGGGATCAGATAGAGCAGCTGTTAGGTCAGGGCTTTATACGCAGGAGTACCTCACCTTGGGGCGCTCTAGTTTTGTTTGTGAAGAAGAGGGACGGTTCACTGAGATTGTGTGTGGATTACCGAGAGTTGAATAAGGTCACGATACGGAATAAGTATCTGTTGCCTCGAATCGATGACTTATTCGACCAGTTGAGAGGAGCTTCTTTCTTCTCGAAGGTTGACTTGAGATCGGGATACCATCAGTTACGTATCAGGGAGGAGGATGTCTCGAAGACCGCGTTCTTGTCGAGATATGGTTCTTACGAGTTTCGAGTTATGCCTTTCGGTTTGACCAACGCTCCAGCTGTGTTTATGGACTTGATGAACAGAGTGTTCAGGGATTTCCTAGATCAGTTTGTCATTGTCTTCATTGATGACATTCTGGTTTACTCTCAGACAGAGGAGGAGCACGCCGAGCATTTGAGGCAAGTTTTGCAGACACTTCGTTAGAACGAGTTGTATGCAAAATATGAGAAGTGCGGGTTTTGGCTGAAGGAAGTCCAGTTTTTGGGACATATTATTTCCGACCAGGGAATATCTGTTGATCCGGGGAAAGTATCAGCGGTGAGGGAGTGGGGACATCCCACGACACCAACGGAGATTCGTAGTTTTTTAGGTCTAGCAGGATACTACAAGAGGTTTATTCGGGGTTTCTCGGAGATAGCAGGTCCTTTGACACATTTGACTCGTAAGGGTGTGCCGTTCATTTGGAGTGATGCCTGTCAGTTGGCATTCGTTGAATTAAAGGACAAATTGACCTCAGCGCCTGTGTTAGCATTGCCGAGACCGGGAGTTGAGTATTTGGTTTACACCGATGCGTCTTTGCAAGGACTGGGAGGTGTCTTGCAGCAGGAGAGACAGGCCATAGCTTATGCTTCCCGTAAGCTTAAGCCTCATGAGAAGAATTACCCCACGCATGATTTGGAGTTGGCAGCAATGGTATTTGCCCTACGGATTTGGAGGCACTATCTTTTGGGGGATAAGTTCCAACTATTCACGGACCACAAGTCCCTACAGTACCTATTCACGCAGAAAGAATTGAATATGCGGCAGCGTAGGTGGCTTGAGTTTATGAAGGACTACCAGTTCGACATCCAGTATCACCCAGGTAAGGCTAATGTGGTAGCAGACGCGTTGAGCCGTAGGCCAGCAGACGAGGTGGCAGAGGTGTGGAAGGCTAAGTGGAAGGAATTGGGACACCAGGATGCAGTGGCCCGATCTTTCATGTCTGTGATGACCGTTACACCGCAGATTTTCACGAAGGTAGTACGGGCACAGGCTAATGACTCGTTCTGTCAGGAGCAGATAGTTCGATTACTAGCAGAGGGACCCGAGTCCTATACCGTTAGCTCGGACGGGGGATTACGCTTCAATGGGAGATTGGTAGTTCCGAAAGGGGAGGAATTGCGACACGATGTGATGGCAGAGTCGCACGGCTCGCGATACATCCCGGAGGGGACAAAATGTACCAAGACATGAGACGCCAGTATTGGTGGAGAGGTATGAAGAGAGATATCGCTGAGTTTGTTTCGAAATGCGCCACTTGTCAGCTTGTAAAAGTGGATCATCAGAGACCGACAGGATTGCTACAGCCATTGGAGGTCCCGGTGTGGATGTGGGAGAGCATATCCATGGACTTTATCACGGGGTTGCCTACGTCGCAGAGGGGTCACGACTCCGTTTGGGTAATTGTGGACAGGTTGTCCAAGGTCGCTCACTTTTTACCCGTAAGGACTAATTACACTACGGGACAGTATGCCCAGCTCTTCATTTCCGAGATTGTGAGACTTCACAGCGTGCCCCTAAATATCGTGTCTGACAAAGACAAGATATTTGTTTCGAGGTTTTGGGAGAGTTTCCAGGAGTCCATGGGCACGGAATTGCGGTTGAGTACGGCGTATCATCCGCAGACTGATGGGCAGACTGAGCGCACAAATCAGATGTTGGAGGACATGCTACGCATGTGCATTATTGATTTTGGGGGTGGATGGGAGCAGTACCTTCCACTGGTGGAGTTTGCTTACAACAACTCCTATCAATTCACTATTGGCATGGCTCCGCTTGAGGCGTTGTACGGTAGGCCTTGTCGTTCCCCAGCATGTTGGTTAGAGGTGGGGGACAACAAACTGCTTAGGCCGGAAGTGATTCAGGATACTTCGGCAAGGATTGAGTTGATTCGGAGTCGCATTCGGGTAGCTCAAGACAGGCAGAAGAGTTATGCTGATGCGAAGAGATTTTTCAGAGAGTTCCAAGTAGGGGACCAGGTTTTGCTCAGGGTATCTCCTATGAAGGGGATTATGCGTTTCGGGAAGAAGGGGAAGTTGGCACCGAGGTATGTGGGGTCATTTCCTATTATTGAGCGGATCAGACCGGTTGCGTATAGACTTGGACTACCGGAGCATTTGCATCGGATTCACGATGTGTTTCATATTTCCTCGCTGAGGAAATACCTTAGAGATAATTTGGCTCATTCTCACATTGCTGTGGAGGACATCGATCTCCAGCCGGATAGCTCCTACGAGGAGGGGCCGATTGCTATTTTGGACCGAAGCGAGAGGAAGCTGCGGTCAAAGATAGTCCCGTTAGTGCGTGTTCAGTGGCGACATCACAATGTCGAGGAGTCCACATGGGAGCGTGAGGATGAGATGCGCGAACGTTATCCAGAGTTATTTTTAGCAGGTACTTTCTAGTTTCGAATTTCGGGACGAAATTCAGTTATTAGGGGGGAAGTATGTAATACCCCGTACTTTTGGCTATATGTATTTTTGGGATTAATTAATTAAATGTGTATTAATTGGAAATTAATTCGGGTTAAAAATACTAACGAGATGCGAGTTTGGTATTTGATTATGTGCATATATGATTTTATATGAATTTGGAATTATGAAATTTGTCGTGAGATTTATATACGACATTTTAGAAAGTTTATTGAGACGCGTGGGACCGCCGCGTCACGGTGTAATATTTTGACTATAAAAAGTAAATTTAAAATCTATAAACCGTATGGTCGTTTTGAGTGCGCCAACGCGTCCAGAAGGGTCGAGATAGTCAGAAAACACTAGCCGGGGATGTAGTTTGGGTCTCGGGATATTTTTAGGCCATACCGACAACTTAAAGGGTATTTTGGTAATTTTACATTTTGAGGAATTAAAAGTGACGAAAATTGGGAGTTTTAATCTGATGTGGATTTAACCCACTAAGCCCATTAACCAAACCATATTAACCTAGAAGGCTACGTAGGTTATTAGAAGAGTTTTCTAAGTTTCCCAAATCAAACCCTAGCCACCTTAAGCCACCATTGGAGAAGAAGCTTGGAGAGAGGGAATTCTGCAGAAAAACTCTATCAAACCATCATCCAAACTCAGAGACAACCAAGACAAGTGACTTTATTCCATTTAATTTCAAAGAATGTTCCTTCCATGTTAGAAAAATTCGAATTTTGTGTTTGTTCTTGGTGAAATATGAAAACCCATGTAGTTTGTAGTTTAGAACTTGAGAATTTTGAAGAGAATTGCATGTAGAATGATAGGTAGATGATTATTCTCATGATAATTGTGATTAGAAGAAATTAAAACGGATTAAATTCTGGGATTTGATGATGATATAAATCTAGGGTTCATGTTCTTGATAAAATTGGGGAAAAGTATAAATCTTGTGATTTAATGTTGTTTAGGATGCATTAATGTCTTAAAAGATGTTAGTATATGACCTTAGCGTGTTTTAGTATGATTAGAGGACTTAAAACACTGTTAGAACGAACTTTGGAGAAGACTTGAGGTGTTAAAAATGGTGAAAAACGAGATTTGGCAAATCTGGGACGAAACTGGCAGGTCGTTAGAAGCCCCTACCCAGGTCGTTCGAACGAACTCGTTCGAACGAGCTTCTAACGAAATGAGCAGTCGTTCTAACGAAAGGGAGCCTCGTTCGATAACTTCGTTCGAACGAGATCTCGTTAGAAGGTACAATTCGTTCGAACGAACTGGAATCTCGTTCGAACAACCTCGTTCGAACGAGACTTCTAACGAGTTGACAGAGGGATCTCGTTCGAACAGTCTCGTTCGAACGAGACTTCTAACGAGTTGACAGTTTGGTCCTTTTTGGACTGTTTTGATTTTTGGAGTCCCGTAAACTTGTTCGAGGATATAGATAACCTTCCTTTGAGGATGTAAGGATAGATTTGGGACTTTTGGGTTATTACGAGGAGTAAATTTATATACGAGAGATTTAATTCAATGAACCATTTGGGTTGAGACGTGAGTGTCTACTACGACGTGAGAATAGATTATGGCGCGTATGATGATAAACCGGAATAATATAAGTTGTAGACATTATAAGTTGGTACGAGAATGCGATAGTACTACGGTTAAACTACATTGATTACTATGATACGTGTTTACTTAGTATTGGTATATGAATTGTGTGTATGACATACCTACCATACTTGCTATCATGGGAGGTTTGCGTTCGCTTAGGACCCTCTAATCCTTGTGTTGCCCGGATTTAGACTGGTTACCTTGATGAACATAGGTCATAGAAAGACTTATTGGGATATTAATAAGTCCGCTGATCGTAGGAGCGTAGGTATGTGCGTGACCTATGTGATGTGACTGTGTTCGCCTCCATTGTTTGTGATGTTGTTATCTGTGAACTATTCCTGAGAGATTCGGAATATGTAATCCTTATGTACGTGATGTACCGGGATGGATAGCAGAGTATGTGTGCACCGCAGCTTAGTTCTCGGGGTGCTTGTATTGTATATTTACGATGTGAATAATATACACTTAATGAATGAGAACCTTCATGTTATTGTTGTGAATATAATTACAATATTGTTTCGAGAAACATAACAAGTTAGCTGATAGTAATATATTGCATATTGAGCATCTGAGCTTGCGTTAAACCCCTACTTAATTACGAGTGTTATTATGATTAATAAAACCGAGTAATAAGGGTAAGACCTATGATAGACTAGCTAGAGATGTTGTCACTTAGCTAGTAGTTTGTATCACTCTAGATGGGTACTTACGTTAGGAGTGCACAGTTAGACGAGAGGTGAGAATATCATGTGAGTGCACGTCCTAACATGTACTTTGCATTTAATGTTTTAAATGTTTTTAAAGCACTTGCAGGTTTTTAAAATATAACTCCACATTCGGGCTCTGACCCGTTTGCTTTTCAAATCTACTTTTCTTGTAAAACCATTTTAGGTGCCCAGCCACAGGGACACCAAGCATAGGATTCTCATTCAGGTGACGAGCTGTAGCTGTTTGTGGAAGCTATAGGGATTTGCTTGTAAACGCTTCTATCTTTTGGATTCCAGAGTCAATATCTATCAGTTGTAGGGCATGTTGCCCATTTCTATTAGAGACATCTTTTACATTACAGTTTTCTGACTTTGATTTGTATTGTTTTAGTATTCGGTTATTTATTTCAGTATGGGATTGTAGTGAGGAGTTTTCCTCCAGACTTTATTTACACTATGTGATGGTTATGCGTTTTACTTCAGTATGGTGAATGGTGTATTTACTCTTTATTACACTTGTTGCATGTTAATCAGACTTTAATTAAAATTTGGCACTTACTTTTTAAATACTAGGTGGTTAGTAATCATTAAAATGTTTTCGATAGTGATGCTATTAACTGGACCAACTTGGCATTTTGAATTAATTTAATAAAGGAGTAGCTACCTGGTATTTAATTAGTCGGGGTGTCATAGGTTTAGGTGTCTTTATTTATGTTTCAAGTTTTTGGGCTTCATTTTTATTATTTTTTTGGTTCTATAAATATTTTTAGGTATGATGAAGGTTCAGTTCGTTTAACATGTTCAAAAAAATGCCCAAATGTTTGTGTTCTCCCTGTATTTCTAAAATATTTGTTTAACTTGATGGAGTGTTCTTATTTTTGTGCTATGCATGGTTTTTGGTGTGTCAAACTAAAATCTTTAAATAAGTCCAGTGTATGTTATCTTCATAGGTCGGTATATGTTGTTGCAATTGTTGGGTACGCATGTGGGGTTAAAAGGTTTCAATTTGTAAATAGTGTTTATCTTGCTGGAGTGGTTTGCTTTTATAAGACCATGTTTTTTGAATTGGGTTCATAAAGAAGTTGCTAAAGAGATTGCTGATATATGGATCAAAATAATTGCTTCAATGGAGGTTCATTTGAATTTGGTGCATATTGTTTCTTTATAATTTTTAAGTTTAGTTAGTGCTCTGCACAATTTTTTTTTTTTTGCAAAATCAAACATACTCAAAATCCAAGTATCTCCCTTCGATTGGTTAAGTGTTCATGTTGTTATTGTTGTTGTTGGTTTAATGTTTAGGAGATGTGCTCGGTAGAAACTATAGATTGATTGAGTTTGGTTGTCCAACAAATGCATGTAAATGGCCAAATCTACCAAACTACTTATGGTATGTGAATATAACTTTTAGTCAATTTCGTTATTGACTACTTTAGTTACTTATGCTCTTAATTAATGCATTTGATTTTGGCTTTTGGCTCACTCAAGTTTTTGATTGATTGTTTTTCTCGAATAAATTATCTAGAGCTCTAAAGTGTGGTTAAATTATCGAGAGTTGGACATGACACTTTATATAATCGTAGAGGATGTCAGCTAGTGTGGTCTTATGTCTTGCACGATGACCTATTGAGTATTAATAATGACCTATAAAAATGACCAGTGGCTGATTGAATCACTCCCTTTTGGCAAATTGGGAGCCCCCTGATAAGATAGTTAAGAAGGTGGGTGATATCTTTTAAATAGAGATCAGTTGTTGAGTAACCATGTATGAGAAGTGATTAAGTTGCCATAGTTTTCTTCAGTTTTCTATCTTTGGGAGCATTGATCAGGTACATATGACTTTATCCTCCAAGTGATCTTTTGAAAAAGTAACATGATAACAAATAACATCCTCTTTTTCCAGGCCATAAATCTTAGATTTGGGAGTAAAGAGTATAAGGCTGCGTTATGTAGCTTAAGTGTTTTGTTCCAGGCCATAAATATTTAGTAGGCCACGGTATTTGCAGTGTTCTATAGAAACACGAGGTTCAAGTATGTTACTCAAGTGATGGAAGATTATGGACAGGGGTCAACAAAATAGTAATTTGAGAAAGCTTAATATTAACTTACTAAAATCCCCTGTCACCATGCCAAATCTTATATAGGCAATGCTTATATAGGCAAAATTTTGAATCTTCCCATGAATGTGCTGCAAATTATATAGTTAAACTTTTGAGTCGAGAGGGACACCGTTACGTATTTTTGATTTTAATTGTTTATTCTTATATTAATGTTCATTTTATCATTTTCACGAATCTATTATAGGGTCAAGCTTCAGAATGGGCTTTGCTAAGACGTCATTCGTCTAGGCATTTTTTTTGGCATTCAGATGTGTACGTCATATCCAGATACTGAGTGTTGTATGTAGTTCAAGGTATATATTATATCTTTCAAGTCTTTTCCGCCCATTTGGTTTGTATTCTAGCTTCTCTCTTTGAGAGAATGTCATCTCATAGGTTCATTCTGGAGGATTTGTAAGACATCTGTTGTAGCCCATACAATGACTTTTGCTGCGAGTTTTGGACAACTGTGTAGAAAGACACAAAACACCCTCTTTAGAGGTTCTATACATGTTAGACATCCAGGGAGAAGCATTCCAATGCTAGCCTCTATACTCCCTTACCCATCATGGAAAGGCCTCGAGGATACGAATGAATAGATTTATTTTTTTCCCACCTAGCACGAACAAGGGACATAAATGTGTTTCATAGTAATTGATCATTTTTAATAGATGGAACACTTTATCCCTTCCAGCTGGATCCCTGATGCCTCTCACGCTACTAGCTTATATTTTTAAAAGTTTGTGCGACTTCATAGCTTGCCTCAAAATATTACTTTTGACCAAAATGAAGTATATGAGGAAATATTACTTTCAAGTTGTTAATTTATTCCACCGAAATCTTTCATATGTGTGTTTTTTGTCTCTAACTCATATTTTTGAATGTGATTAGTTTTCTTTGAAGTTGAAACTCCAAGTCCAAAAAATATGTCTTAATTTGTTTTATAATTCATTTTAGGAAAAAATGTTGAATTCATCATTTTACTCTACGTCGGTATGATCTTTAGCTGCTCCAGTCACAATATCCATTTATTTTGAGTTTAAGTTATCTTTATATTACTTTTATATCATAAGCTACTCCAGTAGTTAATCTCCATTTGTTACATATTGGAGTTGATTGACATTCAAATGATGGGTTGGTTGTGGATTCTAAGGGAAAACTTCTACTGATGATGTTGTAAACTCGAAGCCGAATGGTGAAATAGATGAGGATATGAAGCCTTCTTTATAGCATACAAAATTTAGTATATGAACAATATGGTTTTGCAGATTACATGTTCGCTTCAAACTCTATGAAAAGAGATAATTCTTCCAAAGTTAGCATTTTTAATACTCCCACTGTTATTATTTACATCTTCATTCAAACTCTAGGAATGTTGACAGTTTTCTTCATAATAGCACTGTCATGAACAACACTTTTCTAAACTGATTTGGTGAGAACAGAGCAGCTGGCAGTTTTTAATACTCCAGAAGATTTTTCGTTCATTATTTAACTATTGTGCAGTTGCAGGTATAAATATAAATGTATAAATCTATAATATAGTACAAGAATAATCTTCTGTAAGTGACATTGTGTTCTTTATTTACCCCTCATTCAAATTGGAGGGGCACTTCGTGTTTTTTAGGGCATTAAAATGTAATGCATTGCTTTCTTAGTCCAATATAAGAGCTATAGAATTGTTTTGAGGTTTTTAATTTTTTGGGGGGTGAATTGACAGGCAATATGGTTGGATTGACAGGGAATTTGTATACTACTGCTCTATTAGTATATATGTTTATGTACTGTTGCTGTATTAGTATATATGCTTATGTATGTTTGCCCTATTAGTATGTACTGCGTTATTAGTACGGATAAATACTCATTGCATAACTACTCAATGCATAACATATGTAATCAGTATATATGTTTATGTATGTTTCTCTATTAGTATGACACAATGCATAATTACTCAATGCGTAACTTCTCTATTAGTATGACATTATTACTATGGAAATAAATCCATTTTGTAAATGCATAAATGTTATTGATATTATAATGATTACGTATTGGTTAGGTGAAAAATCGGCACACAGTGGTCATTTGGTAAAAGAACAGAGTAGAGGTATGAATCACATGCCAACCACTTTAAGCTTCGTATTGATATTATTGTCTCTAAAGCTTCCAAAACCAATCCCAATTTTCTTGGGACGAGTTGGTACAAAATTAGTACTAAAGACTCACTATCTTTGAATATAATTATATTTTTGTGATCTTTTTAACTGCGTAATTTAGTTAGGGATACTCAATTATCATTGTGTGTAAGTGAGTAGTTTTGTATACATTAGAAATCAATGATCAGTTACTTGAAATTAATTCAATGATCTTTAGCACTTCAATTGTTTAACAAAATTCCTACCTCATTGATGGCGGGTGCTAAAGTTATCTCCTCATATTCAACTAATTTTGTGCAGATATTGATCTCATTCACCACTGTAAAGCCAAAGTATAAGGAGGAAGGACCTATTGTAGGGACTGATCAACTGCAATTTTTCAACGGTTAGTATTTTCTTCAATTATATAATTAACTTATTTATGCCGGCATAAATGTATAAAATTATTTTGGCGATATATGAGAATGCAGATATCTTGGTTTATCTAAACTGCCTCGGCGGGAGTACGTGCTCTATATTAGCAATTTATGTTTGAATGTCTTGAATAAAGCCTATGGTTGGCAGACTATGTTTTGGAGTGGCTATGAGCCAAGGAGCACTTCTTGCTGGTGGAGAAAAAGGCATGTGATATGAAATTCTAGATGTATGTATTAGTTACTAGGAAACTGACTGTGTTAGTTACATCTATCATAAGTTGGTTTGTATTTTAGATGAGACCTGACCATATCTATCACAGGTTGGTTTACATCTATCATATGTATGATGTACCACAGTGACTTTAAAAATATAAGTCTTTATTTTGAGTTAAAGACATGGTTAGGGAGTAATAATAATTTATAAAAATGTTGGATTACATCTATCTTTTCAGGTTGAAAGCAGAGTACTTAATAAGTACTTGGCACATTTTACTATTTTTACTATTTTTGCTACACCATTGTTTATTTCACTATTGGATTAGAAGCAATAGTACACCATCTATTTTTGGTACACCATTGTTGTCTTCATTTTTGCAGTAGCTTTGGTTTTGGTGTATGTTCAATGATTTGATTTGTATACATCTGATATGTGTTTACTTTTCAGTGCCGAAATGTTGAATTCATTGTTGATTAAAATTCATTTTTTTTCATATATTTAGTTTGTCCTAAAATGTGTAAAATGTTTTTTTTATATATTTTTATACTCTCATTTTCACATTTGGATGAACTAATTTTTTTGGATGATAATAGAATAGGGTATTTAAGTAGAAACTCATAACTGTTTATCTTGGATCAGGTATATTTCCCTTATGATGAAAGTTGATTGAACTCAAAAATAGTCTCGGCCGTCAATCAGTGCATACTAAAAAAAGAGATGAAAGTACTGCCCACGATCACATCACATGAAACAACAAACGATCAATTGACTCATTTGTCTTCCTCCATAACCAACTCAGTCTCTCGCTCATGATATGTTGTATTTTCTTTATCTAAAATTACCTCGGATTTATATTTCAAACATGTTCATTGTTTTTAGACTTGAGGTTTCAAACTCATAATTTTAAATTCCTCCAAATGATAAATTTTATCTTTTTCTTAAATTTTATTTCAGTACCTGTTTATTTCAATACTTAATTTTTCTTAAGTTATACATGCTTATGCCTGTTTATACCTTTGTTTATTTAAAACCTGTTTGATTGTGTGTTTTTAGTCCCGTTTTTACTATGTATTTTATGGTGCAAAGTCTATTGAGTTTATGGTCGAGAACTAAGTATGCTCTTTGGTGAGATACATCTCTAAGGACTACTTATGAAACTCTTGATGTTATGTTTATTTTTTCTTCAATGCACAAATATGTAGTTACAATTACGTAACTTGAGAAAAATATATTGTAACTTGAGAAAAATATGTAGTTAATTCAAGCAAGCACTATTATGTCTCCCTTATGATGTGAAACTAAATGATAGGTGGGAGGGACTTCCCCATGCTTGATGGATCGAGCTGATCTGATGAGCAAGTCTGGTGTATCATACTTGCCTCCTCAATCTCCCGAGCAACTATCATGACATAAGCAGGTCTAATGTCATATATTGCATTATCTGATGAGCAAGTATGCCATATGCTGCATTTTAAGTTATCCACTTTGTATGGTTGTCACATATGCTGCATTTTAATTATTTGGAAGGTCTTAGGTATGCATATATAATTTTTTTATAGATATGTGATTCATTGTATGTTTGGATAAGTGGAAATTTTCAAAAGGGTTTCATAAATAATTACCCTCTTTAACCCCCGTCTCACTCTTGCTCCAAAACTTCGCATGCATAAGCAGAAGTGGAGGCCATTGATGTAGACGGTGGCGATAATTAAGGCAGTGAAGAAGGTCGACGTTGAAGATGGTCGTAAATTAAACTCTGCCAGTTGCCATCTATTCAAATGCTGAGATGAGCATATGCAAAGGACTTTCCTTGCTTCAGTCAGATCAAATCATTTTATTTGAACATTATTAGTACTTTTTGTTAATGAACATCGTCTTTGTTTATTAGTGAAATTCACATTTTATTTTTTTAATTGCATCATGAAGTTATGTGCACGACTTCATAAGAGAGACATACCTCATCTTAATATTCATCCCAAATCACTAAGCTGATTATAATACATAATTAAGTCATTACGTTTTAATGACTATAATAATACTCACGTGCACTAGTTTCATAACATTTCCAATGTGCCATCAAATTTAAATGGTGTGTACCCATGTTTTTTAATTTCAACTCACATAACTTTTCAACTGTCATATGTTTATGCAAACTGAAATTAAGAGATATTAAGATGGATTTTCTTTTATAAATTTACGGATCTCACTCTCTTCAGCTGTAAAATGTAGGAAGGTGAAGTCTCACTCTCTCCATTTGCCTCACACCCCCGTGCGTCTCTTCATCCAACCCAGGTCAGTAAATCCACTTTTTTGTCTGCCTAATTAATGCCCCCAAAACGGGTACAGTTGGACTATATTTCGATTCAAATACATATATATTGATTGTTTTCAAGTAACGTATATGTCGTGTTTCTCTCCATATTAGGTGAATTTTATAATCGCGGAGAAATAATAGAAAGTTCTAAATTTGGTGTCGATCCTGTCTTGTAGACCAAAGAATCCCTTTATGAGTTTGGAACATCTATGGATAAATTAGTTCGATCTTCTACAGCATATCGCTATAAGAAATGTCAGATAGTTGTGTCCGGAGAATGTTGTGGATCATGTTCCAAGAGAAGGCGAAACATCCTTTGAGTGGCGTAAAAGGGGAAGTGGCAACTCGTTGGACAAATGCGATGAGATTGGTGGGATTTGAATTTGGTACATGGTTGTGTCATAGTTTGAATTTGGTTTATATGTAATTCCACTTTTATTTGGTAAAAAAATGCGTCAAATGTTATTTTGGAAACGAAATTAAATTGACACAGTCTTTACGGGCAGGTTATGTCGTGTTCATGTTCGATTTTTTTTTCAAGAAATTGACCTGATAAGGACATAATAATGGCACGATAGTGACCCAATTAAGGTTATGATATATATTTTATGTAGATCTACTATCTTCTCTATTTAGATCCACTATTTTTTTAATTACTTACTAATTGGTCTAATCGTGTCGTGTTGGGTCGGATCTAATCATGTCAAATGAGACCCGATTTTGACATAGTTAACAATTTCTATACCCAAGTTAGAATGAAAATAGATGACAAGTTTTACATGGTTAACAATTTTGACACAATTTAATACGAGGTTTAAGATGTCGAGCTTTTATTTATACAAGGTTCAAGACTGACGTACACTTTTAAAAAAATTCAACGTGCCTTCAGGCACGGGCATACCCTAGTGTGTGTGTGTGTGTGTGTGTGTATATATATATATATATATATATATATATATAAATACACCCTGATCCTTAACCTCGCAACCAACAGCAAATGACAGCCCTAGACTAAAACATATTCTCAAGCCACTATAACAACTTAACCTCCACACTCACCTTAACCCCACCTTGACCTTGAACAGATAATTGTGACCTAATCACTAAAAAAATCCTAATTGTCTTTGGGCCTTTAGAGAAGATTCAAACAATGTTCTAAACGGAATGTGGTTGTTTAGAGCCTAGGCAAAAATATTTTTATTTCTAAGTATTCAAATCAATTTATCAATATTTGTAGGTACACCAAAATATTAGTCAACACACACACACACATATATATATATACAAATACATGTGTTCCTGCAGATATAAATCAACAGTTGGGACTACACCCTAGCACAACCACAAAGCAGGCAAAGCAGTTGATATTTTGGTTCAAGATTTTGTGTTTCAAAGTATTTCAGATGGATTAATTCATATGTAAAGTTTTAGATTTTATTAACATGATTAACATCATGTCCATACTATTCACCTCAAAATTTTTTGTTTCACATCATGTCCAACTTTTATAATTTGTTTTCCTTACACATCACTATATACTCATTTATCCCATGGAAGTAGAAATGAGCATTTCAGCTTGATATCCGACACCAAACTGCAAATCAACGCGCGTGTCGTCGGCCTTAGGCCTGCAGGCAGAAACTAAGACTACACGTGGATCCAAACCTTAGGTGATAAAAATTTGATTTCTAAGTACACATCATTGGGACAATTGTTAATGAATTGAAAATATTACAAAAATAAAATATATATTTATTTCCTTCAAATAACAAAATGGTCAAATAATTACAAAGTGGGAACCAAATATTACAGGGGGAAATTTGGTGTTTACAAAAAATACATCCAATTCTTTATCTTTTAATCATTTTATCAAACATCTATTGGGAATTTTTTTAATATGCCGGTGACTTATGCCTTATCATATACACAACAAATTATAAACACTCAAAGTTAATACATTGAAATAGATATTAGAGATTGTAGTCTTACTTGATCAGATGCAAGAATGTAGGTTTCCATAACAAAATGTAAGAAACTCTCCAACTGGTGATTCTAACTTTGATCAGTCCAACGTTCATTTCTATCGAATTTAATAGATTTCTCATATGCCTTTACATATGCCATTATTGATTCTGCAGCTGTAATCTCTTAAATGTTAGACATAGCTGTATACGGTAAGGAGGAGTTATTTTTTTAATTCTAATCGACATTTACAGATTAATGTTGGTGGAGATAGGAAAGATTTGGGTTTATGCTTACTCGGATGGAAGACGAACTATGGCATCTGACGTGGAAATATTTGGGTTTATGCTTACTCGGATGGAAGCCGAAATCTTGTAAACGTAGATAGGCTGCAAACGTGGATAGGCTCATTGTAAGGAATCATAAACTCCTTGTTTTGCATTTTATAGTAGTAATAGATATCTACTAGTCTTTGCATGGTTATCATGAAAAGAGGAGGTACATGAATATAAAGTATAGTTTTCTCATTGAAAAATTCTATCCAGCCTCACACATTGAATTGTTTGCCAACTATATTTGCTCATGTGGCAAAGAAAGCCACAACTATTAATCCACATTAACTTAAAAGGTTCATATGCACTGGTAACTTGAGATAAGTTAGATTGAGCATTATGATTTTTTATTTATGTATTTTTAATTATAGAAAAAATATTAAAATTTATAACTAGTCCACATTAAATAATAAAACAAATTAAAATAGGATCATTTGACAAAAAGTCACCTGGCATTTTTTAATTAATATTTAGTTCAACTACTTTTATTTTGTTTCAAAAAGTCATTCACCATATAACACACTCAAAAATATTGTTTTTCTCCTCGTATTTTAAAATGAAAAAAAATATATGTAAAAAAAACAAGGAACATTTTTGGAACATAAAAAAATTAAAGTGGATTAAGTGCAAAATATACTTAGCTCATAGGGACTAAACATTAATTATCCATGAATGCCTTTTGGAAACAATATATATATATATATATATATAGGGAGAGGTTCACAAGTGGACCAAAAGAATTGACTTTTTAATGGACCTTAACAAAAAACACATAATAACACATTAATTTTAATTCATATAGTGTAATTGGTCCGCGCCAATGGCACCAAATACGCGTGTCGATCGATCCCCCACCCACATGCCCCCCACCCACCCCACCCCCACCCTCTCACCTCCACCCCCATGGCAGCCCTGCTGTCATAAGGGCTGCCACAAGGGCTGCTTTGGTGATGGTGGTGGTTGGGGGGCGGTGGGGGGTGGGGTGTGGAGGTAGTGGGGTGAAGGTGGGGTCTCGGGTGCTGCGTATCAAGGCAAATGAATGACATGATCATATTTGAGTTCACGACTCCTGAGGTAAATGATGTTCTCAACCACTTTCCCCCCTCAAATCCCCAAGATAACCTAATGTTATGCCGACTTTGTGTTTTCAAAAATATTGGTGTATTGTTGGGACTTCGGTTTTTAGTTTTTTCTTTGATGCGCTAAATAATTCTATGCCTTTTCACTTAGACAATCACACTTTTATCATCTTAATTTCCAAGATAAAAAACCCCCTAAACTTATGTCTTAATTTCACCCTATTAGTCTTTGTAATATAAAATATATAAAATTATTTCAAAAGTGTTCCTTAATAAGACTAAAGTGAGTTTTGTCTTTGGGTTATTTACACTTGAGCCCCCTGAACTTTGCCCCACTTATAACTTTACTACCCGAACTTTCAGTTACTGTATTTAACCCCCTTGACTTCTAACATGACTGCAAATTGCCCCTACCACCTAATTCCTTTAATTTTTTGCGGGAAAGTTTAGTCATGTGCACTTCACATGATCACTTTTGAGGGTATTTTTTTTCAAAACAATATATAAACATCAAAACGATATATTAAAGAAAAACATAAAATCTCGAAAATATAAAAAAATAGAAAGAATTCAATAAACACATTCAAAACATTTACAAATCCAAGATCCATATTCAACTAAAATCTTTCAAAATCTAACAAAAAGATATATATATATATATATATATCTGTGTGTGTGTGTGTGTGTGTGTGTGTGTGTGTGAAGAGAGATGTGGAAGAGGATGGGCGTGGGTGGATGGGGGTGTTGGTCGTATCATGGCAGGGTGAGGGGTGGTAGAGGACATGGTTGGGGGTAGGTAGGGATTGGGGGGGGGGGGGGGTGGTAACTCTCCGTGGTTGAGAGAGAGAGAAGAAAGAGAAAAAAATTAAAACGGCGAGAGAGAAGAAAAGAGGGGGAAAAGGGAGACACCAAAATACCTTCAAAAAAATCTTGTGCAAGGCACATGACCAGCGTTTCTCGCCAAAAATTAACGAAGTTGGACGGTTGGGTAAATATAAAGTCATGTTGGAAGTTTAGGGGGTTAAGTATATGGACTGAATGTTCAGGTGGAAAAGTGATGAGGAAAAAAGTTTGAGGGGTTCAAGTATAATTAATCCTTTGGATTTTATTATTCCAGAAAATCGATGTACCTTTGTTCCTAATAGTCTTGTCACAGATAATATTATTTTAGATTTTGAATTAAACCAATGTTTACTTAAAAGAAGTAAAGGGGAGAAAATGTGAATTTTCTTCAAAGTTAGACATGAGTTAAGCTTATGATATGGTGAATTGGGGCTTTCTAGAGAATATCATGGTAACATTAGGTTTTATGATAAATGGGCATGATTGATTATTATTTGTGTATCTTCAGCATCCTTTTCAGTTTTAATTAATGGCAAACCTCAGGAACACATCAATTATTAAAGGGGACTTAGACAAGGTGACCCGTTATCACCGTATATTTTCCTCTTGTGTGTGGAGGACGTCTCATCCCTATTTGAGAAAGCCAAATTGGAAGGCCGGATCGCTGGTGGGGTGTTAGTATAATTTTTGGTGAGGCGGTTAGGAGTGAAATGATTTCAACTAAAAATTTACTTAATAAATATGAGCGTGCATTGGGGTAATAAATTAATGTGGATAAATGTAGGGTAATTTTTAATAGGAATATTTCAAATTATATGAGAAGGGTCCTTAGTGACACTTTGGGGATTCATGAGGTTAGTGGTAATGGCATATATCGAGGATTACCATCGATTTTGGGAAAACAACAATGGTGTTTTTGAGCTTGAGATAGAAAGTTTGAAAGAAGGTAAGTGGGTGGAAGGAAGTTCTTTTATATATGGCGAGTAAGAAAATCCTAATTAAAGCAGTGGCCTAAGCATAACCCACTTTTTCTATAAGTCATTTTAAAGTTATGAAATATGTGTGTTGTAATACCCTGTATTTTCTTCTAAATAAATAATGAAATAATATTATTGGCAATAAATAAATAATTGTGGAAACTATTAAATTTTTATTTAATAATTGCACAGTTGAAATTGCTATTTAATTATAATTGTGTGTGACTAATTTTATGGGCATGAATGTGACATTTAAGTGTATTCTAGATGAATAGATAATTTATGTGCGACATAAATTAAAAGTAACTACTATTGACATAAATAATTCGGAACACATTTCGAAAAACATATGGTCTCGTTTAGATGATTTAGACCTTTAAAAATAGTCCTGAGTCAACAATATATAGGTTAAGGAAGTTTTGGGCTAATTAGATTATGGATTCGGGTTCATTTGGGGGTTCAAAAGTTGGACTTAGGGCCCAATTCGAGATTTGACACCTAATTATAGGTTAAATTGGGGTAAACCACTGCCCCACTACTATTCCACAAACCTAAAAATCAAAGATACGGGAAGGAAAGGGAAATACACTAAAGAAAGGAGAAAAAGTCTAGAACAAAGGGGGAACGTAGGAAAAATCAAGGGACATCTCTTCTACCATTTTTAAGGCAAGAATTTTCTCACTTAGTTTGTGTTTTCAAAATATTTTTCAATGCATCATATTTGTTCCCTTTAAATTTCTGGGACTAGGTTGAGTATGTTTAATTTGATGATGGTCAAGACATGTAGAGGATTGATTGATATGTAGAAAATTGTCCCATAATTCATGTATCAAAAATCTGAATATTGATGTTAGATTCCTTAGGTTTTGATAGTTATTTAGGGGCAAGGTTTTAAAAAATGTGGGGCGTGACTGAGGCATCGAGGCCAAGACTTAAGCCTTATAGCCTAAGCGGGCCTTAGGCATAAAAACACGTGAAAAGGCATTTAGGACTTTTTAAATATATTTTAATATTTTTAACTATAACAAGGCTATTAAAATTACTAATATGGTACATACATTAAAATATGTTCGAATATATGCAAACTAAAATACTATTTTTTTAAATCTTAAGAAAAAAAAGAAAAAAATGCGCGTTTTTTTGAACGAGAAGCAGAGAAGTTTGGGATACCATTTGTCTTTTGATTATTTTGAATGAGATTTTGGTTTGGATTTTTAAAACAAGTCTTTAAAAGGCGATGTCGTTTCACTAAAGCGCTTTTTTTTTTTAAAAAAAGTGCACCTTAGGCTTTTTCCCAAGAATAAGGCGTAAAAGGCTTAAGGCGGGGCGTTTCTTCCTAGCCTCAAGCCTAGGCGGAGCCTAGGCGTGCCTTTTAGAACGTCGTTTGGGGGTAATTGAATAACCAAGTTGGATACTATTATTGTAAATTAATGGGCTGAAGTTTTTTTTATGTAGATTCCCTAGTAAATACTCCTTATTGTGAAATGAAACTGATTGGAATTTGGATAATTTGAATAGTTAAAAAAAATATGGAAATCTTAATAACTTTTTTGGCACAATATATGTAGTTGTAACCAAGAAATCGTATACAATTTTGGGTTTATGAATTGTATATGGGCATGAAACTGAATGGGAGAAGCGGCATATGGTGGAAGAAGACTGGTCGCTCAAACGACGTCACCTGTTGTTCGAGCGACTTGTAATGTCAAGCGAACGAGGATCCCACTTATTCGAGTGACGTGATGGGTGACTAGGCATTTCATATTCTTTTGGCCTTAGCCTGAAATCAATAACTTTCTAAAAAAATTTTAGTAACAGGAATAGAAATATGAGAAATTAATAGGAATAGTAATATAAATGGGGAAAGGGATTACAGTGGGGGTTAATTTATTAATAGAGTAATGTTACACCCACACTTTAATTAATAATAAATATAACTAACTAGATGGTTAAGTAATTATTTTTATGGGACAAAATTAATAATTTATTATATGATAAATTATTAATAATTGGAAAATGATCTGGACTTTGGTTGGACTTTAATGGTAAGTATAGAGTAATTACATATACATATTATTAGGATATAATATTTACTATTATGTATTTTTGTGGACATAGCAGTGGACCATCCAATTGGTTCGGGGGTTCGCCCGTTCAGACTGTGTACCACACGTCGGCACATGTGGGCTTGATGATGTGTAGGTCATATAGGTACTACGTGGAGGCATCGCCTATGAGAGGTAGATGTTGACACTATCCGTTCCTGTGTCACCTCTAGGTATGGGCCGTGTACAGGTATCCTGCGTAGGGATTGCCCCCAATTTATATGTGTTTATATTGTCCGCTTTGGATAAGGGATTCATTCGGGCTTGCCGATAGAGCACGAATTAGACACCAACGGTAAATGCCCTTGTGTATCAAATATCTGGATGGGCATATATTAATAAATACCAGGACTTTAATAAAATAAATTTAATTGTCTAATGATGTGGACAATAAATATTATTCTTGACCCTATAATGCATAATTGATGTTTATGCCTTAGATGTGATATTTATGAGTTTTGAACAAATGGGAGTTAACAATTAAATGTAGGGATTACATTTAAATAATGAATTATCGATATATTCACTCTATAAATTTTAGATGATGTTAGAATTCATTATTTGGGACGTAGTGGGGTGTGAATAATATCACACTTAGATGAGTGGTGAGGTGTTAGGAGCATGTGAATGACGAAGGGGGGATATTTATTGTGCTATAACTTCATTTTTGCATCATAAATTAATTAAGTTAATTCTTGCACACCTCAGGCTCTAACCCAAATTTAAATATTCCCCCCCCCCCCCCCCCCCCAGGTGCTCAAAGACATGGATGGCTAGATTGTGCTGTATCAGTACTGTAGTCTCACTTGTGTTTCAGCTTTCGAATTTCTCGATTCTAGTATATGTGTTTATTCAGTTGTTCTTATTCTATTTATTTTGGAACATTTGTAAGGGTATATTCCCGAGACTTTTACTTTATATTGGTTGAGACTTATGTTACTTTGGTTGGGTATTTATATTATTATTGGTGGTTTGGATCTATTTATTTATTGTGGATGTATTTGAGACTTTTAAAACCTGGGCCTTAATTAATAATTACTTATATTCGCAATGGTGCTAAGGATGGTATTAATTGACAAACAAGCCCTATCTTCGGCGTATCGTGCCTGGTCGGACTTTATGTGAGAAAATAGGGGTTATTACAGTTGATATCAGGGCACGGTTTTAGTGTCCTTAGGATCTGTGCTTGCACTCATTACGCTCTGCATTGCATTCTTTGATATATAGAGCCTATACTTAGGACTCATTGTATTCTTAAGATTGTTACTAATTCGAACCTTGTCTGATTTCACATAGAAAGCCGACGTAGGGGCCGATCGAGGAGAGTAGTTCCACTGGTTGAGGAGGAGGAGGCTCATCCGGAGCCACCACAGGGCCCACAGTTGATCCCCCACGATGAGATAGCCACTATTGTGTCTCAGGTGGTATCTATAGTGATGGCAACTATGCTTCATTATTTCCCACCATCACAGGCACCTTAACAACCACCACCACAGTAGATGGCTATACCAGCACAGGCTCCAGGTTATGCGTGTGGACGGGCAAGGAAGGCCTTTGTTAAGGGATAGCCTCCATAGTTTCTAAAAGGATCCGATATTTTCATTACGAGTCAGTAGAAGAAGGACAACGAGAGACACTTACAGATGGTGGAGTGCACACCGGTTCAGAAGAAGATGTTAGCTTCATTCAGGTTGATGAGGGTTGATCTTTAGTGGTGGGACACAGTCATGACTGTTGAGGAGAGGGACATACTCACTATTGGTTAGTTATGGGAGAAGTTTGAGGGGATGTACTTTCTCCTATCCATACAGTTCGAGATGAGGACCAGATTCATAGAGCTCAAGAAGGAGGGGTGTACTGTCACCGAGTATGAGGGCGAGTTCATTTCCCTCTCATATTTCTCCAGGGAGGATGTTCATACTGAGCAGATGAGGATACATAGATTTATCGCATATCAGGAAGTCTCTTCTAGGGAATCCAGCCTTTATAACTTATAACCAGATGGTTAATGTTGCACCTCTCCACTGCCAAGATCATAGGGATTTTTTGAAAATCAAGGGGTAGAAATGTCATGGAGGCGAGTCGTCTAGCCCGTAGGGTGGGACGAGTGGAGGAGGTGTATGTGGGGCCCAGCAGCACATCCACTAACCAGAATAAGAAGGTCAAGGGTGTAGACGACCGTCAGAGGCCAGCAGCACAGGGCCAGCAATGCCGATAGCATGGAGGTCATCAAGGCCAAGGAAACCAGGGCAGAGGCCAGTAGGGCCAAAGATTTGAGCGGGGTCTATTTTTGGGAAATCGCTACACTTGTTGTGAGCGGGGCCAAACTTCTAGGTATTATATGCAGGGGACATGCAACCAAGGGACATGGAGGTTTTAGAGGACAATAGGCACCTCAGGGACAATGCCCACTTATTCTAGCTCAGGGAGTCACTTCACCAGCCGCTCCAGCACCCGCCACCCCACCTCAGGGGAAACAACCATTGTAGTATGGGCGGGTCTACCATGTGGTAGCAGCAGATTGGACTGCACCTCCATAAGAAGTCGATCGTGTGTTTCCCATTTTTGGTCATGTTAGTCACATTCTTTTTTATACGGGTGCATCACACTCTTTGGTTAGCACAGGTTTTTTACGGGAGACAGGTATGGTAGATTTGCTTCAATATTATTTTACACATAGACTCACCAATGGGTAGAGGGACACCCGTACGGTTAGTATGCCGGGATATCGGTATCGAGATAGGTCGACTTACATTTATTATTGATACTAGTACTTTACATACATGAGTAAACTTATAGGGAATCTATGGATTGCTATGGTAGGTCCATCATTTTCTCCATTTCGGGGCAGGAGATGTACCTAGTTACGATGCCTCACCCCAGGGGTGGGTCGAGCATGCATTTGTATTACATCGAGGAGAATGCTTCTTCGGAGGTTTTGGTGACGCTAGATTCCATCCCCGGCGGTGAGTGACTCTTTTTTTTATGTCTTTAGGGATATTTTGGGTTTATCACCTAGTCAGGAGATCAACTTTATAATTGAATTAATTTTGGGCACGAGACCTATTGCTTAAGATTTAGGGTTTACCACCTAGTCAGGAGATCGACTTTGTGATCGAATTAATTCTGGGCACGAGACCTATTGCCCATACTCCGTATCGGATGGGTTCGTTGGAGATGAGGGAGCTACAAGAGCAGATTGAGTAGTTGTTAGGGAAAGGGTTTATTAGGAAGAGAACTTCTCCCTGGGGTGCTCCAGTGTTATTCATCAAGAAGAGGGATGGATCTCTACGGCTTTGTGTCGACTACCGGGAGTTGAACAAAGTCATTATGCGAAATAAATATCCGCTGCTACGTATAAATGATTTTTTTGACCAGCAGAGGGGTGTTGCGTATTTTTCAAAGATTGATTTGAGGTCAGGGTACCACCAGTTGAGAGTCTGGGAGCAGGATTGTAATACCCCGTAATTTTATTGATTTTATTTAATAGGATTAATTAAATTAAATGGATTATTTATTTAGAAATTAATCCGGATTTAAATACTAGCGAGACGTGAGTTGGTATTTAGTTATGATAATAATGTTGAATATTGCTAAGTGAATATGGTAATATATGATTATTAAATTTATTAAAATTATTGCAAGTCATAAATACGACAATTCGGAAATTAAGTTGGGACGCGCGTGTCAGTCGCGTCATGAATCAATTTAAATGGATTTAAAAGTGAATTTTAATTTTATCATTCGTATGGTCATTTCGAGTGCATCAGCGTATTTGAAAGGGTCGAGATAGTCAGAAAACACTAATCAGGGGTTTAGTTTGGGTCCCGGGGCATTTTTAGGCCAAACCGACAACCCGGGAGGGTATTTTAGTCATTTTGATTTTTAGGGGATTTTGACCCACGAAATTTAGGCTTTATTTATCAGCCAATATTAGGGCCATTATCTATCAAAATCAAGTAGTGGGCCATGTGAGAAGAGAGGAGAAGTTCCAAAAGTTTTTCAAGGCCATAACCACCACACACCACCACTATCCCCTGATTTGTGACCGGAGATAGGAAGAGAACCAACCCTTATCGCCATCAACGGATCAGAACATCAAATTTCTAGGCAAGTGTTTCAATTCATTAATATTCAGCAAATAATTTATCCATGATAGTGTAGGATTTGATGATAACCATGTAAATAGTGAAATTCATGAAACTTGGAGATTAAACCTTGATTCGGGTAGGATTTATATGTGGTTTGAATCTGGATGTATCCCTTTAATGAAATCATAAACCATAAATAGTTAAATTTCTAATTTATGAGGAGATGTATGATGATTCTTGAAGAAAATAGAAAAATAGGGATTTTTATAAAAATAGGATGATTTGATCTTAAGAAAAGTTTAATTGATGATGTTTTAAGAATTCTGGAATGTTAAGTGATATGCCTAAAGTGAAACCTCATACTCAGAGACACTAACCTCGGCCAGTCACCCAATCGAGTTTACAAGAAGCTTATGACAAGAACCAACAAGGTCGTCTCTTACAAGGTCGGCCCTTCATAACCTCGGCTCTTCACCAGTTAATGTTAGCAAAGTTACGGGCTCTAATCATTTGCCAACGTCATCATCGGCCTCATCCGATGTCACAGCTATGTCATACCTAACCTCGTCCAGCCCTCCCGGCCGAGGTCATCACGATTAGATAAGATAAAAAAACTACATCTGACTCCACCAACCTTGTACTCATCAAGTTTGAGGTTACACAAGTTAAGGACGCAGGGCCGAGCATTTGCAAGAACATGTAAGGTTTGGAACACGTGGATAGACCAGCTATAACTGAATCATTCCCCTCACATGAGGGAATATTGAGGTCATCATTATCTACCTAAGATCATCTAGGTGTCACTCCCATACTGGTTCGATCTTCATGCACATGATCATTACATGCTTGGGGGGTACATTACACCCTCCAAGTATTATATATAGAGGTCATCCTCTACCTTGTAAAACGATGGACAATTACAATCCTCGCTAAAACTCTGTCAATTTACACAGTAGAGAGAGAAATCTTGAGATTTTGTATCTATGGCCATTAGTGCCTTCATCTAGTGATATTACTCACACACTCACAGTGGATGTAGTCCAGATTGGCTGAACCACTTAAATACAAGTGTTCATCCTCTTCTCCTCACCTCCTTCTACATATCTGTGTGATTACTTGTTGCCATTATTATGCCTGTTTGAGCTCTACTACCACTTTATCTAGTGGTGTTGTTTACAGAATCATCATTTTGGCACCGTCTGTGGGAATGAGAAGATTCATCTCTTCCTCTTTTGTTGCTTAACCTCACTAGAGACTTTGGTGGTAAATCAGGCCTCTCCCTTCATGTGAAGCTGTATCACCATTTGAATAGGTTCTCTAAGGTATCAAGCTATCTAATATTTTCATTTCAAGCTCGTTAGTCTAAACATATGGCACTGGAATTACCACCACCTCTTCCACCATCTGGTGTTGGGGGACTCAGTTCTAGCCAAGCACCATCCTAGTCCGAGATGGCTAAGGTGGAAGAAACCTTGAATTCACTGGCTGCCACTCAGCAAGTGATGCAAGAAAAATTTGCCTAGATTATCTAAAACATAATGATGCCACCTGAGGTCTCATCGGAGATGATTGCCCCAGCGTCTTCTCAGTCCCATCTTGAGGCTAGGGGACCACCCCAAGCACCATGAAAGGACCAACCTACTCCTCTGCAGAGGAGAGATGTTGCTGATCGTAGGCATCTATGCCTGGGGAGGCCAGGAAACCCTTGCCTTGAGGATAGGTATGGCGATATTGAAGCAGAATATGCTCTAGCAAACTGTTAGGAGCCGTTTTAGGTCTCAAACAACACTATATACCCTATACTGCAGAGCCGAGGTTAGTGTGAGAGACAAAGTGGTGATGCACAACAAAAAGGGTAATCTTTTGATCGCTTAAGTAGAGGGTCATCATTTGAGAGGCTCAACCCAGTTAATGATCTAAGGCAGAGGCTATCCAGGTCAAGGAGAATAGCCGACTCACAAAGGGGGGGGGGGGGTGACGAACATCGGCCTTGTAATGGCCGACCCCCATATGGCAGAGACTGTGGTCAAGGAGAAGTCAACAACCGACGTTGTCTTGCTGCAGGAAAACCCTCGGTCCACCCCTTGGAGGTGGATGGGGACAACATCGGCCAGACCGACATTGCAAGAGCCTGGAATAGTTCCATCCAAAGGCTTAAAGAGAAGATAGGGAACCTCATAAAAAGCTGAGACCCATTACAAAGTGGTTTCCCAGAGGGCTCCCCATTTGTGGCAACAATTGTCAACTTCCCAAGCCCTGACAAATTTAAACCACCGATGGTGTCTCCAAAGTACGATGGTAGTACCAACCCAGTGAATTATATTGAGATGTATTAGTCTACAACAGACATTTATTCAATTCTTGATGAGATGAGGTGCCGATATTTCTCAAGTACTTTAACAGGAGCTGCACATATTTGGTTCACTTCTCTTACCAAAAACTCAGTTGAGAATTTTAAGGGTTTGACTAAACGTTTTATACACAACTTCTGTTTTGGGGTAAGACCTCAGAAGAAGACAACCCATCTGATCTATGTAAAGTAAGGCAAGAATGAAAGCCTCAGAGACTACATCGCAAGGTTCAACAAGGAAAATTTGGAGGTTGAAGATTACGAAGAGAGCATAGCCATGACATCTCTCATTGGAGGGCTTCATAAGGGAAAGCTACTTTGTAAGCTTGCTGAAGACCCTCTTAAGTCAATGGCAGAGATGGTAGCGATAGTTGGAAAGGTCATGAACGCAGAAGGGGCAATGGATGAAAAGTATGAGGATGCGAATGGAAGTAGAAGTGGGAAATTTCAAAAGAAGAAGGATGGAAAGAAGAGGGTTGCAGATGACAAGTTTGCACACTATACTCCTATAACTATGATCTACGAACACATCCTCGGTGAAATAAAGACTGATAGATCCCTGAGATGTCCGGAGAAGCTGAAGTCCCCTCCGCATAAGAGAAATAAGAACCTATGGTGCGAGGTCCATCAGGACTACGACCATCTTACTGACAAGTGATTTGCACTGAAGGACGAGATTAAGAAGATGTTGAAGTCGGGAAAGCTCAGAAAGTATGTTGGTAGTAGAGCCCCTGGGGGGGGGGGGAGATGACCCAAAAAAGAAAAGAAATAACAGATGTCGGGATGATGTCCCTACTAGAAGAGCTGAGGACTCAAATGATGGCGACGATGACCGTGACCTCCCACCAAAATACGATAATGTCCTAGTGAAGAGGGTCGGTGTCGCACCCCGACTTAATTAACTTAAATTCATCCTTTTATTTAGAGATAAATTCCCTTAAACAATACTTTACTTTAATTCTCTTTGAAAATAGCACCATATTTCTTTTCTTTTTCAAAAGCATGTTTAGATGAAAACATGACTACCTTAACATGTAATTTACAAGTACTAAACAACTTAACATACAAAAGTTATTTAGCCGTTTACCAAAAAAGCTTGTTGATATTCAAACCCATATTAGATATTCGTCACTCCCCCGTTTTATGGTCCTAACTTGGCAGTGAACTCCAAACGATAGGCATACCTGAAACATAACATTGTACGAGTGTAAGCAACAAAAGTTTAATGAATGACCATATAGCACTCATATAACCAATTTAAATAACTATTTTTATTTTCTAATGTTATAACCCAATAGGAATTGTGTAACTCTCGCAAGCCTGAACCCGCCACAGTCCAATTAACCCACCACAGTTAATTGGGACCACCACATTCCGTAATTAAACCCGAGTACGACAAACCTTTAAGTTGGATTAATGGGACCTCCGCATCCCGTAGGACCCACCACAGTCCTTAACATTAGATTAAGCACCCTCCACATTCCATAACATTAAATAACTTCGCTTAACATTTTTAATCATATGCATATGTTTCACAAATACCACATCACTCCATAAATAGTTTAACACATGTATTTAACTACACAATTCCATATGAAAATATAAGCATTTATATTTCACAGGGAAGGTCACTCACCTTGAATTTATTACTAAGATTAATACCAAAACTATTTCCTTGGTATGGTAGTGTTATCTGCCTCCCCACCTAACAATTCAACATCATTAGTATTTGAATACACCAAATCACATTAAACTTATTAACACATCGCATCAGTTGGTCAATCTGAAATAACTGAAAATTAATTGGATATTATACTTTACATTTCTATAACACCCTATTCATTAGTGTCCTAACATAATTTACGAAATTAAATTACGAATTCTCTAGACAAATTTATGCCCATTTTATTATAACCTTTTCCAAATCATTTCTAGAGAAAAACAACAACAAAACTTCAATTTAAACACAACCTCTAAGCCAAACCAAAAGATATTTTATTCTCCCCTTTAAGTATATCATCCTCATATATGTTCTCTAGCATTTCCAATTGAAATTTCTTGATTTCAACAAGTATTCAATGATTTATACCACTTTTAACACATCTAGGTCTGAGTAGACCATCAAAGCATAACTTAACATTTTTCAAGCATATATAACCTCCACCTAGGTTATATATCATGGGAACATATATTAAACATATTTAATAATATAAAATTAAAGTTACATAATTTTTAGAGTTCATTTGCTAAGTCAAGCAAAACGTCGAACACCTGGTGTGCGCACTTACACTTTTGAGGCAAATTTTATACCTAAACTTCAACTATCACCCACGATTCATTTCTTGTAATTTTAATATAATTTTCGTATATAGTATACATATATGAGTCTATTTTAATCTCCAAGTGGAATCATTTGATTTCAATAATTATTCCATTATTTATGCCATTTTTAGCACAACTTGGTCGGAATTGAACATTAAAGCATAACTTAACATAATTAAGTATACCTACTCTCCATCTCGGACATCAATCATGGAAAACATATACTAAACATGTTTTAGAATATATACACATCATATTCATGAATTCACTATATAAAAAATTCACTAGAAGTGAATTCAAATATGGAACTTTGAAGTTAACATTTATGATCCTAGCACGAGTCCGCACGTATGTTCTTAAGTCATCCTTGGTTTAACTCAATTTGGTAAAATGGGTATCATTCACATATTTATCAAAATCATAAATAAAAATATACCAAGTGTGTAACTCATTCATGCGACCAACTTTAAAAAACAGATAATTACCTTACGAGAATTCCTTGATTTATGGTAATTTTCCCTAGGATTTCTTCCTTAACTTCCTCTTTTTCTCTCTCCTTAGGCAAAATATTTTTTCATGGATGAATTGGCTGAATAAGGGCGTAATTTTGAGGGTTTTAAGTCGGCCTAAGGAAAATCCCACTTGGTTCAATCAAAATATAACATGTGGCACCATATAAGACCAAATATCATTTAAAGCTAAATGACCACTTTAACCCAAGTTCGTAAAAAGACAATATCTTCATACTCGAATGTCCGTTTGATGCACAATTTGTTGTGTTATAAAATTAACTCATATATCTGTAACTTTTATATTTTGTGTTTTCCCTAAATCATAAAACTAGTATGCCTAATTTGGGCCCGAACAAAAGAGTAGCAATCTACCGAAAATCTCAAAACTTTCACATTTGGCGACCTAACATCGCCAATTTCGGACCAACACCTTGGTTTAATTTTATAATCATAATGATGTATGAAAAACATATTTTCATGATTTATTTAATCACATAACTAATCATATGATCTAAAGAAGTTATCCCCGATCATAAGCTCGATTAAAATCTAATGTAACTAATACATATATCACATGAGTATGCATCCCCCCAAATATGATAATTAACATGTTTAACACCCCTCACCAAATTATAACTTATAAATTATACTTAATCATATAATTAACATTCATAATCACGTTTTAGGGCCTTACAATCGGTATGATTTCTTTCGATGTGAGCACCATCTTTGGAGGACTATCAGGAAGTGGTTCAGAGGTAGTTGATCGCAAGGCCCGCGTGGCAGAGGTCAAAGCAGTGGCAAAGGCCGAGGTTGTGAACTTGGCTTCTGCAGAGGTTAAATAAGAGAAGAGAAAGAAGGTAGATATGGATAGCCTCGTAGTTGGATTATCACATCTTGATTTTAAATTTATCTTAGCTCCTCACGATGATCCCTGGTAATCACCACAAGGGTACATGGGTGTGAAGTTCAGAGGATCCTCATTGATGGGGGAAGTTCAGCAGACGTTATGTTTTGGCCATATTTTAAGAGACTAGGCCTCAGTAGAGCTAGGATTGTCCCTTATCATCCTCCCTTGATCGGCTTCAGCGGTGAAAAGGTTCATACATTGGGTATGTATGAGGTGGATGTTATAATGGGAGACGAATGGCCTAAGAGGTTGACCAGAAAAATCAATTTCTTTGTGTTGGACTAAATCGTCTTCTCAGCTTACAAACTCATTATAGGACGAGTAGCCCTCGAGGAATTTGAGGTCGTGCCTTCAACGGTCCACCAAATGCTAAAATTACCGACTCTCTATGGAGTAGGGGAAGTGAAAAGTGACCAAACATCTGCATGTGAATGATACTTCAACTCTGTAGAAGAGAGAGAGGCTCATAAGAGGGCAACAATCATGTACAACATCGACACACTTGATCCTAGAGATGACACAAAGCTCAATAACGGAGAGGCTGTGAAAGAGGTAGAAGCCATCATCATCAATGAGGACGAGCCGAAAAAACCCATCCAAATTGGCAAAGCCCTAAGACTTGAGATCAAGGAGGAACTAGTGAAGCTTTTAAGTAAGGGACAAAGTGTTTTTTCCTGGAGCCATGCAGACGTGCCACGTTTTGATCCCGAGATTATGTGCTATAAACACAATGTTGTAGAAGATGCCAAGTCCATCAAACATAGAATAAGGGTGTACTCAAGGGAGAAGTATGATGTCATCAGAGAAGAGGTTACAAATCTTGGAGAGGCCAAGTTCATCAGAGAGGTCATGTACCCTGAGTGGTTATCTAACTCTATCATTGTGCCAAAATCTAACGGGAAATGGAGGATGTGCATAGATTTTACTGATTTAAACAAGTCTTTCCCAAAAGATAGTTTCCCCTACCTCGTATTGATCGAATGGTGGATGCCACAGCAGGACATGAGCTCATGATCTTCATGGATGAATATTACGGGTATAATCAGATCTTCATGAACCCGAAAGACTCAGAGAAGACAACATTCATCACAGACAATGGGACCTATTGCTACAAGGTTATGCCCTTTGGGCTAAAGAATGCATGCGCTACTTACCAACATCTTATAAATAAGATGTTTGAGGATCATAAAGGAAAGTCCATGTAAGTGTATGTGGATGACATGCTGACAAAGAGCCTAAAGGCCGACATACATGTGGACGACCTTGAAAGAACTTTTGACACCATAGACAATACATAATGAAGCTCAACTCGGCCAAATGTGTCTTCGGGGTAGAAGCTGGAAAGTTCTTAGGATTCATTATCAACCAAAAGGGAATAGAGGCTAACCCCGAGAAGACCAAGGCTTTGTTAGAAATGAAGACACCCAGAACCATCAAAGACGTTCAGAGGCTAACCGGAAGAGTTGCTTCACTTAACAGGTTCGTCTCAAGAGCTACAGACAAGTGTATTCCTTTTTTCAAAGTGCTTAGAAAGGCCTTCGAATGGGATGCGGAATAAGACAAAGATTTTAAGAACCTCAAGTCCTACCTCAGATCCCCTCTACTCCTATCTCGACCAATCCTGGGTGAGAAGTTATATGTACATCTAGCTGTTTCAGAGTCATCCATTAGTGCCGCAATAGTAAGAGAAGATTATGGAGTGCAGAGGCTAGTATACTTCAATAGTAAAGCTCTCAAAGGATATGAATAGAAGTACCATCGGTTCAAAAAGTTAGCCTATGCCTTGATAAATCCATCTAGGAAAATGAAGCCATACTTCCAAGCCCACTCTATGGTCATCCTCATCGATTCCCTGCTCAGACAGGTAATCCATAAGACCGAGAAGTCAGGCAGGCTAATGCCCTTGAGTTAGGAGAATATGACATTGTCTATCAACCCAGGGTTTACATCAAGAGGAAGGCACTCGCAAACTTTGTAGCTGAGTTTACATGGGAAAAGGCCGAGGTTAAAATTAGTCAAAAGGTTCCAGAACCACTGAACAGAAACATCTTCCAAGATCCGGATAAGGTTGAGTCAAGCAAAGCCAGAAAAGGAATTGTTGAGAATGAGGAAGATAGGTACCTCTTCAAGAAAGGGACCCTATCAGAGGGAAACTTCTCTTTAAATGAAGCTGTTTGGAATCGCTTCATTGATGGGTCGTCCTATGAAATTTGAAGTGGAGCAGGGATGATATTGTCAGCACGAGATGGTACCGACATTGAGTATGCATTGAGGTTAAACTTCAAAGCTTCCAATAATGAGTCAGAGTATGAGGCATTGTTAGCAGGTCTCTCTTTGGTAAAAGGTCCTTAGTGTCAGCCAACTCCTGGTCCACAATGACTCAAGGTTGGTCGTTAACCAAATTCTAGGGGTATATGAGGCCAAAGATGAAAGGATGGCCAAATAACTGAAGAGGGTAATAATGATGCTAGAAGGCTTCAAGGAAGTAAAGATGATGAGGATACCTCGACTAGACAACAATTGAGCTGATGCGCTCGTGAGGTTGGCCTCAGCAATAAGGACAAACATAAGAAGAATATTACCAGTTGAATTTCTGTCCAAGCCGACCATAGAAGAAGAAGAGGTTGCTAGAACTTTCCTGAATCTGAATATGGGAGCATCATGGATGAACCCTCTTATTAGATACATTAGAGAGGGGGAGCTACCAGAGTCAAAGTCAAAAAGGAGAAAACTGAGGTTCATAGCTGCTAAATTCTCTATTGTAGGAGATGTCTTGTATAAGAAGGGGTTCCTGCTCCCTCTCCTTAGATGTGCCCATCTTTCAGAGGTTCCACACATCTTGCACGATGTTCATGAGGGCTCATGTTCAAGTCATATAGGAGGGAGGCCGTTGGCTAAAATATTAATCACTCCGGGGTACTAGTGTCCGATCTTAGCTAAAGATGCAATTGCGTATGTGAAGACGTGTGATAAGTGTCATAGATTCTCTACCATACCTCATCATCCATACTAACCTCTTACTTCTATCAGCTCTACTTGGCCATTTGCAATATGGGGCATTAACCTGGCAAGACTCCTGCCAAGAGCTGTAAACAACTATCAATTTTTTATCGTAGCAATAGATTATTTCTCCAAATGGGTAGAAGCTATGCCAATTATCACAATCACTGAATGGATGACATTCCAGTTCATCTGGAAGAATATCATATGAATATTTGGTCTTCCAAACACCCTCATCTCAGATAATGGAACCCAATTCAAGAATATATCCCTAGAAAAATACTGCGAAAGAGTAGGGATCAAGCGGTTCTTCTCTTCTCCTGGTCGACCCCAGGCAAATAGGCAGACTGAGGTCACAAATCGAACAATACTTGATGGGATAAAAAAGAGGTTAGAAGAGGCAAAAGGGAGATGGACGGAGGAGGTATATGCCGTTTTATGGGCCTACAGGACGACAACAAGGGCGCCAATATGAGAAACTCCATTTATGCTAGCCCATGGCTCAGAAGTTGTCATCCCAATAGAGATAAGACTTCCCACTACTAGGGTTCAAACCTATAACCTTTAGAGGAATGTAGAAGAGAGAACACTTGATCTTGATTTGATTGAAGAAATAAGAGAGGATGCAGAGATAAGACAGGTAGCCTACCAGCAAAGAACTGCGAGATTCTACAATCAAATGGTGAAGTTAAGGCCCATAGCTGTGGGGGACCTAGTCTTAAATAAGACATGGAAAAAATAAATTAAGCTCCATCCTAATTGGCATGGTTCTTATAGGGTAGTTGATGAGTTTGTGCCTGGTACCTACCGGCTAGAAAACCTAGAAGGAGAACCTTTCTCCAACCCGTGGAATGACGATCACTTAAAGAAGTATTACATATGATGTTCAGTTGTTCTTATATTTTTGTAATACATGTACTAGTTTATACAAAGGATGTAAATAAAAAGACAACAATGTTGTGCTGATACTTGTAGTGTCCTTAAACATCATTAAGTTGGTGAAAATATGAGGTGAAACATCATAATATGGTGACCTCAGACCTTAAACATCATTAGTTTGGTGAAAAAATATAAGGATAAACATCATAATATGGTGACCACAAACCTTAAACATCATTATATTGGGAAAAATATGAGGTGAAACATCATAATATGGTGACCTAAGACCTTAAACATCATTATTTGGTGAAATAATATGAGGGTAAACATCATAGTTTGGTGACCTCAGACCTTAAACATCATTAGTTTGGTGAAAAAATATGAGGGTAAACATCATAATATGGTGACCTCAGACCTTAAAAATCATTAGTTTGGTGAAAAATTATGAGGGTAAACATCATAAAATGGTGACCTCGGACCTTAAACATCATTAAGTTGGTGAAAATATGAGGTGAAACATCATAATATGGTGACCTCAGACCTTAAACATCACTATTTGGTGAAAAAATAATGAGGGTAAACATCATAATTTGGTGACCTCAAACCTTAAACATCATTAGTTTGGTGAAACAATATGAGGGTAAACATCATAATATGGTGACCTCAGACCCTAAACATCATTAGTTTAGTGAAAAAATATGAGGGTAAATATCATAATATGGTGATCTCATACCTTAAACATCATTAAGTTTGTAAAAATATGAGGTGAAACATCATAATATGGTGACCTCAGACCTTAAACATCATTAAGTTAGTGAAAATATGAGGGTAAACATCATAATTTGGTGACCTCAAATCTTAAACATCATTATGTGGTGGAAAATTTATGAGGTGGAACATCATAGTTTGGTGATCTCAGACCTTAAACATCATTAAGTTGATGAAAATACGAGGGTAAACACCATTTGGTGACCTCAGACATTAAACATCATTATTTGGTGGAACATTTATGAGGTGTAACATCATAATTTGGTGACCTCGGACCTTAAACATCATTGTTTGGTGGAAAATTTATGAGGGTAAACATCATAATTTAATGACCTTAGACCTTTAACATCATTAGTTTGGTGAAAAAATTATGAGGTGAAACATCAGATTGGTGACCTTAGACCTTTAACAACATTAGTTTGGTGAAAAAGTCATGAGGTGAAACTTCAGATTGGTGAACTCAGACCTTTAACATCATTAGTTTGGCGAAAAATTTATGAGGGTAAACATCATAATTTAATGACCTCAAGCCTTTAACAGAATCTGAGGAAAGACATTCAACCATAACATCGTATGAAGCAACATAATCTGAAGAAGATTGGACTAATGATTATCATTAAAAAGATGCGTTACAACTCCGAGGCATCAAGAGTCCATCAGAAGTTCACAAAAATAAGAGATACAAACAGGGGAAATTAAAACTACAACTTTGAAAAGATTCACATAAAAGGGCCTATGTCTTTGCAACTACAGTGGTTTCATTATGGCCGATATTTGTCACCTCAGCTCCATCATCATGTTGGGTAGAATCTTCAGTCTCAGTGACCTCCAAAGGAGAAGTCTCGGTTGGAGCAGAGTTAATTTCCTTAACTTCTTGCAAGGCCTGAGCAAAAGGAGGATCTCCAAAGTCGAGACCCACAAAGTCTGAAGAGGTCAAGCCCCTAGACTCCTTTTACCTAGTGGTTGCCCATTTACTTGTTTCTTTGATACCCCTCTCTAGGTATTCAAATCCAAAGCTGGTAAACTCATCTGAGACCTTATAGTCTTCAATGGTCTTCTCAGTAGCGTCTTCAACTGCAGCCCTGACCGCAGCATCTACCTTGGATTGAAAGGCATCATCCTTGGACTTCAGGGCTAAGTCATGGACCTTATTGAGTTTAGACATGTCGTCATGCCTCTGATTGACAACCCTCTTCAGCCTTTCAACGTCTACATTCAAAGAGGCTTGAACCTTCTTACCTTCTTAGCCCTTCTTTATAAGTGGCAACCTCTTCAAAGTCCAATCAACGAGGCGATGAAAGGACAAGATACCCTACAGAAGAAGATCAGACGTAAGAAAAAATGAGTTAGAATTTCTAAAAATCTAAGGTTACACTTGTGAAGAGGAAGTGATCAAATGAGCAAAAACTGATACCTGAATTGACTTATGGAGAACGAACTTGGCCAACAATAGGACATCCAAAAAGCATAAGAAATGCTCATCTTATTAAGTTATTATTGTGCAGATAGCGTCGACAGCCTTCAAACTATGGCCAATGTGGCTATCACTGATTTTTAGCCGAGTTAGATGAGCAACTAAGGCATCGTCTGTAGAGATGGGGATAGCACGATCCTGGGCCTGGGCCTTGCTTTACCTCGTATGCTTTGGGTCGGCCATGGACTTCCTCTTTTTTATAACATTGCCCTAGGAAGGTGCCGACGTTCTTCTTGCTGACAGGTGGGGGTACATTTCTGCCACCCCTTTTCTCCATCAACTTCACAAGCCCTGGCGTAGACATTTCCCAAAGGTCGTCTGATACGCCTGCTGAACTCTCTACAAAAGACAAGTCCCTGAGTTAGCCAGTAAGAGATATAAAACATAAGAGGTACACTTTATTTAAGAGATACTTACGAAGCTATTCTAAGGGACCACCCCCTAAACCTGTCTAAGATAGGTAGTAGGGGGTCATCAGATGCTCGTATATAATAAGTCAACCCTTCTCGCCCTAACTGCCAAGGTCTTCAACATTTTTATAGTTGTCCTGGCTAAGTCTAGGGTCGACTTTAGCACTAAGGGAGACCTTACCCCACCTCAGAGGGGACCTTGGAACCGACGTTCCAGAGGCCTCATTGGAACCAAACTCCCATGCCTCGAAAATAAAGAAATACCGAGGTTTCCAGTTATGGTTCAAAGTTTGGGTAACCAATAACATTTTATTCTCAGATTTTCATATCTAAGAGGTGGTAATATCTAAGGTAGTTTTTGGCAGAGGAGGGAACATAACAACTAGTGAAAACCCTAACTATAAGATCTGAGTGGTGGACAACCCTCCAAAGGACGATGGCCCCAATCATAACCCTCAAGGAATTAGGGGATAGTTGGGAAGGGGCAAGATTTATATGGGAGAGTATAGCTCTGATGGAAGGGTGGATAGGAAGATGAAAACCTAATTTTAACATTTGCTCATAAATGCAGATCTCTCCCTCTCAGCCATCAAAGTCCCTCTCATCCCTCAGAGGTTTTCTAAGGATGATGGATGGATTTATGGAATAGAGGTGCCGAAAAACAAGAAGGCCATACTCACTGATGGTACTCTCATACTTGGTCCCCTCAGATGTATCAATATTACTCTCCTCACCGTCATCATCATCCCCATTAACATCGGCCCGGGCAGGTGCTGGAGCACCACCTAGAAACCTCTGAGAGAATTTGGCCCCAGTGGTAGGTAACAAGGGAATGACCTCATTGGGAGGTGTAAATGCCACACTTGGCCCTAAGACTTTAACATCAGAGGACGTGTGGGAAGTGATATCACCTTTGTGAGATGAGGCATGACTGGAAACCTCGACTTCCTTAGGAACCTCGTCTTGCCTAGGAGAATAATCCACAGCCTCTTGAAAAGAGTCTATAGACATGGGGTATGGGGAAGATGACTCAGACTCAGACATTGGTGCTGGACCCTCAGGAACCCCTGCAAGCTCAGCAGATTCAGTTGGCTCAAGTATATGACCTTAAAAGGTGGAGGAAATATGGGTCTGACAGGAAAGGCCTCAGCGCTATGAGCTTCCTCTTGGGCTAGATCTATTTGCCTAATTTTCTTGAAGGTCTTCTCATAAAGAGATGGGAACTCCTCTATGAGTTGGTACAAGGGTGTGATCATAAGTGAGACGACATTACATTTAAAGGAAGGAATAACTCATACCACAAATAAGTAAACAACTTGAAAGAAATCAATCACAAGATCAAAAAGGGAAAGTTGGAAAGTTTCAAATGAAGAACTTCAAAAACCTTCAAGAATAGGGTTGCTGAAGAAGGTGATCAGAGGTTCACCGGAAACCTAAAGTAGGGCTATTTTTGGCTGAAACAACCTCGGAGATACCTACAACTGTCCCTAAACCACTCAACCACTACTATCCTAGCCCTACAAACACCAATGCAAAAGTTCATCGAAAACTCAAAAATGTTGATGCTATAACTAAAAAGGAAAAGAGGGGTGGAAAATAATACCTAGCTAATCGCGAAAGATAAAAGAGAAGGTTTGGAAGTAAAGAAAGATCTGAATCACAACAACAATGGAAGGCTTGTAGAGAGAGGAAGTTGCAGAACCTAGACGAGAGAAAATAGTGGAAGAAAGAGAAGAAGTAAAGAGAAAAAGGTTTTTAAACCTATCCAATGATGAGGCGCGAGTCCCAATGCCCCATCATTTCCCTAGGGAACCCAAAGGACAAGTTAGAATCATCACAACCTGGGAAGCACGCTACTCAGTTCAGTAAGTGACATTTGTCAAGAAAATATTAGCACCAAAAGAGACTCAGCCTATGCCTAACACACGTACCCCTCAATCATCTATTCACATAGAAAACTAATGGCTAGAGGGTAATTGATATGACTAAAGTGCACCCTCATACTCAGAGACACTAACCTAGACCAATCACCCAGCCAAGTTGATAAAAAGCTTATGACAACCACTAGCAATGTCGTCTCTCATAAGGTCGGCCCCTCATAACCTTCACTCTTCACCAGTCGAGGTCAGCAAAGTTACGGGCTCTAATCAATTGCCAAAGTAATCATAGGCCTCATTAGATATCATAACTACCTCATACCTCACCTCGACCAGCCCTCCTGGCCGAGGTTATCACGATTAGAGAAGAAAAAACAACTACATCTGACTCCACCAACCTCGTACTCATCAAGACCGAGGTTACACAAGTCAAGGACATAGGGCCAAGCATTTGCAAGCACATGTAAGGTTTGGAACACGTGGACAGATCAGTTATAACCGAATCATTCCCCTCACATGAGGGAATATTAAGGTCATCATTATCTACCTAGGATCATATAGGTGTCACTCCTATACTGGTTCGATCCTCATGCACATGCTCATTGCATTCTTGGGGGTACATTACACCCCCAAGCATTATATATAAAGGTCATCCTCTACCTTGTAAAAGTATGGACAATTACAACCCTAGCTAAAACTTTGTCAGTTTACACAGTAGAGAGAGAAAACTTGATAGTTTGTATCTATGGCCATTAGTGCCTTTATCTAGTGATATTAATCACACACTCATAGTGGAGGTAGGTCAGATTAGTTGAACCACTTACATACAAGTGTCCATCCCCTTCTCCTCACCCCCTTCTACATATCTGTGTGATTACTTGTTGCCATTGTTATGTCTATTTGAGATATACTACCACTTTACCTGGTGGTGTTGTTTACACCATCATCATTAATAATCATGTATTTAGGTTGTATGATTACCCAATATATCTACTTTAGGATTTAACATCTTGTAATGGATAATTGGGACAAAACTAGGATTAAAAAATGAAGAAACCTGAGACCTAGACCTGCTTGATCGATCGATCGACCTATGAATGTCGGTCGATCAACTCGTCTCAATCGATCATCATTCATTGGTCGATCGATTGATCTCCTCAGGAACTGTGACTTTTCCTCCCTTTTTGGAGTTAAGAAAATTCGATAATCGAAGGTTGTAGGTGGGGAGTATGTGAATACATTGGGACCTTAGGGAGACTAGTAAGGATATAATTGAAGCCCGGGACATATTAGAATTGGTTTGGAATGTAGTGTTAAATTTATGAGTGTTAGGGGAGTAATTTCATAATTTATGATGCGAGAGCATGAATTAAGTTCGTATGAGTGATAAGTTAGGGTTTGAGATAGAAATATGGAACTCGGAGTACTGAATTGACTTGTGGGATATGTAAGAGACTTAGTAACATTTTTGGGATAGGTTTAAATACTCGAAACGATATGACGTGAAATTTATTAGCCAAACATATTATATATAAGTTGGAATGATAATGACGTACGATTAAGACTACTGATATAGGCCTGAAAATATACCCTAAATAATATAATTACCTAAGTTGTGTGAATTCTTCGTATATGGACTATTGTGTGTATGACATACCTACCATACTTGCTATCATGGGAGGTCAACTTTCGGAATAGAACCATCTAATCTTTTTGTGACTACGGGGGGATTTAGATTGGTACCTCAAGGACATAGGGTTGTGAATGGCTTATTTGTCAGTTAATAAGTCAGCTGACGATGGGAGAGTAGGTATGTGCGTGACCCATGGGTATGTGAACTATGTTCGCCTCCGATATTTATGATTTTGTTTATTAAAACGGTTCCTGAGTGATTCAGAATACGTAGTCCTTATATATGTGATGTACCGGAATTCGATAGGAGAGTATACGTGCACCACAGCTTAGCGTAGGGGTGCCATATTTGTATATTTACGCAGAGAATGATATACTTGTACTTATAACTGACTTATTGTTAATTGGTGAATGTGAATAACTGAGATAATTGAATGGGATTAAAAAAAATGTGAATATCCATATCGTAATTTATGTAATAATCCGATTAATATGGAGGTGAGATTTATGAAGAATATATTAGAATGATACGAATAGACCCCTATATTGTAATGTGAAGATAGGAAGTAGTACAGACTGGTTTGTTAGCGGCATAACTAGGACGGGCTAAGGGTATACGATATGCGTGCACATTAGTTGAGGGGTGAGGAACTCATGTGAGAGCACGTAACTAACATGTATATAATATTTACTGTCCAACGCAATTAAACACTTGCTATATTTTTAAATTGTTTTCACCTCGGGCTCTGACCCGTTTTCTTTCAAATCTATTTTTCTTATAAAACATTTTTAGGTGCCCAGCCACAGGGACGCCAAGCATAGGAGTTCCATTACATTGACGTGTTGTAGCTACTATGGAAGTTATAGGATCTCGGTATTTGATGCTTCCACATTCTGCACTGAATTCTATTCAGGATTACTTATCTGTTAGGGTATTTCATCGATTTCCATTTAGAGATAGCATTCTCAGACTTCCAGTTTCATTTTAGTTTTGGATTTATTTATTTATTCAAACTTTTTCATTGGGATTTATTCAGTATTTGGATTATTCAGGGAAGTGTCACTCCAAACTCATTTTATTTATTCCATTATTATTCTGTTGTTGTTATGATGTGGATGTTGTATGGTTATCTTAATAATTGGTTGCATGTTAATTGAATTTAATAAAAATTTGGCAACTCACTTTTTAAATATTAGGTGGCTAGTAATTGTTTAAAAAAAATTTCGACAGTGATTCTATTAACTGAGCTAACTTGACATTTTGTATTAATTTGAATAAACAAGTAGCTAGCTGGTATTTAATTAGTCGGGGTGTCACAAGGATGTCTCAAAGACAACCTTTCTTACTAGATACGGGTCGTACGAGTTTTTGGTGAATCCATTCGGGCTTACCAATGCACCAAAAATATTCATGGATTTGATGAACTGATTGTTCAAGGGCTTTTTGGATAGGTTTGCTATCGTATTCATAGATGAGATTTTGATTTATTCTCGGACTGCAGAGGAGCATGTAGAGAATTTATGGGTGGTGTTATAAACGCTTAAGGATCATTAGTTATATGCAAAGTTCGAGAAGTGTGGGTTTTGGATAAGAGAGGTATAGTTCTTGGGCCACATTGTGTCCGAGCGGGGGATATTTGTGGACCTAGGGAAAGTTTTTGCCATGATGGAGTTGGGATAACCCACTACACTCATCGAGATTCGCAATTTCTTAGGATTAGCCGGGTACTACCATTAATTCATTCAGGGGTTCTCCAAGATATTCGAGCCCTTAATGAATTTGACAAGGAAGGAGTACCATTTTTTGGGATGAGATGTGATAGCAGAAAATTGAGGAGATGAAGACTAGATTGACTACCACACAAGTTTTGGCATGACCTCGGGCATGAGTTGATTACAGAGTTTATAAAGATGCATCCCTAAGGGGACTTGGCAGAGTTTTGATGCAAGAGGAGATACCGATAGTTTGTGCTTCCTGAAAGCTTAAGCCTCACGAGGGACATTGACCCACCCATGACTTGGAGTTAGCGGACTTGGTTTTTGCTTAATAGTGTGGATCCACTATATCCTAGGGGAGAAATTTTAGCTTTTCATAGACCACAAAAGCCTGTAGTAATTATTCACACAGTGGGAGCTGAAAATGAGATAAAGAAGGTAGCTAGAGTTTGTGAAAGACTATCAGTTCGACATTCAGTACCAACCGGGGAAGGCGAATGTCGTAGTGGATGCAATGAGCCATAATCCATTTCTGGAGTTGGCGTCAGTGTGGAAGGCGAATTGGAAGTCACTTCGTGGGGACGACTACTTGACTTAAGCATTTATATCAGTTCTCACCATCACCAGCAAGATCATTATTCGGGGGGTGAAGGCACATGTAGAGGATTAGCTTTTCCAGTAGTGTGTGATCCAATTTCTAGCAGAGGGGGTGGAGCATTTTTCTATCGGGTCTAATGGTGGTTTGAGATTCCAGGGCAGATTGGTTATTCCGGATGATGAGGATTTGAGACGAGCCGTCATGTCAGAGGCTCACAGTTCACTTTTTATAGTACATCCCGAAGGGGATAAAATGTACCATGACATGTGTCGTCTGTATTGGTGGGCCAGTATGAAAATGGATATAGTTGAGTTTGTGTCCAGGTGTGCTATATGTCAGCTGGTGAAGGTGGATCACCAGCGTCCTGCAGGTACTTTGCAGCCTTTGGAGATCCCGGTGTGGAAATGGGAAATCATATCTATGGACTTTATTACTAGGCTACCTACTTCACAGAGGGGGCATGATTTGATATGGGTGATTCTCGACAGTTTGACAATGGTGGATCATTTCTTACCTGTCAGGATAGACTATAGCTCCGAGCAATATTCCAGACTCTTTCTTGCAGAGATTGTAAAGTTGTATGGGGTACCGCTTAATATAGTGTTAGGCAGGGACATGACGTTTGTGTCCCACTTTTGGAGGAGCTTCCAACAGGTTTTGGGGACAGAGTTGACTGAGAACGTCATATTATACTCAGACCAATGTGCAAATGGATAGGGTTAAATTGATGCTTGAGGACATGCTATGGATGAGTATCTCAGATTTTAAGGGGAACTGGGAGAAATATTTTCTTTTAGTAGAGTTTGCCTACCAAACTATCTACTACTTCATGATAGGGATGGAACCGTTTGAGGAACTCTATGGGAGACCTTATTTTTCACCCTCATACTAGTTAGAGGTGGGGGAGAACAAATTACTTGGGCCAAACTTCATTGAAGACACCTCAGAGAAGGTGGAGATGATTCGGGCTAGGATACGGATTGCCCAGGACAATCAGAAGAACTACGTGGATGGAGGCCGAAGACACTTAGACTTAGATGTTGGAGACCAAGTGTTGATTAAAGTGTCTCTCATGAAGGGGTGATGAGATTTTGGAAGAAAGGAAAGTTAGCTCCTCGATACGTGGTAATATTCCTTATTTTGGAGAGGATTGGGCCCGTAGCTTACCGGTTGGGATTACCAGATCACTTGCAGTGGATGCACGATGTCTTTCACTTATCATCATTGTGAACATTCCTTAGATATGAGGTGGCGCACCAGCACATTGATATAAGCGAGATTGAGCTCCATTCGGACGCTACTTATGAGGAGATATCGGTAACCATTTTGGATAGACATGAGCGTCGACTGCGGTCCCACGTTATTCCTTTAGTTCGGGTGTAGAGGGAACAACATCGGGAGGATGAGTCAACTCGAGAGAGGGAGGAAAACATGTGCACAAAGTATCCCGAACTCTTCTATCTAGGTACGTACTTTTCTTAATTTTGAGGATGGAATCCCATTATTAGGGGGAAGAATGTAATACTCTATGTTTTCTTCTAAATAAATAATGATATAATATTTTTGGCAATAAATAAATAATTGAGGAAGTTGGGTGTAATTAAATTTTTATTTAATAATTTTACAGTTGAAATTGCTATTTAATTATAATTGTGTGTGAGTAATTTTATGTGAATGAATGTGACATTTAATTGTAATGTAGAAAAATACATAATTTATGTGCGACACAAATTATAAGTAACTACTGTTGACATAAATAATTCGAAACACATTTCGGAACACATATGGGCTCGTTTAGAAGATTTAGGACTTAAAAAATAGTCACGAGTCAATAATATATAGGTTGGGGATGTTTTGGGCTAATTAGATTATGAATTCGAGTCCACTTGGGGGTTCAAAAGTTGGACTTAGGGCCCAACTCGGGATTTAGCACCTAATTAGAGGTTAAGTGGGGGTAAGCCACTCCCCCACTATTATTCTACTAACCTAAAAATCACAGCTATGGGAAGAAAAGGGAAATACACCAAATAAATGAGAAAAGGGCTAGAACAAAGGGGGAACCAAGGAAAAATCAAGGGACATCCCTCCTACTATTTTTAAGGCAAGAATTCTCTAGCTTGATTTTTGTTTTCAAAATATTTCTCAATGCATCATATTTGTTTCCTTGAAATTTCTGGGATTAGGTTCAGTATGTTTAATTTGATGATGATCAAAACGTGTTGAGGATTGACTCATATGTAGAAAATTGTCCCAGAAATTAGGTATCGAAAATTTGGATATTATTGTTTGGTTCCCTTAAAGTTTGATAGTTATTTGGGGGTAATTGAATAACCAAGATGGGGACTATTATTGTAAATTAATGGGAAGAATTTTTTATATATATTCCCTAGTAAATACTCCTTATTCTGAAACAAAACTGATTGGAATTTGGAGAATTTTAATTGTTAAAAAAAATTTGGAAATCTTAGTAACTTTTTTGGGACAATATTTGTAGTTGTAACCATGAAATTTTATTCTGTTCTGAGTTTATGAATTGTATTTGGGAAGGAAACTGAATGGGAGAAGCGACGTATGGTGGAAGACGAGTGGTAGCTAAAATGCCACCGCCTTTTGTTTGAGCGACTTGTAATGTCACGCGATGAGGGTCCCAGTAGTTCGAGTGACGTGATGGGGGATTGGACATTTCATTTTCTTTTGTCCTTAGCCTAAATTCAATCACTTTCTAAAATTTGTTTAGCAACATAACATAAATATGAGAAATAAATAGGAACAATTATATAAATGGGGAAAGGGATTATATTGGGGATTAACTTATTAATAGAGTAATGTTAGACCCACACTTTAATTAATAATGATTACAACTAACTAGATGGTTAAGTAATTATTTTTATGGAACGAAATTAATAATTTATTAGATGATAAATTATTAACAATTGGAAAATGCACTGGACATGGTTGGGACTTTTATGGTAATTATAGAGAATTACCTATACATATTATATGGGATAGAAATATGTACTATTATGTATTTATGTGTACATACCAGTGGACCATCCTATCGTCTCAGGAGTTCGCGCGTTCGAACCACGTACCACATGTCGGCACAGATGGGCTTGATGATGTGTAGGTCATATAGGTACTACGTGGAGGCATCACCTATGAGATGTTATTGTTGACGCTTATCGTTCCTATGTCACCGCCGAGTATGGTCCATGTACATATGTCCTGCATAGGGACCGCCCCTAATTTATGTGTGTTTGTGTTGTCCGCTTAGGATAAGGGATTCGTCCGAGCTTGCCGATAGATCACGAATTAGATACCAACGGTAGATGCCCTTATGTGTCAAACATATGGAATGACATTTATTAATAAATACCTGAACTTTAATGAAATAAATTTAATTGTCTAATGATGTGGACAATAAATATTATTCTTGACCCTATAATGCATAATAGATGTTTATGCCGTAGATTGATATTTATGAGTTTTGAATAAATGGGAGTTAACAATTAAATGTAGGGATTACATTTAAATAATTAACTATCAATATATTCACTCTATAAATTTGAGATGGTGTCACAATTCATTATTTGGGACGTAGTGGGGTGCGAATAATATCAAACTTAGATGAGGGGTAAGGTGTTATATGCATGTGAGTGATGAAGGGGGAATATTTATTGTACATTGACTATATTTTTTCATCAAAAATTAATTAAGTTAATTCTTGCACACCTAGGTCTCTGACCCAAATTTAAATATTTTTCTCCTCCCAGGTGGTCCTAAACAAGGATAGTTGGTGTAGACACCCCATTCTGTTACCCCCTAAGTCTCCTTAGGTCCCTAGTACCTCATTTCATCACTGTAAACCCAAGTCATGTCCCGAGTACTGACCTGGAGGCCATCGTGCACTCCCCGACTCAGTTTGACCCAAAAGTCAAACTCTTTATCTCAATCGAGACTGAATGAATCTTAAAAGGGAACTCAATACCCTTTCCAACGGTCCGCCCCGTGAGCGATTCCGACTTACCATGCGAACGAACGATCCGTTTGCGTCTGAAACCTGAGTAGAGGCAACCGGGCGCTCCCGGTCTCTATTTGACCTAAGTCAACTCATAATATCAATCGAGGCTGAATGAATCATCAAAGGTAACTGAATACCCTTTCCAACGGTCTGCCCCGTGCGCGATTATGACTTTTCATGCGGATGAATGATCTGTTTAACTCCGAGAGGTCACCGACCAAAGTCAAATCCCCAAATCAGGTCAAACTCTTTGGAATGTCGAAGTACATCTCCTAACCTTTCCAACGGTCTGCCCCGTGCGCGATTCGGACTTACCATGCAGATAAACGATCCGTTTGCGTCTGAGCAATTCCCCATCCAATGGACCGACAAATTCTTCCAGACCATATTTGACCCAATGTCAACTCCCAAACTCGGGAGCGGTCCAAAGGACTTTCGAAGGTCTCTAAATTAACTTTCCAACGGTATGCCCCGTGCATGATTCTGACAATCGATTTTCCCTCGACGGCCGATTTTTTGAAAAAGACTGAAGAGCAGTGCCAAATGGCAAGTTCCATACCCTGCCTATCGGTAGGAACAGGTCTATGCCGATAGGAACTCACCTGGGCCTATAAAAGGAGGCCTTTACCTCATTTTCAAGGGAGCCCAGATCTGATAGAAATCTCTCTCAATGAATCCCAGAAACCTCTCTCGAAGGCAGCGTGATTTCAACATCCAAATCCGCTTTTTTACTTCCACTTTTCATGAAACTTGGTGAATTAGCCACTCTCCATCATCATCCAAGTGCAAGGGATGCTCTCCGACATTCAAGATTAAGCTCAAGATCTTCAAGAAGGTCCAACTTTCTCAACTTTCTCTTAAATTCTCTTAAACTCTCAATAACTTGTTTTCTTACTTAACACTTTTTATCATCTCATCTCACACATCATAATATACTTTTTTATTTATTATTATTGCACATCGACTATTTTCATATAAATAAAACCCAAAAATCAAGAAAAAGAGGGTTTGCTCATAAATTACAAGTAGAGATTCTCACACTTTTCCACACTTTTCTCACAATCAAAACACTTTTTCTACACACACACACACACACACTTACAAATAAGAGATTCCCCATTTGGATTTATGGGATAAACCCCACCCCTCATTTTGTATGCGAACAACGTGGACTTTGATGCCTTTATAGGCTACGTAGGCATCTCGGGGTAAAAACCCGAGACTGGAGTCCTTTTTCTCACTTTTTCTCACATCTTCCTATATTCTATATACTTTCCCTTAGTAACATATTGCTCCATATGCGTTATCGTTCTATTATAACGATCAACATAGGGGTAATCGCGTAAAACTTATTTTCCTAATATTATTCTTATATCTTCCTACGGATGACTCGCTTTATCTTTTTCATGATACAAGTCGAGGATTCCTACCTCCATTCTATATATACACATGCACACATATCACGGGGGCAAACAAAAGGAAAATAGCAAATATTCATGAGAGACCGAAAGGGCGGAATGGGTGACTGACACCTTCCCATTTCGTAACTAAGCCTCCAAACCCTTCTCGAATCATCTTGGTTTGGTACGCACCAGTATGTCTTTGGATGACATCCTTCGGGGTGGCTTCCCCTTTTTATTTTGTCTGTTTTGAGTAAAATAGACTGGAGACTCTAAATCTCTCTACATTTTTACATCTCCACATCACAAATGATGCCTGTCAAAGCGCTCCTGAGAGGGACGCATGGGACCCGAAGGATCCTTTCCTCCACGCTACCCGCCCGCGCGGCGAGGATCGAGGATGGCCACAGTGGCGAATCTGCTGGGGAACATTATTTGTTTTGTGGGCTTGACTCTGTTAACATGGATGCTATATTTGTTTATATTTCCCCCATATTTGCATGTTCCCCTTTCTCATGTGTATCCCGGGCTTATGCTTATGTTCACACACTTGTAGAAATTTCTCCATGTACACTTCACACCACGTGCACCTAGGATCACATGTATATCCCCATGTAGCACGCATCACCCATCCATACTTGGTGTACCTTTTGGGGTACTTGTACTTTGCTCCCTGTTTGGCATAATCAAGAAAGGCATTCTCATCATAAGATACTAATAAGAGAATCATGCATGATTCACACGACATCACCAAAGAGCATTGATATTGACCAAATTTTACCCAGTAACCGGAGGGTCACTTCGTGATGGGCGCTGGTCCGGTAGGTCGCAGTTAGCTTAAGCGATATGACTCTCACCTTCCATTGACCAAGTACCTTCGACGTATATCGAACGGTTCCCCCGCATCGTATCGCTTAACCGAAGTCATGACGGGAGGTATGTCACAGGGAATTCATTCACGTACGTCGAGTATATCGAATTCGCTCTCACACGTACCGTCCCCACGAGGTATATGGTGAGTCAATTCACGTACACTCAGGTATATCAAATGGCTTGTCCACACGTACCGATTTCCCCAAAGAGCAAGACGTATATCATGGAAGTCACGCTAAACGAGGGAATCCATTCCGATTCACCCAACCAACTGCATACCCACATATAGGTGTCAGACCTAGGACACGCACTTTAGATTGCCAGTTTCAACTCGAAACTCTATCAAAATTCTAGGTCGGCCTGCCGCCCAATTTTTGCGCATTTTTAAAATGGGACCCTGTTCGTGAGCTTGGTTACAAGTCCAAACTGTAGCTTTGCATATATTAAGACCCCCACTTCTCTAGGCTCGGATCCTATCCATCATTGCATTTAGGAGAATTAAATACAAGTGAAAACATAATAATCATGCTAAGTTCCGTCTCCAAAAACATTTATCCATTCTTTATTAAAAATCTAAAAACATTTCTTCCCTCTTTATCAAAAATACAAAAACATTTCTCCCTTCTTTATCAAAAATTCAAAAACATCTCTCCCTTCTTTATCGAAAATGCAGAAATAATTCTTCCTTTCTTTAAAAAATATCTTCCTACGCCTTCTTAGGTCGATCGCAAGCCCTTGGCTTGGCTCCCTATTGGCTTCGGTCTTCAGTCAAATCACCCCGGAGTTTCATACGTTCCTCTACTACTTCTTTCGAGTCCATAATCCATCCATCTTCTATGGATAATTCAGATCAAGCACCAGTCATACAGCCGGATTTAACGACAGTCCTAGCTCAACTCGTGTCTTAGATTGACAACCTCCAAACCGAGGTCTGAGAGATGCAATGAAACTAAGTTCCTACTCCTCAAGAGCCCGAGGCCTTATTACCTCATGCTATGGGTCCACCCGAGCCTATCTGGGTTTCGAAAGAATATCAGCATGCTCCATGTGCCCCTCCTGCCAATGGGCCACCGCCTGCCCAGCTTCTAATGCCAAACATTGCCTAGCCTATGGTTAACCTACCTGTGGTCGCTGATCCAAAGGAAGAGGAGTTGAATAAAGTCAAAGAGGATCTCAAGATGCTCACCAAGAAGTTTAGCCAAGTCAGGATCTATGAGAATTACATGGACTACACCCACATGTATCCTTATCCTAAAGAGAGGTTACCCGAGAAGTTCAAGATGACAAATATTGAGAAGTTCGGAGGGAGTGGACCCCAATTGTTCATCTTCGCAGTTATCATCGTTCCATGACTCTACTAGGGGCTCCTGAAGAAGTGATGGCCCAATTGTTTCAGCAAACTTTGAAGGATAGTGCCCTCCGATGGTTTTTATCTCTTGAGGAATACAGAATCCATAGCTAGGAGGATGTAGCCTGAGAATTCTTATCGCAGTACAAATATAACGAAGAGTTTGAGGTCACCCGTCATGATTTAGAGCTGCTCAAATAGAATCCTGGAGAATTAGTCAGTAACTTCATAACTTGGTGGAGAGAGCAGGCAGCTACCATGACCAATCGGCCATCCGAGGAAGAACAGGTCAACATAGTGAAGAAAAATTCTTGCCCCATGTTCGAGCGACGATGGGAGGACAATACTATCCCCACTCCCGAGCCCTCAGAGAGGCAGGAGTGGAAATTAAGGAAAGCCTCATTAAAACAGAGGTTGAACCAAAGAAGGTGTCCGAACAATTCATCCCTAGAAAGTATGACAAGCCTGCTAGTGCTACCGTTTTGACCATTAATAACATCTCTTAACCAACCACATCATGGGCACCAGAAAGCCGCCTTGCCCCCATCCGAAGGGAATATACTGAGCTCCATGCTCCCCTCTCCAAAGTTTACCAAGCCCTGTTAAGCCGAAACCTCATCAAACCCTTGGATCCCCGTCCATTGCCAAATCCACTCCCAAGAAAGTTCAAGGTCGATGCTCATTGCGCCTTTCACCAAATTGTTGGCCATACCACCGACCAATGCTTTCAACTTCAGAACATAATCCAAGATATCATTGACTGGGGTACCATCGCCCCACCAGCCAATCCTAAGCCAAACACTAATCACAATCCACTTTCAAATCATGCCAATGCCATCTTCTTGGAAGAAAACCCAGATTTTGATCTTTAACTCAAATTACACCCATATACTCTCCTAAACCTCTTCAAACTTGCCCATATTTCCTCCTACACCCTACTAGCCTCACTGATCAGGCACTGTCACTCCTTACCAGAGCATGCATCACTGTCCGTACCCATTCTGAAAATGGAAGTACGAAATTGTCAGAGGTGTTAAACCAACTCGTAGAGTTTGGGATGAAATTTCCCTCACAGATGGTCATCGATTGCCAGAAGTTCAACACACTGTTCTTGGAGGCACGGAAATGGGCCCGAGATTCAGATAAGTGGGTGGTACCATTCGACAAAGTCAGCCTAGATGATGTTGTCCAGACTATGGCAAAATTATTCGGGCAAACCAACATCATTTGCAGTATCACCGGGTTACTTAACACTTTGAAGCTACAAGGGCGCTTGGTCCCTTCAATCACACATATCCCCATGGAATGAGAGGACCTGTATGAAGAAGATTGAAATTGTGGAATGCATCGACTTTACATGGAAAGACAGAATTATTGCCACCGGATGGGGGGAAGAATTTGAAGATTCGAGTGAATAACAAGCTTCAGGAAGAGCTGGCCCAGTAGCCGACATATGTGGGATGCAATCATTTGAAGAACTCCTCGGAAAAATAAACAAGGTGGAAGAACTACCTGAGATTGACGAGGAAATGGGATTTATGTTCTTCCCTTCTTTAATAAATCACATGACCAGATCAGGGAGACATTACCAGGATCCAAGATCACTACCAGCAAATGACAAAGGGAAGGGCGTTGAAAACCTTCTTATGCCAGAGATGACCATCGAGGAGAGCAAGATCCTCGATCAACTGAAGAAAACTTAAGCTAACATCACTCTATGGGGGCTTTTCATGTCTTCTTAGCTTCACATAAATGCTTTAATCAAATTACTCACTGGACCCATAGTTCCTCCATCTACCACACCAGAAGAAGCGGTAAATCTGGTCGGATCCTTAACCTCTACCCGAATGCTATCATTTTCTGAAGAAAAAATCCCCAGAATTAGGCCGAATCATAATCATGCACTCAATATATCCGTCGAAGTTATGGGAAAGGCCGTGTCACTCTCCCTAACGATAACGGATCCGCCTTGAATGTTTGCCCATTGAGAACCTTCAAGTATTTAGGCCTGAAAGAAAGTGACCTCGCTCCAACCTCCGCCGCTGTGCGTGCTTACGATAATACCCGTCGCGAGGTGATAGGGTCCATAAAACTTGGAATAGGGGTTGGCCCTATAAACCCCGTCGTTGAATTTCAAGTCATAGACATCCCAGCCTATTTCAACCTGTTGCTTGGAGGCCCCTGGCTCCACAATATCAAGGGTGTGTCTTCCTCACTCCATCAGAAATATAAGTTCTTCGCCGACGGGCGAGTCATCACCATTTTGGGCGACGACGAAAATATCGGGGGTGCAAGCACCAGTAGTCCAATTCTAGAGATACATCACGGGTCAAATGATATGCTCCTATCAGGATTCTATGTTAAGCCACTCCTACTCTAGGCAGGGGACAGTTTCAAAGAAAGGGTTTGTCCAGAATATGACCCTCATGGCAATGTCAATGCGATTCAAATGTTTAGAAACATGCACTTCATGCCCGGACTGGGGCTAGGGCAAAGGCAGCAGGGGATACTTGAGCCCATCAAACTGAGGAAAGATTTCCCTCCTTACGGCTTGGGGTATCAACCATCAAAATAAGAGCTCAGAATGATCCCCAGTCTCGACCAAAGAGAAGACCAGACTGCATCCGAACTATCTCAGGAGACTCCTTAAATGGACGATTCATCAAAGAAGGCGAGGAATTCCCCTTTTGTAATTTTCTAGAACCATGGTATGACCACACAGATAAGAAGATGCGGCCTGGAATGGAGATCTTTTTCCAAGACAGCTACCCATGGGCCGAAAGTTTCCCACACCAAGTACAATCGCTCATCAAAGATGCTGAAGAGACTGAGGAAAGTGATTCTGAAGATTCCTTCAACTTACAGATACTGGGGCTGGCACTCTGCATGGTTCATTCAGGCACTACATTAATGGACCCATCCCGTTTGATTAAAGATGCCGATACACCTCTCATCAACTGGCATGTTGCGCCAGTTCTACCTCGCCAAATCTCCCATGACCCCAATGTTTACCTTATTTCTTCTTCTGTTGTCTATCCTTGCTCAAATGTAATCGAGACCTCTTCTGATGAGGTTCTCAATGTTGTTTTTCCTATTAATGAAATAAATGAAGATTTTGAGTATCTTGTTGTGCCTTACATTAACTGCTTGAATTCTAATCAAACTTTTTATGATGATGATTTTGCAAATGAACAATTCTTAACTGATCAAAATAAGGTTAATAATAAAAAACATAACCACGTTCAAGTTAATGAAGAAGAGACTGTTGTTATTAATCTCGATTCTAGTAGCCAACTGCGTGAGATTAGGATAGGGGCCACCCTTGACGAGCATGAGAGAGCACAACTCAAAGAATTGCTGAAGGAGTTCGTAGATGTCTTCGCATGGTCCTATGATGATATGCCCAGCATCGATCCTGAAATATCTCAACACGAGATCCCCACTCTCCCAGATTACAAGCCGATTAAATAAAAATTGAGAAAACTCCGCACCGAATGGTCGCTCAAGGTCAAAGAAGAGGTGGTCAAACAGTTAAACGTGGATTTCATTTAGGTGATCGAATATCCCACATGGCTAGACAACATAATACCTGTGCCGAAATCAGGAGGGAAGGTTCGAATGTGTGTAGACTATCGAGATTTAAACAAAGCTTATCCAAAGGATGACTATCCCCTACCCAATATCGACATGATCGAGGACAACACAGCCAGTCATGCTCTCAAGTCTATTGTCGATGGATTTGTCGGATACAACCAAATCAATATGCACCCCGACCATCAAGAAAAAACCGCATTCATCACCCCATGGGGAATCTTTTGCTACACCGTTATGCCATTCGGTCTCAAGAATGCTGGCGCTACCTACCAGAGGGCTGCCACAACCATCTTGCACGATCTGATTCACAAAGAGGTCGAGGTTTATGTGGATGATATGATTATAATGTCCAAAACTAGAGAGGGTCATGTTGACGCTCTCCGGAAGTTCTTCGAACGATTGCGACGTTATCAGATGCGACTTAATCCACAAAAGTGTGTCTTCGACGCTACAAAAGGAAAACTCTTGGGATTCATGGTCATTGAAAAGCGGATAAATCAGATCCTACAAAGCTGAAGGCCATACTTGAGATGCCACCACAGAGAAAGAAGTTTGAGGTTTTCTTGGGAAATTGCAATATATCAGCTGGTTCATCAGCCAGATAACCTCCATCTGCGAACTGATCTTCAATATCCTCCAAAAGGATTCAACGAAGGTTTGGAATGAGTCCTGCTAAGAAGTTTTTGACCGAATCAAACAATACCTAACTTAACCTGTAGTTCTTATGCCACCACAGTCTGGTCTCCCTTTACTCCTATACCTAACCATAACCAACACGGCAACCGGGGCTTTGCTAGCTCAATACCTTGAAGACTCTCGTAAAGAAAGAGCCATCTATTACACCAGTCGCAAATTGGTCGGGTATGAGGTCAACTACACTGCTTTAGAAAAGGCATGTGTCGCATTTATCTGGGTTATCCAAAAGTTGCGACGCTACATGCTCGCCTTCCCCATCAAACTTGTATCCCGAATGGATCCCATCAAATACCTACTTGAGAAAACTACCTTATCCAGTTGAATGGCCCGATGGTTGATGCTCCTAACCGAGTTCGATATCGTGTATGTCACACAGAAAGATATTAAAGGAATATCCATCTTTGACTACCTCGCCGATTACCCCATAGATGAAGCGGATGTTCGGATTTCTGAATTCCCATATGAAAATATCCTCTGCACCACTCAAGATCGCCTTCGATGGAAAATGTTCTTTAACGGCGCTGCCAACAAAAAGGGATATGGCATTGGGATACTCCTGATCGCCCCAGATGACTCCCACACTCCCATCGCCATAAAATTAGATTTCCCTTGCACCAACAACATGATGGAATACGAGGCATGCACAGCGGGCCTCAAAGTTGCTCTCAAGAAAGGTATTCAATACCTTGATGTCTACAGGGATTCTTCCCTTATCATCGGTCAAGTGCTCAGAAAGTGAAAAGTGAAGGACGAAAGCTCCAACGCTTTCATGCCCAATTAGAAGAGTTAGCCTCCCGATTCCGAGATATTAGCTTCCATTACCTACCCCGATTAAAGAATAAGCTAGCCGATGCGCTCGCCACCTTGGCCACCATGGTCGACATGCCCTAAGGAATAACAATGACCCCCTTCCTAGTTCAAAAGAAAAACAAACCGACCCATTGCTACCATATTGAGCTTGTCTCCACCGAATATCCCGAACTAGCCGATTGTTGGTACTATGATATCTGGTGCCTCCTCAAATATGGTAGGTATCCCGAGGGTTCCAACAAGAAAGATCGAACGACCCTCCGAAGACTGGCCGCCCAGTACATCATCTGTCATAAATCTCTACTCAAGAGGAATTTCGATGGAACTCACATCGCAGGGGCTGGGATTGAGAAAATAATGAAGAAAATCCACAGCGGGGAATGCAGACCCCACATGAATGCTCACATGCTTGCCAAGAAGATCGTTCGATAGGGCTACTACTGGACCACCATAATCCAGGATTGCACCGCCTATGTCCGGAGCTGCCTTAATTGCCAATAATTCTCCAATATTCAATACTTGCCTCCGCGATAATTATACAACATGACCTCTCCCTGGCCGTTCTCCACCTGGGGTGTCGACATCATAGGGAAGGTTACACCAAAGGCTTCAAAAGGACATGAGTTCATCCTGGTTGCCATCGATTATTTCACCAAATGGGTCGAGGCTGAGTCATACGTAGTATTAAATGCCAAGAAAGTGGCCAAATTCCTCAAGAAAAATATCATCTGACGATATGGGGTCCCGCATGAGCTGGTATCAGATAACGGGTTGCATTTCGAAGCAGTAGTCACAGAAGTAGTCAATGAGTATGGGATCCAGAGACACAAATCCTCTCCCTACCGACCTCAGACCAATGGTGCAGTTGAGGCCGCCAACAAAAACCTCAAAGCCAACATCAGCAAGATGATCGAAAGTTGTAGGTATTGGGCCGACCGGATCCCGTACACCCTCTGGGGCTATCGAACCTCAATTCAAACCTCTACTGGGGCTACCCATTACTCCCTGGTCTACGACATGGAAGTAGTCCTACCTGTGGAGCTGGAAATACCCTCGCTATGCATCATGCTCGAAAGAAAAGTTAGTGAAGAAGACTGGTGCCAAAGTCGTCTTGATGAGCTAGCCCTCCTAGATGAAAGAAGATTAAAAAGCTCTTTACCACATACAGGGGTACCATCGTCGAATAACGCTATCATTCAATAAAAACGTCAGGGACCGCGGTGTCCGCGAGGGGTATTTAGACCCCAAGGAGATAGTAGAACCCATCTGGGACCCCAGAGGGAAATTCAAGTCCAATTGGAGTGGCCCCTACATTGTGAAGAAAATCTTATCCGGCGGTGCCGCCATGCTCAATGACCTGGATGGGGAGGAGATGGCTCGTCCAGTCAATCTGGACCATCTCAAGAAATTCTACTCCCTAGTCCGAAATATCGACGCACTACGACTCTTCTCATCCCCCTGCTATTCCAAAAAAAAACACTTCATTTCCCTCTACCCAAAACTACGTGGGCCTGATCATCTACAAAACTATTTAAAAACATTTTCAAAAAAAAAAAACAGAGGTACGTAGGCAACTCATGCACCTCACATGAGTGAGGCCCCTTTCTTTTTCAGAAAATACTATTCTTTTCTTACCTCCGAGAACGGCGGTTCATTCTAAAATTATTTGAACAAAAGGATTATGTATGCCTTAGAGATCAAAATAGATAATTCAAAATACATAATTCATCGAAAGGCACAGCTGGATGATCAGAAACTTATTTATTTCATTAATAAGAAATTACAGTACGAATTACATAAGAAAAAGGAACGGATAACTCCCTTCCCCACTACCATAAAAATCCAAATAAAATCCCCACACCTATCACACAAATAAACTCTCCATAAGTCCTACCCACAGCTACCAGAGGAGCCTGCACCCTCATCATCTACGTCCTGAGGACCCCAACTTTCCCCTACCTGAATAGAATGCCGTAAACATTCCATGGATCGATGAGCCTTAACCATCTTCGAAAAAACCAAAACACCCCCTTCCATGGAGTAAGATAAAACAAACTATCTTTGTCCAGTCTCAACTCCCAACATCTTGCTGACTACTTTCCTCCACAACCACTTCATATAATCTTTGGGAACGTGGCAAACCTTCCTGACAGACTAAGAGGGACGGGTCGACGGACGTCGATTTTCCCACAGAGACTCAAGCAACAGACGCAGGCACTCAGTCAAATCTTCTACTGGAAAGAAGTTTGAGGTCCGAGGGGGAACGACCTGCGCCCAGCTGAATTAGCACAAAAGCCACCAAGGAAAATAAAAAGAGGTATGTCTGAGACCAACCACCCGCACATATGAATACTCTCCTAGCTCCAGAATAGACTGCAACTGTCCCCACCAAGGCACTGACAAATACAAACCACAAGCCCCATGCTCCACAGGCCAATTCTCCCAGTTCTCAACATACAGGCCAACGCGGATGAAGTAGCTCAAAAAGAAGTTGGGTACAGCCGACAAGGGATATTCTGGAGGAGTCGATAAGCGGAATCTTTCAGACAACCACATGATCAGCATCACAGGGCTGCCCCTCAAAAATTCCGAACGGCCTTCTCTCCAGGTATCCAGACCATTCAGAGTCTTTGCCAATATCACCGTCGTAGGATTGCGACGGTATGACATCTATGAAGTAATGGCTGCAAGTTGTGGGTCCACCTGCAATTCCCCAGTCACCAGAAATAATTTGAAATGGAAAGAGTCTTACCTTACCACTGGTCAGGTCATTCAAGACCTGACGCACCACCTCCAGGGAAAGAGATCCCTTCGACTGTCGATTGGCCTTACGCTATCGATACAATTGATAGAAGTACCCAATAGTGTTGTTCTTCAAAGCAATTAGTGGGGTATTGCACCCAATCATCTCATAGAACCATGTCTGAATGCACAAGAAAAAAGAGACGCATAAGGAAAATGCGATTGCATGAAAGGAAAATGCGAGTGCATGAAAGGAAAATGCGAATGCATGAAAATAAATGCACAAACTGAAGAATACCTCAAGAAAGTATGCGGACCCAGTAAAGGTCTTCCGGTAGCACCGACTGAATGCATCCATAGAAAAGTAAAGGGTCGCCAAGGTCAGACTCCCCCAATCATAGAAGGGGATGTTCGAAAACATCGTCAAGTACGACAGAAACCATAAATGGACGACATCGCCGCTCGACGCCCCCATGAAACCTCCCAAAACCAACAGAATGAATAACCGAGCCATCTTCCCCACTTGCAGTCCGTCCTCCACATCAATCACCCTGCTCAGTAAAACATCATTCAGCAGGGACAGCCAGATAGAATCCCCAGAAACTATCCTCCCTACATCACCAAGTGCCGCACACACTGCCTCCGGTCTCACCCATAAATAGAGATCCACCTCTATCTGCTCTCCATCAAAATATAGCCCCAGCAGCTGCTGCACGTCTATGGGAGTCATCGTCATCTCCCCGAATTCGAAATGAAAGGTGTGGGTAGTGTCCCACCACCTCTCTCCCAAAGCGCACAGGACCGTTGTCGAACGAGGTGTCTCATCCGGCGTCAATGCCAACAGCACAAAACCCACTGATGAGACCACCCAGTTCACCACAGGTGGGAGATGCTCCCACACATCTTTGAGCCTCGTTGTCCCACGGGCACGCATGTTCTTCAAAGAAATATCAGACTGGCAAAAAGAAAAGTCTCATCAAAAGTCAAGAAAGAAAAATCACCAGAAAGAGAAGAATGCCAAAGGTCGGGTTACTTACATAAACATCGAGGATCACTCTCGAAGAGCAATGACGCGATGGCTCCCACAGCAAGGTCCGCTCATCCGCAACAGGATCAAACGCATCAAAGGAGTTCTCATTCCCCAAAGCAAGAGGCGCCCTAGCCCTCCACTACACATTCGCACAATCATCAACGGTCAACCACTCTCGGTGGACTGCAGTGCTCACGAAAGTGGCCATTTATTGAAGATCAGAATGATAGAACGATTTGTAGAAGAATCGCAGAGAGAGAGAAGGCAAAAGAAGCTGTGAAAAAATGAGGGGATTCTCCCCCTTTATATAGGATGCCAAGCACCATGCCGATCGTCATCTCCTCCTACCATACCGATCGGCACTGTCCCCTTGCCTTCCCGAGGTAGCCCAAAAGTTTGTGCCACTGCCGAATGTCACCTTTCATACTATGCCGACTGGCACCCCCCTTAAATTTCGTACAAAAATTCCCAAAAAATACCAGAAAGCCTCGAAAAATCCCCGAAAAATTCCCAAAAATCCCAGGAGGGATTTAAAGCCTCTTTACCAAGAAAATTTTGCATTCCCCCAAGAAGAACCCCTCTTCCCCAGCAGAATCCTCTAAAACCAAATGAAAACTCCTCCCGAAAAAGCTCCGAAGGATCCCTAAGGATCACCTGATCACTTCCCCACCGAAATTCTCTTACAGCACCCAAAATAGGTTAGCCCCCCTTGCGAGATCTCCTAAAATCTTCCCCAGCTATCAGCTCCCCAGCTCAGATCAAAATCACAAAGCTCTTTCTCCAGCAAAATCAAAATCCAATCTTTATCCACTCTTGCGTTAGAATTGGCCCCAATTTTAGATCGTCACCCGAGTTAGGTCAGAATTGACCTCGGTCCTCGGTCGTCACCACACTTGGGTCAGAATTAGCCCCAGTCTTGGATCGTCACCTGAGTTAGGTCAGAATTGACCTCAATCCTCGGTCATCACCACACTTGGGTCAGAATTGACCTCGATCTTTGATCGTCACCTGATTTAGGTCAGAATTGACCTCGGTCCTTAGTTGTCACCACTCTTGGGTCAGAAAATTTCCCCCGTCTTGGATCGTCACCTGAGTTAGGTCAGAATTGACCTCAGTCCTCGGTCGTCACCATTCTTGGGTAAGAATTGGCCCCGGTCTTACATCATCAGCTAAGTTAGGTCAGAATTGACCTCAGTCCTTGGTCATCACCACTCTTGGGTCAGAATTGGCCTCGATCTTGGATCTTCACCTGAGTTAGGTCAGAATTGACCTCGGTCCTCGGTCGTCACCACTCTTGGGTCAGAATTGGCCCCGGTCTTAGATCGTCACCTGAGTTAGGTCAGAATTGACCTCGGTCCTCGGTCGTCGCCACTCTTGGGTCAGAATTGACCCCGGACTTGGATCGTCACCTGAGTTGGGTTAGAATTGACTTCGGTCCTCGATCGTCACCACTCTTGGGTCAGAAATTGGCCCCGGTCTTGGATCGTCACATGAGTTAGGTCAGAATTGACCTCGGTCCTCAGTTGTCACCACTCTTGGGTTAGAATTGGCCCCGATCTTGGATCGTCACCTCAGTTAGGTCAGAATTGACGTCGGTTCTTGGTCGTCACCTCTCTTGGGTCAGAATTGGCCCCAGTCTTGGAGCGTCACCTGAGTTAGGCCATAATTGACCTCGATCCTCGATCGTCACCACTCTTGGGTCAGAATTGACCTCGGTCCTCGGTCGTCACCACTCTTGGGTCATAATTGGCCCCGGTCTTGGATCATCACCTGAGTTAGGTCAGAATTAACCTCGGTCCTCGGTCATCACCACTCTTGGTTTAAAATTGGCCCTGGTCTTAGATCCTCACCGGAGTTAGGTCAGAATTGACCTTGCTCCTCGGTCGTCACCACTCTTGGGTCAGAATTGGCCCCGGTCATGGATCGTCACCTGAGTTAGGTCAGAATCGACCTCGGTCGTCACAACTCTTGGGTCTGAATTTTCCTCAGTGTTGGATCCTTAACTGAGTTAGGTCATAATTGACCTCGATCCTCGGTCGTCACCACTCTTAGGTCAGAATTGACCTCGGTTATTAAATCTTCACCTTAAGCCCGCATATTTGGCTTTGACCTGCAGAATTGGTCACCCTCTCCAACACTACTTCAGGTCCTCAGAATCGACCTAAACCTCCAATCGTCACTCATCCCCAGCACACTCCTTAGGTCCGCAGAATCGTCCTCGACCCTCTGAATCGGTCATACTCCCTCAAAAGCATCATATGGTGTCTATTCGACGGTAATTATTTCTTCCAAACTCACCCATCGAGGGGATGTGTATACACCCCATTTTGTTACCCCCTAAGTCTCCTTAGGTCCCTAGTACCTCCCTTCATCACCGTAAACCCAGGTCATGTCCCGAGTACTGACCTGGAGGCCATCGGGCACTCCCCGACTCAGTTTGACCTAAAAGTCAAACTCTTTGTCTCGACCGAGACTGAATGAATCTTCAAAGGGAACTGAATACCCTTTCCAACAGTCCACCCCGTGCCTAATTCCGACTTACCATGCGGACGAACAATACGTTTGCGTCTGGAACCTGACTAGAGGCCACCGGGCGCTCCCGATCTCTATTTGACCTAAGTAAACTTGTCAGATCAACTGAGTCTAAATGAACATTCAAAGGGAACTGAATACCCTTTCCAACAGTCTGCCCCGTGCGCGATTTTGACTTTCCATGCGGACGAACGATCCGTTTGACTCTGAGAGGTCACCGAATGCTTCCCGAGCCCAGTTGACCAAATTCAACTCCCCAAATCTGGTCAAACTCTTTTGAATATCGAAGTACATCTCCTAACATTTCCAACAGTCTGCCTTGTGCGCGATTCGGACTTACCATGCGGACGAACGATCCGTTTACGTCCGAGCAATTCCCCGTCCAATGGATTGACAAATTCTTCTGAGCCATATTTGACCCAAAGTCAACTCCTGAACCTGGGAACAGTCCAAAGGACTTTTTAAGGTCTCTAAATTACCTTTCCAACGGTATGCCCCGTGCGCGATTCTGACCAACGATTTACCCTCGGCGGCCAATTTTCCAAAAAAGCCTGAAGCGCATGCCAAATGGCAGGTTCCAGACCCTGCCTATCAGCACTCACCTGGGCCTATAAAAGGAGGCCTTCACCTCATTTTCAAGGGAGCCCGGATCTGATAGAAATCTCTCTCAACGAATCCTAGAAACCTCTCTCGAAGGCAACGTGATTTCAACATCCAAATCCCTTTTTTACTTCCACTTTTCATCAAACTTGGGGAATTAGCCACTCTCCATCATCATCCAAGTGCAAGGGTTGCTCTCCGACATTCAAGATCAAGCTCAATATCTTCAAGAAGGTCCAACTTTCTCTACTTCCTCTTAAATTTTCTTAAACTCTCAATAACTTGTTTTCTTACTTAGCACTTTTTATCATCTCATCTCACACATCCTAATATACTTTTTTATTTATTATTATTGCACATCTCCTATTTTCATATAAATAAAACCCCAAAAATAAGAAAATGAGGGTTTGCTCATAAATTCCAAGTAGGGATTCTCATACTTTTTCCACACTTTTCTCACAATCAAAACACTTTTTCTACACACACACACACACACACACACACACACACTTACAAATAAGAGATTCCCCGTTTGGATTTTGGGATAAACCCCACCCCTCGTTTTGTATATGAACTACGTGGACTTTGATGCCTTTATAGGCCACGTAGGCGTCTCGGGGTAAAAACCCAAGACTCGAGTCCTTTTCTCACTTTTCTCTCATCATCCTATATTCTATGTACTTTCCCTTAGTAACGTATTGCTCCATATGCGTTATCGTTCTATTATAATGATCAACGTAGGGGTAATCGCGTAAATCTTATTTTCCTAATGTTATTCTTATATCTTCCTACGGATGACTCGCTTTATCTTTTCCTTGATACAAATCGAGGATTCCTACCTCCATTCTATATATACACATGCACACCTATCACGGGGGGAAACTAAAGGAAAATAGCAAATAATCATGAGAGACTGAAAGGGCGGAATGGGTGCCTAACACCCTCCCATTTCGTAACTAAGCCTCCGAACCCTTCTCGAATCATCTTGGTTTCGCATGCACCAGTATGTCTTTGGATGCCATCCTTCGGGGTGGATTCCCCTTTTTCTTTTGTCTGTTTTGAGTAATATAGATTGGCGACTCTGAATCTCTCTACATTTTTACATTTCCACATCACAAACGACGCCGGTCGAAGTGCCCCAAAGAGGGACGCGCGGGACCCGAAGGATCCTTTCCTCCACGCTACCCTCCCGCGCGGCGAGGATCGGGGATGGCCACAGTTGGATTATGTTGTATCAGTCATATAGTATCACTTCTGTTTCAGCTTTTGAATTTCTCGATTCTAGTATAGTTGCTTATTTTACTGTTCTTCTTATATTTATTTTGGAACATTTGTAAGGGCATAAGCCCGAGACTTTTACTTTATGTTGGTTAAGACTTCTATTACTCTGGTTGTATATTTATGTTAATCTTGGTGGTTTGAATCTATATATTTATTGTGGATGTATTTGAGACTATTAAAACTTGGGCCTTAACTAATAATTTGTTATATTCGCAATGGTGCTAAGGATGGTATTAATTGACAAGCAAATCCTATCTTCAGCGTATCGCGCCTGGCCATCCTTTACATGAGAAAATAGGGGTTGTTACATATGTGATTACCTTAAGTCTCTTATGAAAAATTTATGTGGGGCCAAGGAAAAAAGATAAAGGAATTAGTTGGTTCAGTTACGAGAAGTTGTTCAAGACGGAGGATGAGGGTGGTATAGGTTTTTGGGATCATAAATAATTTTTTCCTTAAAAATGGTTAGAGAATTTTGACTAACCCAAATTTTCTAACTAATAGGATCTTAAAGGATAAATACTTCCCAAAGTGTAATTTTTGGAAGGCCAATCTAGGTCATAGACCTCATACATATGGAGTAGTATTTGGGAGGCTAGAGTGGTCTTAGAAAGATGGGTAAGATGGAGAGTGGGCAATGGGAAAATATTAAAATTTTGGAGGACGAGTGGATTTCTAAATCACATAATTTCAAACCTTTTTTGAGACAATAAAGTACATAACACCTTGATACGACGCAAATAATGCGTATTTCACCCGTTAACCTATGCGTTATTAGCCCCCTCGGGTATCTTAATCCCTATATTTATGCTCGTTAACCAGACAACCTCGGATTTCTATGTTAACATGTTTTGCAAGGGTTAATTGAGTTTTTGTAGGTATTTGGATGCTTAGTACGAAGTTCGGACGCATTCCGACGAAGTTCCATACACAACCTCATGCGCAAGGGCATTTTAGTCTTTTCAGAGCTTGGGTACCTGGCCCGACATCTCATGAAGTTGTAGCCCTCCTCGCTATCTTCGCGTGGCCGCGAACGGTGCGCGATTCCGATTCATAACGAAGAAGTTACGATGATTTCGGCGGAGGAAAAATAAGAAAGCAAAAGAGGAGAAGGAGAAGAGAAGAAGAGAAATGCAGTAGGCTGCTGCATTCTGCCCTGCTTGATCGATCGATCGGCGCTTATGGTCGATCGATCGACCATTCTGATTTGCCGAAGTTTTGCCTAGGTCGATCGATCGACCAAAGGGGTCGATCGATCGATGATCTGTTTTCTGCAGATATTTTGCCTTCTTTTCTTTCTTCTTTATTTTTATTCCAACTTACTATATAAGCCAATTTTGTTGTAATAAGACAATATATCAGTACATACACATTTTTAGGTTAGTTTTAGTTAGGGTTTTGGGTTGGAGAGCTCATTTTCTCTTCCTCTTGGATTGACAACCCATGTGGTTTTGTAAGATTGATCTTTTCTCTTCCATTTCCATTAATATAGTTTATTCTTCATTCTTTCCTTGCTTTGTAATTTAGTTTCCATGCTTTCATAATTAGGTTTTCTTGCTTTAATTCTTGCTTTCTTAGTTTAATTAATTTAATTTAGTTTAATTTATGTATTGCCCCTAGATAAATAGGGTCGGGATTGCATTTCCGCCATTTACGGGTTTGGACCTCGAAAGTTAGGGTTTCGTGTAAAATTGTATTTAATTGAAACCTCGCGTATTAAAGTCGGATTATTATGCGTTTAACTTTCTTTGTCAAGCAACGTTAGTGTTTATAGCGATTATCTGAATTTAATCCGCGTGTGACCATTTTTTATTAAATGTTTAATCTCGCAACTTTGGCTTAAATTCCTTATTGCGTGATGTTTATGCTTAATTAAAAATGATCGATTAAATGTTTTCGAATCGAAATTCTAATTAGTAGTTGTTTAGCCCGTGAATGTGTGTATGTGATCCCGATCCTCGCTTTACTTTAATTTAGCGTTAACTTCTCTTTTTATTTATTCACGACAACCGACCATCACCTTTTCTTATTTCTTTTACACCTTTTTTATTCTTGAAGTTTTAAAACAATTAACATCTAAAATTCAATCACTCCCTGTGGATTTACGATACCCGACTTACCGCTGTGCTTGCTTTTCAAGTGTAGTAGTAGCTTAGGTTTTCTTTGTATCGTGGCAGCGAAACACACGACGATTGTGTCCTCACACGAACACACTTTTTCTGTCCAGTCACAAAATGGCGCCGTTGCCGGGGAGTTTGTTTTAGATAGTAATTTTTTTATTATTTCGTAGTATTTTTCCTTTTGTATTTGTATTCTTCGTTTTAACCTTTTTTGTAGGATTTACATACTTTGAGCGCTAAGAAACTTTGATTTGCGGTTGCTCACTTTATTTCTTAGATTCTCCATCTTTCAACAACGAGGTAATCATGTCCTATTATTATAGTTATTACGGTTATTCTAATGATTCATAATTTGGGGATAGTTTTCAAGTTTTTCATTTTCAAGATTTTCTTGAAAATGAAAGACTTGAAAACATTTATTGCAATGAAAATCGTTATTGGGAACTTGAGTTGGATTCATTATTCGAATCCAATGACGATTCTCATTTCATTACTTTTGAAGACGAGTTTCAACCAAATGAGGAGTTCGAGGCTCTTGAGCCGAGGAAGCCTACTTTGGAAGAAACTTTGCTTCTTTACTCCCAAGGTTTGGAAAGCCTAAATGATGCTGGAATGAGACTTGGTGCACTTTGCGATGAGATGAATTCTTATGCACAAAACAATGAGGCGGTGGAAACTATTGTTTCACCTAAATTTTTCGAAGAATTTCTCATCGAACGTGAATGTCTCTCCCCCGAAATTCAATATCCTTCCGACGATATGTCGATTGAGATTGAACTTGTTTCCTCACCATATTCATTTTCCGTGATCGAACCATTAGAATTACCGGTTGATTCCTGTGAGTCGGTAGAAACTTTTAAAACTTCTACACTTTTTGCCGATGAGGACTCTTTACCAGACTTGTTTTCGATGGATGTTATCCTCATGTGTACACCATCTCCCATTCCATTTGAAAAACCTATGGGAGATGAATCAATTTTTCTTGGACCTTTAGTGTTCTTGTCCCCCTTATTATCCAAATCCCCCATCGTCCGCCCAAAATTTCAAATTGGCGATGGTTCACTTTTTTCACCACCCACATGCCTTCCGTTGTTCAAACGGAATTCATATCTTCCGGGAGGCATGTTCGCTTTGGAGGGTCCACCATTGATCTTTCAAAGTCAAATCCCTTTTTGGGTGGACCCTCAACTATTTAAACTTCTAGTGTATAGTTAGTGTGAAGCCTAAATAGTAGTTTGTAAATAGTTAGCTTTTTAATTTTCTTTCTTTCCTATTTTTTTTTCTTTCCTTTTAATTTAGTCTAGTGTAATTAGTAAACTTTTTGTATTTGTTTTTTCTATGCTCGGTACTAACTTGTTTTGTCGATTCCTTTGGACTCGCGCTTATGGAGATCGCTCCAATGTTGGGTAATATCGTTATTTTCTTCTCTTTGTGTTGTGTTCTTAATGCGCATTGAGGACAATGCAGCATTTAAGTTAGGGGGTGTAGAATATTCTATCCATTTCTTTGTTTTGTCCATGGATTTGCTTACTTGTTAGTAACTAAGTATCCCTTTTTGTTAAAAATTTAAAAATTTTCAAAAATATTTTCCTTCTTTTTTCTCCTTTGTTGGGCATTTTGCCTTGTTTCTAGTGATAAATTTCAATAATTGCCCGATCCAATAGACAACTAATTGATGAATGTTCTTGATTTTAGAATTTATTAGACTTTAGTCCTCAAATCATTGATATTGTGAATAACTTCATGAATTAAACTTTATCCCATGAGCATATACACTTTCCTTGTTATTTTGATTTGGTTTAAGATTTTTATAACTCGGTAATCTTTTGTTGCATTGTATATACTTACACCGAGTAAGCTTTGTACCTTTCGTCGTTTGTGAGTGTAATACACTATTCTTTCCTCTTTGAAAATGTTGAATTCGTTGGTAATCTCTCTAATCTTTCATTTGACTGTTCATTAATTGAGTTCATACTTGAAATGTGTTACTTGATCATGATTTTCTTATATTATTTTGACTTGAGAATTGCGTAAACTTTAGGAAATGATCATAGGCAATCTTTGTTATATCACCCACATTAGCCTTGACCTCACCTTATATGTTTCCCTAGTCAACCCCTTTGAGCCAAAATATAGCCTTTCGTTTCATAACCCCATTCCCATAACCAACTCCGCATTGGAGTTTTAGCCCATACATACACCTTACATACCTTTGTTTGGAATGATACTTGGGATTGAATGATGTTATTGTATTGCGGTTGCAATTTTAGGCATATGAGAGTTTGAAAAGTAAAGAAAAGAAAGTAGTGAAAAAAGTGAAGAAAAAGAGAAAGAAAAAAGAAAAAAGAAAACAAAAGAGAAAGTGAGAAAAAGAAAAGAGAAAGTTGTATATGTTGTGTATAGTTCAATAAGCTTTGATTTCTCTCCCCGATGATATATCTAATGCTTGTTTTGGAACTTGTTTTCCAATTTTGATATTTCCCGCATTTTCCCATTATTCCAAGTTTTCATCTCCGAACACTTTGAATCCGTACATATACCTTTCATTTCGTACCTTAACCCCAAACCTACATTACAACCCTATTAAAGTCCTATGTAATCTTAGGTTGATTTAATTTAAAAGTCATAATAGTTGTGATAATCTGTGAAAATGCATTTCGCCTCTTTTAGTGTGCGGTGTCCTTTCATTGAGATTATAGTTTTTCATTTTATATATAGCGTTCTTCATCTATGACATGTGCGTGGCCTAGTTTCCATTTACATTTACTCTTTATGCCTGCATCTCCCGTGTATTACCTCCCTTTTCATAGTGAATTCATTTGTTGAGCGTAATGCCCGTGAGGATTGAATATATGCATGCTTTTATGTTTATCCGAGTTATTTAAGTTTTTGCCAAATCATATTCTGCATGTTCTCTCCCCCCTCCCACTTTTAAAGTTTCAACTGTATGAGGTGCATTTAACCTATTAATAACAACGGACTTTAGCTTGAATTCGTTCAATATACTAATAACAAGTTTGAAATCTTTTTCGTTGTTGTTGAGTTTGTCGCATGTTGGGTCAAGCATATTTTGAGGAAACCTTATGATGTTTGTGGGTATCATCCCTGAAAACCCTCACGAGACGACACTCGTCACTAGGGTAACCTAGGGGTTTAACGGCTTATTGCATATGCTAAATGCAATCGTGCGCCCGCGAAAGTGGCCTTATCTTTTTATGCTTTTATACCATACTTTTGTCCTTTCTCCTGCTTTTGGTTTGCTTGTAGTTCTTGTTGCTTCCTATTTCATTGCTAGGGACTAGCAATGTGTAAGTTAGGGGGTGTGATACGACGCAAATATTGCATATTTCACCCGTTAACCTACGCGTTATAAGCCCCCTCAGGTATCTTAATCCCTATATTTATGCTCGTTAACCAGACAACCTCGTATTTCTATGTTAACATGTTTTGCAGGGGTTAATTGAGTTTTTGTAGGTATTTGGATGCTTAGTACGAAGTTCGGACGCATTCCGGCGAAGTTCCGTACACAACCGCACGCGTAAGGGCATTTTAGTCTTCTCACATCTTGGGTACCTGGCCCGACATCTCAAGGAAGTTGTAGCCCTCCTCGCTAGCTTCGCGTGGCCGCGAACGGTGCACGATTCCGATTCATAACGAAGAAGTTACGGCGATTTCGGCGGAGGAAAAATAAGAAAACAAAAGAGGAGAAGGAGAAGAGAAGAAGAGGAATTCAGTAGGCTGCTGCATTCTGCCCTGCTTGATCGATCGATCGATGCTTATGGTCGATCGATGGACCATTCTGATTTGCCGAAGTTTTGCCTAGGTCGATCGATCGACCAAAGGGTCGATCGACCGATGCTCTTTTTTCTGCAGATATTTTGCCTTCTTTTCTTTCTTCTTTATTTTAATTCCAACTTACTATATAAGCCAATTTTGTTGTAATAAGACCATATATCAGTACATACACGTTTTTAGGTTAGTTTAAGTTAGGGTTTTGGGTTGGAGAGCTCATTTTCTCTTCCTCTTGGATTGACAACCCATGTGGTTTTGTAAGATTGATCTTTTCTCTTCCATTTCCATTAATATAGTTTGTTCTTCATTCTTTCCTTGCTTTGTAATTTAGTTTCCATGCTTTCATAATTAGGTTTTCTTGCTTTAATTCTTGCTTTCTTAGTTTAATTAATTTAATTTAGTTTAATTTATGTATTGCCCCTAGATAAATAGGGTCGGGATTGCATTTCCGCCATTTATGGGTTTGGACCTCGAAAGTTAGGGTTTCGTGTAAAATTGCATTTAATTGAAACCTCGCATATTAAAGTCGGCTTATTATGCGTTTAACTTTCTTTGTCAAGCAACGTTAGTGTTTATAGCGATTATCCGAATTTAATCCGCGTGTGACCATTTTTGATTAAATGTTTAATCTCGCAACTTTGGCTTAAATTCCTTATTGCGTGATGTTTATGCTTAATTGAAAATGATCGATTAAATGTTTTCGAATCGAAATTCTAATTAGTAGTTGTTTAGCCCGTGAATGTGTGTATGTGATCCCGATCCTCGCTTTATTTTAATTTAGCGTTAACTTCTCTTTTTATTTATTCACGACAACCGACCATCACCTTTTCTTATTTCTTTTACACCTTTTTTATTCTTGAAGTTTTAAAACAATTAACATCTAAAATTCAATCACTCCCTGTGGATTTACGATACCCGACTTACCGTTGTGCTTGCTTGTCAAGTGTAGTAGTAGCTTAGGTTTTCTTTGTATCGCGGCGACGAAACACACGACGATTGTGTTCTCACACGAACACACTATTTCCGCCCGGTCACACCTTTTGTTTGTAATATCATTGACCCATTATCGGGTTAATAAGATGTTGTTTTCTCACCAGGAAATTATTGATATCCAAAATATCCCTCTTAAGAACCCCTTATCGAAGGCCCGAGAGATTTGGAAATTAAAAAAATGGTAAATGATCTACCAAAAGTGGGTACCTATTGTTCGGATTTTTGTATTATACAATGATGTGAAATGGATATCAAATCCTTCTTCTTCTTCTTCTTCTTCTTCTTCTTCTTCTTCTTCTTCTTCTTCTTCTTATTATTATTATTATTATTATTATTATTATTATTATTATTATTATTATTATTCCCCAACTCGGATGTTATTTGGAATTGCATTGTTCCAAATAAGTTCAAACATTTTATCTTTCATATTTTCACTAATTGATTCTTTATGGAATAGAATTTATCGAAGGTGAACAATGGTTTCACTTAATCAGATTTGTTGTTTTTGCAAAGATGTGCCAGATTCAGCGGTATATATTTTTAAAAATGGCCTTTGTCTATAGATGCGATTATATATTACAGGTTAAATTATGAATGTTTATGACTTTTTTATGACGATTTAGGAAGGTGAATATTTTCCGTGGTTAACTTTTTAACTAACATTAACTTCGATTACATATGTGTTGCGTAGTGGCATTATGGTAAATAGGAATAGTATTTTCCATGGGTCTAGTGGGCACGAGGTGTATGATATGTTTTCCATGAATAATATTTTCCATGTTTCCCGTGGGAACAAGGTGTATGATGTGGTTTCCCTATTCAAAAAAATGTTTAATGCTTTAGAGCAGCGTGGTTTAAATATCTTACCCATAGCAAAGTAATGGAAGAAAGATGGAATCTACCCAAGTTTGGTAATATAAAAGTCAACTTTGAGGAAGAAACTTTTAGTGAATCTAAGAGTTTGGAAATTAGAGTTACTATATGATATGGGAGGGGACAACTTATAGTGGCATTATCTCGACGAGTTTGGAATCTTCTAAAATCTACATAAGAGGAATCCATAGTAATAAGCATTGCAACAATTTCTCTATTTATTTCAGTGTTCAAACCATGATTTCGATGCTTCGGAAGGAGTAAGAAGATTGGCTTGATTGTGAAAATTGTACTTAGTTTATAAAATGTCATATTTTCAATCCTTGGTAAAGCAACTCGATAATAGGCAAACCCACTTATTTGATCAACATGCCAAAACTATTAAGGAATTTTGTGCATGGAATCTCCCCCCATCTTTTTTTAGAGGCTTCCTTATTTAATAACTTTCCTCTATTTCGTTAACTATTGCAATGATCTTGATCCTTTAAGAAAAACAACATGTGAATCATTTTATTAGTGAAGTCATATTCTTTTTTAAAATGACAAAAGTCTCCAAAATTTTATTTTACATATATACTTCATTTTACTAATTTTAAATATAAAAAATAGTTGGATAAATCGTTTATTTTCATGGTATTTGAGGAGAAGATTAAATATTGAAAAATATATTTAGGTTTTTCTTCGTTATGAATGATATTAGGGTGTGTAGAAGATGATACTGTATATTTTAAGTTCATATAGATAAGTAGTATGTAAAATGTACAAACAGATAAAGAACAAAAGTTATTATAGCTTTCACATTGTTGAATAACTTACATTTTAAGTTATTATAGCTTTCACATTTTAAGTTCATATAGATAAGTGTTATTTTTTTAAGTCAAAGGCATTGTAATTCTGGTTTTATAAAATCTTAGGGGTGAAAAACATATTAACCGACACAAGTTCAAAAACACATGCTTGTTTTCAAAAACTAAGATCAACTCTCCTATTTCTTACTTTTCTGCAGACCACCACCCTTCTCTCTATCTCTCGCTCACACACACACACACACACACACATACACACACACACATTCTGATGCCCGCCCCTCCTCTTTATCTATGGTCAACGATCGGTCAATTTTTATTTCCCTTCTCTATTTTTGATCTCTCTGGTTCCTCTCCTCCCTTATCCCAATGCTGAAGAGGCAAACAATTAACAATGAATACATTTTTATAGTGCTTGAAAAAAATCATGTTTTCGGAATTTATTGAGACTCACAGATCTTCTCTTGAAGGTCTATAGGCCTCTAAAACTCGACTATCTTATTCTTTCATATAAATATAGTTGTATGTATCTTCTCACTTTATTCATAATTTTTCTACCAAGGGGAAAAGAAAAGGGAAAGAATGGCTGAGTGGCTAAAAATTAGAGAGAAGGTCATTAAATATATTTTTTTCCAGTTGACTGTACAAATTAAACTATAGCTAATGCGTCGTGAATGGAAAAATCACCATCAAGGCCATGACTTCCTCTCCGATCGTTTTGGGATCCTCCACTAGTCTCGACCCACATGATTGGCCCCTTTCTAGAATTTCATCGTGTAGTTGATTTATTATTGAAAAAAATATATGACACGTCTACTATCTAGGCATACATACTATATGTTGGATTCGTGGGGTAAATGATACCTTTAACCAAACATCCAATACTTTTTTTCTCAATATTAACATCTTAAAAAAATGAAATGGGTGTAAATTCCTTATCACATTCTAAGACAATAGGTTCCTCTTATTGGATAGGCGAAACACTATCTTCTTTTGAGACCGAATAAACTCGGGAAAATGCTAGTCATTTAACCTCCACATAATCTTGTCATACCCTACACCAAACATATAATTAGATACATATTAAGAGTCTTATGCCTAATATCTCCTAACTTTCAACCGAGCTAAACACCATGCGTGAGACGTCTCACAAATTAAATTCAAACAAGGGACTCTCCCAAGACACTGTGGCCTGGTTAGGTTATTTGTTAGGATAACTAGCACAATAATCCATAAAAGTTGTACTATATTATTATAATGCGAAGAAAATGATCACATTAAAGAATGCTAGCGAATGACTAGAATGGACCTAAGGAACCTACGTTGCCTAGGACTATGCTCAAATGCCAACTATTACACCCTGTAGTATTTAATAATTAGGTTGATCAAGTCTATTTATTATATAAAATTATTTGTCAGTTCAATTTAAATATCTTCCTTACCATGAAATAAGAATCAACGAATAAGGATATATCAACTTCAACTAGTCCCCAACTATCTACCGAGAACACTAGTCCAATTATTTTAGTTTATGAGTCTACGTTCTTATCTATAAACTTGAATATTTTTAATATGTTCAAGGGGAAATATCACAAAGTAATTTGTAATTAAAAAACTACATAACTAACATTATACTCTAGATATTTGAGTGCTATAATTGATTGGAAGAGTAATTAACATGATAAACTTCTAATATAACTTGATTCCACATAAAAGAATAAACGTTTAAATTCCTTTCAATCAACTAATCACTATTATGATATGTTCATTGAATTGAGTTTTAGTATCTTAAGTATTCTTCATATATGATTTCCATATATTTAAGCACATGTAAGAGATTTCTTTTAAGGATGATTGCATTACATTCATGTATCACATATCATCCGCCCCACATTTTTATTTGCATGTAATCACAATTCAATTAAGGAAGTTTTATAATCCAATTTTACTACGGAGTGTTTCAACATGATATTAGTCCAATTTTTATGAATGTGTCACTTATACATATGCTATCCTTTATAATTCAAATTTTAAATCTAGAACTAAGATGGACTAATGTATCAAATCACATTTCATATAATTAACATGAATTCACATATCAAATTACAATATTGCATAAAACAAGGATAAACCAACATTAATAACCTAATTATTTATATTGTATGTTACCAATTAACTTAATATTTAGGTATAAGTTACTGTTATAAACATGAAAAGGAAATAGAAGATTTTATGTTGCCTTAGATTGAAATTGTAGATGTGTAGAATTGATGATGATCCTTATTGGGCTTGTGTTTAAATCCCTATTTATGTTAATTTTTTTTCTTTCCTCCCCATTACATTCTTTAATATTCTTTCTTATATTCTTGAGTTTAAATCATTATTTTTAGTGGTGTTTTAGACATTAGGATGGTTAGGGTTTGTGTGCAGAAAAAGTAGGGATATTAAGGTTTATAGAGGGAAGAATTGGTAAAGTAAAACAATAACAAAACATACATGAGTTCTCATTTAAAATCCCCCACCTATTTCAACCGACGAGTGAGGCGTGAGTCAGCTGTGGTCGCTTCATCTGGGCCTGTGGTCGCAACAACTTTAGGGTGCGGCTGTGGCCTCTAACTTCCTTTCCCATTTATGCTTTCTTTTTTATTTATTTTAAATACAGAAAAATTATTTAAGTTAAGTAGTTGTTTCCAACTCAAATATTTATCAAGAAATCCTTAGCTTTCCCTACTTGTTTTTCAAGTAATTACCGAAAGGACTAAGTTAGGCATGGGTCTAAAACCATATATCAAACTAAAAATTTACCAATTTAGCCCAAGTTAATATTCAAGTCGAATACCAATATAGCACAACTTAATTAAATAAGTCCAATTTATAAACTCTAATATGAGCAAAATATAACCATTTCTTTTTATTTAGTTTACATTAATGCCATTACCCTAATTTTATTAAAACAATTCTTAATTTATTTTTAATTTATTACCAAAATTGTTGTGTATTGACATCTTCCTCTTTAAGAAAAATACTTTCTTCCTTAAAATTCACAAAAAAATACATACATGCCTCAAAACAACTGTGGGTATCGTCGTCTCATTAAATCCCCATGTTCCCACATGGACCCCTCCTCATTATGGTGTTTCCACTACACAAGCACTAAGGGTATCTCGTTAGAGTGCAACATCTAATTAATCCTCCTATCAAGTATCCTCACCGACTGATCAATATAAGAAGCATCTAACTCTAATTCAATCTCACCTAAATCAATATGTTGATAGGAAGTTGTATGATCCAAAATCTACGAAGTAAAAACATATGAAATATGTTATGTACCCGATTAAGATGATTTTGGAAGTGGTGAATCATACATAAAATTCCACACCTTTTTTCGTAATCATAATAGTCATAATGTAACTTGGTGCCATTTTCCACTTTTTCCAGTAGTGAATTACCCCTTTAATATGGGACACCAAAAGTAGGACTTGTTCCCCCCACATCAAACTGAATAGGCTTCCTCTTCAAATATTCATTGCCCTTTTGTTTGTCATGGGCTCTCGTATTCCTCTTTCTAATAAACTTAATCTTTGTTTTCGACTCTTGGAGAAATTTTTCCCCAAAAGTCTACTCTTACCCGAATCCAACTAACATACTAGCGATCAATATTGCCACCCATATAGTGCCTCTTAAGGTGCCATATAATTGAAATTCATATAAATATTATTATCTAAAAATTCCAACAACGAAAACTATACCTCCCAACTCCCTTTGAAGTCCATCACACATGCTATTAGCATGTCCTCCAAAACCTTATTCCCCTTCTCTAGTTTGCCATCCTTTTATTGGTAGCAAGCGCTGATAAGGTGCATTTTAGTCCCCATTACCTTCTAGAAACTATCCCAAAAATGTTCCACAAAAGAAGGGCCTGAATATTAAATGATCGAGAAGGTAACTTCATGTAATTTGACTATCCCAACAACATACAATTGTGCTAGCGGCTCTGTAAAAGAATTGATATGTCCGGCCAAAAAGCACACCATCTTTATAAGGTTATTGATAATAAACTATATAGAATCATGTTGAGGATTCATTAAAAGTAAACCAATAATGAAGTTTGTTAGTGTAAAAATTTAATTCAAACACAACACAATAATAATGAAATTCCCAATTATAATGAATGGAAAAATAGTTAAAGAAATAAAAACCACATATATGTGGGTTGGTCATGTTAACCTACGTCAACAAGTCAAAGGGCTAGGGGTGGGTTTTAAGAAGTTATAGAGAGATTACATGCAAGATGATTCACTTAAATTCAATTTAGTATTGCATTGTCATTATATATACTAGTCAAATAATGTGGTTCCTATTATTACATCCCACAACTTGAGGAAGGAGTCGTCATTATGAGACATGTGTTCGTCTTTGGTCGTTTCACATGTTCCACATTTCTTATCCACTGGGAGAGTGGCTTGCCTTTATAGGAGGCTTGTTTGAAATAATGACTAATCCTCCAATAGAGAGTGGGTAGGGCATTCGGGAAATCCACCCAAAGACCTGTTCGGACTTATATGACCAAAAATCCCCCTCATCAGCAACCCCAAAGGGTCTTTACATTCATGGACATAAGTCTAAGAACACTTATCATGGTGAAAAATCATTCTAATCACTTGTGTTGTTTCCATAAATAGTGGAACTTTTATTTGATATTGATGTGAGTACTTCTATAATTATGATTTATTTCGGATATGTCTATCATTTGCCTTTGATTCTTAATATTATATTTTAATTCTTAGCGCTTCATAGGCATGATAAGGTTTCATTGCGTTGTCCTAATGCACGATGCCATTCAGGTGCTGTGTTGTATTCATTGCACGCGTGACACATCATGTGCTTTCAGAGTGTGCGTGGGAACATAGATCCACCCCATGTATCCTGACCATGCATGTAACTAACCAAATGCATGGACCCATTAAATCAAGTATTTTTTTATTAATAGGGACAATTCCCCACTGATTTATTGATAAATAGGAAAATGATCAAAAGAGCTTACAAGAATGAAGGATGACATTATAATTAGCCACCTTTACAACGAAAATTAAACTAATTAGGAAACTCTGAAATTTCGAAAACCCCAAGCATCTAGATTAATCAAACCTTTTAATTCTTTAGGGAAATCATCTAAAGAATTAGAGGTCATATTTATTTGGGAAGAAACTCCATGATTAGCCAAGAAATCAGCACATTTGTTTCCTTTTCTGAGAATATGGCAGTAATGCACCTTTAAATTCTGAGACTTATTTTGAATTTTAGCAATAATAGGCATAATACTCCAAGGGCTCGACATCTGACCATTCAACACTTTATTAACAGTAATGAATCGGATTCAACAATTAGACCTTCCCTCACTATAGGTTCACATATATCAATGGCTTTGAGAATTGACAAGGCTTCTGCCATCACATTAGAGCCAAAACCAAAACTACAAGCAAAGGCAGTGATAAACTTCCCTTTAGAATTTCTTAAAATACCTCCTCCTCCAAAAGGCCCTGGATTACATTTAAAACTTCCATCTACATTTATTTTGAACCATTTATCTTCGAGAGGTCTCCATTGAACACTTCTAATAGTCTTTTGCTGATGCGACCTATATATTTGAGACGAGAAAAGGTTTATACATAGCTAGAGATGAATAAGAAAATGAATATCCATAATGGTTCTATCTACCACCATTCTAGAGTTTTCAAACTTCCATTTGTTCCCAGCTTTCCACAACCCCCAATAAATAATGGCCGGAATAACTGTCAATAGGTTTCCCCATATAGATTTGTTCGAACTAGTCCACCAAGAAATCAATCTACCTCTGATCGAGACATTTAAACTCTTGATCCCACACAGATGCTCAAAATTCTTCCATATAGAAATTGCAAAATCACTCTGGCTAAACAAATGTGTAGCATATTCAACGTTTGGGCCTAGGCAACAACCACATTTTGAGGGACATCTGATACCAATTCTCATAATAACTGTATCTACTGGTAAGAAATCGCGCTGCAGCCTTAGAAGGAATAATTTTTTTTAAGCGAATCAATTTTTTCCAAATGAAAGTTTTAGTCCAGGAGTGACATTTGGTCTTCCTTAAAATATTCCATGATTAAGAGAGCGTAAATGAACCATCGTTTGAAGGCATCTATACCAATTTATCATTGTGATTATTTCCCATGACTTCCACTTTAGAGCAAGTAGACAAAGAATTGATAGGCATCAATCTGTTAACTTTATAATGATCCCATTCTCCTTTATTGTCCAGTAAATTACAAATTTTAATGTTCTTTGTTATACCTGTAGAGTCGAAAGAATCATTACCTGTCCAGTTATCCCATTTGGCATAGAAATTTCCTTTCCCAATAATCCATAAGCTATTGTTATTTACCATCTCTCTATTCAAAACCATTTTTCTCCAAATGTGAATCCCTCTAGCCTTTGCAACCATAGGATGATTAATCCTACAGTATTTTTGAAACAGAAATCGGGCCCAAAGAGATTTTAGCTTCCTGAACTGCCACCAGAGTTTAAGACTAAAAGCTTCAACTATATCCTTTAAGTCTTTGAACCCTACGCACCCCTCCAAAATTGGCCTACATAGGTCCTTCCAAGCAATACAGTGGTATTTGTTCCTATCCTCATTTGATCCACATAAGAAGTTTGTTGTTATTTGTTCAATGATAGCAATAACTTTCTTTGGGGGTTGCATTGCAGCTACGGTATAGATAGGAATAAATTGAAGAACTTGCTTGATAAGAGTTATCACCCCCAATGGATAGCATCTTAGCCTTCCAACCAACCAGTTTGCCCCTGATTTTAGTAATTAAATTTTCAAAAAGAGATCACTTCAAACTTCCAACGTAGATTGGACATCCCAGGTACACCAAAGGTAATTTTTTAATGGTCATATTCATAATCTCAGAGATTTTCTTTAATTTAGCATTGTTGATCATCTTAGAGCAATAAATGAAGCTTTTTGACCTGTTAACTTCTTGACCTGAGGTAACTTCATATCTGTTCATCACATTCTTCAACGGTTTTATGGCTCTAACACTCCCAGATGAAAAAATAATTAACTCATCAGCATATGCAAGATGAGACACCAAAGGGCAGTTGATTGGGGTTTTAAACTTGGGGATTAAAGGATTATGGAACACTTTGTCTATGTTCCTTCTCAGAGCTTCAACACAAATGATGAATAAGGCAGGAGATAATGGATCTCCTTGTCTTAAGCCCTTGAGAGATTGGAAGTAGCCACATGATTCTCCATTTATCATCACTGAAAAAATATTATTAGAAATAATTCTCCATATATAATCTAACCATACCTCATTGAAGCCAGAATTCCTCATGACTATTATCAAGAAGAGCCAAGAAACTTTGTGATATGCCTTGTGCATATCAATCTTCACAGCTATATTACTCCCTTCATTCTTAGCACTGATCATAGATATCATCTCCTAAGTTAAAAGAATATTGTCCACAATGCCTCTATCTTTAACAAAAGCACTTTTGTTTGGGGAGATTATTTTTGGAAGGATTGAGGAAAGACTAGAGGCTAAAATTTTGAATATGATTTTGTTAAAGAAAGTACATAGGCTTATAGGTCTGAATTTAGAGAAAGATTGTGGGTTATCTTTTTTGGGAATCAGAATAATGATAGTTGAAGTAAAAAATTTAGGAATCTTCATGCCACTGAAAAGACCTTCAATAGCTTTACATACATCCCCACCAATAGTAACCCAGGCTGATTGGAAAAACTTACCAGTGAATCCGTCCATACCTAGAGATATCTCCCCACTAAGAGCCCAAATGGTAGATTCTATCTCCTTCATAGATGGAATATCAGTCAACATGGCATTATCATCTTCACGTTAAATCTAAAAAGTCCCTCCTTATTTCTATATTTAAGTTGGGAATTCATCATTCGGTAACCTTTATTAATCGTGAATTTCTAAAGGAAATTATGTACTTACCTTCGTTCCCATCCCTTTTTCCTCCTTAAATCCATCTATTTTCCTCTGTGCCAAGGTCTCGCGAGGTTTCCTTTTCTTCAAACTTAAGTATTTTTAGTGCAATCATCTTCGTCGTTGTTCTTAATGTCTTAGTATAATTTCCTTTCCCATTTTTTGAATTTTTGGTTATGGATTCACAATGCCTTCATTTTATGTTTCGACTTACCATAATTAACACATTTATTTTTGAATTTCAGGATGGAAACCCCTTTATCTTTGATTTTATCCCTTTTGAGTCCCCCTTGCATCAATACATCACTTGGCTTCAATCCTTTGGACATAACGTCGAGTAATAGGTTAGGACATGAATATGTTGATCCTTTAAGCCAATGACGTTTCTATTTAAAGATGTCGCAACAAAGCTTCAGAGATTATATCATCGTTCCATGTTTAGTGCCATGTTTCATCTTCACCATCCAAAGAATCTCAAGAAGGTATGAATGCTTTTTTATTTCAGTCTTGCATAACATTGTATGTTTGCTTTATATGTTTGATAATATTTTTCATAAAGGATTTTTTATAAGAAAAATATATTTTTGAATAAATTCATTCAAAAGACTTTATAGTGTTCGTTAGAATGGGATATAGTTGTTTGTTCAAACAACCCTCAAACGAACATCAACTGAGATTTCGCTATTCGCCCAACAAATATCATTTGGAGCTCATTAAAAGTTTGTTCGAACGAGAAGAGAGTTTGGTTTTTGTTCGAATGAGATATGAGTTTCATTCGAACAAATTACTATTGTCATTTGAACCAAATTCCTCCACCTCGTAAGATGTGTTTTCTATAAATAGATGTGGTGAAAACTTTTGAAGTCGATAATTTTGGCAAAAATCTCTTTCTAATAAGAATTCACAAGCCACCAATCCCTAGTTTCACCCAAACTCCTTGAGATCCAAGTTTCAATCTTTATGATTGTTTGAGATCTCCAATTTGTTGGCACTAAGAAGCTTTATACTCTTCATCTCTGTTGATTATTTGTTTCATGAGGTGGACTACATACTTTTTGTTTTTTACACACAGTGGACTCCATATTTGTGGTGTTGCGGTGAACACAAGAAGATAAGAAAAGAAAGGGAAAAGGAAAAAAATAAGAAGAAACTTCCATTGCCTAGGAATAAGGAAGGAAAGAAAAAAATAAAAACCAAAGGAATTTGAGCCTTATAAATGGGAGCTTTAGTACGAAAGAGACAAAAAGGTGAGGGGGAATGTTAGCACCCTTTTTCTCACTCTCTCCCAATGCATTCAATTTATTTTTCTCCTCTAACATCTCATCTCATATACTTCCTCAACTCTTCTCACGATCCTTAACCAATATATATATATATATATATATATATATATATTATTTAATAAATTCCAAATAATTCCACCTTTCTTCATTAAAAAACAACAAGTGAATTACAATTTGAAAGTACACTTGGAGTCTATAAAAAAAATACAACACTATCTAATTAACCCTTAGGCTAAACTAAATTTGCAGATCACCCAATATTTAATTAAACGTAAAAAAAATGCCTTAAAATTTCACCAAATTCAATTTAAATCAATTCTTTTATTTTAATCAAAGTCCAACAAGACCAATGTAACATTCCGTAATTCTGAGGACTTTGAATTTAATTATTTTCTGGAGAAATAAAACATAATTAATTTGGAGAATTTATTTAAGTCGGAGGAATTATTCAAATTGATGAATTGACATTTAATTAATTCGGAGCATCTTTGGATTTTGCATGTGTCGCATTTTGATGTTTAAATTAGAGAATGTTATAAATTATTTCAGATGTCAGTTCTGAGTGCACGGTTGAGTCCGAATAGGTCGAGATAGTCAAAAAAGTGTACCCGGTGTGGTAAATGAGTCACGAGGTATTTTTATGCATGATCGGCTCACACGGGAGTATTGGAGCTATTTTAATTAGGCCCATAAGAGGAAAAACTTGATTAACACTTTATAACTTAAAAGTGAGAGTTGGGGGAAACCATAACTCATTTTAGAATACCTAACTATGTAGAGGGGAGAAAAGGGATAATTTGAGGAGCTTTTGGGGAGCCAATTTAGAGGAAGATTTGGATGCTTGTGTTAAACCTATCATCTTCATCAAAGGATTCAGACTCTACGAATTTATAAGGCAAGTGGTTAAATTGCTTCAATTTAAATTGATGATATTCAATTCATATCATAGCAGGTGTTATAAAAATGATTTTTGGATTGGGTTAATACAAATTATATTTTGATTTGGGGAAGTTACGAATCAAGTTTTTGGGACTGTTATGGTAAGGGCTTATGAATTCTATGCTGTGAAAAATTATAAGTTAATTAGAGAAATTTATTGATTGCAAGTTGGGGAACAATCGTATGTATTCATATATTTATTATCAATTGGAGATAGAAATTGGGAATTAAGATATTGGGACTCGTGTTAATTCGTAAGGATTTTAGTGGATAATTATGGGTAAAAAGATTCACAGAAGCCGTTAATGGCGATTCTGTTTGCATTGCCCTCTAAAAAATGGCGTTTTCTAACTTTCGTTCTCTAATACGTTTTTTCCAAAACGACCTCAAAATTACCCAAAAAGGCATTTTAAAAATCTGGGTAGATTAAGTAAATTGATATTCTCAGATTAATAATTATGCAAACTTTATTGAGGAGAATTTTGAATAATTAATTGGGGATATTGTATTATGGACCAAGGGGGTGTCCGGATATTTTGGTTGAGTGACGCCATGATAATAGATTAATTAATGGGGGATTAATTAATTAAAGTTTAAAACTAGAATAATTTATTGTAGGATGATATAATAAATTGTTAAATATTATTTAATTAGGAGCGTTCTCATTATAATGGAATTTTGAGGAGTTCGTTCAAAGAGATGGAATTCGGGCCAGGTGAGCGAGTCTGGGTACATTGGTTGTGTGAAACCAGGGAGATATTAAATTAATTAATGAGTATATTATTTAAAATAGACTCGGACCATAGAATCGGGGAGATAATAAGTTATTTAATAGGCATATTAATTAAATTAGAGTCGGACCATAGACTCGGGGAGATATTAAGTTAATTAATGGGAATATTAATTAAATTAGAGTCGGACCATAGACTTGGGAATATGTTGGCTAGTGTTACGGACTTTGTACAAGGTAAAGTTGGGTTTAAAATATATATATAATGCTCTTGTAAGAATGGAGACCGGGCATTTGTCACCTAATGGTGTGCCTAGAAATTATTGCCTAAATTATAGGCGCTCTCTCTCTCTTTTCTGGGCTCACCGCCAGGTGACAGATGTTCGGTCCACACTCTTAAAATGCGAACAAGTCCGCACAAGAGCAGGACTCTCTCTCTCTCTCTCTCTCTCTCTCTTTATATATATATATATATATATATATATATATATTGTGTTCTCATAAATACTGGTGGCTAGGTGTTTATTTAGAATTATATGCTCTAGTGCTATCGGGGGAGGTTGTGCGATGTGGGTGAATCTCCTAGCTTGAGGAGTAGGGCGAGTATATCCCCAGGTCATAGCGTCCAAATAGAGGTGGGCATCGAGATGATTGTCTTCACACTCGAGGGAATATGACCGCCTCCAATACGTTTATAATTCTATGTTCTGATTCGACGCTGGCTAGCTGTCTCACAAATTCAGGTGGGACTGAGTAGAACTGGGATGATAGCACCTTAGAGAATGCATCCGATGAGGTATTACTCGGAAGGATGGTTTTAATTATATTCAACATATGTCTGATTGTGGAATATAGTTCTACATATATAATGAAGTAGATAATTATATACGGGTAATTAAATACATAAAGAGAATTTGTATTACTTATATAACTAGTGAATGTTATATGACTTTTAAGAGTGGTTTTATTTATATTCAACATACGTATAATTGTGGAGTATAGTTCTACGTATATAATGGAGTATATAATTATATACGGGTAATTAAATACATGAAGAGAATTTGTCTTACTTAGATAACTAGTGAATGTTATATGGCTTTTAAGAAAATGATTAATTAAGTTGATGCGATAAATAACTTACGAAGTAAATATACAAATTACTCGGGTTAGAGTAGAGTTCAAGGAGTTTCATGACAAGTCTAGTTAGATGGGGTAGTGTAACTAGGAGGGTCAGGAAGAAAGCGCTAGGTGTGCACTTCAGAGGAGGTGTGAGATGTATCTCAAGGGAGTGTGACACTAACTTAAATAAAGGGCATTCATACATTTTAATTGTTGCATTTTAATTCACTTGAAAAATATTTTCAAAAGGACTTTGGGATCTGACCCATACTTGCAAAATATTTTCAAAACATTTTAGGTATCCAGCCACAGGGATGCCAAACTTGAAGATTTGTTCTAGGGATGCGTAGCTGCAACAGGTGTGGTAGTTGCAGGATTTGGACATAGACGCTTCAGTCATTTCATTCCTACAGTAGGATGTAGCTTGGTATTTCTTCCGGGCATGTTGCCCCAACTATTTTCATTTCATTCGGACTTTGTACTAGTTACTATTCTTTGTTGGATTATATTAGTGGATGTTGGTTTTCTATCGATGGTTTATTCGGACGGTCATTTATTGATTTATTCAGTATTGCTTTAGATTCAAATTTTGTGTGAATAATTCATATTGATATTTATATGGTTGTTGTTGAATAAAAGATTAAAATTTTGACATCTTCTTTTGAATACTAGATGGTTAGTAAGTTTTAAAAAGTTTTCAACAGTGATGCTAAGAATGAACCAGATGTGATTCCTGTTTTAATTTCGTATAGGACTAATCGCCCGGTATTTTATTGGGCGGTGTGTCACAACCAATTTATTTAATCAAAAATAAACCATAATTTAAATTAATTAATTAATTTAATTAATTAGACTGATTATAAAATATGGGATATTAGAAGACCATACTCGGATACAAATTTTGACAACTCATCATTTCCATATTTAAAGTGGCCAATCTCATATATCAATAATATGGATATGGAACAATTAATTACCATTCTCATCATTCACATAATGATAAAATTGAGATAAAAAAAATCACAAATATAGACATGATATATAAAATAGAATACGAGCCAAATTAAAAATAAGAATAATCATGTAGGACCCTTATCTATAATTAACCCTAAAATATTTAAAACTTTTATTTTAAAAATTTTAGATAGTTTTTTTAAACTTTTATAAAATGAAAAGTATTTATTTTTCTTTGCAAAAAAATGAAACGAAAGAATTAGACAACTTGTTCAAAAATCCCTTTTTGCAAAATTGTGAAAACTCTGGATATATTTTTGCAAATATCCAAAAATATGAAAATTTGGAAAAAAATCGAAAAATCATCTTTTACAATGCTTATCCGTTAAGCCCTGAATCCTTTATCCCGATTACCTTCCATTTAAAAAAAAAAACTAATATTCAGACGTTCATTTCCTTTCTAATTAAGCACAGAAAAAAATTTGGAGAAAAAATCCAATACACATTCTAGTAAACCCGCAAAAATAAGAGAAACAAAGTAGCCATTTTAACAAACAAACAAAAATTAGTTCTAAGAGATAAAATCCTAATACCGATTTCTACAAACTCCAAAAAATTTAAGTTGCTTTTTTTTTGTTTCTTTGTATTTGTTCATGTGTGTGGGTGTGTAGACTTGTGCATGTCTTGAGCGCATATCTCTTTCTCCCCATCACTCTCTCTCTCTCTCTAGAGAGAGAGAGATGGATTTTTCTTTATTTCTAACCTAAGAAGTTAAAATAAAATAATAACCCTTCAAAAGTCACATGTCATTTTTCGTTCAAAAAATTAATGGTGTTAGTGTTGGGGGAGAGGGAATTGAAGTTGTTTTGACTGTTCAGGGGTTAAATCTAGAAATTGAAAACTTAGATGGTTAAGTGAAAATGGGGGTAAATTTCAGGCGGTAAAGTTAACCTTAATCCCATTATATAAAGTTTTATCATTGTATAAATATTATCTCATAAAACATAGTTTACATTTTTAACCAACTTGAATAATTTCATTTCCATACTTGACTTATCACCAAAAGATACCATGTCTTGACATAACAAAAATCATCCACACTTCATTCTAAAGCTAAATATTTTCTTCAATTAAAATCCACCAACTAGAATATCTTAACTCAAACCCATAATTAAACTAAGAATCTTGGTTTACTTTTCACCCATTTTCAATATATAAATTATATTACATGAGTATGACTAAATTAATAGGCATGATAATATTATTCATAATCAACCTAAATTAGGTAAGTCAATATTTTTTCCAATATTAGGTACACTAATTCTATATTATGAAACTAGTTCAATTAAATTTTCATAAAGTATAATCCTTTCAACCACGTTGAATTTTCAATACTAGAGAAAGAAACTAAATTATACACTTTTTCATTAACTCACGCATATGATTTAACTTAAATTAAATTTTATCATAAAATAAAATAATACCAATTTTATACGCCATGTCTTAATAATTTACATTTTTTATAAAATAATATATCAAATTTTAGTTTATAATATATTAATCAAAGTCCTTCCCAAACATATAAAGATTCCCAATTTATCATCAGGATATTTGTAATTTAACCAATTTAGATTTATTGCATTGCCATAACAAGTTTCTAAATTAAACATGTGTATTTGTTTAAAGTATTTTTTTTTTACTTAACCCCCTGAAATAATGCTATATTTTTTACTTAACTCTCTCGAAGCTGAGAAATTAGATATAGCCCATAAAATCGAATGGCATCAATCCTCTGTTAAAATACAACATTATGATAAGGGGTTAAGTCAAAAAAGGGTATTTTGACTTAACCCCTGTAATGATTTTGTATTTTGACATAAATTTTTTAAAATAGTTTAATTAATGTACATTAAAAAAATAGTTAAATATATTTTTATATAATTTTAAAAAACGTATTATTTTTTATTATAATTTAATATTTTTATAAATCAGTTTTAATAGGTATACTTTAGAAAAAAGTAAAATAGCTTTTTTAAATATGCACAGTTTATTAAAAATGTGCAGTTTTAATATAAAGAATAAGTTTAAATAGTTTTAATTCGTATAGTCTTTTAATAAAAAATAGTTTAAATAGTTTTTTTAAAACATGCAAACTTTAAAAACACTAATTGATTTAGGACAAAAACAATTGTATTTTTTTTTTAAAAAACAAAGATTTTTTAAATGGATTTTTTTTACTTTACTCCCAATAATAATGTTATATTTCAACATGACCCCTCGAAGAATGATGGTATTTTCTTCCAAATCATTGTAGGGGTAAAGTTAAAATTCAATTTAAGTGGATTTTTTTAAAGGATGATTGATGTTGTCCTGTTCTAAGGTTATCTCTAAGATTTCAACTTTCAAGGGGTTAAGTCAAAATATGACATTATCAAGGATTTAAATAAAAAAAGGCCCTTGTTTAATGAATGAAATGGGAATTTCTTAAATATTCATGACATAATCGATCAAAAATATTTATGATAAATGAAACTAATTATCTTATTAAGTAGATTTTAAAAATGTTAGTGGATTCAGGTGATTATATTAACTAAGATCCCTAGAGAGGAAAATTATAATAACACTTACCTTTTATAAGAAAATACTAGCTATACATGTAGACTTATTCCTCTATTTTAGGCAATCAAAATTATGTTTTATCTTCTTATGTAATTATTCTTTAAAACCTCTATGGTTAAGCTACAAATTGTTTGGTTATTGATAACATTAGATGATGGGTGGGCTAGGTCAGATATATTAATGATACCAGGAATGGTATCACCAAATCAATGTGTTGAGTAAGCTCAAACCAGTGCAACAATGGTGTATGACATATATATGTAAATAGAGAAAGATATGAGGCAAAGAGGAAGATAGTACTAAATGTAAGTGGTTCAGCCAATTCTGGTCTACTCCATTGTGTGAGTGTATGAGAAATCCACTAAATATGGGTTGCCTTAGGATACAAACAATCAAGATTTATATCTCTAAGCCATCGTTTGAAGATAATTTCATTAGGGTTATGAATCTGTCCCCTTTATAATGATGCAGAACACAAGTATTTATATGGCTGATGTGGTGTCATATGCAACCCAGGCATGCACGATCCATGTATAATATCAAGTGTCTGATGTTATGTTGCCATCTATCATTTGTTCATGTAAATAATGATTAAGAGATATTCTTCACATGTGGGGAAGATGTTGTTATAACAATTTTTTTCACATGGGGCTCGCAGTCCACACGCACTCTCCCATGCGTGCTCCATTCCACTCGCCCCGTTAAATATCACACGTCTCCCGATGGGTTAAGTTGTCGGCCTGTCCGAGTGTGATACCACCAATGTATTATTGGATTACATGTTGATAAATTTCAAGTGTAGTCTAGGGTGGCTTGCATGAGGCTGAGATGAGAGTATGAATAAGCTGATGAGATCTCAACCTCTTAATGTGGATGAGTCGAGACGCATTGGAAAAGACGGTTGTACAGGATGGATCATGAGAGAACACTTTATGAATTCGACTTGATCCAAGCCTGGATTGAGCAGAGATGAGGTCTCATATTGTCATATCAATCACCCCTTAGCTCTTAGTCTTTTGTGTAAATAGAAGATCTTGGGATAAAATTTCAAGTTGCACCTCATGAATGGACGTCTCTGGATTATTATATGTTGATGTAGAGATGTGTATGAGAGAGTGACACTCGTCATCTGATCCTTGGATTTGTGTATTCCACAAGTAGTGGCGGCAACATGTGTGCACTATAACACTCCTTACTTTTGAGCATTTAGTTTTAGTATTAAATTACCTTTTGTGTGTGTAATTCTTAAATAAGTGAGAATTTAAGATAAATATTAATTTGTGTAGAACATTTAATATTTATGTAAATTTTATATTTATTAATGTGATAAAATAAATAGAATCATATGGTATGTTACTTATCGTATGTGAGTAGAAGCAATGTGAATTGATTTTTTCTCAACTTAGGCATATATGTGTGAGCTATCAGAGGTTGGGGTATGAATTTTTCTTATTGAAATATCGGATGTCAATTTGGAGTGCACGGTTGATCCGGGATAGGTCGAGATAGTCAAAATGAGTGTCCGGGGGTTGTATTTGTGTCTCGGGGTCTTTTTGTGTAGTTGGACTCAGTTAGGGGTATACGAGTCATTTTACATGTGTATTATCATTTAATGTTGGGATAAATAAATATATGAACTATTTAGCTTAAGAGAGTTATCCAATATCATTTTGTCAGAAAATTAACTTGAGAGAAACCAAAGAAAGAAGAGAGAGAGAGAGAGAGAGAGAGAGAGAGAGAGAGAGAGAGAAGAGGAATCTTGGGATTTTTCGGCCATATCCGCTACTACGAAGAGGATTCAGATTCTGCAACTCCAAGGAAAGTGATTAAACTTGCTAAATAATTCTTGTGTGTGAATTCTTGTATAATTAATTGGTGGGTTGTCGTGTTTTGGGTATTAAGGGTTAAATCTTGACTTTGTTGATAAACCCTTGAAATTAATGATTATATATGGTTAAATCTTGATTTTGTTGTTAAATTCTTAAAGTTGATGTTAAATTTATAATTTGGATGTGGAAATGTTGGTGGAGTTAGGTTAGAAATGGGTTTTAGAGATTTGGGTAAATCTCCTAAGGAACAAAATCTGAAAAGACCGGACCACGTCGATTAATGGTCCTCGGATCGATTCATTTTTGAAGCAACGGATCGATTAGTTTTTAAAACCATCGGTTCAGTTTGCCTCATTCAGTGCAGCGGGCCGGTTTATTTTTAAAAACCATTGGTTCAGTTCGCAGGTCACAAATTTCTAAAACTTCTTTAAATACTTTCCAATTGGGTTTAGTGATTGAGAACCCTCTAATATAGAGTAATATTAATGTTTATGATGTAAAAAGAGGGATGTTGATACTATAAAATGTAGGGAGAAATCGGGACGATTATGGAAGTATATTAGGGAGATTAATACTCTGGTTCTTTCACAAATTTTCCTATGAGTAGGAATTCGTTTAAGAGATTGGATACGGACTAGTTGAGAGAAGTCGCATGTCCTGTTTTATATTAAACTTGTGGATTAATCAAATGTGAAATTTATTATTAAAGCTTATGTGAGTGATTGAGTAGTACAGTGTATTGGGAATATATGTGAGGAAGTATTGGCTAGTGTAATGAGTGATATACACAAGTAGCCGGGTTATTGATATATATATTTGGATATAAGATGGTATGTATAAGTATGATGTGTGTATATATATCTTGTGTGTATGATATATTATGTGAAACATACCCCTCTTGTGCTATAATGGGAAGTTGCACGATGTGGGTCAATCCCCTGGCTAGTGAATACAGGGAGAGTATAGTTCTCAGGTCAAAGCATCTAGTATTTATGCATTATGGCTTTTATCATGAGTGAGACATCTTCGGTATGATTTGTCTCACTTTCAAGTGAGGAACTATGGTCGTTTCCCATACGTTTGTACTTTGTTTTACCAAGTCGGTGTGAGAGTTCGGCGGTTGGTACCCAGGTTGGTGTGCGTATCCCCGGAAAGATGGTAGATCTTAGAAACTGCATCCAGTGAGCTAATGCTCTGAGGGATGGTTAATATACATATAATGAGTGATATGTGATAAGCACCCAAAACTGTACATTTTGTACCCTGAATAGACGTACTTTAGTTGCTAATTCTCGGCAATATGGGTCTTATGCGCTTAAATGTTTATCTTGTAGGCCAAACGTCTGTTTGCAGTGTCAAAAGCTATACATCGAGGCAAATGCGCATTGAATGGAGCTAAATTCCCTCCCCCGTAACCTTACCCGAGCCTAAACCTAGTCTAAAACAACCCCAAACCCTGTGTGTGTTTTGTTTGTCCCTTTTTAATTTTTTTAGAGTTTTAGTTTGAGTCGTTTTATTTTTAGTATTTATTTTTTTATTTATTTACTATTTTCTAGGTTTTTTTTTCTATTTTTCTATTTTATCTTTATTAGTATAATTTTATTTTATTTTGATTTTTATTAGTTTTTAGTTTTATTAGAATTATTTTTAGGAGTTTATTTTTAGTTAATTAGATTTTATATTTTTTAGGACTTTAGTTTTCATTTAGATGTTAAGTTTTTATTTCTTTTTTTTTATTTTAGTTTTTATATAAGCTTAGGATTTTATTTTTTTTAGTTGTAATATTTTTATTTTTATTGTTTTTAGTTTGTTTTATTTTTAGTTATATTTTATTTTGTAGTAGTTTTATTTTTATTAGTTAGTCTTTATTTTTTTGAGGGTCACAAATTAACACACACACCCTAAATACCCTATGCCACACATACACCAAAACAACTCAACTATCCACACCATTCTTCCCCTACACCCTACCACACTAAGCCCCCACCTTTCATCTTCAACCTCAAACCCCCCACATTCTCTCTCACACCCACCATTAACAACCAAATGCCACAACATTTCCAACAACAAAAATCAACCAAAGCCCTAGACCCGATCTGCCCAAAACCCTACTACCCCCGACCCCGCCAGCGCAACTCCGGCCAGCCCACGACCCGCGCTGACGGCCACCATCCAAAACTGACTCGTCTCTCTCCTCTCCATACCCCATGTCCGGCCCATCTTCAATCCACAACCCTTGCCCAGCTCCGATCGCGACCCCGGTTAGGACCTCAAATCGAAACTGCTCTCACCTCTTTAACCCGTAAACCCACCTGCCATTCCTAAATCCATCCAACTCGGAGTCCAACACCAAACAAACCCGAGACCTCCACGACCCATTTCCCATTTCTTCCAATAAGCCACCTACGATTTCTCACCTGTTACAAACAACAATCAAAACAAAAATAAACATTAACCCACATGTCTTTTTAAAACCCACTTAAACCTTTACCCAAAATGCCCCTCAACTACCAACTTTAAACCATTTCCAAAAATAACCCATAACTAAATCTAATTCGTTTTATTCCAATCCCCTCACCCACATAACCTCAGACCTCTCTTACCTCATGTGTATACACCCCATTTCCATGAACATTAAAACCTACCCAAATTACCCCCATGCTCCATGCCTACTATTTAAGGATGGAAGACCTCATTTGAAGAGATCAATTTTTGTAGAGAGAATTGTAGAGAGAGAAAATACCATTTTAGTGTAGGTGTTAGATTATCATTTTTAATATATTTTGTTTATATAGTGAGGGAAAAATAAATTGTTGTGAGAATTAATTTGAGTGAAGTTTGTGATGTAATTTTGTTTGGATCATTTAAATTGAGGGATGTTCATTTCAACTCATGGATTGAAGTTCAATTAAGCATCAAGAGATTCGGTTTGATTGTTCTTTTCTCTTCTCATTTATTTTATGCCTTTGATTATTAATTTGTCAAATTCCATACCATGTTAGGCTAAATCCCCTTTCAAGGGGTGGGGGGAAACACTTATTTGATTTTATTTTAGTTTAATTAACTTTATTACTTGAACATTCCCTTTGAATATTAATTTTGTATCCCTCACTCTTAAATTTATGCCTCGAGAGAGGGTAAATGATTTTTGAGAGAAAATAGAAAGTCTAGTTATAATACCCATTTTAAATTTGAACTAGAGATAAGGGTTTCTTAAGTGGGGTATTATAAATTGAATTTCAACTCTAAATTTATTTTCTAAGATTTACATACGTTTTAATTGATCGATCCAAGCGAGTGATTAATTAAAAGGAGTGTAGATGTATTTTTTTGAGTTGTAGGGTATTAAACTTAATTTCCTAAAAGGTTGCTATTAAAATTACATTTGCAACGAGAGTTGGTATGTAAGTTTGATATTAATTTGGTAGAATTCAATTAATTAAATTAATTAATTAGAATAGCTAAAATTTGTGGTGTAATTCCACTCCTTGATTGTTCTCCAATTTATTTACCCCATTTATCTTTTATTTTTGTGTTAGACTTTATTTTCCATTTAAGTTACTTTTTAGTTTGTCATTTCATCACTCATTTAGTTTAGTTTAGTATTATTTCACCTCACCTCACTCAATTATTTTAATATTAAAAAAAAACTAAAAAAAATAGAAAAAGTGAAAAAACACAAAAATAAAATAAAAATGAATTACAATTGAGTTTGTCTCTAGCTTACCCCCTTGATGTGGATTGATACCCTTACTTACCTCTACACTCGAGTTTGTTATATTTTGTAGGTATTTTAAGGTTTTTGACTATCTTGGCTTCAAACAACGACACATAAAAAGTAAGTTATCAAATGACGCCGTTATCTTTCTTGGGAGCGTGAAGCACTTGGAGCAGATTTCAACTTGTAGTTCATTTATTATTTGCACTTTATTTTTTTTGCACCATTTTTATATTTTTAGAAGGCTTGTATTATGATTTTTTATCATTTCTTGTAAGTTGTATTGTGGTGCATAGAGACACCTTTATTTTATTTTTCATTTTGAAAATTGTATATCGAAGACAAACGTGATAGGATAACCGGAAAAGTTAGAGAGAGGACGTCCAAAGGCGAGGGTTTAAAAGTCTCTCTACCTTGGGTCGGTAGGACTCCCGGGGCCGATCTAGATTGGCATGATCTCCCCCCGGCCGACTCAAATTTTTTGGCACCCCACGGCCTAAAAACCATGGGAGGTACATTTCTCAAACGCCCGCGCCTCTCCTGTTAGCGAGTCAATTATTGTGTGTGCTTGTGTGCTCTTACTTGATTTTATTCTTGCATTTATTTTCAAATGATGTGATGAATTAATTGACTAAGACCTACAACCGGTCACTCACGAGACTGAATTTCATCACCCGACTCCCTCGCTTACCAATTGTGTGCTACCCTAGCCATCATTAAATTTAAAATCAATCAACTAGGTTGCCCAATCAGAGAACATTTTTGAAAAGGTGATCACAAAGATATTTCCATTATTTTTATCGCCCGCGGACTTAATTAAAATTTGACTACCCTCTCACTAATTTTGAAGATAAAAATCGGCTATGTGCTAGTTAGGATTTCTCCTTGACTTGTGTGTGTGTCCAATTCATTTTTCGATAGTCGGTTTTAGTTGGTTCCTCCATTCAGAGAGTCCACCTATTTTTCCCACTCTTTTCTTCCAAAAAAATCCAAAAATATTTTCTTCCTTTATTTTTCACAAAAATTCAAAAATATTTTCTTCCATTATTTTTATAAAAAAATTCAAAAATATTTTGTTTCTTTATTTTTATAAAAAATCCAAAAATATTTTCTTTCTTTATTTTTATAAAAAATCCAAAAATATTTTCTTTATTTCCTTTTTAGAAAATCCAAAAATACTTTCTTTCCTTTTGAAAAAAATTTAAAAAACTCAAAAAAATATTTCTATCCACATGACCGAAGAACGTCCTTTAAGGGACTACTTTGGTCATTTTCCATTGTCACGTGACACGTGTGAGAGTGATCCCGAGCCGTCTCTCTATGATATCGTTAGTGGTCTCACCTCTCTCATGAGTACCGTAGATACTCTTGACACGTCCATGCACGCACCTCATTTTTCATCACCCTCGGTGTCAAGTGTCGACGTGTCATAAATATTATCGTGCACCCATTGTTCCTATGCCGATCACCTGTCCCATGAGTGACCATACTTTTCATATCCACCCGAACCCATCGTGGAACATGTGTATCCATATGACACTGTTTTGAAACCCACCTCGGCTTATTATCATGATGTATCTCATACCGAGTTGTGTGAGTACCCTAGCTATTCGTTAAGGTCTGATCACCCTTTCACGCAATACGAATCCCAACCCGATGTTGTGGATCATCACACGTTCCAATAGTTGTCATGGCAACCTTGTGCACCCGTTCATGATCAGTATCCTCACTATACACCCCATGAGTATCAACCAATTGTCCATAATGAAAGTGATCCTTTCGTGTACGATGAACCTTTCCCCACTCCACCCACTTCATTTGAGTATTCTCCATATAGTCATAATAGTATCGCGTTGTGTCCACCTCAACCACCACCACCACCCATCACTCCACCACCATCATCCACATCCACTCTCGAAAGCCTCTTGCAAAAGTTCATACTCTAGCAAGAGAAAGCCACTCAAATCTAAACTCAAGCTCTCCAAAATATTGAACAAAGGTTAAATGAATTCGAGTGTGCGAGAGAGTCGGACATTCCCATGGATCCTCCCATCGTTGCAACCAAGTGTGATGATGATGTGTCCTCTTGTGATACAGATTTTGAGTGTGACTAACCCTACAACCCTGAGAATCTTGAAGTTGAGACCATCCCATGGTCCGGGCCCTAAGTCGACCATTCTGTTGACTTAACTTTTGATAGTGAACCTAATCTAATCCCACCATATCAATATGAACCCCACTTTGCGGTTCCCATTCACCTTCCCACTCACTTTACCATAGAATCCAACAAAATGCCCGAGTCTACACCTATTGAGACCACCATATGTGTTCCCGAGGAACCACTTCATTTAAGGTTATCTCCGGCTACGAGTGCTCACCATTTTCTCGAGATTGAATCTGAGATGGTTTCTACCTCTCTAGATATGGATCATATTCCACCATGCTTGACTCAATCTGAGTCATATATTAATATTGATTCTTCTCTCTCGGATTTGGATGACTCATCTTACCCACCCACCACATTCACTGCTGTTACTTTTTTGGAGAAGTTGACCACTCCATCTTTAGAAACCACACTCCCTTGTGAGTATTCCTTTACTCCTCCCAATGAGTGTGCGTATCCCACGCTTGAGTTGGATTATCTTCCTCCACTGTTTATCCCACCCGATACAGCATTTATCCCACCTGACCCACCCATTGTCCCGTCTACACTCGCACCTGGTTTGGATCTTGATTTTGCACATTTTATGTTTCCATCTACATTTTTGGATCCTATCCTAACCTAACACCACACCTACCCATGAGAGTATTTGTGGTGCTACTCTCTACTTTCGTAACACCGAGATTGTTACTCTATGCACACCATTTCCTTGTGGTGTTCATTTTTCCCATCGACAGCTCCCTGGCATGTCACGGCGCGACCATTATCATCTCACATTCATATAACGGTCATGTAATTTCTATGAGGCTCAACCCATTCCACTTACAAAACCCTTTTTCCTTCCCATACAATTAGAGCACCATGCTTATAGGGCCCTAGTCGCCCTCACCTTTAAGCTCAATAAGGCCCGTGGTCGATACCTCTTCACCCTTTCCTCCCTCACCTTTAACTTAATACCCACCCGCCCATGGTCCACCGATGCTTTGCATCGCGTGATGAACTTTGCCATACAAGTGCATTGACCCATTTTAGCGTTTATCCAACAAGACTGACGCTTCAGTCTTGTTTGGGGGTGATTCTCATCACCCATTCTTCTGTCGCCCTACACTTTTCTCGTTCTTATCCTTAGGGTGAGATTTCATCGGTCTGGCTGAAGACATTAAACTTAGCGCTACCGGGAGGCAACTTGTGAATTCTTGTACTAGTCTCATCCTGTTTGGGGGTGGTGTTTCACATCACCCTAAGTTTTTCCATGCTTATAGACTTGTACAATTTTATTATCTTGTCATTTATTCAGGTTTATTCTTGGCTTCATCTGTTCACTTCATTAGCGGTTGTTTCTGTTAATCTATTTCCACCTTATGCTCTCAATTTTAAAAATCATTTTACTTAACATCGAGGATGATATTCCTTTTTGTTTGGGGGTGGGGAATTTTATCAAAATTGTACATCTTCTGAAAAATTTTGATTTTTAAACCTAATTTTTTTAAAATTTTGTGCAGTTTCTTTCATCTCACTCATTGATGTGAATTTTCAATCATCCATCTTTCAAAATCTAGGAATCAAGATAGAGTATTATTTTTTCTAAAGAACTTATGTAATCATTACAAGGCTGTGACACCCCGACTAATTAAATACCGGGTAGCTACTCCTTTATTAAATTAATACAAAATGTCAAGTTGATCCAGTTAATAGCATCACTGTCAAAAACATTTAAATGATTACTAACCACCTAGTATTTAAAAAGTAAGCTGCCAAATTTTAAGTTATCTGATTAACATGCAAAAAGAATAATGGAAGTACAACATAAAACCATTCACCATAACGAAGTAATGAAATAACCAACAATAGTAATAAGTCCGGAGGAAAACTCCTCACAACAATCCCACAACTAAAAATAATAAGACAAGTCTGAATTTTGAATTAACTACATGCTCGAATTCTGAATAACTGAAATAAATGAAATGCCTCTAAAAGAAATGGGCGACATGCCCTACAACTGATAAATACTGAGTATAGAGTCAAGATAGATGAAGCGTCTATAATCAATGTCCTGTAACTCCCACAAACCGCTACAGCTCGTCACCTGAATGAGGATCCTAGGCATGGTGTCCTTGTGGCTGGGTGATTTTTACAAAAAGATAGATTTGAAAGCAAACGGGTCAGAGCCCGAATGTGGAGAGTATTTTAAAATGGCAAGTGCTTTAATAATAATTAAAACAATGAATGCAAAGTACATGTTAGGACGTGCTCTCACATGAAATACTCACCTCTCATTTAACTGTGCACTCCTAACGTTCCTTTACCCATTCATGTGTTTTCTCATAATTATCTAATTCCAAAGAGTTTCTAACACTCCTACTCGGTTCACGTTTAATTTCCAACCTTAACAATTAAATAGAGAGTTCTACTTTAATTCTCGAATTCCCAATTATTAACAAAACCATTTATTGATACATGTCCCCTTTTATCTTTTCCTAATATTACAATTACTATACCCACAATTAACATAGCAATTTCCTTTACATTTAACCGTATATTATTCACATCATAAATATACTATACAAGCACCCAAAGCCTAAGCTGCGGTGCACACATACTCTGCTATCCATCCCGGTACATCACGTACATAAGGATTACAAATTCCGAATCTCTCAGGAATTGTAGGAATAAACACCACACACAAAAATGGAGGCGAACATAATTCAACATATCCATGGTCACGTACATACCTACGCTCTATAGTCAGCTGGCTTATTAACTCACAAATAAGTCGTTCTCTTGAACTATGTCCTCGAGGTACCAATCTAAATCCGGGCAACACAAGGATAAGAAGGCCCTAAGCGAACGTAACCTCCCGTGATAGCAAGTATGGTAGGTATGTCATACATATAGAAATCATATACTAAGCATCACACATCTTAGATAATTCAATATTAATAAAGGTATACATTACATCATTATACCATTATTCCAAATTTGTATATTTTACGTCTCACGTCGTAGTTTCTTATACTTAAAACCTATGTAAAATAGATTATTAAGTTCCTATTATTCCCACATATAGCATCTTTAATTCTAAGGTCCTTACTTCTGCCCCAAACCTAATTTCATCAAAGTATTCAAATTTACACTATTAACCCAAATATTTACTCACTTATCGAATTTCATTAGTTTTAGAATAATTCCTCAAATTGAATTCTAATTAAGGTCCAAATCTCATAACCAAGCCTACTGGTCTTCCTTAAGGTTAAGGGTATTCATATGGTCTCCATCAATATTAATCAAGGGTTAACATCATTAAAATTTAAAAAGGGAAAAACTTTACTCATTCTGGGAAGGTCGATCGATCGACCTTTTCCTTCGATCGATATATGGTGGTCGATCGATCGACTGATGAATGTCGATCGATCGATTGCACCAGGTATGGTTACGGACTGCTTCGTTTTGCAGTTTTCAAATCAACCCAAAACATACTTTTAATGCATGAATCTCTAATATAACGTTATAGAATCATCATATAACCATCCTACAACATTAATAACGTTCTAAAACCAATAATTCATCATTCAAGGGCTTTGTATGGATCAAATCTTCATCAAGAATTCCAGATTACTATTTCTTTAAAGAACATTAATAAACTTCTTCCAAAATCTGTTTTTAAATCATCAAGGGTCATAATTCTGAGTTCATAATTCGTCCAGATTGTTACTACATGCAGTCCCTAACATAATTCATAGTTTTAAACTTCCAATTCATGGGTCTAAATCATCTTCCAAGATAAATTCGATAATTCCTAAACATGGAAGAGCATAGCTTTGAATCAATTGTAATTAAACCACTTGCCTTAATCTTTCTCTGAATTTGATGTTGAGTCTTGAAGGCTAAGTTGTTCTCCCTCTCTCTTTCTGCAGAATTCTCTTCTCTCTCTCTCTCTACAAGTTTCTCTAAGGAAGATGACAATGGAGGTGTGGTTGGTTTTTGGTAAGTTGGGATTATAACTTAACTTCTCCCGTAGCCCATTAAGTCCCTTAGTGTAAGTAGTGGGTTTAGTGGATAAAGAAAGAGTCAGATTTTTATCTCTTATTTTCGTGGGTTTTAATTCCCAGATTTTTGAAATTACCAAAATGCCCCTATAAGTTACCGGTATGGCCCAATAATGACCCGTAACCCAAACTTAACCCCCGACTAGTGTTTTCTGACTATTTCGACCCTTCCGGACGCGTTGGCGCACTCAAAATAACCATACGGGTGATAAAAATAAAATTCACTTTTTAATTCAAATAATTATATTCTTGACGCGACTGTCACGTGCGTCCCGACAAAGTTTCCCAAATTACCGTATTTCATTCTCGCGACAATTTCAATATTTCCAGTATTCATTTATTGCCAAGTATACACATTATAATCAAATACTAACTCACATCTCGTTAATATTTTTATCCGGATTAATTTCCAATTAATACACATTTAATTCAATTAATCCCCAAAAATAAATATCATGAAAATACGGGGTATTACATACTTCTCCCCTAATAACTGAATTTCATCCTGAAATTCGGAACTAGAAAGTACCTGGTAAGAACAACTCCGAATAACGTTCGCGCATCTCATCCTCGCGCTCCCATGTGGACTCCTCGACGTTATGATGTCGCCACTGAACACGCACTAACGGAACTATCTTTGACCGCAGTTTCCGCTCACTTCGGTCCAAAATAGCAATCGGCCCCTACTCGTAGGAGCTATCTGGCTGGAGATCGATGTCCTCTAAAGCAATGTGAGAATGAGCCAAATCGTCTCTAAGATATTTCCTTAGCGAGGAAATATGAAATACATCGTGAATCCGATGTAAATTCTCCGGTAATCCAAGCCTATACGCAACCGGTCCAACCCGCTCAATAATAGGAAATGGTCCCACATATCTCGGTGCCAACTTCCCTTTCTTCCCGAAACGCATGATCCCCTTCAAAGGAGATACTCTGAGCAAAACTTGGTCCCCCACTTGGAACTCCCTGAAGAATCTCTTCGCATCAGCATAGCTCTTCTGCCGATCCTGAGCTACTCGAATGCGATTCCGTATCAATTCTATCCTTGCCGAAGTATCCTGAATCACTTCCGGCCCAAGTAGTTTGTTATCCCCCACCTCCAACCAACATGCTGGGGAACGACAAGGTCTACCATACAATGCTTCAAATGGAGCCATGCCAATGGTGAACTGGTAGGAGTTGTTGTAAGCAAACTCCACCAGTGGAAGATAATGCTCCCATACACCCCCAAAGTCAATGATACTCATACGTAGTATGTCCTCCAACATCTGGTTTGTACGCTCAGTTTGCCCATCGGTCTGCGGGTGATACGCTGTACTCAACCGCAGTTCTGTGCCCATGGCCTCCTGAAAACTCTCCCAAAACCGTGAAACAAATATCTTGTCTCGGTCAGACACGATATTTAGGGGCACACCATGAAGTCTCACTATCTCTGAAATGAAGAGCTGGGCATACTGTCCCGCAGTGTAGTCTGTCCTTACGGGTAGAAAATGAGCGACCTTGGTCAACCTGTCCACAATTACCCAAATGGAGTCATGACCTCTCTGTGACGTAGGCAACCCCGTGATAAAATCCATGGAGATGCTCTCCCACATCCACATCGGGACGTCCAATGGCTGTAGATGTCCTGTCGGTCTCTAATGATCCACTTTAACTAGCTGACAAGTGGGGCATTTTGAAACAAACACGGCAATATCTATCTTCATCCCGCTCCACTAATACTGTCGCCTCATGTCTTGGTATATTTTGTCCCCTCCGGGATGTACTGCGAACCGTGAGCCGTGCGACTCTGCCATCACCTCGTGCCGCAATTCCTCCCCTTCCGGAACTACCAATCTCCTATTGAAGTGTAATCCCCCGTCTGAGCTAACGGTATAGGACTCTTCTCCCTCTGCTAGTAATCGAACTATCTGCTCCTGACAGAACGAATCTTTTGCCTGTGCCTTTACCACCTTCGTGATAATTTGCGGTGTAACGGTCATCACAGACATGAATGATCGGGCCACTGCATCCTGGTGTCCCAACTCCTTCCACTTGGCCTTCCACACCCCTGCCACCTCATCTACTGGCCTACGGCTCAACGCGTCTGCCACCACATTAGCCTTCCCCGGGTGATACTGGATAACGAACTGATAATCTTTCACGAATTCAAGCCACCTCCGTTGCCGCATATTCAACTCCTTCTGCATGAATATGTACTGTAGGGACTTGTGATCCGTGAATAATCGAAACTTCTCCCCCAAAAGGTAATGTCTCCAAATACGAAGGGCAAATACCACTGCCGCTAACTCCAAGTCATGGGTAGGGTAATTCTTCTCGTGAGGCTTAAGTTTACGAGAAGCATAAGCTATGGCCTGACTCTCCTGCTGCAGTACACCTCCAAGTCCTTGTAAGGACGCATCGGTGTAAACAAGATACTCAACTCCCGGTCTCGACAATGCTAACATAGGTGCTGAGGTTAACTTTTCCTTCAACTCATCGAATGCCAACTGACAGGCATCACTCCAAATGAACGGCATACCTTTACGAGTTAGATGTGTCATGGGACCCGCTATCGTGGAGAAACCCCGAATAAACCTCCTGTAGTATCCTGCTAAGCCCAAGAAACTACGGATCTCAGTCGGTGTCGTGGGCTGTCCCCACTCCCTCACCGCGGGTACCTTCCCCGGATCAACAGATATTCCCCTGTTGGAAATAATATGTCCCAAAAACTGGACCTCCTTTAGCCAAAACCCGCACTTCTCATATTTTGCATACAGCTCGTTCTGACGTAGCGTCTGCAAAACTTGTCTCAAATGCTCGGCGTGCTCCTCCTCTGTCTGGGAGTAGACCAGAATATCATCGATGAAGACAATGACAAACTGATCTAGGAAATCCCTGAACACCCTATTCATCAAGTCCATAAACGCTGCTGGAGCATTGGTCAAACCAAATGGCATATCCCGAAACTCGTAAGAACCATATCTCGATAAAAACACAGTCTTCGAGACGTCCTCCTCCCTGATATGCAACTGATGGTATCCAGATCGCAAATCAATCTTTGAGAAGCAAGAAGATCCTCTCAACTGGTCGAATAGGTCATCGATTCGAGGTAACGGATATTTATTCCGTATCGTGACCTTGTTTAACTCCCGGTAGTCCACACACAATCTCAGTGAACCATCTCTCTTCTTCACAAACAACACAGGGGCACCCCATGGTGAAGTACTCCTCCGAATAAACCCCTTACCCAACAACTACTCAATCTGATCCCGTAACTCCCTCATCTCAGCTGGAGCCATACGGTACGGTGCGCGTGCTATAGGTCTCGTATCAGGCAATAAGTCTATAACAAAGTCTATCTCTCGACTGGGTGGTAGGCCTGGTATCTCCTGAAACACATCGGAATACTCCCTGACAACTAGGATCGAATCTAAAGGAATCACAACCTCCTTAGAGGTATCCTCCTCTAAGTAGTACAAATGAGCGGTCGAACCTCCCTCTGGGCGAGGCATCGCCACTACAAACATTTCTTGCCCCGGAATGGCAAAAACAATGCTCGCACCGAAATAATCAATCATGGCTCTATAATCAGCGAGCCAATCCATACCGATAATCACATCGTGAACATGCATATCTAATACCAATATATCTGCAGGTAATACCAGACTACCAATCTCTACCCCCACTCCCCAGCATATAAAGAAAATAAGTGACCCACTCCCCAAAGGTGAGTCTACACACGTTACTGTACTCTCTGCCCTAGCTAACAACCCTATGGCTTTCACAAAATGTGTAGCTATAAAACAATGCGTTGCCCCCGTATCAAACAAAACCCGAGCCATAGTACCATGGAGAGGAAACATACCCTCAATCGCGGGTGGTGCCTGTGGAGCTGCTACCTGGTGGACGTTATAGACATATCCATACTGTAACTGCCCCTGCTGCATAGGAACTGCTAGTATGGCTGGTAGTGCTGGCACCTGGGCTGGAGCTAGAAGAGCAGGTGGAAAAAGTGGCCTCTGTGGCTCATGTCGAGCACCCTGCTGCTGCTGCGGGTCCCTGCCCTTATCAGGACAATCCTGAAGTTTGTGGCCAATCTTACCACAAATGAAACACTTCCCCGGGAAGTTTCCCCCTCGCTGTCCCTGCTGCCCTCGGCCCTGGTGGCCGTTACCATTTCTGCCCTGGCCTTGCTGGCCCTGGTGAAACTGCTGATGTTGATCATTTTGACCCTGCTGGCCGTTATGACCCTGCTGGCCATTCCGAAATCCTCCCTGTCCGTTCCTGAAACCCCCTGATCGGAACCTCTTATGATCCCCCTGCTGGGAACCCTGATCGCTCTACCTATACTGACCCTGAGCTGACTGTGCCCCGCTGGCACCATTTCCCCCTATCCTGCGCTGATGGCTAGACTCTCCCGATCTCTTGCCCTCAGCCATATGAAAGCGGTGATCCTGGCAGTATAACAAAGCAGCGTTAACCACATCAGAATAAGTGTCCAACAAAAGGTTCCCTAACAGATGCTGACGGATCCTCCATGTCAACCCGTCGGTGAATTTCTCAATCTTCTTCTTTTCTGTCGGTATCTCATCCGGAACGATATTCAACAGATTCGTGAACTCGGCCTCATACTCGGCCACGGTCTTACCCTCTTGTCGAAGGTTCATCAACTTCCTCCTAATTTCCGTGTGAACAGCAGACGGAAAGTACTTGCGATCGAACCGCATCCAGAACTCCTGAATCGTGAGAGTATCTCTCTCCTATGCGGTGGTAATAGACTCCCACCACTGTAGTGCAGATCCCACTAGATAAAAAGTAGTCAGTACCTGCCTCTGAACGTCAGTGCACTCATACATCCTCAAGTGCCTCTGTATATCCTTTCTCCACTGACTCGAAACAACAACATCGGAGATGCCAGCAAACTCCGGTGGATGTGCTTTCTGAAAAGCATCACGTACACGTTCCCAGGCAGACGGGAATACATATGGCTGAACCGGCGCGACAACTGGCGCCTGAGGTGGTGCCTGCTGAACTACGGCTAATGCAGCATTTACCGCTTGGGCTACTATGGCTGCAACCTCAGCGACGTTCATCGTGCCTTGAACGGGTGAGGGCTGTGGTTCAGGCGTTGCATTCCTGGGAATCCATGGTGCACGTCATGGAGGCATTCTGAAATAAGAATAAAGTCTATAAGTTCGCAGTTATAAACTTAAAATAGTTGAAGAATGTAGCATATAAAAAGAATACAACAGTCCTAAAATATAGGGCTCTACATCAAAGAAAGCTCAGCGGAAACATAATAAGCCGTTCAGATCCTAAAGGACAGTAGAACCTGATGCTCTGATACCACCTGTGACACCCCGACTAATTTAATACCGGGTAGCTACTCCTTTATTAAATTAATACAAAATGTCAAGTTGATCCAGTTAATAGCATCACTGTCGAAAACATTTAAATGATTACTAACCACCTAGTATTTAAAAAGTAAGTTGCCAAATTTTAAGTTATCTGATTAACATGCAAAAATAATAATGGAAGTACAACATAAAACCATTCACCATAACGAAGTAATGAAATAACCAACAATAGTAATAAGTCCGGAGGAAAACTCCTCACAACAATCCCACAACTAAAAATAATAAGACAAGTTTGAATTCTGAATTAAGTACATGCCCGAATTCTGAATAACTGAAATAAATGAAATGCCTCTAAAAGAAATGGGCGACATGCCCTACAACTGATAAATACTGAGTATAGAGTCAAGATAGATGAAGCGTCTATAATCAATGTCCTGTAACTCCCACAAACCGCTACAGCTCGTCACCTGAATGAGGATCCTAGGCATGGTGTCCTTGTGGCTGGGTGATTTTTACAAAAAGATAGATTTGAAAGCAAACGGGTCAGAGCCCGAATGTGGAGAGTATTTTAAAATGGCAAGTGCTTTAATAATAATTAAAACAATGAATGCAAGGTACATGTTAGGACGTGCTCTCACATGAAATACTCACCTCTCGTTTAACTGTGCACTCCTAACGTTCCTTTACCCATTCATGTGTTTTCTCATAATTATCTAATTCCAAAGAGTTTCTAACACTCCTACTCGGTTCACATTTAATTTCCAACCTTAACAATTAAATAGAGAGTTCTACTTTAATTCTCGAATTCCCAATTATTAACAAAACCATTTATTGATACATGTCCCCTTTTATCTTTTCCTAATATTACAATTACTATACCCACAATTAACATAGCAATTTCCTTTACATTTAACCGTATATTATTCACATCATAAATATACTATACAAGCACCCAAAGGCTAAGCTGCGGTGCACACATACTCTGCTATCCATCCCGGTACATCACGTACATAAGGATTACAAATTCCGAATCTCTCAGGAATTGTAGGAATAAACAACACACACAAAAATGCAGGCGAACATAATTCAACATATCCATGGTCACGTACATACCTACGCTCCATAGTCAGCTGGCTTATTAACTCACAAATAAGTCGTTCTCTTGAACTATGTCCTCTAGGTACCAATCTAAATCCGGGCAACACAAGGATAAGAAGGCCCTAAGCGAACGTAACCTCCCGTGATAGCAAGTATGGTAGGTATGTCATACATATAGAAATCATATACTAAGCATCACACATCTTAGATAATTCAATATTAATAAAGGTATACTCTACATCTTTATACCATTATTCCAAATTTGTATATTTTACGTCTCCCGATAATATAAAAGTTAAATTGTCGACACGTCTCACGTCGTAGTTTCTTATACTTAAAACCTATGTAAAATAGATTATTAAGTTCCTATTATTCCCACATATAGCATCTTTAATTCTAAGGTCCTTACTTCTGCCCCAAACCTCATTTCATCAAAGTATTCAAATTTACACTATTAACCCAAATATTTACTCACTTATCGAATTTCATTAGTTTTAGAATAATTCCTCAAATTGAATTCTAATTAAGGTCCAAATGTCATAACCAAGCCTACTGGTATTCCTTAAGGTTAAGAGTATTCATCTGGTCTCCATCAATATTAATCAAGGGTTAACATCATTAAAATTTAAAAAGGGAAAAACTTTACTCATTCTGGGAAGGTCGATCGATCGACCTTTTCCTTCGATCGATCTATGGTGGTCGATCGATCGACTGATGAATGTCGATCGATCGATTGCACCAGGTATGGTTACGGACTGCTTCGTTTTGCAGTTTTCAAATCAACCCAAAACATACTTTTAATGCATGAATCTCTAATATAACGTTATAGCATCATCATATAACCATCCTACAACATTAATAACATTATAAAACCAATAATTCATCATTCAAGGGCTTTGTATGGATCAAATCTTCATCAAGAATTCCAGATTACTATTTCTTTAAAGAACATTAATAAACTTCTTCCAAAATCCATTTTTAAATCATCAAGGGTCATAATTCTGAGTTCATAATTCGTCCAGATTGTTACTGCATTCAGTCCCTAACATAATTCTTAGTTTTAAACTTCCAATTCATGGGTCTAAATCATCTTCCAAGATAAATTCGATAATTCCTAAACATGGAAGAGCATAGCTTTGAATCAATTGTAATTAAACCACTTGCCTTAATCTTTCTCTGAATTTGATGTTGAGTCTTGAAGGCTAAGTTGTTCTCCCTCTCTCTTTCTGCAGAATTCTCTTCTCTCTCTCTCTCTCTCTCTGCAAGTTTCTCTAAGGAAGATGACAATGGAGGTGTGGTTGGTTTTTGGTAAGTTGGAATTATAACTTAACTTCTCCCGTAGCCCATTAAGTCCCTTAGTGTAAGTAGTGGGTTTAGTGGATAAAGAAAGAGTCAGATTTTTATCTCTTATTTTCGTGGGTTTTAATTCCCAGATTTTTGAAATTACCAAAATGCCCCTATAAGTTACCGGTATGGCCCAATAATGCCCCGTAACCCAAACTTAACCCCCGACTAGTGTTTTCTGACTATTTCGACCCTTCCGGACGCGTTGGCAGACTCAAAATGACCATACGGGTGATAAAAATAAAATTCAATTTTTAATTCAAATAATTATATTCCTGACGCGACTGTCAAGCGCGTCCCAACAAAGTTTCCCAAATTACTGTATTTAAATCTCGCGACAATTTCAATATTTCCAGTATTCATATATTGCCAAGTATACACATTATAATCAAATACTAACTCAAATCTCGTTAATATTTTTATCCGGATTAATTTCCAATTAATAAACATTTAATTCAATTAATCCCCAAAAATAAATATCATGAAAATACGGGGTATTACAAAGGCATGTTGCACCATGAATTTCTAGACTCAACAAAATTTGCGCACTTATCACATCACTAAGATTTAGAGTTGAGGAGTACTACAATTCTAAAGAGAACCTTAACGATCACTAGTGGAGACTTTAACTTGTGAGATTTGTGCCTTTCACCCATTTAGAGTGTTTTACGCAATCTCCGAGTCACAAGTTGATTCAACTTCCTTTGGGTCCGTACTTTAATCGTTGTATGATCTCATTATTCTTCACTAAATTTTTGGTTTGATCACTGAGAATGACATCACTTTCGAGTTGTAAGAAAAACGTGTCTTGAAATTTGTCCCTAATACTAGATTTTCATCCATACACCTACCATTTACCATTTACTTCACCCATATTCCCATTTATTCCCCACTCCATTCATATATCATCCATCATCATTTTTTAGAAAAAGAGTGTGACTTCAAATGTAAATGTCTTCACTGTTGGTTTGAAAAGAGAGAGAAATATATATATATATATATATATATATATATATAGGAAAAATAGAAAAATGAAAAAGAAAAGAAAATAGAGAAAAATAAAAGAAAAATCGAAAAAAAGAGAAAAAAAGAAAGAAAAGAAAAGAAAAGAAAAGAAAGAGAGTTTGTAGTTAGTAATAAAGACATTTGTTCTTCAAGTGTATACACTCTTATATCGCATCCATCTTTCACCCATCGCATATCCATCACTCATCCATCACCATTCCATCTTATCATTCATATCATATCCTTCCCATTTCATTTTCCCCTCACCCATTATCATACATGTTCCCTTAGGTGTTCGGGCAAATGAAAGTCGACGTGGTGAATAACTTGACATTCTCACTACAGTGATTAACATTCTTTCATGAGATCTTTTTTTGTTCTAATTGTTCATTCTTTTTTATGTGTGTGTGAGACGTTTGAACTTGCTTACATTTACTCACCTCCTCACACACAAGAGCGATACACTTACCCATATCTCGAGAGTTCATTTGAGAGAGATATATCAGTGAGATTTGAAGTTGAAGTGTTGATTCCGAAAAGTCAATCTAGGAATTACTCTTGTGATACTCGACCCGTTTTGACTGATTCACACTACACCCGTTGAGTTCTAGGAAGGATGTGCCTCGAGTATTTACTTAACTAAACTTTTTATGCACTTCTAGATTGTATTTCTCAAATTATTTCTCTCATGATGGATTGTGTGATTATTCTATGTCTAATAAGAGATTGACTACCTTTAAATAAATCTTAGCAAATAAGAATTTTGTGGGTATATTCCTTGCAAACCCTCATGAGACACAACTCGTCCTGTAGGGAAACCTATAGGTTTAAAGGCTTGTTGCACATGCTAAGTGCAATCGCAAGTTCCACGAAAGTGGTACACTTTTGGTTACTCATCTTTCTCCATCTCTCTATCTTATTGCTTGAGGACTAGCAACGCTCTGTTTGGGGGTGGTGTGATAAGCACCCAAAACTGTGCATTTCATACCCCGAATAGACGTACATTAGTTCGCAATATGGGTCTTATGTGCTTAAATGTTTATCTTGTAGGCCAAACGTCCGTTTACGGAGTCAAAAGCTATATATCGAGGCAAATGCGCGTTGAATGGAGATAAATTCCCTCCCCCGTAACCTTACCCAAGCCTAAACCTACCCTAAACCCTGTGTGTGTTTTGTTTGTCCCTTTTTAATAATTTTTAGAGTTTTAGTTTGAGTCATTTTATTTTTAGTATATTTTTTTATTTATTTAGTATTTTCTAGGTTTTGTTTTCTATTTTTCTATTTTATCTTTATTAGAATAATTTTATTTTATTTTGATTTTTATTAGTTTTGATTTCTATTAGGATTAGTTTTTAGGAGTTTATTTTTAGTTTATTAGATTTGATATTTTTTAGGACTTTAGTTTTCATTTAGATTTTAAGTTTCTATTTCTTTTGTTTTAATTTTAGTTAGATTTTATTTTTTAGTAGTTTTATTTTTATTAGTTAGTCTTTATTTTTTTAAGGGTCACAAATTAACATACACACCCTAAATACCTTATGCCATACATACCCCAAAATAACTCACCTATCCACACCATTCTTCCCCTATACCCTACCACACTAAGCCCCCACCTTCCTTTCATCTTCAACCTCAAACCCCCCACATTCTCTCTCACACCCACCAATAACAAAAAAATACCACAAATTTTCCAACAACAAAAATCAACCAAAGCCCCACACCCGATCTTCCCAAACCCCTACTGCTCCCGACCCAGCCAGTGCAACTCCGTCCAGCCCACCACCTGCGCCTGCGGCCACCATCCAAAATAGACTCGTCTCTCTCTTCTCCATACCCCATGTCCGACCCAAATTCAATCCACAACCCTCGCCCAGCTCCGATTGCAACCCCGGTCAGGACCTCAAACCGAAATTCCTCTCACCTCTTTAACCCGTAAACCCACCTGCCATTCCCGAATCTATCCAAACCGGAGCTCGACACCAAACAAACCCGAGACCTCCACGACCCATTTCCCATTTCTTCCCCTAAGCCACCTACGATTTCTCACCTGTTACAAACAACAACCAAAACAAAAATAAACAGTAACCCACATGTCTTTTTAAAACCCACTTAAACCTTTACCCAAAATTCCCCTCAACTACCAACTTTAAACCATTTCCAAAAATAACCCTTAACTAAATATGATTTGTTTTATTCCAATACCCTCACCCACATGACCTCACAACTCTCTTACCTCATGTGTACACAACCCATTTCCATGCACATTAAAACCTACCCCCCATGCTCCATGCCAACTATTTAAGGATGGAAGACCTCATTTGAAGAGATCAATTTTTGTAGAGAGAGAAAATACCATTTTAGTGTAGGTTTTAGATTATAGTTTTTGTTTTATTTTTTTTAGATACTGAGGGAAAAATAAATTGTTGTGAGAATTAATTTGAGTGAAGTTTGTGATGTAATTTTGTTTGGATCATTCAAATTGAGGGATATTGATTTTAACTCATGGATTAAAGTTCAACTAAGCAGTAAGAGATTGGGTTTGATTCTTCTTTTCTCTTCTCATTTATTTTATGCCTTTGATTATTAATTTGTCAAATTCCATACCATGTTAGGCTAAATCCCCTTTCAAGGGGTGGGGGGAAACCCTTATTTGATTTTATTTTAGTTTAATTAAGTTGATTACTTCAAAATTCCCTTTGAATATTAATTTTGATCCCTCACCCTTAAATTTACGCCTCGAGAGAGGGTAAATAATTTTCGAATGAAAATCGAGCGTCTAGTTATAATACCCATTTTAGATTCGAACTAGAGATAAGGGTTTCTTAAGTGGGGTATTATAACTTGAATTTCAACTCTAATTTTATTTTCTAAGATTTACATAAGTTTTAATTGATCAATCCTAGCGGGTGATTAATTAAAAGGAGTGTAGATCTATTTTTTTTAGAGTTGTGAGGGTGTTAAACTTAATTTTCTGAAAGGTTACTATTAAAATTACATTTGCAACGAGAGTTGATTTGTAAGTTTGATATTAATTTGGGAGAATTCAATTAATTAAAATAATTAATTAGAATAGCTAAAATTTGTGGTGTAATCGCACTCCTTGATTGTTCTCCAACTTATATACCTCATTTATATTTTATTATGTGTTAGACTTTATTTTCCATTTTAGTTACTTTTTAGTTTGTCATTTCATCGCTCATTTAGTTTAGTTTAGTATTATTTCACCTCACCTCACCCAATTGTTTTAATATTAAAAAAAAGCTAAAAAATTAGAAAAAGTGAAAAAGCACAAAAAGAAAATAAAAAGTGAATTACAATTGAGTTTGTCTCCAGCTTACCCCATTGATGTGGATTGATACCCTTACTTACCTCTACACTTGAGTTTGTTATATTTTGTTGGTATTTTAAGGTTTTTGACTAACTTGGCTTCAAACAACGACACACAAAAAGCAAGTTATCAATATGTATGTGTACTAGATGTGAAATGATAAATCATGTTACTAATTAGAGTAATATTTTATAGACTTAAATGATTAATGTGTAAATGAATATGTTTTAACTAGTGAAAGTTATTATTAATGAATTGATAAATGATCATTGACAATGATATTAAAAGAGGTTATGTTGGTATGATTAGATATGCGAGTGTGGGTTGGCACGTAAGCATGAGGTTGGGTTATCCATAGATGAGTCGGGCAACTTAACTAATAATTAAAATGCGTACATTTAGGTGCGTGCTGTAGCTGAGGGGTGAGTATGAGTCCCAAGAGAGGGCGGCACCAACTTAATTATGGAATTTCGCATTCATAATTATTATGCATTTTATTTCAGTTGCTAAAATATTTTTAAACCTCACACTGACATATATATATATCTATATATATATATATATATATATATATATATATATATTGTTATAACTTTTATATGTCCCAACACAAAGACGCCAAGGATGAGCTTCCATTCCAGAGTCTATGGAGCTGCAACATATGTGGAATGTTGCAGGATTTTTGATAGAGTGGCATCTCATTTTTTTAATCAAGTTAAGGACCAGTATTGTAATTTGGGCCTGTGTTGCCCAAGTGTTTTACTGATGTATATACCTTATATTTCAGACATTTGTTATATTGTATGGGTTTGTTAACCGACAGCTCATTCGGTTATTTTTGTTGTGGCAATCTTGGTACATGTATATATGTTCATGTTTGTAATTCTCGTTAATGGATTATTGAAATATTTATAACTTGAACTTTTGGCATAAGCTATATTATTATTTATGGGTGGTTAGTTATATTTGTTATCCGTGCGACAGTGATGCTAAGAATGAGCCATTCGAGATTCTTTTTTTATTTTAGTAAGGGTTGGCCTTCCGTTATTTTAATAAGCGAGGTGTCACAGATGGTATCAAAACATCAAGTTCTAGTGCCTTTAGGATCTCTTCGGACTTTCTACATTCTACCATAGCATTTTTTATATAAAGCCCTATTATTAGGAATATTTTGTTCATTATGCATTTACGATCTTCTACTATGAGATATTGCATTAACGACAGTCTAATAAAGTCTGCTATTATTTCAGATGCCGCCAAAAAGAGGTCGCTCAGCTAGGGAAAACAGAGGGCAGAGGATGTGGAGCCCCAATTATCGCAGGGAACTATGACTGCCGCAGACGTTGCCAGTGTAGTGGCTTAATAAATCAATGCATCCATGATCGATATAGCTTAATAATTTCCTCAGGCTCAGCAGTAGCCAGTAGTACCAGTAGTTCAAACCCACACGGGGCCATCTGCGTGGGAGAGAGTTCGAGAAGCCTTCCAAAAAGGGAATCCTCTGGAATATCAGGGAAAAGCCGATGTGATAGTTGCGGGTCTGTGGAAACAGGATATCCAATGTCACCTCCGTATGGTCGAATGTAGTGATGTTAAGAAGCAAATACTTAGCACTTTCAAGTTAGTAGGCGTGGCTCTCTAGTGGTGGGAGTCGGTTACTACTTCATAGAAGAGGGACACGATGCCTATATCGGAGTTTTGGGTTCGATTTAATCATAAATATTTTCCTCCTATGATTCTGATGGAAATGAGAAGGAAACTTTTAGATGTGACTCAAGGGGATTGATCGGTGGTCGAATATGAATAAGAATTTACCCGATCGAAAAATTTTGTGCTCGATGAGGTGAATATTGAGGAGAAAAGAATATCAAAGTCTATTAGTGCTTTAAATTGGAGGATTCGACAAAATTTATTAGGGAACCCAAGGTTCCTGACATTTACAGATGTGATGAATGCTGCATTATTACATTGTCAGGATCGTCGTCTTCGTCTAAAGAGGAATAAGCAACTTGGGGATCATAGTCATCCGAGTAAGTCATGAGGAAATGATGATACTGGGGCACAACAGTCTCAATAGCAGGGTAACTGTTAGAAAAAGAGAGATCTCCATCAGGGGATTTGGCTAAGAGGCAACATCCCAGAGGTTTTAGATCTGATGGCAATGGTTTTAGGCATATTCATTAAGGCTCCCAACAACAGAAGAATGTTCCCAAGGGCCATTTAGGCCGAGGTCACAATGGGGGAGGCCAAAAGGGTAGAGGTTTCCAGGGCCAGTTACAAGGAAGGTTTTGAGTAGGCCAACAGGGGCATAGGCTTGAGAATTTTATGAGCCATTGATTTTGGTATGGAGAGGCGGGTCATAGGAAATCAGAGTTCCCACAGTATAATAGGGTACAGATACCACGATCCCAATAGGTACAACATGCACCTTTACCACCTCCAGTACCCGCTCCAGTTATCCCATTACAGTAGGGACATATGCAGTTTGGGCGAGTTTATAATGTCCAAAATACGATATTATCGCAGGTGAAAAAACCTCCACCAGCAGTTGATGGTACGTTCCCTATCCATGGGCATATGGGTCGAGTGTTATTTAATATGGGACAATCACATTCATTTATAGTTGTTCATTTTGCGCGTGCGACTCGATTGTTAGATTCAGTCAATACTCTTTTAATGCGTGTAGATTCTCCCTTGGGTAGTGGGGAGCTTATCCACTCCATTTGTAGGGGGTGGAGATAGATGTTAGAAGATTTATTTGAACAGTCGACTTACTTGTGTTAGATATGATCAGGTATGATGTTATTCTGGGTATGGACTAGTTGGCATAATATGGGGCGATAGTGGATTGTTTTGTAAGGTCCATTGTATTTTCCATTCATGGCTAGGACCATGCCCCGTATAGAGGGAGGTTTGAGTACCCATTTGTATTATATCGAGGAGGAGACCTCGTAGGAAGTAGTTATTTCCTTAAACTCGATTGCAGTAGTTAGAGAATTTGAATATGTTTTTCAGGAGATACCAGGTTTATCGTCGAGTGGAAAGATCGAGTTCGTTATTCATTTAGCGCCTGAGACTAGGCCGAGTTCACGAGAACTATACCGTATGTCTCCTTTGGAGATGAGGGAGTTACGAGACCAAATTTAAAAACTTCTGGGGTAGGGTTTTATTTAGCAGAGTACGTTACCGTAGGGTGCCGCTATGTTATTTGTGAAGAAGAGGGACGATTCTCTTCGATTGTATGTGGACTACCGAAAGCTGAATCAGGTCACGATTCAAAATAAATATCCCTTACCTCGTATCGATGATCTATTTGATTAATTGAAAGGGGCAACATACTTCTCTAAAATAGATTTGAGATCGAGGTATCACCAGTTATGTATTAGAGAGCATGATGTCTCTAAAACTGCATTTTTAAGCCGTTATAGATCTTATGAGTTTTTGGTTATGCCATTTTGGTTAACCAATACCCCTGCAGTGTTCATGGATCTGATGGACAAGGTCATTCGGGACTGCTTGGATCAGTTTGTGATTGTGTTCATTGATGATATTCTTGTCTATTGTCGAACAGAGAGCGAATATGCTGCGCATTTACATTTGGTTCTGCAGACCCTACGAGACCATAAATTATACGTTAAGTTCAAGAAATGTGGGTTTGGTGTCAAAGAAGGACATTTTAGTAGACCCAAGCAAAGTTGCAGCGGTGAAGGAGTGGGATCAGTCCACAAAATGGATAGAGATCCACAGTTTCTTGGGGTTGGCAGGGTATTATCACCTTTTTATGATGGGCTTTTCAACAATTGCAGTCCATTTGTGTAATACCCCGTACTTTTGGTTATATTTATTTATGGGATTAATTAATTAAATGTGAATTAATTGGAAATTAATCCGGGTAAAATACTAGCGAGATGTGAGTTGGTATTTAACTATATTGAGCATATATGATGTTATATGAATTTGGAATTATGAAATTTGTCGTGAGATTTATATACGGAAATTTGGGAATTTTGTTGAGACACGTGTGACCGCCGCATCATGGTATATTATGTTAATTATAAAAGTGATTTTTATTTCTATTATCCGTATGGTCATTTTGAGTGCGCCAACGCGTCCGGAAGGGTCGAGATAGTCAGAAAACACTAGCCAGGGGAGTTGGTTGGATTCCGGGGTATTTTTAGGCCATACCGGCAACTAAAAGGGTATTTTGGTAATTTTGTATTTTGAGGAATTAATAATGACGAAAATTAGGAGTCTTAATCTGATGTGGATTTAACCCACTAAACAACCCATATTAACCCATTAAGCTACGGAGGTTATCATTTAGGTTTCCAACTTTCCCAAAGAAAACCCTAGCCAGCATAGCCACATTTGGAGAAGAAGCTTGGAGAAAGAGAGAGAGAGGGAATTCTGCAGAAAGCTCCATCAAACCAACATCTAAATCAGAAATCGAATCAAGGCAAGTGATTTAAATTACATTCTTTATGCAGTGAATGCTTCTTCCATGTTAGAAATCTTGATAATCTATCTTAATTAAGAGTTAAAGGAAAACCCATGAAATTGGAAGTTATTAGCTTAATTTTGGGTATACGTTTGCATGTAGAAACGTTTCTTGAAGATTGAATTCAGAGATTTCATTTTTATGTAGTGTAAAAATGGATTAAATTCTGGGATTTGATGATGATAAAAATCTAGGGTTCATGTTCTTGAAAACTTGGGGAAAAGTTTAGAATCTTGTGATTTCATGATGTTTAGGTTGCATTAATGCCTTAAAAGATGTTAGTATATGACCTTAGCATGTTTTAGGATGATTAGAGAACTTAAAACAGTGTTGGAACGAACTTTGGAAAAGATTTGAGGAGTAAGAATGGTGAAAAACGAAATTTAGAGAAATCTGGGACGAAACTGGTAGGTCGTTAGAAGCCCCTCCCCAGGTCGTTCGAACGAGCTTCTAATGAGTTGACCAGTCTCTTCTAACGAAAGGGAACTTCGTTTGAACGAGATCTCGTTAGAAGGTACAGTTCGTTCGAATGAACTGGATCTCGTTCGAACGAGACTTCTAACGAGCTGACAGTGTAATCTCGTTCGAACAGTCTCGTTCGAACGAGACTTCTAACGAGCTGGCAGTCCGGGCCTTTTTGGACTGTTTTGATCTTTGGAGTCCCGTAAACTTGTTCGAGGATATAGATAACATTCCGATGATGATGTAATGATAGAATTGGTACTTTTGGGTATTTATGAGAAGGAAATTATATACGAGAGTTAAATTAAATGGACGGTTTGGGTTGAGACGTGAGTGTCTACTACAACGTGAGAATAAATTATGGCGCGTATGATTATAAACCAGAATAGTATAAATTGTGATAATTATAAGTTGGTACGAGAATGCGATATGTACTACGATTAAACTACGGGATTACTAAGACGTGTGTTTACTTAGTATTGGTATATGATTTGTGTGTATGACATACCTACTATACTTGCTATCACGGGAGGTTTACGTTCGCTTAATGCCCTCTAATCCTTGTGTTGCCCGGATTTAGACAGGTTACCTTGATGAAAATAGGTCATAGAAAGACTTATTGGGATATTAATAAGTCCGCTGATCGTGGGAGCGTAGGTATGTGCGTGACCCATGTGATGTGACTGTGTTCGCCTCCATTATTTGTGATGTTGTTATCTGTGAACTATTCCTGAGAGATTCGGAATATGTAATCCTTATGTACGTGATGTACCGGAATGGATAGCAGAGTATGTGTGCACCACGGCTTAGTTCTCGGGGTGCTTGTATTGTATAATTATGATGTGAATAATATACACTTAATTAATGGAAACCTTCATGTTAATGTTCTATAAATAGGTATTGTTTCGAGAAACATAACGAGTTAGCTGATAGTGAAATATATTGCATATTGAGCATCTGAGTTTACGTTAAACCCCTATTTAATTGCGAGTGTTATAATGTTAATAGAACCGAGTAATATGGGTAGGACCTATGACAGTGTAGCTAGATATGATGTCACTTAGCTAGTGGTTTGTGTCGTTGTAGATGGGTACTTACGTTAGGAGTGCACAGTTAGACGAGAGGTGAGAATATCATGTGAGTGCACGTCCTAACATGTACTTTGCATTTAATGTTTTAAATGTTTTTAAAGCACTTGCAGGTTTTTAAAATATCTCCACATTCGGGCTCTGACCCGTTTGCTTTCAAATCTATTTTTCCTTGTAAAACCATTTTAGGTGTCCAGCCATAAGGACACCATGCATAGGATACTCATTCAGGTGACGAGCTGTAGCTGTTTGTGGAAGCTACAGGGATTTGCTTGTAGACGCTTCTATCACCTGGATTCCAGATTTATTATCTATCAGTTGTAGGGCATGTTGCCCATTTCTATTAGATACATCTTTCCATTACAGTTTTTAGACTTTGGCATGTATTGTTTTAGTATTCGGTTTACTTATTTCAGTTGTGGGATTGTAGTGAGGAGTTTTTCCTCCAGACTTTAATTACATTATGTGATGGTTATTCTTTTTACTTCAGTATGGTGTATGGTATTATTATTCTTCATTACACTTGTTGCATGTTAATCAGACTTAAATTAAAATTTTGCAACTTACTTTTTAAATACTAGGTGGTTAGTAATAATAAAAATGTTTTCGACAGTGATGCTATTAACTGGACCAACTGGTCATTTTGAATTAATTTAATAAAGGAGTAGCTACCCGGTATTTAATTAGTCGGGGTGTCACAGGTGGTATCAGAGCATCAGGTTCTTGTGTCCTTTAGGATCTGACGGCTTATTATGTTTCCGCTAAGTTTCTTTGATATAGAGCCCTATATTTTAGGACTGTTGTACTCTTTTTGTGTATGCTTCGTTCTTCAGCTATATTAAGTTTATAACCATGAACTTATAAACTTTGTTCTTATTTCAGATGCCTCCACGACGTGCACGATGAGTTCCCAGGGATGCAACGCCCGAACCCCAGCCCGCTCCAGTTGAGGGCATGATGAACGCCGCTGAGGTTGCCGCTATAGTAGACCAATCGGTAAATGTCACCATTGCCGTTGTTCAGTAGGCACCACCTCAGGCGCCGGTTGCCGCGCTAGTATAGGCTAATGCATTCCCGTCTGCTTGGGAGCGTGTACGTGACGCTTTTCAGAAAGCGCATCCGCCAGAGTTTGCAGGTAGCTCAGACGTGGTAGTCTCGAGCTAATGGAGGAAGGATATGCAGAGGCACTTGAAAATGCATGAGTGCACTGATGTTCAGAAGCAGGTGCTAGCCACTTTCAAGCTAGTAGGATCTGCGCTACAGTGGTGGGAGTCTATTACCACCATGGAGGAGAGGGATACTCTCACTATTCAGGATTTCTGGGTGCGGTTCGACCGCAAGTATTTTTCGTCCGCTGTTCATACGGAAATGAGGAGGAAACTGATGAATTTGAAGCAAGAGGGTAAGACTGTGGCCGAGTATGAGGCCGAGTTCACGAATCTGTTGAATATCGTTCCAGATGAGATACCAACAGAGAAGAAGAAGATTGAGAAGTTCACCGACGGGTTAACTTGGAGGATCCGTCAGCATCTGTTAGGGAACCTTTCATTAGCCACGTATTCTGATGTGGTTAACGCTACTTTATTACACTGCCAGGACCACCGCTTTCATATGTCTGAGGGCAAGAGGTCGGGAGAGTCTAGCCATCAGGTCAGGACTGGAGGACATGGTACCGGTGGGGCACAATCTGTTAAGGGGCAGAGACAGGGTAAGCAGGGTTCGCAGCAGGGGGATCAGAAGAGGTTCCGATCAGGGAACTACAGGCAGGGACAGGGAGGTTTCCGTCAGGGCCATCAGGGTCCAAACGGCCATCAGGGCCAACAGGGGCAGAATGGGCAGCAGTTTCACCAGGGCCAGCAGGGCCAAGGGAGGAACGGTAACGGCCACCAGGGGCAGAGAGGAGGGAACTTCCCAGGGAAGTGTTTTGTTTGTGGCAAGACTGGCCATAAGCGACAGGATTGTCCTGATAGGGGCAGGGCCCCACAGCAGCAGCAGCAGGGTGCTCGCCAGGAGCCACAGAGGCCTATGTTTCCCGCCGCTCTCCCCGCACCGCCACAGATGGCAGCATTGCCACCCATTCCAGCAGTCCCAGTTCAGCAGGGGCAGCTACAGTATGGACGTGTCTATAACGTTCACCAGGCTGCAGTTCCTCAAGCACCGCCCGCGATTAAGGGTGCGTTTCCTATCCATGGCACTATGGGTCGGGTATTATTTGATACGGGGGCTACACACTGTTTTATAGCTACACACTTCACGAAAGCTTTAGGATTGTTAGCTACGACAGAGAGCACAGTGACGTGTGTCGACTCACCATTGGGGAGTGGGTCACTTATTTTCTTTATATGCCGGGGAGTGGGGGTAGAGATTGGTTGTTTGGTATTACCTGCAGACATGTTAGTATTAGACATGCATGTTCACGATGTGATTATTGGTATGGATTGGCTCGTAGCTTATAGGGCTATGATTGATTGCTTCAGTGGGAGCATTGTTTTTGCCATTCCGGGGCAAGAGATGTTTATAGTGGCGATGCCTCGCCCAGAGGGAGGATCGATCGCTCATCTGTATTACATAGAGGAGGATACCTCTAAGGAGGTTGTGATTCCTTTAGATTCGATCCCGATTGTCAGGGAATATTCGGATGTGTTTCAGGAGATACCAGGATTACCCCCCAGTCGAGAGATAGACTTTGTTATAGATTTGCTACCGGGTACGAGACCTATAGCACGCGCACCGTACCGTATGGCTCCAGCTGAGATGAGGGAGTTACGGGATCAGATAGAGCAGCTGTTAGGTCAGGGCTTTATTCGCAGGAGTACCTCACCTTGGGGTGCTCCAGTTTTGTTTGTGAAGAAGATGGACGGTTCACTGAGATTGTGTGTGGACTATCGAGAGTTGAATAAGGTCACGATACGGAATAAGTATCCGTTACCTCGAATCGATGACTTATTCGACCAGTTGAGAGGAGCTTCTTTCTTCTCGAAGATTGATTTGAGATCGGGATACCATCAGTTACGTATCCGGGAGGAGGATGTCTCGAAGACCGCGTTCTTGTCGAGATATGGTTCTTACGAGTTTCGGGTTATGCCTTTCGGTTTGACCAACGCTCCAGCTTTGTTTATGGACTTGATGAACAGGGTGTTCAGGGATTTCCTAGATCATTTTGTCATTGTCTTCATTGATGACATTCTAGTTTACTCCCAGACAGAGGAGGAGCACGCCGAGCATTTGAGGCAAGTTTTGCAGACACTTCGTCAGAACGAGTTGTATGCAAAATATGAGAAGTGCGGGTTTTGGCTGATGGAAGTCCAGTTTTTGGGACATATCATTTCCGACTGGGGAATATCTATTGATCCGGGGAAAGTATCTGCGGTGAGGGAGTGGGGAAAGCCCATGACACCGACTGAAATTCGTAGTTTCTTGGGCTTAGCAGGATAATACAGGAGGTTCATTCGGGGATTTTCGAAGATAGCGGGTCCTTTGACACATCTGACTCGTAAGGGTGTGCCATTCATCTGGAGTGATGCCTGTCAATTGGCATTCGATGAATTAAAGGACAAATTGACCTCAGCACCTGTGTTAGTATTGCCGAGACTGGGAGTTGAGTATTTGGTTTACACCGACGCGTCTTTGCAAGGGCTTGGAGGTGTATTGCAGCAGGAGAGACATGCCATAGCTTATGCTTCCCGTACGCTTAAGACTCATGAGAAGAATTACCCCACGCGTGATTTGGAGTTGGTAGCAGTGGTATTTGCCCTACGGATTTGGAGGCACTATCTTTTGGGGGAGAAGTTCCAACTGTTCACGGACCATAAGTCCCTACAGTACCTGTTCACGCAGAAGGAGTTGAATATGCGGCAGTGTAGGTGGCTTGAGTTTGTGAAAGACGACCAGTTCGATATCCAGTATCACCTAGGTAAGGCTAACGTGGTAGCAGACACGTTGAGCCGTAGGCCAGAAGATGAGGTGGCAGAGGTGTGGAAGGCTAAGTGGAAGGAATTGGGACACCAGGATGCAGTGGCCCGATCTTTCATGTCTGTGATGACCGTTACACCGCAGATTGTCACGAAGGTAGTACGGGCACAGGCTAATGACTCGTTCTATCAGGAGCAGATAGTTCGATTACTAGCAGAGGGAGCCGAGTCCTATACCGTTAGCTCAGACGGGGGATTACGCTTCAATGGGAGATTGGTAGTTCCGGAAGGGGATGAATTGCGACACGATGTGATGGCAGAGTCGCACGACTCACGGTTCGCGGTACATCCCGGAGGGGAAAAAATGTACCAAGACATGAGACGACAGTATTGGTGGAGCGGTATGAAGAGAGATATCGCTGAGTTTGTTTCGAAATGCGCCACTTGTCAGCTTGTAAAAGTGGATCATCAGAGACCGGCAGGATTGCTACAACCATTGGAGGTCCCAGTGTGGATGTGGGAGAGCATATCCATGGACTTTATCACGGGGTTGCCTACGTCGCAGAGGGGTCACGACTCCGTTTGGGTAATTGTGGACAGGTTGTCCAAGGTCGCTCACTTTTTACCCGTAAGGACTGACTACACTACTGGACAGTATGCCCAGCTCTTCATTTCAGAGATTGTGAGACTTCACGGTGTGCCCCTAAATATCGTGTCTGACAGAGACAAGATATTTGTTTCGAGGTTTTGGGAGAGTTTCCAGGAGGCCATGGGCACGGAATTGCAGTTGAGTAAGGCTTATCATCCGCAGACTGATGAGCAGACCGAGCGCACAAACCAGATGTTGGAGAACATGCTACGCATGTGCATTATTGACTTCGGGGGTGGATGGGAGCAGTATCTTCCACTAGTGGAGTTTGCTTACAACAACTCCTATCAGTTTACTATTGGCATGGCTCCGTTTGAAGCATTGTACGGTAGGCCTTGTCGTTCCCCAGCATGTTGGTTAGAGGTGGGGGACAACAAACTACTTGGGCCGGAAGTAATTCAGGATACTTTGGCAAGGATTGAGTTGATTCGACGTCGCATTCGGGTAGCTCAAGACAGGCAAAAGAGTTATGCTGATGCGAAAAGATTTGACAGGGAGTTCCAAGTGGAGGATAAGGTTTTGCTCAGAGTATCTCCTATGAAGGGGATTATGCGATTCGGGAAGAAGGGGAAGTTGGCACCAAGGTATGTGGGGCCGTTTCCTATTATTGAGCGGATCGGATCGGTTGCGTATAGACTTGGGTTACCGGAGCATTTGCATCGGATTCACGATGTGTTCCAAATTTCCTCGCTAAGGAAATACCTTAGAGATAATTTGTCTCACTCTCACATTGCTGTGGAGGACATCGATCTCCAGCCGGATAGCTCCTATGAGGAGGGGCCGATTGCTATTTTGGACCGAAGCGAGAGGAAACTGCGGTCAAAGATAGTACCGTTAGTGCGTGTTCAGTGGCGACATCACAATGTCGAGGAGTCCACATGGGAGCACGAGAATGAGATGCACGAACGTTATCCAGAGTTGTTCATACCAGGTACTTTCTAGTTTCGAATTTCGGGACGAAATTCAGTTATTAGGGGGGAAGTATGTAATACCCCGTACTTTTGGTTATATTTATTTATGGGATTAATTAATTAAATGTGAATTAATTGGAAATTAATTCGGGTAAAATACTAGCGAGATGTGAGTTGGTATTTAACTATATTGAGCATATATGATGTTATATGAATTTGGAATTATGAAATTTGTCGTGAGATTTATATACGGCAATTTGGGAATTTTGTTGAGACGCGTGTGACCGCCGCGTCATGGTATATTATGTTAATTATAAAAGTGATTTTTATTTCTATTATCTGTATGGTCGTTTTGAGTGCGCCAACGCGTCCGGAAGGGTCGAGATAGTCAGAAAACACTAGCCAGGGGAGTTGGTTGGATTTCTGGGTATTTTTAGGCCATACCGGCAACTAAAAGGGTATTTTGGTAATTTTGTATTTTGAGGAATTAATAATGATGAAAATTAGGAGTCTTAATCTGATGTGGATTTAACCCACTAAACAACCCATATTAACCCATTAAGCTACGGAGGTTATCATTTAGGTTTCCAACTTTCCCAAAGAAAACCCTAGCCACCATAGCCACATTTGGAGAAGAAGCTTGGAGAAAGAGAGAGAGAGGGAATTATGCAGAAAGCTCCATCAAACCAACATCTAAATCAGAAATCGAATCAAGGCAAGTGATTTAAATTACATTCTTTATGCAGTGAATGCTTCTTCCATGTTAGAAATCTTGATAATCTATCTTAATTAAGAGTTAAAGGAAAACCCATGAAATTGTAAGTTATTAGTTTAATTTTGGGTATAGGTTTGCATGTAGAAACGTTTCTTGAAGATTGAATTCAGAGATTTCATTTTTATGTAGTGTAAAAACGGATTAAATTCTGGGATTTGATGATGATAAAAATCTAGGGTTCATGTTCTTGAAAACTTGGGGAAAAGTTTAGAATCTTGTGATTTAATGATGTTTAGGATGCATTAATGCCTTAAAAGATGTTAGTATATGACCTTAGCATGTTTTAGGATGATTAGAGAACTTAAAACAGTGTTGGAACAAACTTTGGAAAAGATTTGAGGAGTAAGAATGGTGAAAAACGAAATTTAGAGAAATCTGGGACAAAACTGGTAGGTCGTTAGAAGCCCCTCCCCAGGTCGTTCGAACGAACTCGTTCGAACGAGCTTCTAACGAGTTGACCAGTCGCTTCTAACGAAAGGGAACTTCGTTCGAACGAGATCTAGTTAGAAGGTACAGTTCGTTCGAACGAACTGGATCTCGTTCGAACAGTCTCGTTCGAACGAGACTTCTAACGAGCTGACAGTGTAATATCGTTCGAGCAGTCTCGTTCGAACGAGACTTCTAACGAGCTGGCAGTCTGGGCCTTTTTGGACTGTTTTGATCTTTGGAGTCCCATAAACTTGTTCGAGGATATAGATAACATTCCGATGATGATGTAATGATAGAATTGGGACTTTTGGGTATTTATGAGAAGGAAATTATATACGAGAGTTAAATTAAATGGACGGTTTGGGTTGAGACGTGAGTGTCTACTACGATGTGAGAATAAATTATGGCGCGTATGATTATAAACCGGAATAGTATAAATTGTGATAATTATAAGTTGGTACGAGAATGCGATATGTACTACGATTAAACTACGGGATTACTAAGACGTGTGTTTACTTAGTATTGGTATATGATTTGTGTGTATGACATACCTACTATACTTGCTATCACGGGAGGTTTACGTTCGCTTAATGCCCTCTAATCCTTGTGTTGCCCGGATTTAGACAGGTTACCTTGATGAAAATAGGTCATAGAAAGACTTATTGGGATATTAATAAGTCCGCTGATCGTGGGAGCGTAGGTATGTGCGTGACCCATGTGATGTGACTGTGTTCGCCTCCATTATTTGTGATGTTGTTATCTGTGAACTATTCCTGAGAGATTCGGAATATGTAATCCTTATGTACGTGATGTACAGGAATGGATAGCAGAGTATGTGTGCACCACGGCTTAGTTCTCGGGGTGCTTGTATTGTATAATTATGATGTGAATAATATACACTTAATTAATGGAAACCTTCATGTTAATGTTCTATAAATAGGTATTGTTTCGAGAAACATAACGAGTTAGCTGATAGTGAAATATATTGCATATTGAGCATCTGAGTTTACGTTAAACCCCTATTTAATTGCGAGTGTTATAATGTTAATAGAACCGAGTAATATGGGTAGGACCTATGACAGTGTAGCTAGATATGATGTCACTTAGCTAGTGGTTTGTGTCGTTGTAGATGGGTACTTACGTTAGGAGTGCACAGTTAGACGAGAGGTGAGAATATCATGTGAGTGCACGTCCTAACATGTACTTTGCATTTAATGTTTTAAATGTTTTTAAAGCACTTGCAGGTTTTTAAAATATCTCCACATTCGTGCTCTGACCCGTTTGCTTTCAAATCTATTTTTCCTTGTAAAACCATTTTAGGTGCCCAGCCACATGAACACCATGCATAGGATACTCATTCAGGTGACGAGCTGTAGCTGTTTGTGGAAGCTACAGGGGTTTGCTTGTACACGCTTCTATCGCTTGGATTCCAGATTCATTATCTATCAGTTGTAGGGCATGTTGCCCATTTCTATTAGAGACATCTTTCCATTACAGTTTTCAGACTTTGGCATGTATTGTTTTAGTATTCGGTTTACTTATTTCAGTTGTGGGATTGTAGTGAGGAGTTTTTCCTCCAGACTTTAATTACATTATGTGATGGTTATTCTTTTTACTTCAGTATGGTGTATGGTATTATTATTCTTCATTACACTTGTTGCATGTTAATCAGACTTAAATTAAAATTTGGCAACTTACATTTTAAATACTAGGTGGTTAGTAATAATAAAAATGTTTTCGATAGTGATGCTATTAACTGGACCAACTGGGCATTTTGAATTAATTTAATAAAGGAGTAGCTACCCGGTATTTAATTAGTCGGGGTGTCACAATTTGACGAATTTAACCCAAAAGGGAGTGCAGTTTGTGTTGAATAATTACTGTTAGTTAGCATTTGATGAGCTAAAGGAAAAGTTAGCTTCATCATCCATACTTATGTTTCCTAAAGCAGGAGTGGAGTATTGATTCGTCCCGAATCATAACACTTATTACCCTCGAACTTATGCATTTTAGCCCCCTCTGCTACTTTAATGCCTATATTTATGCTCATTAATCAGACAACCTCTGTTCTATGTGCTAACACTTTATTTGAGGTATTATTGATCTTTTCTAGGTGTTACAGTGCTTACTGTGAAGTTTAGGCACACTCTGATAAAGAGTCATCAAAGTTCACAAGTTAAGGTGCAATTCAATAATTTCATACTTTGGGATTTTTGCTCAAAGTATTCACAAAAGTTGTAGCTCTCGGGCCAAGCTTCTCGTGGCCGCAAACGGTGCTCAAATCGGAGTCCGAACGAAGAAAACACGGACCTTTAATCGGAGCAAAAATATAAGAAATTATATTTATTATACATATGTACTAGCATTCTATTTAATTCCTTCCATGTCCTTCTTCTCTTTTCTTACAACAAGCTTCCATGGTCAATTTTCATTTGCCTCGAGTTTGTGCTCGGATTTCTCTTTTGTCCAAAATTGGATCCTTTCATCCAAAATTGGAGCTTGGGTCGCGTGCGGATATAGTTGTGGATCTTTGTCCCTACGAATTCTCGGGTTCTTGGAATACCCATTTTGACGGTTCAAGCTTTTGGCCATTAATGGAGCTTAGAAGTGGGTCTTTGGCTTTTTTCGATTTTGCAGATCTAATCCATCACAACGTGGAGGCCTTAGGTATTTGGGGCATGTATTTGGGTCTGCAGATATGTGTTGGCAGTGGTTATGCTAGTCTCGGCTTAGCTGGGTATTGGGAAAAAGCGGTCATGGTCTCAGCTTGGGAAAATTGCATCTGTACGAAGTGGAAGTTTCCAGTAGGCACGGTCGATCTCACCCTTAACCACCGGTCGAATGCTTTTTGGTTTTTTGGTTTTTGTTCGAGGAAGTGTGCCCCTTCCCCTGTACACGGTCGACCGCGATTTAACCACCAGTCAACCGATGCTCTGTTTTTCTCCGAGATACCAGTTACCCACTTTCCTTTTCTATTTTCTTATTCTCTTACCCACTTTCCTTCTCTATTTTCTTTTTATTCCTTTAATTGTAACTTAAACCCCTTTTTCATTTGTTTTTACTTTTTCTTTATTTCTTTGTTCCGACTTACTATAAATAGCCCCTTTTGGTTATTTGTAGGTATAGTTAGTTTTAGTAGATTTTTATCTTGTTTTCTTTTTGGGCGCTAGGGTTTGGGGATTTCTTTGGGTGTGGCATTTTCTCCTTCCTAGGGTTTATTCGTATAGTGGGTTTTCCCATCGCGGTTGTGTACGAATACTATCCATTGTCTTCTCCATTTATCCAAGCTTCCATTTCTTTTTTTTACATGCTTTCTTGATCTTGATTTTAATTATTTCTTTGTTAATGAGGTTTACTTTGTTGCATTTAATTCATATCATTTAATATGCTTTGTAGATAGGTTAAATTAGTTTGTGTTGGATTGAACTCACCTAAGGTTGATTTAGTTACTTTGCATTTGGTCTGGAGTTGTCTTGTTCTTGTCTCGATTGGGTTGTTCTAGTTATTACGCCTAGGAGATTTAACGAGATATATCATGTACTGTATTTACGACCTTGCATGCGTAATTTTTGGGATATTTGTTGACGCTTGATCGGGCGGAGAAAGTGTGTTCGTGTGAGGACACAATCGTCGTGTGTTTCGCCGCCTCGATGCAAAAAACCTCAGCTACTACTACACTTGACAAGCAAGCACAGCGATAAGTCGGGTATCGTAAGAAATCCACAGGGAGTGATTGAATTTTAGATTTTAATTGTTTAATTACTTCAGGAATAAAAGTGGTGTAAAATAAATAAAAGAAAAGGTGATAGGGTGGTTATGGTGACAAAAGAAAAGAGAAGTTAAATCTAAATAAAAGGAAAGTGAGGATCGGGATCGCATCCTACCATTCACGGGCTAAACAACTACTAATTAGAATTACGGCTCGAAAGCAATTTAATCGAGCATTTACAATGAAGCATAAACATCACGCAAGAAGGAATTTAACCCAAAGTTGCGAGATAAAACATTTAACTGAAAAATGGTCACACGCGGATTAAATTCAGATAATCGCTATAAACAGTAACGTTGCATAACAAAGAAAGTTAAACGCATTACAATCCAATTTTAATACGCGAGGTTTCAATTAAATGCAATTTTACACAAAACCTAATTTTCGAGGTTCAAACCCGTAAATGGCGGAAACGCAATCCCGAACCTATTTATCTAAGGTTACATAATGAATTAAACTAAATTACAACTAATTAAACTAGGAAAGCAAGAAATAAGACAAGTAAAGTAATTAATAAAGCATGAAATCTACTCTACAAAGCAAGAAAGTAAGCAAGAACAACTAGATTAATGGATTGGGTGAAGAAAAGTTCAACTTACATACAAAAATGGTTGTCAACCAAAAGAGAAATGAAGCCAAGCTCTCAAAACCCACAAAACCTAAGCTAAACTAACCTAAAAATCGTGTATAAACTGATATATTTCTCTCAAATGAGAGAGAATTGGTTTTATACAAAATATCCCATGGCAAACTTGTAATAAAAGGGAAGAAAACCCAAAATCTGGAGGGCCGAATTGATTCGGAAATGGTCCGAATCGATTCGGAAACAGGGGAAGTTCGAATCTGCAATTCTGCAGAATTCCGAATCGATTCGGTTTTGGGCCGAATCGATTCGCAACCTACAGGTCTTAATTCTGCAGCTTTGCCCTGTTTTACGGAAAATACCGCCATTTATTCGTTATAGCTCGGAATGAGGCACGGTCAGAGGCTACGCGAAGATAACTCAGAGGACTACAACATCCAATAAGACATTGGGTCAAAAAACCAAATTATGAAATGACTAAAATGCCCTTGAATGTGACCTTGAGTGTGAATTTGAAGTAAAAACCATCCTAAAAATGCCATAACTCTTTCGATACAACTCAGAATCATGCACCGTCGGCGGCCACGCGAAGAGAAATCAGAGAGCTTAAACTTCCATGAAGAGCTAGGGATTCAAACTCGAATGATGAAATTACTAAAATGCCCCCGAAGCTGCAAAAGTCGACGAAACATTTTCGGAAAGCTTCCGAACTTCATACTAAGCATCCAAATACCTACAAAAGCTCAATTAACCCCTGTAAAACATGTTAACATAGAAATCCGAGGTTGTATGGTTAACGAGCATAAGTATAGGGATTAAGATACCCAAGGGGGCTAATAAGGCGTAGGTTAACGGGTGAAATACGCAATATTTGCGCCGTATCACATCCCCTAACTTATACATTGCTAGTCCCTGGCAATGAAATAGGAAACAACAAGAGCTACAAGAAAATCAGAAACTGGATACAAGTACAAAATGGGTTGAAAAATAAATAAAAAGATAAGGCCACTTTCGCGGGCGAACGATTGCATTTAGCATATGCAATAAGCCGTTAAACCCCTAGGTTACCCTAGTGGACGAGTGTCGTCTCGTGAGGGTTTTCAGGGATGAAACCCACAAACATCATATGGTTTCCTCAAAATATGCCCAACCCAACATGCGACAAACTCAACAACAACGAAAAAGATTTCAAACATGTTATTAGCATATTGAACGAATTCAAACTAAAGTCCGTTGTTATTAACAAGTTGAATGCACCTCATAGAATTGAAACTTTAAAAGTGGGAGGAGGGAGAGCACATGCACAATATGATTGGTAAAAACTTAAATAAACCGGATAAACATAAAGGCATGCATATATTCGATCCTCACGGGCATTACGGTCAACAAATGAAATCACTCGGAATGGGAGGTAATACACGGGACATGCGGGCATAAAGAGTAAATGTAAATGGAAACTAGGCCGCGCACATGTCACAAATGAAGAACACTATATATAAAATGAAAAACTGTAATCTCAATGAAAGGATACCGCACACTAAAAGAGGCGAAATGCATTTTCACAGATTATCACAACTATTATGACTTTTGAATTACATCAACCTAAGATCACATAGGACTTTAATAGGGTTATGATGTAGGTATGGCTAGGGTGCGAAACGAAGGAATGTATGTACGGATTCAAAGTGTTCGGGATGAAAACTCGGGATAATGGGAGAATGCGTGCAATAACAAAATTGGAAAAACAAGTTCCAAAACGGCATTAGATATATCATCGGGGAGAGTAATCAAAGCTTATTGAACTATATACACAACATATACAACTTTCTCTTTTCTTTTCTTTTCTTCTTTTTCTCATTTTTCTCTTTTGTTTTCTTTTTCTTTTTGCTTTCTCTTTTTCTTCACTTTTTTCACATCACTTTTCTTTACTTTTCAAATTCTCATATGCCTAAAATTGCAACCGCAATACAACAACAACATTCAATCCCAAGTAACATTCCAAACAAAGGTATGTAAGGTGTATGTATGGTTTAAAACTCCAATTTGGAGTTGGTTATGGGATTTTGGGTAATGAAACGAAAGTCTAGTATTTAGGCTCAAAGGGGTTGACTAGGGAAACATATATGGTGAGGTCAAGGCTAATATGGGTGATATAACAAAGATTGCCTATGATCATTTCCTAAAGTTTAAGCAATTCTCAAGTCAAAACAATATATGAAAATCATGATCAAGTAACACATTTCAAGTATGAACTCAATTAATGAACGGTCAAATGAAAGAATAGAGAGATTACCAACGAATTCAACGTTTTCAATGAGAAAAGAATAGTGTATAACACTCACAAACGATGAAAGGTACAAAGCTTACTGGGTGTAAGTATATACAATGCAACAAAAGATTTTCGAGTTATAAAAATCTTAAACCAAATCAATATAACAAGGAAAGTGCATATGCTCATGGGATAAAGTTTAATTCATGAAGTTATTCACAAAATCAATGATTTGAGGACTAAAGTCTAATAACTTCTAAAATTGAGAACATGCATCATTGAGTTGTCAATCGAATCGGGCAATTATTGAAATTTATCACTGGAAACAAGGCAAAATGCCCAACAAAGGAGAAAAAAGAAAGAAAATATTTTTGAAAATTTTCAAATTTTTCACAAAAAGGCATACTCAGTAACTAAATGTGAGCAAATCCATGGACTACACATGAAATGGATAGAATATCCTACACCCCCTAACTTAAATGTTGCATTGTCCTCAATGCGCATTAAGAACACAACACAAAGAGAGGAAAATAACGATATTACCCCAAATTGGAGCGATCTCCATAAGCACGAGTCCAAAGGAATCTACAAAACAAGTTAGTACCGAGCATAGCAAAAACAAATAACAAAAAGTTTACTAATTACACTAAACTAAATTAAAAGGAAAGAAAAATAGGAAAGAAAGAAAATTAAAAAGCTAACTATTTACAACCTACTATTTAGGCTTCACACTAACTATACACTACAAGTCTAAATAGTTGAGGGTCCACCTAAAAAGGGATTTGACTTTGAAAGATCAACGGTGGACCCTCCAAAGCAAACATGCCTCCCGGAAAATAAGAATTCCGTTTGAACAACAGAAGGCATGTGGGTGGTGAAAAAACTGAACCATCGTCAATTTGAAATTTTGGGCGGACGATGGGGGATTTGGATAACAAGGGGGAAAGATACACTTGAGGTCCAAGAAAAATAGACTCATCTCCCAAAGGTTTTTCAAATGGAATGGGAGATGGTGCACACATCGGGATAACATCCATCGAAAATAAGTCTGGCAAAGAGTCCTCATCGACAAAAAGTGTAGAAATTTTAAAAGTTTCTACCGACTCATAGGAATCAACCGATAATTCTAATGGTTCAATCACGGAAAACGAATATGGTGATGAAACAAATTCAATCTCAATCGACTCATCGTCGGAAGGAGATTGAATTTCGGGGGAGAAAGAATCACATTCAATGAGAAATTCTTTGAAAAATTGAGGTGAAACACAAGTTTCCACCTCCTCGTTGTTTTGTGCATATGAATTCATCTCATCGCCAAGTGCTCCAAGTCTCATTCCAGCACCATTTAGGCTTTCCAAACCTTGGGAGTAAAGAAGAAAAGTTTCTTCCAAAGTAGGCTTCCTCGGCTCAAGAGCCTCAGACTCCTCATTTGGTTGAAACTCGTCTTCGAAAGTAATGAAATAAGAATCGTCATTGGATTCGAATAATGAATCCAACTCAAGATCCCAATAATGATTTTCATTCCGATAAATGTTTTCAAGTCTTTCATTTTCAAGAAAATCTTGAAAATGAAAAACATGAAAACTATCCCCAAAGTATGAATCATTAGAATAACCGTAATAACTATAATAGTAGGACATGATTACCTCGTTGTTTGTAGATGGAGAATCCGAGCAAGAAAGTGAGCAACCACGAATCAAAGTTTCTTAGCGCTCAAATATGCTATCCTGCAAAAAAGGTTAAAACAAAGAATACAAATACAAAAGGAAAAATACTACGAAATAATAAAACAATTACTATCTAAAACACACTCCCCGGCAACAGCGCCATTTTGATCGGGCAGAGAAAGTGTGTTCGTGTGAGGACACAATCGTCGTGTGTTTTGCCGCCTCGATGCAAAAAACCTCAGCTACTACTACACTTGACAAGCAAGCACAGCGATAAGTCGGGTATCGTAAGAAATCCACAGGGAGTGATTGAATTTTAGATTTTAATTGTTTAATTACTTCAGGAATAAAAGTGGTGTAAAATAAATAAAAGAAAAGGTGATAGGGTGGTTATGGTGACAAAAGAAAAGAGAAGTTAACTCTAAATAAAAGGAAAGTGAGGATCGGGATCGCATCCTACCATTCACGGGCTAAACAACTACTAATTAGAATTACGGCTCGAAAGCAATTTAATCGAGCATTTACAATGAAGCATAAACATCACGCAAGAAGGAATTTAACCCAAAGTTGCGAGATAAAACATTTAACTGAAAAATGGTCACACGCGGATTAAATTCAGATAATCGCTATAAACACTAACGTTGCATAACAAAGAAAGTTAAACGCATAATAATCCGACTTTAATACGCGAGGTTTCAATTAAATGCAATTTTACACAAAACCTAATTTTCGAGGTTCAAACCCGTAAATGGCGGAAACGCAATCCCGAACCTATTTATCTAAGGGTACATAATGAATTAAACTAAATTACAACTAATTAAACTAGGAAAGCAAGAAATAAGGCAAGTAAACTAATTAATAAAGCATGAAATCTACTCTACAAAGCAAGAAAGTAAGCAAGAACAACTAGATTAATGGATTGGGTGAAGAAAAGTTCAACTTACATACACAAATGGTTGTCAACCAAAAGAGAAATGAAGCCAAGCTCTCAAAACCCACAAAACCTAAGCTAAACTAACCTAAAAATCGTGTATAAACTGATATATTGCTCTCAAATGAGAGAGAATTGGTTTTATACAAAATATCCCATGGCAAACTTGTAATAAAAGGGAAGAAAACCCAAAATCTGGAGGGCCGAATCGATTCGGAAGTGGTTCGAATCGATTCAGAAACAGGGGAAGTTCGAATCTGCAATTCTGCAGAATTCCGAATCGATTCGGTTTTGGGCCGAATCGATTCGCAACCTACAGGTTTGAATTCTGCAGCTTTGTCCTGTTTTACGGAAAATGCCGCCATTTCTTCGTTATAGCTCGGAATGAGGCACGGTCGGAGGCTACGCGAAGATAACTCAGAGGAATACAACATCCAATAAGACATTGGGACAAAAACTCAAATTATGAAATGACTAAAATGCCTTTGAATGTGACCTTGAGTGTGAATTTGAAGTAAAAACCATCCTAAAAATGCCATAACTCTTTCGATACAACTCAGAATCATGCACCGTCGGCGGCCACGCGAAGAGAAATCAGAGAGCTTCAACTTCCGTGAAGAGCTAGGGATTCAAACCCGAATGCTGAAATTACTAAAATGCCCCCGAAGCTTCAAAAGTCGACGAAACATTTCCGGAAAGCTTCCGAACTTCATACTAAGCATCCAAATACCTACAAAAGCTCAATTAACCCCTGTAAAACATGTTAACATAGAAAACCGAGGTTGTCTGGTTAACGAGCATAAGTATAGGGATTAAGATACCCAAGGGGGCTAATAAGGCGTAGGTTAACGGGTGAAATGCGCAATATTTGCGCCGTATCAACGCTAAAATCTTATTAGGCTTTTATGCAAATTTAGGGGTGTGACAACTCTAGATTTAATTAGATTTCGAAACGAGATACAATCTTGATAGACTTGTCGATCCATGTAACCATTTATACTAATTAACTCTAGGTGAAGGATATTGACGCAATTTATAGATTTTATTCCTTTTGTTAATCTAGTTTAAATATCCTTGCCTAGAATAATCTTTTCTCTTTTCCATTTTGTTAAAATTACCTTTTACACTTTTATTTGAGAAGTAATAAATCAATTAATATTCTAGTAAATCGTCTACGTGGATTTGATACCCGGATTGACCTCTATACTCCCTTAAAAGAGTGTAGTCATAGTTTAGGTTTTTGCATAGAGTTGGTGAGCCGAATAGAACTGACGTCGGTGACGCGACACTGCGAGAAATCACATGCTATCAAATGGCGCCATTACCGAGGACTTGTTTGTTTCAGAATTTATTTGATTTAGTATTTCGTAGTATTTTTTCTATTTGTATTTTTTGTTAATAATTTTTGCAGGACTTCTACATTTGAGCAGCAAGAACCGCTTGAATTTTTTGGTCGCACATCTTTTTGTGGAATTTACCATCTCGAGCCTTTTTTGGGGTAAGCATGTCTTATTCCAATTCTTTCGTTGATCGTAATGATAAATCTCAAAATCCCCTTACCCCTATGACTTTTGGTCAATACTTAGAGGCCCAAAAAATTGCAAATTCTAAATTGTCTTTGGGCGAGTATAACAAAAGTCAAATTATGGGTTATGAAAATTTTGGGAATGATTATTTCGATGTTGGGCCTCAAGATCCTTATGATAAGAAATTTGAAATAAATTGCAATAGCTTTCAAAATTCTTATAATAATGATTTTGGTAGTTGTTCCGAGGATAATTTCACAACTTTTAATTATCAAGAATCCATGCCTCGGCCTATGACTTTCGACGAGGGCTTGCACATGCCTGAAAATAAAAAAACTTGAAAATTGTTATCGGGAAGAAAATCGTTGTTGGGAGCATGAGTTGGATTTATTATTTGAATCCGACGACGATTTTTCTTCCGAGACCTTTGAAGTCAAGGAATGTTTTGAACCAAATAAGGGCTTTGTGCGTAGTTTGGAACAAACTATTCTTGACTTGGCCCATAGTATAGTAGAGAATGAAAGTGAGGGTGAAATGGATATAGTATCCATTTTCAATGAGATGATTTCTTCTTTGGCCCCCAAAGAAGAAAGTTTCATTGAAAATGATCCTTTCTCCTTCGAAATTCAATCTTTAAGCGATGATAACTCATTTCTTGAGATTGGATTTCTTTCTTCCCCATATTTATTCTATATTGTCACACCGATGCTAGTACCCGATGAATTGGTTCAAAATTTTATAGTTCCAAACCTTTTCACTGATGAGGGTTTACTCGCTTGAGTCACTTTTCATAAATGCATATTTGCCTCTATGTGCGCCATCTCCCATTCCAACTGCAATATTCTTGGGAGAAAATTCTATTTTTTGTCACCCTTATGTATTTGTCACCCGTCTTATCCAAATGCCCCAGCCTCCCTCCAAAACTTTTAATTGGGTATGGTTCATTTCTTCCGCCTTACACGTGCCTTCCGTTGTTCAAACGAAACTCTTATTTTTTGAAAGGCATGATTTCAAGTGAGGGTACACCGGTTATCCTCCAAATCCAAATCGTATTTTGGGTGGACCCTCAAAAATTTTAACTTCTAGTGTATAGTTAGTTAGAAGTTAAAATTGTAGGGTGTAAATAGTTAGTTTTATCTTTCTTATTTTCTTACTTATTGTCTAGTGTAGTTAGTTAAGTTTTTATTTTTTATTTTTGTTATGCCTTGGTACTAACATGTTTTTATAGAATCATTGGACTTGTACTTTCTATAGATCTCTCCATTTTGGGTAATATCGCTATTTTCCTCTCTTTAACTTGGTTCTTAATTTACATTGAGGACAATGTCAGGTTTTAAGTTGGGGGTGTGGGATATTCTATCCATTCATTGGTAGTTTCTTTGATTTGATTATATGTTATTCCCAAGCATGCTTTTCTTGTAACAAATAAAAATTTCAAAAAGATTTTCTTTCTGATTTTCTCTTTTTGGGCATTTTGCCTTTATTTTCGATGATAAATTTGAATAATTGCCTGATCCAATAGGCAACTCAATGATGCATGTTCTCAATTTTAGAAGTTATTAGAATTTTGTCCTCAATTATTGATATTGTGAATAACATTGTGAATTAAATTTTAATCCCATGAGCACATGCACTTTCATTGCTTTGTTGATTTGGTTTAAGATTTTTATAACATGGAAATATTTTGTTGCATTGTATATACTTACAACGAGTGAAATTTGGTCTTTACTTCATTTGTGAGTGTTATACGCTTCTCTTTCCGCTTTGAAAACGTTACAATCGTTGGTAATATCACCATTCTTTCATTGATCGTTCATTAATTGAGTTCATACTTGAAATATGTTACTTGAGCATGATTTTCATAAATTGTTTTGACTCAAGAATTATGTAAACTTTATGAAATGATCGTAGGAAATATTTGTTATATCACCCATATTGACCTTGACCTTACCTTATATGTTTTCCCTAGTCAACCCCTTTGAGCCTAAATATTAGCCTTTCATTTCATTACCCAAAACCCCATAATCAACTCCACATTGGAGTTATAAACTAGACATATTACCTTTTGTACCTTTATTTGGAATGTTACATGAGATTGAATGATATTCATGTCTTTTGGTTGCAATTTAGGCATGTGAGAGTGCAAAAAGTAAAGAAAAGAAAGAAGTGAAAAAGAGAAGAAAAAGAGAAGAAAAAGAGAAAGAAAGAAAACAAAAGAAACAGAGAGAAAAAGAAGAAAAGAAGAGAACGAGAAGTTTGTATGTGATGTTTATAGTGTTCAATAAGCTTTGTTTACTCTCACCATTGTTATATTCAATTCGTTTTATGGAAGTTGGTTGTCCAATTTTGATATTGATGACATTTTCCCATTATTTCGAGCTTTCATCCCCAAACACTTTGAACCCATACATATTTACCTTCCTTTCGTAGCCATATCCCCATACCTACATTACAACCCTATAAATTCCTATGTCATCCTAGGGTGAATTTAATTTAAAAGTTTAAATTGTTTTGATAATCCGTGAAAATGCATTTCATTCCTTTAATGAGCGATACCTTTCATTAAGATTATAATTTTTGATTTTATATATAGAGTTCTTCATTTGTGATATGTTTGTGACCTAGTTTTCATTTACATTTACTCTTTATGTCCACATGTCCCATATATTACCCCCAATTTTGAGTGATTTCATTTGTTGAGCGTAATGGCTGGTAAGGATTGACCTATATGCACGCTTTAATGTTTATTATCTGGTTTATATAAGTTTTTGCCAAATCATACTTTGCATGTGCTCGCTCCCCTCCCACATTTTAAGGTTTCAATTTCGCAAGGTTCATTATATAATGTTAATAATAAGGACTTTTGTGTGAATTCATTCACTATCCTAATAATGTGTATGAAATATTTTTCGTATTGTTGGGCTTGTCTCATGTTATGTTGGGTATATTTTGAGGAAACCATATGATGTTTGTGGGTTTCATACCTGAAAACCCTCACGAGACGACACTCGTCCGCTAGGATAACCTAGGGGTTTAACAGCTTATTGCATACGTTAAATGCAATCGTTCGCCCACGAAGGTGGCTTTTTTCTCTTTTGTATATATATCCTATAGTTTAGTTTTCTTATAGTTCTTTTTGCTCTGAATTTCATTACTAGGGACTAGCAATGTGTAAGTTAAGGAGTGTGATTCGTCTCGAACCATAGCACTTATTACCCTCGAACCTATGCATTTTAGCCCCCTTAGGTACTTTAATGCCTATATTTAGCCCCCACGAACGGTGCTAGAATCGGAGTCCGAATGAAGAAAACAAAGAACTTTATTCGGAGAAGAAATATAAGAAATTATATTTATATACTAACATTCTATTTAATTCTTTCCATGTCCTTCTTCTCTTTTCTTACAACAAGCTTCCATGGGTGATTTTTATTTGGCTCGTGTTTGTGCTCAGGTTTTGATTTCGTCCAAAATTGGAGCTTGGGTCGCGTGCGAATATAGTTGTGGGTATTTGTCCCTACGAATTCTCGGGTTCTTGGAGTACCCATTTTGATAGTTCAATCTTTTGTCCATTTATGGATCTTGGAAGTGGGTCTTTGGCCTTGGCCAATTTTACAGCTCCAATCCATCACAACATGGAGGTCTCGGGTATTTGGGTCATGGATTTGGGTATGGAGTTATGTGTTGGTAGTGGTGGTTATGGTGGTCTCGACTTAGCTAGGTATTGGGCAAAAATGGCCACAGTCTCGGCTTGGGAAAATTGCATTTGTGTGAAGTTCGAGTTTTTAGCAGACGCGGTCGACCATACCCTTTTTCGCCGGTACACCGCTTTTGGGTTTTCTGTCTTGTGTCTAAGGCAATGTGTCCCTTCCCCTACACGCAGTCGACCGCGATTTCACCACCGATCGACTCGTGCTCTGTTTTTGTTTGAGATAGCTGTTACCCACTTTCCTTTTCTAATTTTTTTTCTATTTTCTTTTTTATCCCTTTAATTGTAACTTAACCCCCTTTTTCATTTATTTTTACTTTTTCTTTATTTCTTTTTTTGAACTTACTATAAATAGCCCCTTTTGGTTATTTGTAGATATAATTAGTTTTAGTATATTTTTATCTTATTTTCTCTTTGGGATATAGGGTTTCGAGATTTCTTTGGGTGTGGCATTTTCTCTCTCCTAGCGTTTATTCGTATAGTGGGTTTGCCTGTCGTGGTTGTGTAAGAACACTATCCATTGTCTTATCCATTTATCCAAGCTTCCATTTCTTTATTTACTTTCTTTCTTTATCATGCTTTCATTTATTGCTTCGTTAATTAGGTTTGCTTTCTTGCATTTAATTCAAGTCAATTAATATGCTTTTTAGCTAAGTTAAATTAGGTTGTTTGGGATTGAACTCACCTAGGGTTGATTTAGTTTCTTTTCTTTGGTGATTGAGTTGTCTTGTTCTTGTCTCAATTAGGTTGTCCTAGTTATTAATCCTAAGAGATTTAATGGGGTATATCATGTATGCTCCATATTTACGACCTTGCGTGTGTCATTTTCGGTATATATGTTGATGCCAAAATCTTATTAGGCTTTTATTCAAATTTAGGGGTGTGACAACTCTAGTTTTAATTAATTGTTAAATCGAGACTCAATATTGATAGACTCGGCAACCCACATAACCATTTATACTAATTAACTCTAGGTGATGGATATTCGATGCAACCTATAGTTCTTATTCCTTTTTTTTAATCTAGTTGAAATACCCTAGACTAGAATAATCTTTTATCCTTTTTCTCTTTTCCTTTCTATTAAAATTACCTTTTACACTTTTATTCGAGAAGTAATAAACCAATTATTATTCTAGCAACTTGTCTCTATGGATTCGATACTTGGACTAGCCGCTATACTCCCTTCAAAGAGTGTAGTCATAGTTATTTTTTTTGCATAGATTTGGTGATCTGAACATAACAGAATGACTGACGTTAGTGACGCGACAGAGCGAAAAAACCCATGTTATCAAGTACTTAGTATTTACTGATTCATCCCTCTAGGGACTAGGGTCATGCTATAATAAGAGGACAGGGCTATCACCTATGCTCATCGCAAGATAAATCCCCACGAGAGAAATTTTCCTGCGCATGATTTGGAGGTAGTTGCGATAGTCTTTGTCTTAAGAATATGGAGGCATTATCTCTAGGTGGAGAAGTTTAGTCTTTTCACGGATCACAAATTGCTATGGTATTAGTTCACTATGAAGGATCTCAATATGAGGTAGCGTAGGTGGCTGTAATTCATGAAATATTATCAGTTTGATATCTAATAACACCCGGGGAAGGCTAACTTGGTAGCCTACGCATTGAGTCGACGACCCATCGGATAGTTAGCGAAAGTATGGAATGCCAAGTGGAATGAACTTCGCCAGGACGATGCAGTTGCCAGGGCATGCATGGAAGTGTTGACTGTCATAGTCGAGATTGTGATGCGGTGGTTAAAGAGCAAGCCGTGGATAAATATTATAAGGCCAGGGTGCGTAAATTAATGAGTGTGGGAGTGGAATCCTACTCTATTAGTTCTGAGGGTGGGTTACTCTTTAATGGGAGACTTGTAGTTCCAGAGGATAGGGATTTGGGGCATGCTGTTATGTCAGAATCCCATGGGTCAAAATTCGCGGTACATCTCGGTGGAGACAATATGTAGTAGGATATGTGTCAACAATACTGGTGGACTGGCATGAAAAGGGACATAGTTGAGCTTGTCTCCAAATGTGTTACTTGTCTGTTAGTGAAAGTGGACCACCAGCGGCCTACTGGAATGTTGCAGCCATTAGAAATTTCAGTATGGAAATGGGAAAGTATATCAATGGATTTTATCATGGTATTATCGATGTCGTAGAGAGGTCATGATTCTATTTGGGTTATCGTGGATCGTTTATCCAAGGAGGCACACTTTTCACCAGTGCGGATGAATTTCATAACGGTGCAATATGCCCATCTTTTTATAGCCGAGATTGTGAGTTTACATGGGGTGCTAATTAATATTATGTCCGACCGAGATAAGATCTTTATGTCCCATTTTTCACAGAGTTTCTAGGAGGTAATGGGAACTGAGTTGCGGTTGAGTACGACATATCACCCGCAAACTAATGGGCAGACTGAGCGAGTAAATCAAATGTTAGAAGATGTGCTCAGAATGTCTATATTCACATATAATACTTCTTACCAGTTCCCTATAGATATGCCACCTTACGATGCATTATTTGGTCGACCATACCGTTCACCCTCTTGTTGGTTGGAAGTGGGGGATAATAAACTTCTAAAACCTGATATAATCCAAGATACTTCTGCTAAAATTGAGTTTTTTCTAAATCATATACGAGTTGCGCAAGATTGACAGAAGAGGTATGCCGATATGAATCATAGGCATGTGGAACTGGAAGTGAGAGACCAGGTGTTGTTAAGGGCATCTCATATAAAAGGTGTGATAATATTTGGTAAGAAAAGAAAACTTGCACCAAGGTATATTGGGCCTTTACCAATTACTAAGAGGATAGGGCCTGTGGAATATAGGCTCGCTTTGTCGAAACATTTACAGAGAATTCATGATGTGTTTCATGTCTCGCCGTTGAAGAAGTATCAAAGAATTGATAGGGGTTATTGGCATATTCTGTTGGAAGAAATTGATTTGCAACCCGATATCTCATATGAGGAGCAAGTTGTTGCTGTTTTAGACCATAATGAGCGTAAGCTACAGTCGAAGGTAGTGCTTTTGGTTTGAGTTCAATGGGAACACCACAATGCCGATGAGTCGATGTGGGAACCAGAGGATGATATGCAAGATAAGTATCCTTACCTCTTTTTACCAGGAACACTTGAATTTCGAGGACGAAATTCCTCTGTACGGGGGGGGGGGGGGGGGGGGGAGGGGTATGTAACACCCCTTACTTTTGGGCATTTATTTTCAATATTAAATTACCTTATGTGTGTGAGATTTAAAATAAGTGAGAATTAAAATGGGAATTTAAGATAAATATTAATTTGTGTAGAAGAGTTAATATTTATGTAAATTGTATATTTACTAATGTGATAAAGTAAATAAAATCGTATGGTATACTACTTCGTCATATGTGAGTAGAAGCGGTGGTAATTGATTTTTTCTCAATCAAGCCATATATGTGTGAGCTATATGAGGTTGGGATATGACTTTTTCTTATCGTAATCTCGGATGTCAATTTGGAGTGCACGGTTGATCTAGGAAGGGTTGAGATAGTCAAAATGAGTGCCCGGGGGTTGTATTTGGGTTCTGGGGTCTTTTTGGACAGTTGGACTCGGTTAGGGGTATACGAGTCATTTTACGCGTGCATTATCTTTTAAAGTTGGGATAAATAGATATATAACTTATTAGTATTAAGAGAGTTAGCCAATATCATGTGAGAAAAACCACTTACGAAAAATCAAAGAAAGAAAAGAAAGAGAAGAGGAATCTTAGGATTTTTTGGCCATATCCACTACAACAAAGAGGATTCAGAGTATACAACTTCAGCTCAAGTGATTAAACTTGATAAATAATTATTGTTTGTGAATTATTGTATAATTAATTGGTGGGTTGCTTTCTTTTGGGTATTAAGGGTTAAATCTTGATTTTGTTGATAAACCCTTGAAATTGATGATTAGATATGGTTAAATCTTGATTTTGTTGTTAAATTCTTGAAGTTTATGTTAAATATATATTTTGGATGTGGAAATGATGGTGGAGTTAGGTTAGAAATGGGTTTTAGATATTTGGGAAAATCTCCTAAGGAACAAAATCTGAACAGACCGGACAGGTTCGATTAGTGGTCTTCGGATCGATTAATTTTTGAAGCAGCGGATTGATTCATTTTTTAACCCATGGGGTCGGTTTGCCTCATTCAGTGCAGTGGGATGTTTTTTTTTTTAAAAACCATTGGTTCGGTTCGTAAGTCACAAATTTTTAACTCTTCTTTAACTCCTTTCCAATTTGGTTTAGTGATTGAGAACCCTCTAATATATAGTGACATTGATGTTTATGATGTAAAAAGAGGGATATTGATACCATATGATGTAGGGAGAAATCGGGATGATTATGGAAGTATATTAGGGAGATTAATACTTCTATTCTCCCATAAATTTTCTTGGGAGGTGGAATTCCTTTAAGAGATTGGACACGGGCGAGTTGAGAGAAGTCGCATGTCCTGTGTTATATTAAACTTGTGGATTAATCAAATGTGCGATTGATTATTAAAGATTAAGTGACTGATTGAGTAGTAAAGAGGATTGGGAATATATGTGAGGAAGTATTGACCAGTGTAATGAGTGATATACACAGGTAGCCGGGTTTATTGTTATATACATTCAGATATGAGATGGTATGCATAAGTTTGACATATATATATATATATATATATATATATATATATATATATATATCTTGTGTCTGATGTGGAACATACCCCTCTTGTTCTATCATGGAAAGTTGCGCGATGTGGGTGAATTCCCTGGCTAGTGAATGCAGGGAGAGTACAGTTCGCAGGTCATAGCGTCTAGTATTTGTGCAATGTGTCTTTTATCATAGTGAGACGTCTTCGGTATGATTCGTCTCACTTTCAGGTGAGGAACAATGGAAGTTTCCCCTACGTTTGTGCTTTATTTTATCAAGTCGGCGTGAGAGCCCGACAGTTGGTACCAAGGTTGGTGTGTGTATCCCCGGGAAGATGGTAGCACTTAGAGACTGTATCTAGTGAGCTAATGCTCCGGGGATGGTTAGTATACATATAATGAGTGATATGTATGTGTACTTGATGTGAAATGATAAATCATGTATAATAATGAGAGTAATACTATACAGGATTAAATGAATAATGTGTAAATGAATATGCTTATAACTAGTGGGAGTTAATATTAATGAATTGTTAAATGATCATTGAGAATGATATTAAAAACGGTTATGTCGGTATGATTAGATACGCGAGTGTGGGTTAACGCGTAAACATGAGGTTAGGTTAGCCATAGATGATTCGGGTAGCTTAACTAATATTTCAAATGCACACGTTTAGGTGCGCGTCGTAGTTGAGGGGCGAGTATGAGTCTCAAGAGAGGGAGGCACCAAAATAATTTTGGAATTTTGCATTCATAATTATTATGAATTTTAATTCACTTGCTGAAATATTTTTAAACTAGGTGCTAATATATATATATTCTTCTGATTTTTCCTTCGTTATAACTTTTAGGTGTCCCACCACAAGGACGCCAAGGATGAGCTTCCATTCCAGAGTCTATGGAGCTTCAACATATGTGGAATGTTGCAGGATTTTTAATTTAGTCGCATCTCATTTTTGTTAATCTAGTTAAGGAACAACAATGTAATTCGGGCGTGTGTTCCCCAGGTGTTGTACTGACGTATGTACTTTATATTTCTGACATTTGTTATATTGTATGGGTCTGTTAGCCGACAGCTTATTTGGTTATTTTTGTTGTGCAAATTTTGTTACATGTATATATGTTCATAAAAGTAATTACCATTAATGGATTATTGTAATATTTATAACTGGAACTTTTGTCATCCGCTATATTATTATTTATGGGTGGTTTGTTATATTTTTAATTTGTGTGACAGTGATGCCGAGAATGAGCCATTTGAGATTCCTGTTTTATTTTAGTAGAGGGATGGCCTCTCATTATTTTAATTAGAAAGGTGTCACATGCACTTTGGGAATTGTGCCTAAATGATGGGCACATCGAAAGATAAACCCCATCATTATTAGGGTTTAAAATTATAAAACTCAAATGCTTCAGGTCCTTTCTCCCCATTTATGTGCGTTTCCTCCTCTTTCTAAGTTTCCAGTTTTAGAGCTCTTCTCTCTCTCCATTTCTCAAGCATTTTTCGGTGACTTTTCTAAGTCTCCAGTGGTTGTTAGCCCGGGTAACCCTTCCAGGTACTCCATTTCTCCCTTCATTCTTAGCTTTCAATAATTTTACACTGTTTCAGTTTGTGTTTTATTTTTTTGACGATTTCCTTGATTTTTTGACGACTGTATTGGGCAGTTGCGAGGTTGTTTTAGGGCTAAGAGAGATGGTTTGTGGGTAGAAATAGGTTCTTTTAGAATTTTTAGGTGGTTTTAGGGTTTCCTCATCTTTGTTTATCCCTATTTGGATATTTCGGTGAATCATCGGTCACCATCTCCAATGAGACCTTCAACCTATTCTTGAGTTTGTTCTTGGTGATAACTGTTCATATTCTAAGTTTTAGTCCTTTTTTCAAACCCCAGTCAACACCTTAACGGTTTGCCCTTTTTATTGTTTTCACCGTCCAAGTTGAAGGGCGTCCCTTAGGTATTAAGGACGTTCTATCAGCTAGCTAAGGATTTCCCTACTATAAAAAAAAGGTGCTTTAGGGAGATTAAAAAGTACGAGGTTGAGGTCACTGTCTGGGTAAGGCCGAAGATTTTCCTCTTAGACCTATTTATCCCATCCCTATTGCAACCATTTGTCCTCCTATCGTGGAGCTCAATGACTCCATATCTAAGTCGACTGTCGAGAGTGTGTATTCTTTCAAATTAGCCATGGAGTTTCGTAATGATAGGTCTAAGGATGTTGAAGGTTATTCAATATCCTCATCCTCAAACCAAGATGAGTTGTCAACTCAGGCCTAGTCATCAGACCAGTTCGAGTCATCAAATCATGTAAAGTTTTCAAAAGGGTCATATTCTTCCATACAAATTTTCTCATCTCATGATGAGGGGTGTTTCAATTCTACCCCCTATATATGATATTCCTCTCTTCACTATTCCGGGGCAGCACTTTGCAGAAGCTTCTCATGCCCTTGGTGTCGTCCCGACTGAAGATGAAGGTGAGGGCACACATGACACCTCATGTGTTGAATCCTATGTCAGTACATTTATTAAAGTTTTCTTCTTATTTTGGAGACATCGTTACGATATTGGGCCTTCCATTACTATTATAGTACCCTCAGTGGAGGAGAGGGCATTCCAAGTCCGAGAGGGAGAGGTTTGTGTTTATGAATAAATGTTTAATGTCGACTTTAGGCTACCTGTACATCCGATTGTACGAGATATTCTGGAAATCCTAGGTCTTATCCCTACCTAACTTTCGCCTAATATCTGGGGAGTTATTCTCGGCTTTGTCACCCTGTGGAAGGTAGTCCACCACACAGACCATCCAGTTAGCATCTTCAGAGGATGTTATACTGTCTCTTCCTCAAAAATTCGACATGGATACTATCATCTCGTAGCCAGGAAGTCTGAAAAGAAAGATTTAGTATTTACCCAAACTTCCAATAATAATTGGAAACCTCGTTACTTCTTCATCTAGAAATCTTAGGAATTCTGACCTGAAGTCTCTGGTAGTGCCTCTAAGCCTCGAGTTCCTCAACGATGAATAAAATCCCTAATGTCAGATAAACTGGATATGGGCTTAAGCATTAAAGCTACCGAAAACCTTGAAAAGGTTAGGAAACCAGGTGAGGGAGGGGGTGTCGTACAATTTGAGAAATTGATGACCCCATATTTCTTAAAGCAGATGGGTATAGGGGTGGACCCCCTATTTGAGATATATAAGTGTTAGTATTATTTCTTCTAACATATATGTCGTATATCATCTATCTGACCTTATGATCTCATTCTCTTCATTACAGACCAACCATCCAACACTCCAGAGGCTGTGTGGAAGATGACATCTCCAAGCTTGGAAAATTTACTTAAGCAAGTCGGAAAAAAGACATCCCCTATGCCTCAGACCAAGAAATCCACAACTACTAACCCCAGTCATGCCGAGGGGTTCAGGAGATGAAAGGAGGGCTAGAAAAATCTCCCCACATCCCACCGAAATAAGAAAATCAAGGATGTACCATCCAAAACCAGGATGAGTTAGGCTATCCCCATCTCTCTGAGGATGCACTTGCTGCGCATCTGGAGAATCTAAAAATCAGCCCCGACTCTATCTTGGGGAATAAAGAGAATGAAATTGAATTCCTTGCCTCTAACACCTCAGAGTTCAATAGAAGGTTTTTAAAAGACACCAACATTTCCTTGATCAATGACATCGTCCCCTGTAGAGTTGTCCAAGTAAGTCATTGTGTTCTTTTCATGCTTTTGTCACATCTGTAAGGTTGTCTCGTAATAACATATTTTGTCTTATGAAGATAACTATCTGCCTTTAAAAACTCCACCAATGGACCAGGAAGAAGGTCCCTGAGATTTGTCAACTTTTTTATCCATTCGAAATGGCGGGACTCAGAGAAGTCGCATATCAAGGACAGAGACTGATATTACAAATCTAAAAAACAACACTCTGAAGCTATCAGCAACCCGAACACCAGCCATAATGAAGTTATGAAGTCCTTGAACAACTAGAATATAATCGAAATTTCTAGGAAGGTAAAAGAAGCCGTTGACAATAAGATCTTGGAGGCCCAAAAGTAGGTTTTGGAGGTCTTGAAATCCTCAGAGGAGTTCTTGGGCTATAGTGTGTAGTGCCTTGAAAGAGGAGCTCATACTGGCTGCCTCTAGGCAACAATGAAGTTCCCTGAGATCACCCACATGTCAAAGAAGTTGAAAACCTTCAGTTTGAATGACTCGCCGATAATGATAGCTCTGAGTCAGATTGATGGGTCAGTAGAACAAGAGCCTACATCTTAGAATACAAATCTGGTAAACGAGACAGATCTTGTTGGTCATGTTGAAGCCGATTGCACTGCTCTTGAAGAGACCAAGAATTTGAATGTTCAAAAGGTGATCCCCAACGTATACCTCTTTTAGTCTTTCTACTTTCTGGGCAGCCGTCTATGCCCCAATGCTCCTCATGGTTATCAATGAATTAAAATATTTATCATATGGTTTTGTATTCTATGGCTACACCATAACTCTTTTCTCTAAACTCTTTTGTCACGGTCTTTGAATGAGAATGCTCTTGTTATTTGTTGTCATGTTCTGTATGGATAAATGGTATTTCTTACAATATATATGAGTTTTACTTATATGCTAATTTGTGTGCCTTCTTCTGATGTTTAATCAAGTAACCATAATTAAAATGGCTTATAATCTTTAGATTGCCAACTAATAAATTAATCAATTATATGAGATACGTATAAGTGACATATTTCATAATATGGACATCTTCTCGTTCTAAGATAAGACAAATATAATGATGGCTAATTTGAATTCATCCAAGTCATTTCTCATCATTTTGAGAGGGGATGGACGAGAGCAATCTCCTCCATGCACTGCCGTCTCAGACGAGATAGTTTTTCACAAAATTAATGATCTTTAACAAGAACCACAATAAAGTGATTTTTGAATTTTTTTTGGTGTTATATCACTAGTCCCCTCTCATCGTTTTGAGAGTGTATGGATAAGGGCTATCTCATCTATGAACTGTCGTTTTAACTGATTGATTTTTTCACTAAATTTATTATGTTTAACATGAACCACAATAAAGTGATTTTTGAATTTGAGTTCACCAAATTATGATGTTTGCATAACAAGTCCCTCTCGTTGTTTTGAGAGTGTATAGACGAGAGCAATCTTGTCCATGCATTATTATCTCGGCTGAGATAGTTTTTCCACCAAATTAATGATGTTTAACATGTTGTCCCCCCTTCTTAATGCTATTACGAGTCTATGGACAAGGTTAACCCCATCTAGACCGTCACGAATGATGTTATATAGCTTAGGATAAAATGATACACACAATCTGAACCACTTATGAAATAAAATAGGAAAGAACACTTAAAAAAAATTATTCATAACTTTCTTACCAAACGCTATTACATAGCTAAAAGAAATTCATAAAAAATTCCTACTGATAATACTTTTTGAGATAGTCGACATTCCAAGGGTCGGAGAATGGCTTTCCTTCCAAGCTCTCCAGTCGATATGTTCCTAGAACCACCTATTCAATCACCCGGTAAGGACCATGCTAGTTAGGATGGAGTTTATTGGGCTTGTACCAAGTCTTTTTTAGAATTAGGTCTCCTACTGCCAATGGTTGGGCTTTCACTCTTTTAGTGTAGAATTTAGATGTTCTCTACTAATAAATAACTTTCCTAACCTCAGAATCCTACCTTCTCTCTTCTACCAGGTCCAGGTCCAGTCTGCATTCTGTAAGATTCTCCTCTGGGTCAAATTTCTGGACTTATGAGTTGGGAGATCAATCTCTGTCGATATCACAACCTCTAAACCATAGGCCAACATAAATGGGGTCTCCCCCGTTAGTGTCCTATCCATTGTCCAATAGGCCCATAGGATGGCGTGCACCTCTTCACTCCATCTTCCCTTGCAATCTTCCATATTTTTCTTGATTCCATCAAGAATTGTTCCATTCATCACCTTCGTTTTCCCATTGTCCTGGGTTGAGACTGCAGTTTAGAAGAACTACTTTTCAAGGATATGTTCTTGAACGGCTTCCCGTTATTTGGAATCAAAGTGTTTGGCAGGCCGTATCTACATATAATGTTTTTTCAAATAAATTGGAAGTCTTTCTTCTCTGTTATCATGATCATCTCCTCTGCGTCTACCCACTTTAAAAAATAATCAATGGCTACAATTAAATATCGATAATTATTCACAGCCCTTGGCAATGGTCCTACCAAGTCAATCCGCCATACTATAAATGTACATGGGGAAGTGATACAAGTCAGAGGTTGGTGAGGTTGATGGATAATGGTGGAAAACCTTTGTCACTTATCACATTTCTTCACATATGCAACTGCATCCTTGGCCAGTGTTGGCAATAATTATCCCGACTGAAGATTTTCCTTCTATGTGGCTGGAGAAATATCCCTCATGAACAACCTTCAAAATATACTCTACCTCAGTCAGATGGACACATCTGAGTAAAGGGAGTAAGAATCCTTTCTTGTACATGATATCTACTATGATGGAGAACTTTTCCACTTTGTACCTCAGCTTATTCTTCTCAGGGTTCGAATTGGTAAATTCCCCGTCCTTGATGTATCAGATGATAGGTTGCATCCAAGAAGCTCCTATGTTCAAATTTAAGCAAAATTCCACAGAGCTATCTTCCTCTTCAATGGTTGGCCGATGTAGGATCTCTACCGGCACTGACAATCTAATTTCTATTTTTGTGGCGAAAGTTAATCTTGACAAAGCATTGGCTTGACTGTTATCTAGTCAAGGTATCCTCTTCATCTTCATCTCTATAAAATGTTTCAGTGTTGCATTTACCCTTTTAAGGTACTTGGCCATTCTATTATCCTTGGCCTCACATACTCCCAAAATTTAATTGAGTCACTATGAACCCATAGCCATTCTACATTCAATGTTCTATCAAGAGAGAGTCCTTCCAAAGGAGCCTCATACATTGTCTCATTCTTTTTGGCCTTAAAATTTAACCTCAATCCCATTTGGGGCCGACGCAATCAAACCTGCTCCACTTTCGGCCTCACACGAAGAGCCATAAAAAAACATCCATACAGTACCTCATTTGGAAAAATTACCCTCTTCCAAGGTCACATTATCATATACCTCTTCCCCATGATGTACTCGTCTTGTCCTAAGCCTAGGGGAGGCATATTCTTCTTTCTAGCTCACAAGCTAGATTCTCAATCTCTTTTACATTGGCCTCATCCTATGTGAACTCAGTTATTAAAACATCTAGGTCCTTCCCATTGATGGTTGTTCTTGGCTAGTAGATGATATCAAAATCCCCCAAATCTATTGCCCATACGCACCCAATTTCTTTGGTTTATGGATGAACTGTCTGAGAGGAGAGTCGATGAGGATGACCGTAGTATGCTCTTAGAAGTAAGACTTCATTTTCTTGAAACATGAATTAAAGTGTATGTCATCTTCTCCATCGTAGGATATCTCTTCTTGGCCCTTTGGAGGGCCAAACTTTTTAAGCACACTCGCTTATGCACACCATCCTCATCCCTGACAATGGCAGCAGTGACGACCGACTCCGAAACGACTAGATATAAATATCAATTTTCTCCCTGAACTCGTCTTTACAGTTGGAGTGGAGAGTCTAGGTACGTCTTCAATTATTGAAAGGCCTTATCACACTCCTCATTCCACTCAAAACCTTTCCTGAGCACCTTGAAGAAAGGAAGACAATTATCGGTGGCTCTGGATACGAACCTGTTCAATGCTGCCACCCGTCCAGTTAACCTATGAACATCTTTTATCGTTATTGGATTCTTCATATCCATTAGAGATTTGATCTTCTTGGAGTTGGCTGCAATCCCTTTTTTATTCGTAATAAAGCCCAAAAACTTACCTGCCCGACGCTGAAGACACACTTGGAGGGGTTGGGTTTCATCCTATACTTGTCCATAGTATCAAACGTTCGCTCAAGGTTGTCCACATGAGTGTCATTCTTGGGAATCTTTGTTATCATGTCATCGACATACACCTCCATGGTTTTCCCAATCTTGGTGTTCTTCAGACCCAAAGGCATGACCTTTTAATAATAAGTCCCTTTCTCAGTAATGAAAGATGTCTTCTCAGCATCGATCATGTCCATGAATATTTAACTGTAGCCGAAGTAAGCATCCTTACAATTCATTAATTCATGATCGGCCGTGGCATCAAATATCTGGTCTATCCTTGGCAGGGGAAAGTTCTCTTTGGGGAATTCTTTGTTCAAGTCTGTAAAATCAATGCACATTTTCCACTTACCGTTGTCCTTGGGAATGATGACAACATTTGCTAACCATTCAATGTAAATGACTTCCCTGATGAAGTTGGCTTTCTCTAACTTCTTCACCTCTCTTCTGTTGAGATTGTACTTTTCTTTAGAATACACTCTCCTTCTCTGTTTGATCGAATTTGCATCCTCGGCCACATTAAGCTTATGAAAAAGGACCTTCGGATCGATTCCAGGCATATCCTCATGGATTCAAGCAAAAATGATTTTCCTCTTCCTCGACAATTTGATCAGCTCCTCTTTAATCTCCTTCTTCGGGGCCTTACCAATTTAGATGATTTTTTTCCAGCTCGTCCTTATAAAGTATCAATATTAGATGATGGATTTTACCTCCTTAGCCGATTTTCCCTTCTTTAGCAAAATTTCATCTCTGGGGTCAAGAGTATCAATATTATATGTTGTAGTGCCCTTCTTATATGCCTCCCTCTCCTTAGGTGATTTGAGGTAGCATTCGCGTGCCTCAACTTGGTCACCTTGAACTTCCCCTACTCCATATGGAGACATAAATTTAATCATCTGGTGAAATTTTAAAGCCAGGACCTCAAACTCCTTCAAGGCTACCCATCCTAGAAATATATATTGTAGGTTGAGTAGACATTATCATCCCTAACAAAGAAATTAATCTTCTCTGTGAGGAATTTTAGCCAATGGTTCCCCATTATAATTTCCATCTCATAGATTCCTAAAGGTTGAACTTTCTCTCCACTAAAACCGATGATAGGTTGGTGATATGGGACTAACCTCTTTTTGATCAACCTAAAACCTTATAGAAGTCCCAAAACATCACATCCACTAAGCTTCCACCATCGACCAATATCCTAGGAAACTCATACCCATGCACTAAGGTGGTGATCACTAAAGGGTCATCATGCAGGGTTAAGATCCCCTTAAAATCCAACCTAGAGAAACAAACAATAATGGTATTCATATTAACTTTTGTTCTCTTTACCTTCTTCGACTCAATAGCTTCCGAGTGTACCTCTTTGGGTTTTGGAGGAAGAGCTTTGGCCTCTGCCACATGAGCCTTTCTGTCAATAATTTCATTTCACCCCTCTAGAAAGTCCTACATAAATCATCTTGACTCTGGGTGAAATTATATGGTGCCGACCCCTAGGATCGGTGATTGGTGGTGGTAGGTCCGGGTCTGTTTCATCATCATCATACAAGTCATCATCATCTCGATTAGCTGGAGCATCAGGCTTGCACTTATCATTAATTTTCTTCTGAGTGTCATCTCTTCCACTCTTTAAAATTCTCTTGTCAACATAGTTTCTTGATTTTCCATCTTTAAATTTTTTCTCAATCTCGTCCTTGAGGAAAAAATATCTATCGGTTGTATGCCATGATCTTGGTGAAGTTCACACCACAGGTTTTTATTCCTATTGTGAGGAGGATCTCTCAACTTCTCAGGCCATCTCAGAGGCCGATCATTCTTTATCTCATTCAGGATGTGTTCACAACTGACTATCAGAGGAGTATAGTCTATGAACTTATCGTCTGCCGACCTCTTCTTGTTATCCTTATTTTATTTCTGAACTTACTTCCACTACTACTTATTCCCTTCTCATAATCACCCTTGGCATCCATTGCATCCTCCGTAGTCATAACCTTCCCAAACATATCCAGGAGTTCGACCATAGATTTAGGAGGATCTTCGTCTAGCTTCCAAAGGAGTTTTCCTTTCTGCAACCGTCCCATCAGGGAGGTCATAGCAATTCTCTCTTCATATTCTTCAACCTCTAATTTCTTCTTCTTAAAGCGAGATATGTACTCCCTCATATTTCATTCTTTCCCCGCTTCACGTAAAGTAGGTGTGTCATCTTCTTTTAGGGCCTCACTCCAAAATAAAAACTGTGTATGAACCTCTCGGTTAACTGCTTGAAATTATCTATTATGTTTTTAGAGAGAGAGGTAAACCATAAATGAGCAGCATCGATAAGTTTGCAAGGGAAAGCCCAACACCTCATATCATCCAAGACCGAGTAGATATCAGTAGCTGATTGATCTACACATGATGGAAGGGATTAGTTCTCCCATCAAACCTAGGTGTGACCACCGATGGCTTAAACTTTTCTGGGGTTGGATAACTCAAGGTCTTTGCCACAAAGGGGGTGCATTCAGTGTAACCCCTATGAAAGGGGTCTCGTCTTTCCAATATAACCCTTGTCTTGTCCTCCAGTCACTGTATGGAATCATTATAGGGCCTCTCGGCCATAGCTTCAACCTCGACAAGAGCCACATTGTCTCCATTCCCCCTCTCTCGACTGGACAATCTGAAGGCTCTTTGGCAACTATTTTCTGTCGGTTGTTTACCTCTCGTTGATCCTCATCTCGGCCTATAATAGGTCAACAGTCATCACATTTATCATTACTTCTGGAACCAGTGATACCTTGATATCTGGAGAGGCGATTTCTCAAATCATCTACTACTGGGTCGAGCCTATTAAAGGCTGACCCTCTGCTTAGTCTATCCAAAGTTGATGCCCTTTTCCTACACTCTAGGCAAAACCTATCACTACGCCCTCGGTTGGGCTGAATTGGTCACACAGTGCCTCCATAAATTTGATAAGGCTCCCATCATTCTTTGCCATCCTCATCATCACACTGCTCATCATCATCACTAGGTCATTCTTGACCCAGACTCCCCAAGTGTAAACACCTAGAGTCGGCCATGTCACTATGCCTTTGCTGAGGAGGAAGATCTTTATGTGGGACCTGAGTGGTCCCCTGGTCACTAGATCTAGAGCACCTTCCCTGGAGACCAGAGTTATCATCTCATCTCTATCAGCGGTATGTCTAACCATCATGTTCTGGTTAATGAAGTAAGAGTCTCTTGAATCTACCATTGGCTATCCGCTAAGGAGCATTGTTCCACCACCACCTCAGCCATTTCTGACTGAGGTGGATACTAATTGGAACTTGGGCCAATGCCCCAAGGAAAATCAGAGGCCATATCTCCTGTGAACTGGAAGAGCTAAACATATGAAGAAAATCTTGAGAGGCTCAACAGGAGCTCTTTCAATGGTGATAAGGTTCACCTGAGCGGAGCTGGATCACTATCAGAGAATCTAGAGAGTACAAGTTAATTAAATATGTGGAAGAAGATATACTTCATGCCCATAGACGGTGACAGATTGATGGTACAAGAAATGGCATCACTAAATCATTGTGTTGAGTAAGCTCTAACCAATGCAACAATGGTGTATGACAGATACATGTAAATACATAAAGATTTGAGAAAAAGAGTAAGATAGTATAAAATGTAAGTGGTTCACCCAATTCTGACCTACTCTACTGTTTGTGTGTGTGAGAAATCCACTAAATATGGGATATAATGGCCTTTACAACTCAAGCTTTCTATCTCTAATCATCATTAGAATAGAGTTTCAGTAGGGTTATGAATCTATCTCCTTTACAATGATGTATAAGACAAGTATTTATATGGCTAAGGTGGTGTCATACGCACCCCAGGCATGCAGGAGGCATGTAAAATATCAAGTGTCCAATGTTATGTCGCCCTCTATCGTTTGTGAATGTAAATAATGATTAAAAGATATTCTTCACATGTGGGTAAGACACGGTTGTAATGGTTTTGTCCACGTGGGGCTCACAGTCCATGCGCACTCTCCCATGCGTGCTCCATTTCACGCGCCTTGTCAGATATCACACGTCTCCGATTGGGTTATAACAAATGCTTTAAACTAATTATATAAAACTAAAAAAACACAAATTTGAAATTAGCATAATGTTATATATAATCTAAGTATAAACTACTCTATTTTATTAAAAATATATATAAATAAATCACAAATGCATAACAAAAAATTAAATTTAGATTACAAAACATATACCAACAACATGTAGATGTAGTTTTGGAGAGATTGGTAAATGAAATGGTGAATCCACAAAGTAAAAATTAAACGAGAGTACGAAGATGAGAGAGATATGTGTTAGTGTTGAGAAAAGAACTGTGTTTGATTTTGGATTGATAATGAGAAGATCAAAACCGGTAGTCATTACATTTCCCAAACATTCTTTCCCCATAATTTGAGAATCATTTTTGCCTTTCCAACTTATGTAATTTTATTTACAAAATCATTTTCAAAACCCTTGCTAGTAGAGTTAAAAATTGTCTAAGAAATTTTATTTTTCCCAACCAAACAAAAATTGTGCCAAGGTACCAAATCCAAGAGGGCTTCATCCTTGCCCATGGATCCTTTCACTTTATTAATAATAAGAAAAGTGGGAAAAAGTAGGATATTGCTCCTAAACTCGATCTTAACAAGGTTTATGATTGGGTTTAATGAGATTTTTTTATTAAGGTTATGGAGAAAATGGGTTTCTGCCCCAAATGGTGTCACCTTATACATGAACGCATTAGTACTACGTCATTTGGTATCGTTTGCAATAGGAAGGAGGTTGGGAAAATCATCCTGGAGAGGGGTCTAATACAAAGGGACCCCCTATCCCCTTACAGGTTCCTTTTCATCAAATAATCTCTGTCCCTTATTCTTTCTAATTCCATTGACACCAAAAATTTAGGGGGATTAAAAATAAAAACTATTGCCCCACCCTTTCCCATCTCTTCTTCGTGAATTATTCCATCATTTTCACTAAAGATACTGGTGGACACCCTAATCTACAATCAGGGTGTGACTCATTATGTTCCACCTGAAAAAATGCTCTAAATTTAGCCATGTCCAAGTTATCGAGGGTAAAAATGTCCCTAGAAGCCCTAGTCTAGTTCTCGCCCAAGTTTCGGACCCTCAACCAGCTTAACCTAAGTCTCGATGAAAAAACACCCCCAATGGATACAAAAAGGGCCAAACAACTTCTATAGAAAACTATTGGGGTGTCAAAATTCAAAATAAAAGTGATCTTAAAATGGACCAAAACCTTTACTTGCTCCTTTGGACGAATGTCAACAGGATTTGAGGTCCTTTTACGTATTGGTAGAATTCATGTCAAAACAAATCATATGGGTGGTCGACATGGTGTCCTTATGCAAAAAAATGGCAATCATCCCTATATCGAACGACAAAGACGCTAAAGACCTTTAACCTAATGACAAAAGCCATCTTAGAGAGAATTATCTTAATCACCCACGTGACGGTGTTATCTAAAAACAACGGTCATTGTCACTCTACCGATTGGTAGAAGGACTCACTCAGTTCCCTATAAATATAGGCCTCCACCTCTTATTTCAAAGATTATTTGAAAATTAAGAAAAAACTTCAAAAATCATAGAGAGCAATTCGAAAATCGCTAAGAGCCTAAAAACACAACAATGATCCAATTTCCTAACTTTTTACCCAAGCGTCTGAAATACTCGAGATCTTCTTGAATTTCTCGAGGAATCTCATACTTCAAAAAGTTCATTTTCCCTTAAAAAGAAAATTTCATACTTCCACGAAGTTGCTTACGATCCCCGAATGGAGTCAAACTTCTATAGAAATTAAAAAAACACTTCTAGCCGGAGATTTACCCAACTAAATAACAGAATAATGTAAAAGTCAAGACTTCTATATGAAACCCTGCCTGAATAAACACAATAAAAAAGGGGGACACTCCTGTCGTAAAAAGAATCGGCGTTTACTGCAAGGGTAAAGAACCTCTGCTGATACTGAGGGGGAAATGACATCTTTATATATATATATATATATAATGCTCTTGTGCAGACTATCCCGCATTTTAATAGTGCGTACTGAACATGTGTCGCCTAAAGGTGAGCCCATAAATTATGGGCTAAATTATAGATTCACTATCTCTCTTTTTGGGACTATCTCGCATTTTAATAGCGCAGACCAAACAAGTGTTGCCTAAAGGTGAGCCCATAAATTATAGGCTAAATTATAGATGCACTCTCTCTCTTTTTTGGGCTCGTCGCAAGATGACACACGTCTAGTCTGCACTGTAAAATGCGGGACATTCTGAACAAGAGTAGTACGGTGTATATATATATATAAATAAATTTTACATATTTTTCTACATGTTTTATCATGACCCCTATTTAAGGGTCCTAGTATGCAATTTATAACATTTATATTTTAAAGTTTGGATTCTAATCCGATATCAATGTTAATTTACATGACATACTCATGTGTTAAAACAATGCTAATCAAATGCCACAACAACCATTACAAAAAAATGAAAATACACTTTCTAAAATCATTATGAGGAAATTCTCCGTGAGACGAGTCAGTCTGAAACTTTGCATTAAGCCAACATCTAAAATTCGACTAATCCTACCACATCTCTAGATGAATAAAGCTCATACATGTAACAACACCCGAATATGTGTTTTCATTCCAAATACTCGTCAAAATTCGGCCTTTGATGATACATTATTTTAACATAAATATATCAATCCAATATAACAAAAATGCTATATTAAGGACTAAGCTCCATAAATACTCTAATGATGTATATTGTGTACCCGGTATCCTATCACCTACATCTATAAATATACCTCATTTGTTTGAACTATGTTATCGTTGATCCTAAGTCTCCGTGGTACATAGGCACTATACCGAGCAAAAATTGTGAATGCTAATACTGATAATATATTCCACAACGTATTATCTATTAGGTATCCATCCAACCCTAACTCATCTCATCAACTTCTCCTGGTCCACCAAAATATTAAGATGTAGTGTCATGTTCTATTCTCAGCAGTAGAACATTACATCCTTAGTACACCATCCCCTCTTCTTAACCTAACTCCTCCCAATATTACACCTCCAAAATAAATTTGAGGACAACACCTTCTATCTCGTAATCACCTAGATATCATAAGGTTATGTGCCAATATCAGACATATTAGGGTTCAATACCATTATAATATTCCATGCACCAGCCTTCCCCATTACTAGTCAATTCTCACACTTTTCCCATTAAATAACTTTGGAGTACATGAATAACTACACTATATAGGCTTTTTTATCTTAAGTCCTTCTCGAGAGCTCAATCCTTGGGAATATGTGTTTTGATATATTTTCTCCATCGAGATGAACACATCTTTCGACTTTTATCTATTACATATAAATAACATAAAATGAGATATTGAACCATCTTAAGGTGATATCCCCTAAATATACACATAGAAATGCTCGAACGCATACAAATGTACCAACACGTATACACTAATCATAACAGAGATGCGCCCGTCTCACATATAGTAATATCTCCTCAAACCTCGAAGGAGATATCAATTTGTCTTAATGTCAAGCTCTCTCGTAGACATACATATATACTAACGGACACCCATAAAATGAGAATGAAGTCATACACAACCAATCCTTTTTACCTACACCGATTTAGTCATGTTCATGAGTGTTTGAAATAGACAAAAGTTTACCAATTTACAAAAGGATATTCATTAAAGACAACAATGGAAGTCTTTAGGTTCAAAGTGAAGAAGTCCAAGAATTTGAATTACAAATGTCCATAAGAAATATGCAAAGACACTCCCATACATCTAAGTTCATAAATTTTGTGGGCTCAAATTTGTGCATAACTCAAATGCTTTGACACGAAAGATTGCCAATTAATATATAATATAAGTGGTTACATTTTTAATCTCTCCATTTGTCTATTCTTTGATAAAATCCCCTAAAATCCAAAATATCCTTGATTAGGACAAAAAAGACTCACTCCACATTATACATATAATGAGATAGGATTGGCATAATAACAATCCATAAGACCTACTTGATTCTCCTATGTAAGCTCTTAGTCTTCAATCAATTAGAGGAAGCATGAAAAAAAATCAAAAACATGAAACGATTGTGCAGGACATGCAAATAAAGAAATTCCCCTGAAGGGGAATCCTTCTAAAAATGGTAATATCAACAAATATGAATTATGGGATAAAGATATATGAAAAAAGTATCAGAGAACAATCAATCACCCCCTCAATCAAACATATATATAATAAACATATAACAAACTCCCCTTAAATATCATGATCAATGAATGTATCAAACAAACAAGTATGAATAAAATAAATATATTAAACATATCAAACTCCCCCTCTGTACTAGAGCATCAAACTCATAATGCCACTAACTAATCAACAAATCAAACCTTTTTCCCCTTACTATATCAACCATCAACATGCCAAACAAAGAAGCAATATATCTCCAAGAATAAATAATCTCACAAAAAATGAAGAGTGAAGAATGTAGTAAAAAAATATATCTTGACAATGAATAAGACAAAGTAAAACACGAAACATATGAGCACAAGAGAGAGGTAAATATGTGAAACCATGAAAAATATTTGTAATAATAAATGATAATAAGCGATAAGAATAAAATATCAAAATAAAGCATCAACAAATAAAGGACTGTGCACATGGGGGGGATTCTAAACTGTGTGAATGGGTCCATATGCACGATGCATTCTGACAAAGTGAAAATCGATCATTGTGTAAATATGCTTTCCGTTGTCGTCGTTTTTACACCTCGATATAAAAAAATAAAATTTAACTACACGTGTTTTATATGTATACCGAAGACTTCAGGTATCGAATCCACAGAGAATGTCTATTAAAATTGGATGATTTATTACTTACAAAAGGTGGAAAAGATGCTTTTTTATTTTTAAAGAATTTATACTACAATTAATCTAGGCGAGTGTTGGAACAAAATCAATTAACAAATATAAAAACTATAGCTTGAGAATTAAATCCCTAACTTTGGAATACATAAAATAAATGTTTACATGGTTAAATAAGTTTAACACATGGTTAATATTCATTTCAATAATTATTTGAACTCAGAGTGCCACGCCCCAATTTTCATAGAAGGCTATATACTAGTTTAGCATCAATAGTATTCCCAAACTTATACATGAAAGGTATCAAATATGATGCATACATGATATACCCTATCAAGGTACCTAGGTGTAAAAATGGCAATAATAAACCCACCAAATAAATTTTATTCCATCACATCATAACTAAGCAACTATATACCCATTGTGAGTAATTAATCTCAACCTAAATTAGTAATTAGAAATCTTGTTTAAATAAAAAATAAAATAATGTATGAACAATGTGATAAAAATAATATAACATAAACAAAAATGAGAAAAACTTAGACTGTATATTTGAAGGTGTCACTCAATCTTCACATTACAAGCTAGTAAATCTCTCAAACAATACTAAACTTATAAAGTTTAAAAACGACTACTAAAATTAAGAGAGAGATTTATGTTCTAAAATTGGGTGTAACTCTAAGAAAAATAGATGTCTAAATGTGTCTCCAAATAGTTCTATTTATAGGTTGAAAAAATTAGTTTGGGAGTTAAAATGAAATTACACAATAATGGGTGATTTAATTAAATAATAAAAAAAGGTGGTAATGGGCAAAGAATTGGTTATATGAGGGAATGTGATGATTGATGGGAAAATTATAGGAGAGGAATAAAAATAGGGCAAAAAAGACGGTGGGAGAGAAAGTGGGTGGAAAAGTATGAAAAAAGAAACTAGTTTGAATTATGGGTTATATGTTAATGGATGCATGATTATTTTTAAAAGTCTCCTTGGCCTAATGGCTAAAGGAAGTCAAGGGTGAGAGGAGGTCATGGGTTCAATAATCCTTAGTCCCAATTAATTTTAAAAAAAAAGAAAGTAATTGTTGATGTAAAAAATTAGATCATATCTAATTATTCAATCACAGTCTAATTATTCAATCACAGATAAAATGAATGAAACAAAGAGTTTTTAAAGTGGTTCAGCCTTATAAGAATGGCCTACGTCCACTGTTATGTTATTGCTGAGTGTTTGGGAATTCTCGATTACAAGTTCTATCAAGAAATTCCGGTCCCCTTACAATGAGGATTGTACATGGTATTTATAGCCCTGAGGCTGTAATGTGAAAGGGTAATACATTGAATGATGTACATATGAAAGGATAATACATTCAATGCCCCTTAAGGGTGTGCGTCTGAATGATAAGCATTTAATGAACAGTCAAACTGTTGGTTATCCTGTCATGAATGCTTTGTTCGAGGTGCAGCTCGGGCCGCCTAAACTTCTCGATACTCAAGAGTTCCTCGGAGAGTTCTTATTCCTCGGAGCTTATGAGTTCCTCGGGGAAGTAGTGTTCCTCAATGTAGTATGGTTTCTCGGAGCGTGTGAGTTCCTCGGAAGTATTTGTTGTTGCCACGTAGATTGCCACGCATCTTCATTCAATTGGGCCATGTCAGCAGACTAAATTTGTTATCAATAGAAGCCCCCAATGTTTCATAGTTCAAAATTTGAGGAGTATGGAACATTCTTTCTCGGAATATGGTAGCTTTAAATGGTCCTCCTAATTTTTAGGAGTGTTTCCTTTGTATTTACTTTTCCTTCCAAATTCATAGAATCGGGCTTTTTTTAATTTTTATGCCCGCTTCGATTCTCGTGCCCCTTTTCGTCTTTTTATCCACCGGTAACGTAACCGTCTCTTTTTGTAATCATTACTTTTCCCTTTCCCAAGGTAGAGTATTTAAAGGCTGCAGAAAATCCCATCGTCTTCTACTTTTTCAAATTTGTATCTTCGAGTTTTCCATCGTGTCTTTCTCTCCTGTGTATTCATCTCTTCCATTGTTCGTTGTCAACACATCCACTCCTTTTCTGTAAGGTCTTCTTCCTTCTTCTTCATTTCCTTTATTCATCATGGTTTACCCTGTTGAATCTCTTGATAAATTTCGCTCTGATTTTTTTATTCCCTCCTGGGTTATTTTGGAAGAGCTTTCTGAGCCTTCTTACTATTTTCGTTTGGCTGAGGGACATTGGTTCCCCAGTCTCTTTATTGCTGAGTGTGGATTTTCTTTTCCACCCAATCCCTTATGTCTGGAATTTTGTTAATACTTTAAAGTTGTTCCTGCAAGAATAGCCCCAAATACATGGAGAATAGTTAATGGGGTTCATAGGTTAAATAAAATCCATGGAACTCTCATAAGAATTCCAGAAATCATGTTTTGCTATAGATGGGTTGTAGGCGATAATACTTTTTATTTAAAAACTAGATTTTTAAATAGGGCCTTAGTAGTCAATCTCCCGGATGCCAATAGGGACTATTTTGAGGACGGGGTTATCATAAAAAATTGGCAACATGCTCCTTTATCTGGAGATGAAGTGTATCAGGGTCCCAGATGCCCTCCCTATGGCAATGGGATAGGTTATTTTTATTTAATTTTATTTATTTTGAAATTATGCTTCCTCTATGTTTGATAAAACGTGCCACTGATATTTTAATGTTTATTTATTTGCAGTTGATAGCAAAAGAAAGTGTCCAAAAGAAGCAGACGTAAATATAAAGCACTTAAAACTTATCTGGAGTTTGCATCAGAGTGTTGTCGATGACCACATTAGGTCAGCTTCGTATCTGCTGTAGTACAAGAGCTGTGATAAGCGAAGCAGAGCCAGTACCAGCCTCTACCAGTTCCTCGCCTGAATCACACGTCCCTTTAAGTGAAAGGATGAAGAAGAGAAGACATCCCACCCTTTTTGAGAAACCTGCCTCTGGTGCTGGAGAGGCCAAAAGAAGTAAACGCGATGTCCCAGAAGGGACAAAGAAAGTTGATGCAGCTCCTCCAGCTGCTCCTGCTAAGGTCGTCGAGAATCCTCCAGTGGCCCCGAGCAAGGCTGTTGCTCCAGGAGAAGTGATTATAATATCACTGACCAAGAGTTCTTCCTTGGTTGAATCTATTCCTGCTCCCCCGAGGAAGCTGAAGAAGAGCTCCTCGATCAATTTGGCTGACACCATCACTCAGCCCCCAGCTACTAAAACTGGTGTTCCAACTTTTGTTCCCCCGAGCTCTGCCATGAGCTCGGTGAAGACTTGGACCATTCTCGAGATCCAAGTTGTTGAAGAAAACCTTACTCGGGACATGGTCACTTCGTTAGCTGTTCGCCATATTGTTTCTGTTAGTCTCATTATTTTAAACTTTTCATCTTTCCTTTGTTATATCTGTCTCTGACTTGTTTTCTTTTCACAGTTGGTGAGCTGCTTCAATACAATTTTGAAGAAAGATGAGGCGATTAAAGCTTCAAGCTCCTCGTCTAATGTGGAGGGAGATCTGGAGGAAGCTATTAAGTCTTTGGAAGATTCTCGCCAGAAATATGCTACTGACAAGGCAATCTGGGAGAACAACCTTGCCTCCACCGAGCAGGAGAAAGCTCATATTGTTGAAGTCTCCCAAGGGTTGGAGAAAAAAGTGAATGCTTTGGAGAAGAAAAATAAAGATCTTGAAGAGAAGCTCAAAACTGCTGGGGAGCTTGAAGATAAGCTTAAGGTTGCTAAGGAAAAATTGGGCCAGCTTTAGGAAGTAAGTCGGCAGAAGGAAGAGATTGAGAATAAATTGAAGACTGCTGAAAACCTTCTATCCGATAAGCTTTCCTTGGAGAAGTTAAAGAGAAAATTGGCTGTGAAGAAGTCTTTCAGCGCTGGCTGGGACAAGGGGTGGAACAAGGGATTGGCTGCCATGGTGTCGCAAGTAAAATATGGCAGCCTCAAGTACTTTAGGGATGGATGGGTCGCTTCTCTATAGGAGATGAAAGTGGATGAAAATTCTGAACTCTTTCAGCGGCACATCCCTGGTCCCCCTCCAACTCCTGAAGACTTAGAAGAGGATTAAGCTGCCTCCGAAGAGTCTTCTATGGTGATGGGAGATCATCCCCCAACCATTCAGCCTACTACCGAGGAACCTCAGCAAATCATTACTTCTTCCGAGAAACTGCTGGCGATTCCCGAGCAGCTTTCTATTCCCTCCGAGCAACCTACTTCCTCGTCCCAGCCACCCGAGAAGGTTTTGGGAGACAAGGAAAAGGTGTAGAGTTGTTGGGGTTTCTCTTTATATTTTTCTTTTGTCAACTATAACAATGAATATGTAACTCTGAACCTTGTACCTCTGACCTTTATGATATAGTAAAACTTGAACTTGTGTTTTTGCATACTGTTGTCTCCTCTTCGTTCTTTGTTTTGATTATTTGATTTTTCTCTTTCTACTAGTTTCTGGCCAGGATGGAATTATTATCTGCTCACGATACCAAGCTGCTGAGGCAATGCAATGATTATTTTAAAGCTGGTCACATAGATCTGAGTGCAGAACAAGTCGTCGACATCCTCGGCCAAGATGCTTTTAAGCAGGCAGTTGAAGCATACCAATATCTGAAGTGTCTACTTGATCGAGAAGTGGCCAATAATGTGGCTTATTATGACATGATCGAGTATCTCCAAGGCACCCTCGAAGATCTTCAGCAACAATACAAAGAATCCACTACCCTCTTGCACGAGGGTTACGAGAAGAAGTACCAGCAGATCATTGCTGACAAGGGTTATGAGAAACTTTTTGCTGGCCACGATGTGAGGGAGAGAACTCTGAAGGGTGAGGTCGAGGAATGCAGACAAATAGATGAATTATTAGAGCAAGAGAACAACAATCTTCAAAGAGAGTTGTCACAATTGAAGTCTGCAGCTTCTACTTCAAAAGCCTTGATCCCAGTGACTGATGAGGGATTCTCGTTCTTGGAAGTCGAGAACGCCAACTTGAGGGACGAGTTGGAAACCTTGAAGAGGTCTGGCCCCTCTACATCTTCTCGTGGTCGAGCAAGAGCTCCTCGGGGGCGAGCAAGAGCTTCTTGGATTCCTATCGAGGAATAGCCGACTCAGTCTGCTTTAGAGAACCAGGCCTTCCAATTAATGGAGAAGAACCAGGCGTTGGCTGAAATGTCAAAGAAGTTCAGGTTCCTGGAAGAGCAGCTTTCCATGCAGAAGTCTACCTTGGAGAATAAACATATCTTCATAAAAAATCTCCACGAGCAGCTGGAAAGACTAATATATCAATTCCACAAACAACCCAGGGAGTTCTGGATGGCTAGATATAACGAAGCTCTCTATCACTTGGACGATCGTATCCAGAATGCCAATAACGAGGGATACAAGAAAGGCTGGTTGAATGCCTTAGGTGTGCTGCAACTCAAACAGGGTCATTACCTGTGGGATTATCATGATCCTGGGCTGCTCGACCTACCTGTGCCACCATACAAACTGGATATGAGTTGGATCCCTGCTTGGGCCATTCCTAGATGCTTGATTTTGAAATATCTCGGTGACTACAATCTCCATTCAAATGCCGAGATATCTCATCCCGAGCACCTCTTAGATCGACCATCCGTGATGAATATCAGTATGTTAAAGGGTCTCAACTTCATAAATTCTCCTCTGGCTTTAAATGATCCGCCTGCTGGCGAGGAACCTGTGTCAAAAGCAGAGGGGAAAAGACCAGTAGAATAGGAATATTAATCTAATAAATTTGTATACATTTCATTATCAATGTAATTTGTTTTGGATTTAATGAAAGACTTTCATTTTTGTTCGCAATTTTAACTACTATTGTCTTGTAAAACACTTTATATTTGTGCATGTGTATCTGTTTAAAAGATAATGATATTATGTTATTTGTTGACCAACTTATTGTCGAGTAGTCACTTGGTTAAAATGATGTTTTGTTTCTTGACCAACTAGGTAATAATTAAAAAGTTACGAGTATAAAAAATGTTTAAAATGTTTCCAACCAACCAAGGTCGTTAAATTTTTCTTGTCGACCAACTACAGTTAGCGGGTTTTTATCCCCGACCAGCCATAGTTAATAGACTTTTCTTAAATGTTTCCGACCAACCAAGGTCGGTAAATTTTTCTTGTCGACTAACTACAGTTAGTGGGTTTTTATCCCCGACCAACCATAGTTAGTAGATTTTTTCTTAAATGTTTCCGACAAACCAAGGTCATTAAATTTTCCTTGTCGACTAACTACAGTTAGTGGGTTTTTATCCCCGACCAGCCATAGTGTAAGGACATTTTTGTCCATTAGCATTTTATATGTCGTACGCCGTTACACCGTTGAGAAAATTCAAGAATCATTCGCTCATCAACGGAATTCGAATATCAAAAAAAGAAAAGGAATCAGGGAACAGACCGGATCGATCCGGCTCAGATAAAAGAACTGATACGGTTCCTCCGGACCGATCCGCCTAAAGAGACCGGACCGATCCTCCTGCTAAGGTGAGACCAGTGTACCCCGGATCCATAGCGAACCGATGAAGCCAAAATGCCGAACCGATCCGATGCCAACCGGATCGATCCGCCTTCAGATAAAAGAACCGATTCGGTTCATCCGGACCAATCCGCCTAAAGAAACCGGACCGATCCGATGAGGATAATTCCAATCAGATCGTGTTCAGATCATGTTCTGAATTTTAGGGCTCAAGTTCTCCTATTTAATCCCACTATGGGAAGTGGTTTTTCCAAGACTTCTACACACGATTTTCAGAGTAGAGAAAGCCCCAAGTCTTCACCTATTGAGTACTAATACTCTAGGTATTTTGATTCACACAAAATCCATACATTTGTGAATCCTTTTGGTAACCCAGGAACGCAGTTTTGTAGTTCAACCCTTGGGGAGGAGACCGTTCTTCTTCTCCATTGCAGCCCTACTAGAAAGGGATAATTCCAGCCGCGACTACAGAATCCGATACCTGAGGGTAATTCTTAGTCAATTTGTATTTTCATTGTAATCCGATTGTAAGCCGTTTTCTTACAAATTATAGTGAAAATAAATGGTTTTGCCCATGTGGGGGATTTTTCCTCAATTATGTGTGTTTGAATAACTCGTGCATGATTTCATATTGTTTCATTCACACCTAGTTACATGTTTAGGGTTTGTTTGGGTTAAAAGGTGTTTTAAATATAATTTGATCATTTGAACGCGAGCACACACGTTCTCACATAGTTAGTGGAATTTTCCTATCGAATTTGATCACACCACTTGGTTGCTTTGTGTTCATTCATGGTGAGGTTTTATCCCAGTGGCACCCCGCTCTTGCTTATTTGATTTATTTCTCTCATTTGTCTATTTGGGGACATCATAAAAAGGGGGAGAATGAATTATCTAATTATGGGGGAGAATTGAAATTTGAGTTTGCTCATAAATTAATATATATATATGTTTATCTCATCATTTCAAACTCGATATGTCACTTGGGTATTTTTCTTTTTCTCATGTGTGTAGGTACTATATTGATTATCATTGTATTGCACACCCTGATGAGAAAAGCGTTGAGATTCCTGAGGATTTGAAGATCAAACGATGCAGTCTTATTCACTTGTACTCTTTCAGTTTTGGGTTCATGGAAGGGTAGATTTGTATAGGCAATTTTTTATGATTGATAATTCGGATGTTTGTTTTTATGTATGTACCGGCATAGACATAGGGGGAGATTTGTAAGGACATTTTTGTCCATTAGCATTTTATATGTCGTACGCCGTTACACCGTTGAGAAAATTCAAGAATCATTCGCTCATCAACGGAATTCGAATATCAAAAGAAGAAAAGGAATCAGGGAACAGACCGGACCAATCCGACTCAGATAAAAGAACCGATCCGGTTCCTCCGGACCGATCCGCCTAAAGAGACTAGACCGATCCGCCTGCTGAGGTGAGGCCAGTGTACCCCGGATCCATAGCGAACCGATGAAGCCAAAATGCCGAACCGATCCGATGCCAACCGGATCGATCCGCCTTCAGATATAAGAACTGATCCGGTTCATCCGGACCGATCCGCCTAAAGAAACCGGACCGATCCGATGAGGATAATTCCAATCAGATCGTTTTCAGATCATGTTCTGAATTTTAGGGCTCAAGTTCTCCTATTTAATCCCACTACGGGAAGTGGTTTTTCCAAGACTTCTACACACGATTTTCAGAGTAGAGAAAGCCCCAAGTCTTCACCTATTGAGTACTAATACTCTAGGTATTTTGATTCACACAAAATCCATACATTTGTGAATCCTTTTGGTAACCCAGGAACGCAGTTTTGCAGTTCAACCCTTGTGGAAGAGACCGTTCTTCTTCTCCATTGCAGCCCTACTGGAAAGGGATAATTCCAGCCGCGACTACAGAATCCGATACCTGAGGGTAATTCTTAGTCAACTTGTATTTTCATTGTAATCCGATTGTAAGCCGTTTTCATACAAATTATAGTGAAAATAAATGGTTTTGCCCCTGTGGGGGATTTTTCCTCAATTATGTGTGTTTGAATAACTCGTGCATGATTTCATATTGTTTCATTCACACCTAGTTGCATGTTTAGGGTTTGTTTGGGTTAAAAGGTGTTTTAAATATAATTTGATCATTTGAACGCGAGGACACATGTTCTCAAATTGGTATCAGAGCAGGTTACGCTAATTTATCGCGTATTCCTTTTTTCGCAAAATTTTTTCTAAGATATCAATTTTCTAAAAAAAAAATTGATTTTTGAAAAAGTGCGTGTTCAAATGGAGAAGTCATATTATAAAATGCCTATTTTTGACGGGACAAATTATGCTTATTGGAAAGCCCGTATGAGGTCGGCTTTAAAAGCAATTGATGAACGTGTCTGGATTTTGGTTGAACGAGGGTGGACTCCTCCCACCGTGACTGTTGATAATGTGACCAACTTGAAACCTGACATTTCTTGGACTGATGAAGAATTTAAATGGTCATCTTTTAATTCTAAGGGTCTAAGTGCTATTTCTGGGTCTGTCACACCTGATGAGTTCAAACGCATAATGACGTGTACCACGTCAAAAGAGGCATGGGATGTTTTACAACTCACCCATGAAGGAACTAATGCTGTGAAAGAGTCTAAGTTGCAAAACTTGACAACTTAATTTGAAACAATCACCATGCATGATTCTGAATGCTTTGTTGAATTTTATGCTAGACTTTCTAACATTGTGAATACTAGTTTTAATCTTGGTGAACATATTCCGAATGCTAGAGTTGTTAAAAAGATTCTTCGTTCTTTGCCTAAGCGTTTTATCCCTAAAGTCACTGTGCTAAATTCAATGGGTAATTTAAATATGCTAAAATTGGAAGAACTTGTAGGAGATTTGCAAACTTATGAAATTGATATGTTTCCTAAAAATGCTAAATCTAAAGATAAGGGAATTGCACTTAAAGCCCAAGACAGAAGGAGTGAGGGGTCAGCTAGAAAGAGGGTAGAGTCATCTAGAAAGAGAAAGACTGACACGTCAGATTTTGAGTGCGATGGTAGGGGTCATAGAGCCTTTGAGTGTGCCAATCGTCTGAATAGAGAGAAAGGGAAAGCTGTCCTTAATGCTACTCTTAGCGACGATAGTGAGGTCGAGACGATGGATTCAGGAGATGAATCACCGCATGAGTGTAACTTCACCGCATTCATGGCCAGTCATGTGAGCACTCCTAGCTCTCCTCACGACGATGAGGATGATGCTTCACAGGGACACCTCGACAGTGAGATCGATGTGAGTGAGGGGGAGGTTGATTCAACTGATAGAGAGAGAATATGCCTGTGTCGAGAAAGAGATCCTATTTAGTGAGAGAGAGAGTGTGTTTTAGAGAAAGAGAGAGGGGACTTGATTAAACAAGTGGCTAGTCTTACGAGTCAGATCCATTCCTCCGTGGAGACTCGGAAAAAACTTGAAGCCCTTGTTGCCTAGCTGACTCATGATCTTGAGAAAGCACGGGAAGTCAAGGTACAAATTGAGAACAGATCTGGGAAGATGGGAAAGATGCTCCTCGGCCCCACTTTAGGTTTTGGTGATCGTCAAGGAATTGGATATGGTAGTGCCTCCACGTCCCAAATTGCACCTGGACCAGTTCCTGAGTTTACTACAACTCCTTATGGTCACCGTAAAAAACCTCGAAGGAGAGTTCGACCAAGAAAAGCAAACCAAGGTCCGCCTTTGACTGTGCTCTTTTGTACTTATTGCAAAAGAAAAGGCCACCTTAGGGAATCTTGCTATAGTATGGCTCGGACACGACGTACTACTGCTCCACCACGTCATACTGATGAGTTTTCTAGTCTGAGAGAGCGAGTTGAGTTCTTAGCTGCCACGACTCAGAGTTTGATGAAAGAATTCCAACGGATGTCTTCGCCATTAGTGAATGCTTCTCACATTCCAGCTAAAATCAACAACAACAAAGGCAAACAAAAGGTCATCTCTGCTTGGGTGCCTAAGAAAGATAAAAAGGCCTTTGTTGTTCATGTTGCTCTCAAAGCACATAATACCTCACAGTGGTATTTTGATAGTGGGTGCTCTAGACACATGACAGGTGATGACTCATTTTTTACGACTCTTGAGGACTATCAGGATGGCAGAGTCACCTTTGGAGATGGGAGTAAGTCTAGCATTATAGGACAAGGTACTATCGAGTTACCTGGTTTTCCTAAGCTAGAAAATGTTTTGTATGTCAAAGGTTTGAAAGCAAACCTTCTCAGCATTAGCCAGCTGTGCGACACTGACTTTGCAGTATAGTTTGATCGGGACGCGTGTAAAGTCTACAATCAAGCCGATAAACTTTTGATGCAAGGGGTGAGGACCGAGGATAATTGCTATGGGACTGAGCCCACATCCTCACTTGTCTGCAACAGCGCCACGGTCACTCCTATGGATCTGTGGCACCAACGTCTAGGTCACGTGAACGCTAGAGATATTAATCGTTTATCTAAAAAGGACCTAGTACGTGGCTTACCATCTCTTGGAAAGTCAACTTCGACCGTTTGTGGACCCTGTCAGTTGGGAAAACAAATTCATAGTCCTCATAGGAAGTTACATTCCATTACCACCTCTCGTGTTCTGGAGTTGATTCACATGGATCTTATGGGTCCCACTCGTACTGAGAGCCTAGGTGGTAAGAGGTACATCCTCGTGATGGTAGATGATTTCTCCAGGTACTCCATTGTAGGTTTTCTGAGAGAGAAATCCGATGCTGTAGAATTTTTAACGACCAAGTGTCGTGTCCTGCAAAATCAACACGGTGTCACTATTAACAGAATACGTAGTGACAATGGCACTGAATTTAAGGAAGCAAACGTGGATTTGTACTGTGATAGCCTTGGGATCAAACATGAGTTTTCTGCTGTGAGAACTCCTCAGTAAAATGGGATTGTTGAGAGAAAGAATAGAACGATCCAATAAATGGCTAGATCTATGCTTCTAGGTCGTAAAGTTTCAGGAGATTTTGGGCAGAGGCAGTGTCTACTGCATGCCACACAGTGAATAGGGTGTATCTGCGTCCACACACACTTCAGACTCCATATGAGTTGTGGACTGGCAAGAAGCCCAACCTGGCATATTTCCGTGTTTTTGGGAGTAAATGCTACATCCTACGGGATAGAGAGCAATTAGGAAAGTTCGACTCCCGGAGTGACGAGGGAATATTTCTAGGATATTCATCGAATAGTAGAGCGTACAGGGTGTTTAACCTGAAAAGCTCTAAGATTATGGAATCAATAAACGTCACCTTGCAAGATGACGAACCTCCGACGGTTATTGATCCTAATCTTCAGTGTGAGGATGAGGATTGTTCTGACAGTGATTTACCTGTTCCTCTCTCACACTCTGTGGATCCTACTCCTGTATTAGGGGACACACCTGCTTGGGTTCGCAAGAGTCATGACCCTTATGCCATTGTTGGTGATCCCACTCTAGAGATCAACACTCGTGATCAGCTAGAGAACGTTGTTAGCCATCTTTGCTACACGTCCAAAGTCGAGCCCAAGAACCATAAAGAAGCTCTCAAGGATGAACACTGGATATCTGCTATGCAGGATGAGTTGCTTCAGTTTAAAAAGAATAATGTCTGGGAATTAGTCCCCCGACCTAGTGAGACTAATGTGATAGGTACCCGGTGGATTTTCAAGAACAAAATGGATGAAAATGGTACCATAATACGAAATAAGGCTAGGTTGGTCGCTCAAGGCTACACACAGATAGAGGGTGTAGACTTTGGGGAGACATTTGCTCCTGTTGCGAGGCTTGAGTCCTTCCGTCTTCTACTTGCCATCGTATGTCATCTGCGCTTCAAGGTATATCAGATGGATGTCAAGAGTACCTTCTGAATGGCATTCTACAGGAGGAGGTTTATGTGGAACAACCAAAAGGGTTTGAAGACCCTCAGCACCCTGAGCACGTCTGCTATCTGAGGGAAGCCTTGTATGGTTTGAAGCAAGCACCCCGTGCTTGGTACGAGAGGCTTACTTCCTATCTCTTAGCTCCTGGCTTCAAGAGAGGGGGAGTAGATATGACGTTGTTCGTCAGGAGAGATGACGGTGCTATTTTGGTTGCCCAGGTCTATGTGGACGACATAGTCTTTGGATCCACATGCTCCCAGCATGCTCACCATTTTAAGAAGGAGATGAAAAGTGAGTTTGAGATGAGCATGGTTGGTGAGCTCACATTCTTCCTTGGTCTCCAGGTTCGTCAGCTAGAGGATGGGATGTTCATCTCTCAATCCAAGTATGCTAGAGACCTAGTGAAGAAATTTGGTTTAGACTCCGCTAAGAATGCCCGTATACCTATGAGTACCACTACCAAGCTTAGTAATAACACTTCAGGCAAGGACGTAGAGCAAACCTTATATCGGAGTATGATAGGTAGTCTTCTCTACTTGACTGCCAGTCGTCCCGACATCGCCTTTAGTGTTGGAGTCTGTGCGCGATATCAGGCATCCCCAAAAGAGTCTCATTTACTTTCTCTAAAACATATTATTAAATACGTGAGTGGGACTCTCTCATACGGTATTTAGTATTCCTTTGATACCGATGACCGTTTGTCCGCCTATTCAGATGCCGATTGGGTTGGGGATGTAGATGGATGTAGGAGCACTTCTGGTGGGTGTTTCTATTTTGGTTGTACTCTTGTCTCCTGGCTGAGCAAGAAGCAAAATTCCATCTCTTTGTCCACTGTGGAGGCTGAGTACATAGCCGCCGGGAGTTGTTGCACACAACTCTTGTGGATGAAGCAAATGCTGGAGGATTATGGGATATCACAGGACACCATTACCATTTCCTGTGATAACACGAGCGCGATACACATATCCCGCAATCCAGTTCAGCATTCGCGCACAAAACACATCAGGATACGTGAGCACTTTATACGTCAGTTAGTTGAAGAAAAAGTCGTATCCCTGAGTTTTGTTCCCACCGACTGTCAGCTAGCCGATATTTTCACGAAACCTTTAGATGCCCTTAGATTTGAGGGTATTAGGAAATCTTTAGGGATTTGCACAGTTGACTGAGAGGTTGGTCTATGTCTAGAATAGGATGCTTCTTCATGTTCATATCATATGCTTCCTATTGCTAGTCTGTTTTATATGTACCATTGCTTAGTTGTACAGCTTTGTTTTATTCTTGTTGCTTTTTATATTCCTTTTGAAAAATACAAAAAGATTTTCCTTTAAAAAAAAATTTGAGAAAAAGAACAAAAAGATTTTATTTTGATAATATTTTTTGAAAAAGGCCAAAAAGATTTTTCTGTTTTTGCACCTTTTATGGATGAGCATTTAAGTTAGCCAAGTCACAACTTCATTCCATATATCCATGTGACTGTTTGGTAGAGATTTGAGAGGCTACATCATTTCATCCATGTGCTTTACATTGATTGGAGTCTTTGAGATGTAATTAGTGATATCTTCCTACATGTTTGACTCCTATATCCTTTATTGCACACATGCACGGCTATATTTGATTATTGCACTTATCTATCTCATGTTGTCTTGCGTGTTTTCATCTCAATCCTGTCTATACAATGTAAAATATGCGATAAAACCTGACAAGATTGGAATGCATGTAAAAACCGTTTTGGTGAGACTGTGTGTTTTTGTATAACGGGAAGGGGCTGCGAAAGGTAATCATATATCCTTTGCGCAAAAGCCACCGTTAAAAAGGACCTAAAAATGGAGGAATTTTAATATCCGAGGTCCCAAGAGGTTAAAAGAGCCCGAAAAAATTGATAAGGCAATAAAAAGCAATTCATGCCAAATATGGGCCATTTAGGTTTCACCCAATTCTCCAAAGTTTGAGAATTTAGTATTCCTCTCTTCAAAATATAAATCTGAGGGAGTCTGGTTGGAGATTGAAAAACGGGTTTGCACTTCCTTGAAAGTCCTGAAAAAGCATGAAAATCATTTTGGACGTTATTGGTGTAAAAATCATTTTGAGCTTTGATTTGTTGATTTGATTGAGTCAATATCTTATATTGTCATTATTTTACACCAAAGGAAGCATTTGAGTTCATTCGCTAGGAATATCCAATATTCATCGTGCACATATGTCATGTTTGTATGCATTGATTTTCCTATCGAATTTGATCACACCACTTGGTTGCTTTGTGTTCATTCATGGTGAGGTTTTATCCCAGTGGCACCCCGCTCTTGCTTCTTTGATTTATTTCTCTCATTTCTCTATTTGGGGACATCATAAAAAGGGGGAGAATGAATTATCTAATTATGGGGGAGAATTGAAATTTGAGTTTGCTCATAAATTAATATATATATATATATATATATGTTTATCTCATCATTTCAAACTCGATATGTCACTTGGGTATTTTTCTTTTTCTCATGTGTGTAGGTACTATATTGATTATCATTGTATTACACACCCTGATGAGAAAAGCGTTGAGATTCCTGAGGATTTGAAGATCAAACGATGCAGTCTTATTCACTTGTACTCTTTCAGTTTTGGGTTCATGGAAGGGTAGATTTGTATAGGCAATTTTTTATGATTGATAATTCGGATGTTTGTTTTTATGTATGTACCGGCATAGACATAGGGGGAGATTTGTAAGTACATTTTTGTCCATTAGCATTTTATATGTCGTACGCCGTTACACCGTTGAGAAAATTCAAGAATCATTCGCTCATCAACGGAATTCGAATATCAAAAGAAGAAAAGGAATCAGGGAACAGACCGGACCAATCCGACACAGATAAAAGAACCAATCCGGTTTCTCCGGACCGATCCGCCTAAAGAGACTAGACCGATCCGCCTGCTGAGGTGAGGCCAGTGTACCCCGGATTCATAGCGAACCGATGAAGCCAAAATGCCGAACCAATCCGATGCCAACCGGATCGATCCGCCTTCAGATAAAAGAACTGATCCGGTTCATCCGGACCGATCCGCCTAAAGAAACCGGACCGATCCGATGAGGATAATTCCCATCAGATCGTTTTCAGATCATGTTCTGAATTTTAGGGCTCAAGTTCTCCTATTTAATCCCACTACGGGAAGTGGTTTTTCCAAGACTTCTACACACGATTTTCAGAGTAGAGAAAGCCCCCAAGTCTTCACCTATTGAGTACTAATACTCTAGGTATTTTGATTCACACAAAATCCATACATTTGTGAATCCTTTTGGTAACCCAGGAACGCAGTTTTGCAGTTCAACCCTTGTGGAGGAGACCGTTCTTCTTCTCCATTGCAGCCCTACTGGAAAGGGATAATTCCAACCGCGACTACAGAATCCGATACCTGAGGGTAATTCTTAGTCAACTTGTATTTTCATTGTAATCCGATTGTAAGCCGTTTTCTTACAAATTATAGTGAAAATAAATGGTTTTGCCCCTGTGGGGGATTTTTCCTCAATTATGTGTGTTTGAATAACTCGTGCATGATTTCATATTGTTTCATTCACACCTAGTTGCATGTTTAGGGTTTGTTTGGGTTAAAAGGTGTTTTAAATATAATTTGATCATTTGAACGCGAGCACAGACGTTCTCAGATAGTTAGTGGATTTTTCCTCTGCGAGGAGCTTTGGCACGTTTTCAAGAATATATTTACTTCCTAAACAACATAAGTTGGCATTTTTAGGAATATTTTTATTTCCCGAGGAACATATAGTTTTACTTCCAATAGGAATACAAGTTTTACTTCCCGGAGGAATACATGTAGCTTTACTTCCCGGAGGAATACAGGTAGCCTTACTTCCCGGAGGAATATAGGTAGCTTTACTTCCCGGAGGAATATAGGTAGCTTTACTTCCCGGAGGAATATTGGTAGATTTACTTCCCGGAGGAATATAGGTAGATTTACTTCCCGGAGGAATATTGGTAGATTTACTTCCCGGAGGAATATTGGTTTCTCGACCAACCTTAGTTGGCGTTTTTGAGAAAAAAAATTAGTAGACTGAGCTTTGTCGAGTAGTGTGTAGCACTAGTATTCCCCGAAAAACTTTCAATAAAAAGAAAGAATTCGGCAGAATATCTTCATTTTATTCATCACTAATAATACTTGCGCAGGTGCTCTGCGTTCCATGCATTCTTAAACTCCTCCCCTTCTAAAGTTGCTATTCGGTAAGTTCCTAGTCGAACAACTTCTATAACTCGGTATGGTCCATGCCAATTTGCCTCCAGTTTATTGTGCTTTTGAATTACTTTCTTCAGCACATAGTCTCCTTCTTTCAGGTCGCACTTCTTCACCCTCTTATTGTAGAACAAAGTTGTTCGCTGCTGGTAAAAAAAATTTATAATGGCTGCTTCTTCTCTAACTTCCTCGAGCATGTTTAAATCCAATCTTCTCATTAAGTCACTGACAGGGGAATTGAAATTCAGTACCCTGTGTGTTGGGAGGCCCAACTCGGCAGGTATAACATCTTCACTTCCAAATGCCATCATATATGGTGATTCTCCTATTGCTACTCGGGGAGTAGTTCGATAAGCCCATAGTACTGATTGTAACTCGTTGATCCAATTTTCTTTCGCATCATTCAGTCTTTTCTTCAAGTCATTTAGCAGCATTTGGTTTGTACACATCTCTGCAAACCTGCCATAATTCCTCGTCTATAAAGAATACCGTTAGTTAATACATACCGAGCAGCTTTAAACTTTAATTTCTTAGCTGCGAGCTTGTCAATTGGTAATTCTCCCTCCTCAATATACGCCCTGATGGGATCCATCCAAGATGGTCCTAAATCAAGGGTGATAAAGTTCATCGTCAGATCTTCATCTATACTCCGACCAGCTAAAACTTCAATTGGGATTATTCGTCGAAGCTCGGTACGAGTAGCTGATGCTAGTCGAGCTAGGGCGCCTACTCTCGCATTCTCCATTCTTGGTATTCTGACCAGCTGAATAGCGGCAAATTTTGACACCAACTCCTTTGCCTTTGAATGATATCTGATCATTAATTCTCCTCTAACTGCATATACTCCCAACATTTTATTTACAATTAATTGAGAATCACTAAAGACAGTAACCTGTTGCGCCTCCATAATTTTTGCCAAATTAAGACCAACAATCATGGCCTCATACTCAGCCTCATTATTATAAGCTTTGAATTGGAAATGTAGGGAGTATTCCATGTCGACCTCGTCTGGAGTGCTCAAAACTATCCCTACCCCACTGCCTGTTGTGGAAGATGAGCCATCTACATATAGCCTCCATATAGGTAAATCGTCTTCAAACTTTTGATCTGATAGAGTTCCTCGGTGAAATATTTGTTTCTTACTTTCATCCTCCCCTGATATTTATTGCTCTTCGTCGATCATCTTTTCTTGCCCTTTTACCAACTGGAGTTGGTTTGAGCTCGAATTTGACGATCCTGTAACATCCACTTGCCCTTTTACCAACCGGAGTTGGTCTGAGCTAGTGTCTGATGATCCTGTAACATCCATAGGTTGATCAGCGAGTAACTTTTGCTCCTCGGGGGTATCAGGATAGGTGAACTCTGCTATAAAATCTGCTACAGCTTGCCCTTTTAGCGATGATCTGGGTTCATAAACTATATCATATTCACCGAGCTCTATTGCCCACTACATCAATCTCCCTGATTTTTCTGGTTTATGAAGGGCTTGCCTCAATAGCATATCAGTATATACTACTATGGTATGAGCCTGGAAGTATGGTCTCATTCTCCTAATTGCCTCAATCAGCGTCAATGCTAACTTTTCCAGCCTTGGATATCTGATATCTGCTCCTCAGAAGGCCTTACTTGCGTAGTAGATTGGTTTTTGTACTCCATTCTCCACTCTGATCAACGCCGAGCTAACGCCATTTTCGAACACTGTAAGGTATAAGTATAATTTTTCTCCCATCACTGGCCTGGACAATAGTGGAGGTACTCCCAAGTATTTCTTCAAGTCTTGAAAAGCCTTCTCACATTCATCATTCCACTCAAAAGTCTTTCAGAGTGTCTTGAAGAATGGGAGACATCTATCAGTTACTCGTGACACAAATCTGTTGAGTGCTGCTACTCGTCCTGTGAGACTATGTACTTCCTTCTTCGTCGTTGGAGGTCGCAGCCCTAATAGAGCTTTGATCTTTTCAGGATTTTCCTCAATGACTCGTTGATTGACAATGTACCCGAGAAACATGCCTTCTCATACTCCAAATATGCACTTCGTCGGGTTCAGCTTCATTTGATATTTATCCAGTTGATCAAAAGTCTGACGTAAGTCAACTAGATGGTCGGCAACTTTCTTTCTCTTTGTCAGCATATCGTCAACATAGACTTCCATATTCCAACTGATTTGTTCAGCAAAGACCTTGTTCATCAGCCGTTGATATGTCTCACCTGCATTTTTCAAACCAAAAGGCATAACATTGTAATAATAAGTTCCCCTAGGGGTAATGAAAGAAGTACTTTCCCTGTCTTCAGGTTTTATTTTAATCTGATTGTATTGAGAATAAGCATCCATGAAGCTCAGCAGCTCGTGTCCCAAGGTAGCATCCACCATTTGATCAATTCGGGGCAATGGAAAGTGATCCTTTGGATATGCTTTGCTGAGGTCGGTGAAGTCTACACACATCCTCCATTTGTTGTTTTTCTTCTTTACCATCACCACATTGGCTAACCAGTCTGGATATTTAACATCTTCAATGAAGCAAGCTTTCTGGAGCTTCTCGACTTCCTCCTGTATAGCTTGATTCTTCTCGGGACTGAATACTCTTCTTCTCTGCTTCACAAGCTTAATCTCCTTATTCACATTGATCTCGTGACATAAGAAATTTGGGTCTATCCCAGGCATATCTTCATGACTCCACGCAAAAGTTTGTTTTCTGATTCTAAGGAAAGTTATAAATTCCTATTTTAGTGAGGCTTCCAATGACGAACCTACTTGAGTAATACGTTCAGGGTGCTCGTCGTCCAGAATGATGTTTTCAGTAGCTTCCATCACTTAACCCTTCACGAGTTGAGACTCATCTCTAGGATCCAATGTTTCAATTTCTGCACCTTCATCCACTTGATAGGTAGTAGTCTTATTCCTTGATTCCTCCAGTTCTTCTTGCTCGGCGAATGAATAATAGCATTCCCGAGCAACTTTCTGGTCACCTTTCACAACTCCTACTCCAAAATTTATTGGAAATCTTAGGCACTGATGCACTATAGATGGTACAGCCTCGAACTTCTTCAATCCTAATCTTCCCATGATGATATTGTATGATGATTGAACATTCTTATCCATCACGAAGAAACGTATTCTTTCTATTCGATAAGCAGGCCACGTACCAATGAATATTTCCAACTTGATCGTTCCAAGTGGAAATACTTTCTCGCCAGTAAAACCGATGAGGGGTCTATGATAAGGCTCCAGTTGAGATAGCTTTAGATTTAAACTATCGAAGCACGAGTAGAACATGATGTCTGCCAAGCTACCATTGTCGACCAGTACTCTGGAAATCATTACCTCCTTCATTCTCATCTTGATCACCAATGGGTCATCATGAGGATATAGAACACCTGCCATGTCATTCTTTGAGAAACCAATGACCAATTTCTCTTTATTTACCTTTCTCGGGCGATCCTCCTCAGCTAGATTTATTCGCTGAATGTACGAGCAAGCTTGAGCCTCACAAAGGTAAGCTTTTCTCTCGGCAGTAAGGTCTCCTCCTCCTGCATCTCCACCTGTAATAACATTACAGTCAAATAACCCAAAGCGTATTGAAAATACCTCTCGTTCTGACTACCTCAGTCTCTTGGGAAGATCGGGGTCGTCTTTTGGATCAACTTCATGGTTTGTTTTATTATTCTCCTCTGCTCGATGAGGAGATCTAGACATATCTCTTGTTCAGTCGTTGTTTCTTCTTTTTCTTCCACGATCGACATACTTTGACAGCTTTCCTCGTCTGATGAGTGTTTCAATATCATTCTGAAGAGCTATGAAATTTTTGATCATATGGCCATGATCTTTATGAAACTCGTAATACTTCGCCTCATTCCTCTTGTCAGGGTCTGCCTTCATTTTCTCTGTCCAGTTTAACTCCTCTTTGTTCTTGATTTCCTCTAGAACATGGTTGATATCCTTCTTCAAAGGAGTATAATTATCAAATTTCTTCATTACGTCCCATACCGACCTGTTTTTTGAATGCTTGTCATTACCATTGTTCTTATGCTCTTTCTTCTTGGCTTTATCGCCTTCCACCTTGGTTTCTTTGCCATCCATATTCTTCTTCGCAGCCATAGCCTCCTCGGCATTCATAATCTTGGACGCTTTTCCGATCAGATCCGACATGGTTCTAGGTGGATCTTTGGCCAAAGTGTAGTACAACTTGTTTGGCAGTAGTCCACTCATCAAAGCAGTAATCGTTATCTTCTCCTCATAATCAATGACTTCAAGTTTCTCGTTATTAAAACGAGTTATATAATCTCTGGTACTCTCACCATCCTTTTGTCTAACACTTAACAAGTGTGCTACTCATTTGACTGGCTTTGCCCCAAAATAGAAATTCCCAATGAATAACTCAGCCAGTTGAAGAAAACTTGAGATCTTACCCCGAGGAAGATTATTGTACCATATTTGAGCAGATCCGGTAAGAGTTCTCGAGAATTCCCTGCATCTCATCTCATCTGGAACCGTATAGATGTCGGCTGCAGCTTTATATTGTTCTATATGAAGGACGGGGTCAGTCTTTCCATCATATTTGGGGGTCACAATAGGTGCTTTAAACTTTGATGGTGTTGGAAAATCTACAATGGCCTGGACAAAAGGTGTTCCTTGAATAAAGGTTCGTTGTATAGGATTCTTGGCTTTAACCATTTCCCCCAATCTATCCTCCAGCCTTTGAATAGATCTTTTCCACACATCATTTCCTTCCTCGGGCCTGTTAGTTCGAGCAACTGATCGCATTGATGTGGCTTCCTGGGATCTCTCTTGACGAGCAGCTGGTCGCGACTGGGCAGATCCTTCCCTTAAGTTTGATGGCCATCGAAAACTCCTCGATTGGGATTTAGGAGGACTTTTACTCCTCCTAGGACCTAATCAATCGAAAGGAGATACCCTGCTTAACCTCTCTAGCGCACTAGTCCTTTCTGGAGAAAGAGTGATACGTTGTTCAGTATCTGTGTCTCGCACTGACGAAGTTCGTCCAGGTTGATAAGAAAAATCTTCAGACTCCTCATTGCGATATGAATTAGTACGCCTAGTACACGAGGATGGTGCACGGATGTTTTTTTGAATACTCCGTAGTCCTGAATGGGTTGGCGCACCGCCATGGAGGGTTTGTATGAGATGTCGCATAGTTTCTTGCATGACGGTCTGGCCGTGAGCCAGATTTATCATTATTCTAGCCAGATCTAGAATGTTTGGCGGAGCAGATGGATTTGGAGGGCTTCCAGCGTTTCGATTGCTAGATTCTGGAATATCAGCCATTTGTGATGAATGTTTTTTTATGAAAAACGATATTACCAGTCGTTTCCCACAGACGGCGCCAATCTGTTGATGTAAAAAATTAGATCGTATCTAATTATTCAATCATAATCTAATTATTCAATCACAGATAAAATAAATGAAACAAAGAGTTTTTAAAGTGGTTCAGCCTTATAAGAATGGCCTACGTCCACTGTTATGTTATTGCTGAGTGTTTGGGAATTCTCGATTACAAGTTCTATCAAGAAATTTTGGTCCCCTTACAATGAGGATTGTACAATGTATTTATAGCCCTGAGGACGTAATGTGAAAGGGTAATACATTAAATGATGTACATATGAAAGGATAATACATTCAATGCCCCTTAAGCGTGTGCGTCTGAATGATAAGCATTTAATGAACAGTCAAACTGTTGGTTATCCTGTCATTAATTCTTTTTTCGAGGTGCACCTCGGACCGCCTGAGTTTCTCGGACCGCCTAAGCTTCTCGATACTCAAGAGTTCCTCGTAGAGTTCTTGTTCCTCGGAGCGTATGAGTTCCTCGTTGTAGTATGGTTCCTCGGAAGTATTTGTTGATGCCACGTAGATTGCCACGCGTCTTCATTCAATTGGGCCATGTCAGCAGACTAAAATTGGTATCAACAGTAATAGTGACATGTGGCATCACCATGCAGTGCCACATGTCATCATCTTACGGTACCACGTGTAATGATCTAGCATTGCTACGTGTCGTGATCTACTCAATCTAATTTCCTTACTTACATTTTTATCACAAAGCTTGTAACTTCTTTAGGGTATAAAGAGGATGGATACAGAGTTGATACCATAGTATCGATATCTGTATTCACCAACTCCCTACACTATTCGTATTCATATCCGTATCCGTATCTGCTCAGGTATTAATTACAACTATCTGTATCAATATTCTCTCAAATTTTCCACATTCCTTATTCGTTGTTATTATTTAAGATACATTGATACATACATAGCTTATTAAACAGTAATTTAATCACTAAATCAAATATATAATTCTCCAACTAAGATATAGAGAATGTGTGAAACACCAAATTAAATTATAAAAGAAAGTGAGAACATATGTACTGACCTTGTCATAGTGTAAATTGAATATATATATATATATATACTCGTTATAAACTTGATATGATTTTATGTATATAGTCAAATGATTTTATATATTGGCCAGTGGGAACCCAAAAAATCATCTGACCGTGTATATACTTCTTATAAATTGGTTATCTGATTATATAATCAGATAACTAGTTTGTAACAAGTATATATAAATATAATCTGGTTATACATATGTTTGTAACTAGTATAAATATAAAATTATATGACTGTTTTTTTATTTATTGGTTATAAAAGTTATAATAGAATAGAGTTATAGATCCATCAAATAAATTTTGCAGACCTAGAAAGGGAGATCTTCGCTCAGATTGGTGGGAAGAAGAAGATCCAAAAAAAACTGTCAGAAAAATTAGAATACAAACTAACTGGTGGGAAAAGAAAATATAGAGAGGAAGATCTTAGCTGAGATCGGTGGGTTGGAAGCTTTCATGTCTAAGGTTAGTGGGTCGCGGATGATGGAGTGAGGAAAGGGAGAAAGGTACTCGGGTATGGTAGAATGGAGAGCTGATGATCGAGTAGGGTAGAATAAATAGATTAGATTTAAAATAAAAATAGTCTACCTTTTAATTTTTTTAAAGATCAAATTAAAAACCATTTGTCTATTACTGTAACACAAAATATGTTATATAAATAAACTCATGCTAAATGTTACACTTATGTCATATTAATATTAATATTATTTTATACTACAAAAAATATTTATGTTATTTAACTAAAAAATATTTAAAATAAATATAATTATTTTTTTTATACGGATATCCGTAAAAACGGATATCCATCAATATGGTTTGTCCTTCTTGGATACAAATTATCCATCATGGATACTAGATTATTTGTATCCATATCCATTTTTTGGATATTTAAAACATCTATCTAAATCCACTCTTTCAAATACCTATCTAGATAAATATCTGTTAAATTCAGATACAAATACCGGATGGATTTGGATTTTTAAATATCCATTTTCACCCTTAAAATATTTAATTGACTTCTGATTCATGCAATGTTTGAATTGATATGTTCCTCGTTTCGAAGTCAACAAATTTCTAGCAAATTTCGGGTTATAATGTTTGACTTTTCTCATTTTAAACTTTGATTATTCATAACTTTATTTGTTTTAGATCGGATTGATGCACCACTTGAACTTAAACGTTTCTTTTTTTAGGCCGACAATCTTTGTGAAGAGTATAAGTCAGGTACTAGAGTTATAAAATAACTGTTTTGTCCCTGAAAATGCATTTGTGGATGTTATATCTTAGAAAGCTTTTATACTTCATATTTAGTTTCCGAAACCCTATAAATACTCAAGTAAACCTTGCAAAAGAGATTAATCATAAATATCAAGGTTATACAATAAATGAGTATAAAACGTAGGATTTATCGACTATAAAACTCAAATACTAAGCAGAAATAGGAACAATAAAATGATATATTTGACACTAATCACCTTTCTAGGCATGCACCCAAAATCAGGTAGTGTGTCTCCAATTCTAAAAAAATCCAGTCAAATGCATGAGGACATTTTGAGTCGATCAAACGGTTAATACCCTATTTTCAGTTAAAATAAAAAAAATTAACTTTCAACATCACAAACACTTTCAGAAATGAGTTAAAAATAAATCATTCTCAGCTAAAAGAAGATTCCATGAATCAACAAAATGCACATAACTAAAGATCAAAGAAATATCATTAGTACAAATTAAAAATATTAATATATACAAGAAAACACAAGATCACACCTCAATTATAAAATAATTGTAAAAATTATTAAAGATCATATAAACTTGAATATACAATTACTTGAGATTCATCAAATTAAAATTGTCTACATATGTTTAGGAATTTAAACATTTTCAAGTTACATTCGAAACACAACAAAAGTAAGATAAGAATCATTGGCTTGCATGTTATAGAAGTGTAAAATCTCAAAAATAGTCAAATAATTACATTTCTTGATACATTTAACAAACTTTCATTCCAAAAAAGAAATATGACCATGAGTTTATATTTCAAGATAAACTCAATCTACAAACTCCTTCGGCATAAGTGTTGTTTAAATCTTTTGTATGCCAAATTAAAATAGTAATTTCATTTGAAATGTGTTAAATCCCCGTATTTTTCTATTGTCGATTTGGCATTTAGTTTGTGCATATTTCCAACACTATCGTTTTTGTCGTTGATAGAATATTCACACACCTAGAACACACCTACCCATTGATACTCAAATTCAAATCAGATGTTATCACTATAATGAAAACCCTTATCAACGTACAAAAACATTCAAAATTCTACTCCTTCATATGTAAATTTCAAAATGTCACAAGTAGATCATGGAGTTCTAATCAAACTCATACAAGATTTATTTTTAACTCTAAATTTGTAAATGGTTGTAGAAATGACAATTATCAACACCACTTGTGAATTCGTGTGGCATAGTGAAAATAAATGCTTTCAAGTCATCAAAGTGAAACTAAATTAAATGTATGTCATGATATTTTTGACAACTTTATTTTGACAAAACACATTCAAATTTTACATCAACAACAAATCATACAAAAAAACCTTCGTTTTATGAAAAGTTATAGATTAATGAACATATTAAGTATGGGACTTAAGCAAAAATACAGAACAAACACCAAAAATATTTTTATATTTTTATAAGAAAAAAATAGGAATATATGTAAAACAAATCAACTCAAGTAGGAAATATATTTAAATCAAGATGAACCTTACATTCTAATGAAATAAACCCTATCAATCTCAACCAATTCTCATCACCCTCTCAGATAGCATGGTTAAACACAAATTGAAAATTGAAAATTAAGAAAACAAACATATTTTTGAAGTTTTCATGAGTGTACCAATGCGTATCGATACAGAAGTATGGCACAAGTAAATCACACATGCATGATGACACATTCTAACATGAAACAAACAAATTCAAAATACTTTTGGATTTTTCTTAAAATAAGATACAAGAATAAAGTAAAAGATGCAACATGCATGTACATACAAAATTAATGCATCTTTCGCCCATATCCCAAACATACAATTAAAACTCTCATCCAAACTGGGAATAAGGACATTTCTTAAAAAGTACAAATATAAGAATCGCAAACCAAATGAGCACAACATGCCTACTCAAATGAGTAACGAAGATACTCCTATATGAGTATTAATATAAATCACATAAATCACATCATCAAAACAAACTCACTTTTCAAAGAATGTGGCATATGTTAAGATACAGAACACAAAATTAGATTATAGTAGCTATGATAAGCATCTTGAAACTCAAGTGGGAGGAGGCACCTCTTCAATATCAATGATAGGTGAGGGAATGCTTAAATAAGACTCACCCTTAGAGGCAAAAATATACATACCATCACACAAAACATGTTTCTTCTTCCAAATATCCCACAAATTTGATTATTGGATTTAGTGAGAACTATTTTCACAACTTTAGGCTTATAATTCACATTGCCTCCTTTTTAAAAACTTTTCTTTCAAAAAAATCCACACGAAATTTTCATTACCGTTCTTATGAGGAAGAACACAAGACAAGTTTTTTCGAAAACCATCTCCATGTGACCTAAAATTAATAATTCTCTCAAAAGGTTTTTTATTTTCAAAATTCCTACCACACTCCATAGTTAACTCTTTGGCTTTTGTCATAAACACATTCAAATGTTTTTTTAAAGTCGTGAAGAAAATCACGATCATGTGAAGGTGAATAAATATGAGAATTTCTAAACATGAAGCAAAAATATCTAAGAAGTTTAGTTCTATGGAAATGAGTGCACACATAAGGTTCATGGTAAACCACCTTAGAATGAATGTTAGGTAAAATTATTGACTTTCGTTGATTGTTAAACAACTTGTAACAAAAGTTTTCTCAAATTACCTTTTTTTTAACAAATGTGCAAGTGTATGATTAAGAAGGTCTTTTCAAAATTTCCTAACCTCTTTCGAAACATTGACCTTTGAAAATACTTTGATAATTTTCTTTTATGTTCAAAACACTTGGAGCAACAAACACATATTTCCTCACATATTTTTTCCATTAACATTCATTGAGTATTGAACCATTTCGATTAGTTCTCGTGTTGGAATAATTACAACAGAAGTTGTATTATATTGAAATGAAAAATACTCAACTTCATCAAACCCTAAATCTCATTTTTTTTTATTTTGAATTTGATTCGTTTTCATACTTGTAAAGTTTCTTTGAATGTTTTTCAATACAAAGTTCAACCTTCTTTCACAATATTTCCAAGTCATTAAAATTTAATTATTCTAACCTTTGATGCCTTAAATCAATGTATTCTATTTTCTCCTTTTGACTCACATCCTTCGGTTCAATTATGAGAACAAAAGAAGTTTTCTCTTGTTTCAACGCCACTCATCAATTTACCATTTAGTTCTTTTCTCACCAAATATTCTCTATTGGCAAAACACATGATATTATCATTATTGCAAATTTAAATTATGTTAATGAGATTATCAGTAAGCCCTTCGAAATATAAAATGTTGTGAAGTGTAGTGCTAATCAAAATTCTCATTATTCTTTTGCCACTCATACTCAACTTCTTTGTATATCCAATGTAACTATACAACCATTATAATCCTTCTCACCAATCATGTGTCAAAAATAACCATTATCAAGATAACAATTTATATAATTTGGAGCTTTAAAATCTCCGATGAGCATACCCCACATATGACTCCCTATTCTAATCCACTTAGTCTTCTATTGAATAAAATTTCTCAACTCACTCAACTCTTTTTTGTGTCTCTTTACTTCCCCCTCAATCCTCATGCTCACTCCTTAAAAAATTATTTCTTCTTGTGAACTTAGATTATGAAGATTGCTCATCTCTTTGAAATTTTTTAAAAAAAAAGTGTCTTAAATGTCCTCTCATGAAGTAATAGGAGTACTTGTAGGTTTGAAATGGTTTTAGATCAAAATTAACCTTTTTTTAACAAAAATGTTATTCTCTTTATTGATACAAAAATTAGTCGACTGACGTGGACCAGTTATGATGAGACACGTGTCTTCCAACATGACATAATTATATACATAGAGAAACTTGATATGATGAGCTACTCAGAATACCGAGCAACCATATGGGAAGACCAAACAACCATAATAGATTCAATGAATATTCATGTTATGTACCGATACATATGCTATCTAATAATGACGTATTGTCTATTCACATGGGAAAACCAAGGGTTATAAATACATTGTAATACCCTCATAACGGGTAAGGTATCATAGGCAAAAACTAATCAAGATTAAGTCCAAACACCCAGCAATACAAGACAGTGGACGTAAGCCATTTCCTTAAGGCTGAACCACTTTAAAAATCCTTTGTCTGATTTCTTTATTCATATTTATTTGTGATTTATTAATTAGATCAAATCTAGTTTTTTACATCAACAGATTGGCGCCTTCTGTGGGAAATGACTATACGTAGCATTTTTCACTAAAAACTAATAAAAAATGATTGATATCCTAGAATCTAGCCATAGGAACAATGAAGGAAATTCCTCAAATCCTTCGGCTCCTCCAAATACCCAAGATATCACCGAGATCCGGATAAATCTAGCCGAGGGACAAACAGCCATGCAAGAAACCATGCGACAATTCATCCAAACTGTCCAAAATGGAGGATCTATCCAGTCAGGACAACGTAGCATTCGTAAAAGCATGCATCCACCAGCCTCCAGATCTAGACACACTGAAGTCCGTCATGACGAGAATTTAAGTGATCCATCCTATCATAATAGGTTAACTTCACCTATAAGACTTATGGATTATCAGGAAGATGTTACTCTAATTCCATAACGAACAAGTGCGCTAGAAAGGTTGAACAGAGTCTCTCCGTTCGATCATTTGGGCCCTAGGAGGAACAAAAATCCTCTTCGGATTACGTCAAGAAATTCTCGATGACCAAATGATTTATGGGAAGGCTTGGCCCAGTCACATCCCACTCTCAGACATGTAGCTCGTACAGAAAGATCACAAGAGGACAACTCTGTGCGATTTGTTGCTCATAAACCAGAGGCTATAGATTATGTATCGAATGGTTCCATTCAGAGATTAGAAGATAGGTTAGGGGAGATGGGTAAGGCTAAGAACCCCATCTAAAAGACCTTTATCAAGGGATCTCCATTTATACAACAAATTGTAGATTTTCCCATGCCATCAAAATTTAAGGCTCCTGTGGTCATGCCTAATTGTGATGGCAAAAACGATCATGTTCTCCATATAGAGCAGTATCAAGTTGTAGCTGCCATCTACATGGTCCCAAATAAAATAAGGTATAGGGCATTCTCAGGAACCATCACTGGATCTTATCAAATATGGTACAATAGCCTCCCTCGGGGGCAGATCGCAACCTTCCATCAGCTGGCCAAGCTCTTTATAGGTAGTTTTTATTTTGGTGTAAAGTCGGTTAAAAGGGTATTACAAAGAAGAGCTCAATGAAGATTTTGGCCAGCTGATGGAAGAGCTGTTAATCTTGATCACTAGCTTATTTTTATATAAAGAGAATAAATCTAGCAGAAGAGGATCTACCGAGGAAGGTTAACAAAGATACGTTGGTCATCGTTTTTTCCAAAAATGATTTGGAAGGCATTTTATATCCTCATGATGATACCATAGTGATCAAGATGAGAATGAAGGATGTAATCATATCAAGAGTACTGGTGGATAAGGTAGATCGGCGAACATCATGTTTTATCCATGCTTGAACGGTTTGAACTTAAAACTTAGTCAACTGGAGCCATATCACAGGCCCTTTATTGGGTTCTCCGGAGAGAAAGTTTTTTCGCTTGGGACGATTAAGTTGGACATGCTGATTGGCACCTGGCTTGCTTGCAAATCAGAAAGGGTGAGCTTCTTAGTGATGGATAAAAATGTCCCATCAGCCTACTATATAATCATGGGGAGAGTAGGATTAAAAAAGTTTAAAGCAGTTCCATCTATCGTACATCAATGTTTACAGTTCCCGACCAACTTTGGAGTTGGAATTGTGAAGGGCGACTAAAAATTAGCTCAGGAATGCTACTACTCATCTGTTGAATAAGAAGAATTAAACAACGCAAGGAAGAAAACAACCACTTATCAAGTGGAGAAATCTGATGAGTCTGAGATTGAATCCTTAGACCCTATAGATGAAACGGAGCTCGTTAAAGGCCAGGTCATGGAGGCAACAGAGCATTATTCTGGATGATAAGAAACCAAAAAGAACAACTCAGATTAGTGCTTCACTTGATTAGATAATGAAGCAAGAGCTAGTGGCATTTTTGAAGCATAGAAAGCAAGCATTCGCGTGGAGTCATGAAGATATGCCAGGGATAAACCCAGCCATCCTGTGTCATGAGCTCAATGTCAATAAAGAGATCAAACATGTGAAGCAATAAAGAAGAGTTTTTAATCCGGAGGAGAATCAAGTTATTCAAAAGGAAGTAGAAAAGTTACAGAAGGCTTCTTTCATTGAAGACGTCAAGTATCTTGATTGGCTAGCTAATGTGGTGATGGTGAAAAAGAAGAATAACAAGTGGAGAATGTGTGTAGACTTCACATACCTAAATAAAGCTTTCCCAAAAGATCATTTCCCTCTGCCTAGGATAGATCAACTAGTAGATGCTACTTTGGGGCATGAATTGTTAAGCTTCAAGGACGCCTACTCCGAATAGAATCAAATTAAAATGATGCCAGAAGATAGGGAAATTACCTCTTTTATTACCCCATGAGGAACATATTATTACAATGTTATGCCTTTTGGTCTTAAAAATGGAGGTACTATATACCAGCGGCTGATGAACAAGGTATTCGCAGAGCAGATCGACAAAAATATGGAGGTGTATATCAACGAAATATTGACCAAAAGCAAGAAGGATACTGACTATATAGCCAATCTGAGCCAAACATTTGATGAGTTAGAGAAGTACCAGATGAAGATGAACCCGACCAAGTGCATTTTTAGCGTACAAGAAGGCATGTTCCTCGGGTATATTATGAATCAACAAGGTATTGAAGCAAACGCTGACAAGATAAAAGCCTTGCTAGAACTATAATATCCAGCCACTAAGAAAGAAGTGCATAGCCTCATAGGGCGCCTAGCACATCTCAATAGATTCATCTCCCGAGCAACTGATAGATGTCTTCCATTCTTCAAGGTGCTTAGAAATACCTTTGAGTGGAATAAAAAATGTGAGAAATCATTTTTAGAGTTGAAGAGATACTTGGGAACACCTCCTTTACTGTCCATGCCGGTGTTGGGAGAAAAATGATATTTGTACTCAATTATTTCTGAAAGTGCAGTTAGTTTGGCTTTGATACGAATAGAAATTGGAGTGCAAAAACCAGTCTACTATACGAGCAAGGCCTTCAGGGGAGTAGAGATCAGGTATCCAAAATTGAAGAAGTTGGCGTTGGCATTGATTGAGGTGAGTAGGAGAATGAAACCATATTTTCAATCCCATACGATAGTGTTATATACTGACATGCCACTCAGACAAGCATTACATAATCCAGAAAAATCTAGAAGATTAATGTATTGGGCAATAGAGTTAGGGGAGTATGGAATTATCTACGAGCTAAGATCTTCTCTCAAGGGGCAGGCAATGGAGGATTTCATCGCTGAATTTACATACTCAGATACTTTCGATCAATAGGGGGATAATGCAGAGCAACCCAAAAATGCTGGAGAATTAATAGAAATTATTCCCGATCAACTCCCGGCCACAGACCGGTCAGAGGAAATGGTATCCGATAAACTAGAATATTCTAGTGAGGAGCCAGAGTTGAAGGATAGAGAAAAGAAGCGCCTGATATTCCATCAAAGGACCTTGTCAGACCAAGGGTTTGATGATAATATCCCTATATGGAATTTTTACGTGATGGTTCCTCGTGTGCAACAGGTTACGGAGCTGGAATTATTCTCAATAGTCCAAATGGGTTAAATATATAATATGCTTTGCGTTTCCAATTCAAAGCTTCCAACAATGAATCTGAGTATGAAGCTATAATTATGGGCCTAAACTTAGCTAAGTCATTGAACGCAGAGCAAGTTATGGTGTTTAGTGACTCGCAATTAGTGGTAAATCATATTCTCAATCTTTACGCAGTGAAAGGAGAGTTCATGTCGAGATATTTGGCTAAAGCCATGGATATTGTATCCCATTTAACAATATTCTAAGTGATTAAAATACCGAGACTATAGAATGCGGGAGCAAATGCACTTTCTCGGTTGGCTTCAGCTATACGCACTGAGCTAGGAAGAACAATTCCAATTGAGATACTCGCAAGCAGAAGTGTTGATGAAGATTTAATGTTGAATTTTATCGCTTATGATATGGGGCTTTCCTGGATGGATCCCATCAGAGATTATATCTAAGAAGGCATATTACCAATCGACCAACTTGCAGCCAAGTGGTTGCAGTTTAAAGCTACCAGATACATTTTTAACAATGGCATTTTGTACAGAAATAGAAGTTAAAAATATGATAGAAAAAATTCATGAAGGATCTTGTGGAGTTCACGTGGCAGGAAGAACTCTCTTACAGAGAATAAATGCGCAGGGGTACTACTGGCCAATAATCCGTGCTGATTGTACGGATTATGCCAAAAAATGCGACAAGTGCCAACGATTATCTACTATACAAAGAAATCCTCAGGCACTATTTACACCAATCACTTCCCCCTGACCATTTGTCATGTGGGGAATAGATTTAGTGGGGCCTTTGACAACTACAAGAGGACGATTCATATATTTGGTGGTTGTTGTGGATTATTTCACAAAATGGGTGGAAGCTGAACCTCTCATTGATATGGCCTACAAAAGAGTTTATCAATTCATCTGGAAGAATAATATTTGTAGATATAGTTTTCCACATGCTTTTATCATTGATCATGGTACCCAATTTGATAATAAGGAGTTCATTGGGAACTATTTATAGTCTAATATTCAAAAGATCCATTCATCTTTGGGTCATCACCACAGTTAGAGAAGATGCAACAGTCTGAAATGTAGCTTATCAGCAAAGAACCTCCATGTTCTACAATAAAAGAGTCAAGAAATGTGATCTCAAGGAGGGAGATTATGTGCTCAAGAAGGTAATTCAAAAGCACTATAAATTGGCAGTCAACTGGCATGGGCCCTATCGTGTCACATCTGTTGTTCAAACTTGTACCTACAGAATATAAACTCTAGAAGGAGAAGAATTCAACAATCCTTGGAATGTAGAGCACCTGCGAAAGTATTACCAGTAATGTAACTACATATGTACCCCATTGTTTCAGAATAAATGAAAATGCAGATTTCCTTATATTTGTTTATGTTATTTTTTTCGAAGTACTAGTGCTACACACTAACCTAACTCAGTAACTACAAAATTTTTCTCAACAGAGTTGGTCGACATAAGCACAAACACTAATAAAGTTGGTCGGCGTCAGTAATCACCAACTACAAGTTGGTCGACATCAACACAACCAATAATGTTGGTATAACAATCGAGCAAGGCAAGGCCTGGTTGATTATGGGTGACCCAAGTGGCATCTAAACTAGGAAAAAAGATGGGTAAAATATCCACTGCCTAGGCACCAAGGCAATTATTTACAAAAATGATTGCTAGAACTGAGCAGGAACATGGGATAAAAATAATTCCATTGCTTAGGCACTTATGGGTGATAAGTCACTACAACTAGGCAAACATATGGGACAAAGTTCCATTGTCTAGGCAATCAAATCAACAAAGGACAAATTTTACCCTATATATATATAGATATATTCAGCGAAGTAGAACATTATTATAGTTGATTTTATAAAGTTTGATAAGATAGATATCATACAATGCGTTTATTTCCAAGAAAATAAAATTCCCAAAAGTAGATTTTTCTTCGTTAAACAGTCACTAACGAAATACAAATAGCCTATTTTATTGGTTTCTTTCCTTCAGATTTAGGTACAGGCTCCATTCCAGCTGGAGGATCATCTAGAGCAAAAGGATAAAATTCAAATCTTATAGCATTTAGGTGTTTCTCGAGCTGGGTCGGTCCAGCAGATATTGAGATCGAGATATCTCAAAATCTTCATGAAGATTATAGTCACCAAGGTATTTGGAAATCAAACACTGAGGAATGGAGAGGGATGAAATCCAGCTAACGTCTAATTTAAAAGGAGGCACTTGAAGATCGAGTAATCCAGGCTCATACCAATCCCACGGCTCTGTTAGTTTTTTGACCTTCATCACGGTTAAGGGGTTCAACTAACCCTGCTTGTATCCCTCATTGTTAGAATGTTTCAACCTGGCATCAAGATGACATAAAGCCTCATTATATCCCCCATCCAAAACTCTCTGGGCTACTTGTGGAATTGATAAGTCAATCGTTCAATATGCTGATGAAGCCATTTAACCAAATTTTCTTTACTCTCCAACGCATAACTCTGGGTGGATAATTGCTTGGTAAGAGTTTGAATTTTTTGGGACATCCCAGCTAAAGCCTGATTTTCTTCCTTCAGTTTAACAACTTGATTCTTTAAGGCCTATTGAGTCCTAGTCTCTTCAATACTGCTCCGACCAGCTCTTGGTCTACCCCGCGAAGAAGCTATAGGTCTGGACCTTTTCAAAGTTTCTAACTCTTCCCTCAAAGAGGCATTCTCAGTTTCCAAAAACAAGAAAACTTCATCATTAAGTGGCATTAGAGCTCCAGACAAAGCAGCAGATTTTAGCTGACTTAGCTCTTCCCGTAAAGCAATATTTTCCTCCTTTAGCAGCTTAGCCATATTTCTATGCTCGTCAATCTCAAGTTTTAACACACTCTCTCTTATTATGAGAGGAAACAAATTTGTCATAACCCCGATTAGAACTTAATTGTTGGTACTTCTTCTCATAACCCTCATACAGAAGAGAAGTGGCTTCCTTGTGCTGAAGCTGAAGTTCTTCGATCATCCCTTGAAGATCCTTAATCATTTCATAGTAAGACACGTTATATGCAATAGCTCAATCAAGTAGACATTTTAAATATTGGTAAGCATCAATTGCTCGCTCAGAGGCATCAGACCCAAGAATATCAATTATTTATCCTTCAGTGAAATCTTCACGACCAGTTTTGAAATAATCAGTACACTTCTTCATTAGCTATATGTCATGAGCTGAAAACAATTCCGTCCTGGCAATGAACTAGCAAGGAAAAGTAAAACCAGATCAACACCATCACAGCTATATTGAACCTGTCTTTTAAATTCCTCAGAATCCTCAATAATATTCAATTATTTTAAAGCTACAATCCATCAATCCCTGAAGAATTTTAAACTTGCATACTCCATTTGGGTAGAATCAACAGTTATATCTTTGTTCCAACCTTTGTCCCAGCTAGAGCTAAAGGCCTTCTTCATAGCAATTTTCCTCTTCAACCTTTTCGAGGAAGTCTTTTCCCTAAGAAGCTCTTCAGTAGACTTCACCTTCTCCTCAAGGTCTTTCTTACGCCGTTCAACCTCTTCAAGCTCGCATTCAACTTCCACCGTACTAGAAATGGTAACCTTACATTTCTCCTCTACCTCCTTAGAAACATTTACAGCTTATTATCGAGCTGTATCAGCCTCTCGCCGAGCTTCATTAGCCTCCTTGGCAGCTTCCTCAGCTTTCTATGGAGTTATTTCAGCGGACTTAATTCTATTTTCCCAAGCAGCTTTGACCTTCTCGTACTTCTGTCGGGACTCCACCAAAGATTTTGACAACCCAACAAGGACTTCTTCCACTCCACTGGATCAAGTTGAAGCCTTGATAGCCTCATCCCTCTTCATGATATTATTAAAGTACACTAAAAACTAAAAGAAAAAAGAAGCCCAAGTCAGAATATAAGCATTGCACAAAGAGGTAAAATGGCAAATGTTAGGACACTTATTAATGCAAGATGTTGGGCTGCCAAGTTAGTAACCTTCTCCCGAGGAGTGGAAGTCTCAGCAGCTCAATAGTCAGGAAGAGTTCCAGACCTGATCAATTTCTTATCCAAGCCTGGAGCAATGAGAGCTGGAGTACTAACTCTCAAAGAAGGTGCCTCAACCCTAGAAGGTTGAGTAGCAACATCCATGATCTTCTCAATAAGACCCCATCTCAATCTTCTCAAAGGAGCATCTTCAATCAAAGGTGTTGCCTCTTCTTGAATAAGGAAAACCCCTTCAATCAAAGGTGCTGCCTCTTTAGGAGCAATAGTGTGATTCTTGCTGGTATCCTTGACAGTTGTGACTGCTCCTCCAGATAGAGCAACATCCTTTTTCTTATTCCTTTCAACTGGGACATCATCTTTGCTCTTCTTCGCCCCATCAGCACCAGGGGCAGCCTTGGCAAAGAGATTAGGAATTCTCCTTTTCTTCGTCATCAGGTTAGAAATAGAAGTTCCCAAGTCATAAAAATATTCTTTAATAAATGAAGAAGATGTTGGAGCCTTCTCAAGGTCAATCACCAAGGGAGGAATAAGAGGTCGAGCAATAAAATAAGAAGTGATGTTCTTGTATCGCAGCAAATAGGAAGTAGACCTCACGTGTTCCCCAACTATTTCTTGATGCAATCCCCAGATAAATTTCAAATTTTTTATATTAATATCACTCTCTTTTGGGGATTTCTCTTATTGTCAACTGCAATATACAAAAAATAAATGTCAGTGACGCATTTTATCAAACAAAAATATAGCTAAATTGAAAACTAAAAGCAACCTATCCCATTGCCATAAAGTGGACATCTGGGATCTTCGTACACGTCTTTCTCTTTTAATGTGGGGTGTTGCCAATTTTTCATCATAACCCCATATTCAAAATAATCCCTATTAGCATTAGGGAGATTGACCCTAAACCTCTGTTAGAATACCTAGTTTTTAAATAAAAGGTGGTATCGCTAGTAACCCATTTATAACAGTACATAATTTCAGGAATCCCTAGACGAGTTACATGAATTTGATTCAACCTGTTTATGCCATCAACTACCCTCCATGTATTTGGAACTACTCTTACATAAAAAATATCAAACTATTGGCAAAATTCCAAACACAAGGGATTAGGTGAGAAAGAAAAACCACATTCTGCTACAAAAATTGAAGGAAACCAATGTCCCTCACCTAGAGAAAATAAATCAAAAGGGTAAGGAGGTTCTTACAAAGTAACCCAAGAAGGAATCCCAAAATAATCTATAAAGTTATTCAATGATTCGATAAGGTAAATTATGATGGCTAAATCGAAGAAAAGAGAAAGAAGGAAGAAATTCTTACAAAAACATTAAGAAATCAGCTAAGGCAGATGAACTGAGAAGACGATCGTAAGAAGAAAAGTGAGAATACAAAAAGTTTGAGAATCTAGATGGCAAAAGGTAGAAAATAATCTGTTTTTACCGCCTTTATACACACTTCTTTGGAAAATGGGAAAAGTAATGATTACAACCAACGACGATTGCATTTTCGGTGGCTTAAAGTACAAGTTTCCAAGCGCTCACAAAAAATTTAAAATATTTACACGTTTGCCACTTCGCGCTTAAAATTAGTATGTTGAGAAGAAAAGCTCACAAGTGTCGAAGGGCTGTAACCAAACAAGGCATGGAAAAGTGTGGCCGAGCAACTTTTAGGCATAATATTTCACACTCTCGTATCCAATCTCAACTATGAAATATTGGGGGCTTCCGTTGATACAAAAATTAGTCAGCTGACGTGGACCATTTATGATGCGACACATGGCATAATTATATACACTGAGCAACTTGATATGATGAGCTACTCAGAATACCGAGATACTTAGACTACCGAGATACTCAGAATACCGAGCAACCATCTGGGAAGACCAAACGACCAGAATAGATTCAATGAATATTCTTGTTATGTACCGATACATATGCATATCTAATAACGGTGTATTCTCTATTCACATGGGCAGCCCAAGGGATATAAATACATTGTAATACCCTCATAACGGGTAAGCTATCATAGGCAAAAGCTAATCAAGATTAAGGCAAAACACCCAGCAATACAAGACAGTGGGTGTAGGCCATTTCCTTAAGGCTGAACCACTTTAAAAATCCTTTGCCTTCTTTCTTTATTCATATTTATTTTTGATTAATTAATTAGATAAAATTTAGTTTTTTACATCAACACTCTTTAATTTTGAAAGACACTTTCTCTTTCAAAATTATTTATACGATGCCTAAAATGAGGATTTCTCTGTTAGAGAACATTTCTTTGATTCTCTTGCTTTTGAGGTCTTTGGGCAAATTTGTATTGGTTCATTTAAGAATTATGTTCTATTTTCTCATGTTCTATTGTACGTTTATTTGGCAGAGCATTCTTCTCAAGTTCTTTTCTTTTTGATGCAATTTTCTCATCTTTAACATGAGGAGAATCCTTTGGCTCAACATCATCTTTCTTCTTATGCACAAAATTCTTTTTTCCATTTTGAATCATAAATTTTTGAAAAACAATTTCTTTTTCACTTTCTTGAACCTATCCTTTAATGAAAATTTGGTATTCATATAATTAGACACATCATTTATGAGAGACACGACTTCTTTTTTATACTCTCTTTTTTTTATTTCAAACATTTTAACTATTTATGAAGTTTACATTTCATATCGAGGAGATCAATCTTTTTTCTTTTGAAAGTAGAGTTTTTGTCTTTAAAAGTTGTAAGCCAAGTTTGAGTTAAAAAAATTATAGCATCTTTTTCATTGAACAAAATTCTTTCTTCTTAAAAAACTTTTATCATATTTTGCATTTTAATGTTTTATTTTTTTCAACTTGAAAGACTCATGGCATAGTTAATCTTTCAAATTTTTGCATTATCTATAGACACCCCATCCTAGTACCCTCCAAATACCTCATTAGGTACATAACACTTGTTCTCTCACCCTAAAACCCTAGGTCCTACTCCCAACCCTTATCTAGAGGCCTTTATGCGCTCCCGATTCCTATTTGAGTTTTTTCAACTCTCTAACCCGATACAAGATCATTATACTCTCATAGGGCCCTGAATCCCCTTTACAACAGTCCATATCATGTAGGAATCGGACTTATGGTTTGCATGTACTTACCTTTTTTCCCTAAACCTTGATTTAGAGGCCCTTGGGTGCTTTTGAGTCCCGTTTAACTTTGGTCAACTATCCAACCTGAGAGAATCTCATTGCATTATCATAAGTCCACGAATCCCCTTTCGAGTGGTCCATACCATGCGTGAATTGACCTACGATTCGTACATACTTTCCCTTTTACTCTAGAAACTCTAGCCTAGAGGCCATCGGGCTTTTTTTAAGGCCCATTTGACTTCGTCAACTCTCCCCTTTCCAATGGTCCATACTATGCATGATCGGCCTTACGATTCACACGTACTTGCCCTTTTACTTCGGGAACTCCTATGTAGAGATCATTAGGCAGTTTCAAGACCCGTTTCACCTTAATCTAGTACTGAACCTTGGAGTGGCCATAAATTTTCATATGTCTCTAAATACCCTTTCTAACGGTGCCGGTCGTGCACAATTTGTACTTATGATTTATATTTTACACCTATTTTTTTGAAAAAATCCTTTTTGGACTACCTTCTCACAACCCGCCTAATAAAATACTGGGCGATCACTCCTGTACCAAATTAAAACAGGAGTCGCATATGGTTCATTCTTAACATCATTGTCGAAAACCAAATTAATTACTAATAACCTATTAGGCTGGCATCAAAATTTTATTTAACTAATCTTTTTAAATAATTTCTCAATTAAAACATTCACGCAGTTTATGTAAATGAAACTGAAATGAAATAAAATAACCAAACACTCAGTTTAAACATCATACAACTATATCGAATGTCGCACTAAAAGGCGGGAAATAATAAATAAATGAAATTGGGTTATTAGCCCGAATATTTATACAGTACCTCCTATCTAGATTACAAGGATATAAGAGTCTATGGTAAACCTGCATGCATCCACACTGCTGCAGCACATTTCTGACTCGGAGGAATCATCATCCAGGCGTCCCTGTGTTTGGACACCTATAATATAGATATAGATATAGCAAAAGAGGAAAAATATAGAAACGGGTCATAGCCCGAGTTGTGAAAATATTTTGCAAGTGCATAAATGCTTTATTTTTATTTTTTATTTTTAAAATAAGTTGGTCTAGTATTTAAATTTGTATCTCACTCCCATAAAATACCCCTCACCCCTCTTCTAATAGTGCACGTCTAATGCACTCGTCTAAAACATCCGAGTTAAGCTACCCTTCCTAACTAATCTAATTCACCCGTCTGCTAGAAACCTCAACAACCCAAGTACTAAGGGATAAACTTCTCTCCATTCTCAACACTGTGCTAAGTTCGTGCGTGGGGGGTCTCACGAAACGAAAACCAAACAAGAAACCCCCCCCGATACACTACTACTTGGCAGTGTCAATGGTCGATATCCATTAGGACCTTAGTACAAAACGAATATATAAACAAACTTATATAATATTATACATATTTTACTCATTCTCATATACATCTTACCATATACATCCGAATAATATCTCCCAGACTGAGGTTTACTCTATATTCATTTTTTTATAATGCACACCCGGATAGAATCTCCCGGAGTGAGAATTTAACCTTTTTCATTTTTATCTTTTTACTCTCATAGAGATGTATAATTTCTTGTTCTCAAGAACAAGTAATATACTATACACACAAGTATAACAACCATCCCAACAAGCTATAACTCGAGGATACGGTTTCATAGTGCCGATCCAAAATCTGGGATTACTCACTATCCCACGGTACCAAGCCAGACTCTCTCAATGGACATGATATACACAACGGTGGAGGAGGTCATGTTCCCCTTACAAGTGGAGTTACACACATCGCACTCGAATGCGGGACGATAATGACCTGGGGACTATACTCTCCCTACTCCTCGAGCTAGGGGATTAACCAACATCGCGTAACCTCACTGGATCGCACTAGAGAAATATATAATTTGGATGTTCCAACCCTATACCAAAGGAAAGCCCATGGAAACCAGCCTCTAAATACACATATACCATTCACACACAGATACATATGTATTTATATTATATAATTTATATATATACTGTAGTCACATTATACATAAACGACTCTAATTGCCAATCACACCTAGAGATGACAAATAATCCCAAAGGTTATCATAACTTATATAATTCGAGTATTTTCACACTCATGATTCTATACCCAAAGTATTCCCTCACTTTGGTAAGTAATAAATACCTTATTCCCATTTAAGGATTTATTGGATATCTCCATATTTACCAATTCATGCTAAGTAAATAAATATATTCCCAAATTTATCCTAGTAGTCTCGTAGGATTTACCCAACTATAATCGATATAATTATGTTTTCCTACACGCATAATTATATAGGCGTAAATGCCCACTGAAATTATCCCAAGGAATATTCGTCACCAAACACCCTTAACTTAAACAGGTTGTGGATTCCATTTCCACGAACCCAATGACAACATTTCGCTCAAATAATAATCCAGAGGTCCCCGGTCTATATTTAGGAACCCCTCATATTTATCTCCACACAATTCTAGCCTTAATTCTCCTAATATCAGGTTTGATTTCTAACTAACAATTTTGATCTCGGACAGCCTTCCGTAGAAAAATCATTATACACCAAAAAAATGAGAAAAATACGCGGTCGGCGCCCACGCGACCGTATCGAAAATATCTACAATTTTTATTTTTTGACCAAGGTCCGAATCGATTTTCTTCTAGGCCGAATTGATTCGGTAATAACGCTATCTTACTATTCATCATCTTCTCCAACTCCAAATCAAACCAACACCCAATCAATCTAAGATTTGTGGTTTTCCACTTCACCAACCAGCAATATAATCATTTAAACATCTATTTTTAACCAACACAACATTAATTTCATGGGATTCATCAAACCACTCAATAATCCAACCCTAACTCCATTAAATTCATTTCTCATAAAAACTACACCATTTTCATCCATTCAAACTTAGATTTCTTATGAGGAAATTACTACATCAATTTCTATGAGTTCATTTTACAAAAACTGATTTTTATTCAAGAATACCAACCCACAATCTTATATTTCATTACCAACTATGATATGCGATACACACAAATGAATAAATCAAGTAAACACTTGCCTCGTGGATAATATCCAAAGAACCCGAGTCGAATCCCGCGGAGGTTGGCCGAAAATCTCCTTTTCTCTCCTTTCTTCTCTTCTCTTTCTTTTTCTTCTTTTCTCCAACTCTCCATCTTTATACAGGGGAGAATAAGGGTTTACCCCTTAAAAATCCAAAAATGACTCGTTTACTCAATTATGAGTTCCTTTTACTCTAAAAATTCTTGAAACTCAATTTTGACTATCGGATACACTATTTTGACTATCTCGGCCATTTTGAGACCAATCGCACACTCGAAATCTCCATTTGAGGTACTTAACCGCAACCCACTAATTTAACCCAATAGCTCTCAATGCGGGTTTTCCAATTAAAGTCTTACCTTTTATCACTTTACTCAACTGCGACATATAATTAAAATACTCCGACATATTTACTTAATCCCAAAAGTAAATATAACGCCCATCGAAAATCATCTAATCCTTGAAAATTCCAAAAATTACTATTCCGAGAAATTCCTTACTTTTCCCATTTACACCCAATTATGGAATTTAATTATCCCCAAAAGTACGGGTTGTTACACACTTCCCCCCTTACAACAGAATTTTGTCCTCGAAATTCGGATATAACCTACACCACCATCCTAGGATCACTAATTCCACAACGTCCTAGTACCCCCCAAATCGCAAGGTGCTAACACAATTGTCCCTTACCATATTCCACCTATCTCAAGGCGTACTCAAACATAATAACTTCACCCCAGGCTCATCTAAATTTTTACATGTTGGCGCGCAACAATAACACGTTACTCCTATGGCTTCTCTAACTGCCAATACGAGAAACGATTATATAATTGCCACTCTAACATCTCGCAAAGCTGATACTCTTGCTAACAAACGTCCGCTCATCCACAACAGAACAACTAATTTCCTTTGAAAAGGAAACTCTACTAAAACATTACTATTTTTGTTAGTCTCGTTGCATATCTTGGGCATGCTACTTCTTATTTCCCCTATACAATTGGAATATCGTGTACCTATCACGGCATTCCTTTCTCCCCATTTAAATTCCACCACGACTGCCTTTTCTATTTCAGGCGGTATATAAACAAACTTACTAAGGTGCCCATACACCTTTTTAACCCGTGCACATCTACACATCCATTGTGAACGTTCGACATGTAACACTCTCTCTAAACAATGGGCCTCACTTCCTCGGCGTAATACTCATACATGGGTCTTCCCAACCTGCAAAAACCCATTCTACTCAAGGTTAACCAACCAATCTTCTTGTGGTTTACTTCCTGAAATCTTCTTATATCGGTGCTACCAACTCTATTGAACTTACGTCCTAATAATGCTACGGTCTATGCGTTGCCATACCTACGCGAAACGAGTATAATCCTACGTATATCCCTAGTGCCCAAGGCCTCTATCAACTTCCGACATTTGTTTGTTTTCATGCATGGGAGCGTCTTGCAAGAGAAATCCAAACAAGGAACCCTCCCATTACACTACTCCCCCGCGTCGTCGGTCACCGAGATATAGCGACCTAAGGCACACCAGCAGGACGTCCTGAATTCCTACCTCACTAACTTACCCACATACATCTACCACTCCATCCTAAGATTTTGGCACAAGAAGTCTAATTAATCATGGTGCCTACTACCTTCAAACATGTTATGAACCTCACACCCAAAATATACTATCTTCAAATTTTCCTTCTCATCAAGGCCGACCTACAAGACTTAAATCAACTTTGCTTTACCTCGTCTCACCCTCATACTACCGTGAGAATACCATTTTAGTGCTTTTCCATAACACTTGTATCTCTATACATACCATCATCACACGGTTCTCGGTCTATAATGTTTCACCCACACTATATGACTTATTCACGAAATCCATATTCTTGCATCCTATAACATCTCTCCACTCCCGATGTCGTTAAGTTTCATGCGTGGAGCGTCTCGCAATCGAAATCCAAACAAGGAACCCCTCCAATACACTACTAAACTTTGTCAGTCGTGGAGGTCCGTTAACTTCAATTATGCCACTGGGATAATCCTATCCCCTCTTCCAACACAATGTGGTCTGAACTCCTATCTCTATCCAGGAGCCACACCACCAAACGCTCATACTAACACTAAGTCCTTGCGCAAACAATAATGAGCTTAAACTCACAGCTCGACAATAATCCTTGCATACCTTAAATAACACCTATAAGGTCACCATGCACTCAAATCATAATAATGAAACCTTTGTTTACCAGAGTTCCACCTATGCATATTAGCAAACAACGAACTCAACCTGTATCCAGGTGAGACATCGCAACAATAACTTGTTCCACTCTGGAACCACGAACACAATAGTCTTTCGGTCATTAGCCTGCTATCGCACCAAATAATGAAAAATATAATATACTCAAAAAAACACCATACTCGTATATCACACATAGAACGAGTGAAACAAACTATATATATATATATATTGAAATTATTAGCACCCGCTTTTATAGCGAATGAAAGAAAATATAACTCCGCTACCGCAAAAAACACACAGATATTTACTATATTAATGTTATTGATACTGTCTCAAAGCTCGAATTACACACACGAATCTAGGGTTAGCGAAATACCGTGACTTTATCTAATCACACCAAATATACCTCCGCCATCTGAGGTAAAACTCATAATGATAACTTCGCCAATCTCTCTGGCTACTACAAATGGTTCCTAGACTTAATACACTTGTCCTAACAGAACCTAAAAAACTACTTTAATTGATGTCATATCTTAGCACTCCATTCTTTCCCTTCAACTCCTACCCGGCAAGGACTAACTGTGTGGTTCTACGCTTCGCATTACAACATTCTCCATATGGGTGGGGAACACTTTCTAATGGCTCAATCATTCTTTTGAAGAACTCTCTCTTCATTATACTTACTTCACTTCGGTACAAGGTTCACTTCTCCATAACTATTTATTCACTGCCGGTATCTGACTGATCCTTATGTGAACAATCCAAAATTTTCATTCTCCTCCTTCCTAATCCATCAAAGGAATTTGCGGTTAAAACCGTCCGTGAGATTTCACTACGAGAAAAACTTCCTTCTTTCCCCGAATATGGAGACCACTGTTCCCACCATTTTAATAATTCTCCTACGAGTGAACAATTTTCCTCAAATCTTCACATATGGGTATTTCTATACCCCATGCGAAGCCAAAGCTTCTGAGCCTTCTACTCATACTAAGTGAAGCTACAATGGCTTCATATAACTTAAACTTCCATGTATGGTCCTTATCTAATACCCTTCCAACTATAACCCATCTTAGTTTCATGGTGTAATACCACTTTAGTACCACTCTCTACTACAGCGATACTTATATACTCATGACTATTATACTCTAGTAGTCTCTACCAAAATCCTTAGCAAATGCCATAAAGGTAGTGACCTCTGCCACGGTCCTAGTCCCTGACTTATTAGATGGACCAGTTAAGCCCCGCCTCCTGCTACCTTCCTATCCCCGCACACGAATCTCGAACGAGCACGCAAAAGATTTCCATAATCTTATACTATGGCAGGAGAACGAAATCTCACAAGATAAATCAACAATCCTAATCCTGAGGCTCTATATCAAATCGAGAGCAACGCAAAAAGCGTAGTACGTCCGCACAGATTCCTAAGGACACTATAACCTGATGCTCTAATACCATTTGTGACAACCCGCCTAATAAAATATTGGGTGAACACTCCTCTACCAAATTAAAACAGGAGTCGCATATGGTTCATTCTTAGCATCACTGCCGAAAACAAAATTAATTACTAATAACCTATTAGGCTGGCATCAAAATTTTATTTAACTAATCTTTTTAAACAATTTCTCAATGAAAACATTCATGCAGTTTATGCAAATGAAACTGAAATGAAATAAAATAACCGAACACACGGTTTAAACATCATACAACTATATCGAATGCCGCACTAAAAGGCGGTAAAATAATAAATAAATGCAATTGGGTTATTAGCCCGAATATTTATACAGTATCTCCGATCTATATTACAAGGATAGAAGCGTCTATGGTAAACCTTCATGCATCCACATCTACCGCGGCACACGTCTGACTTGGAGGAATCATCATCCAGGCGTCCCTGTGTTTGAAAACCTATAATAAATATATAGATATAGCAAAAGAGGAAAAATATAGAAACGGGTCAGAGCCCGAGTTGTGTAAATATTTTGCAAGTGCATAAATGCCTTATTTTTATTTTAAATAAGTTGGTCTCATATTTAAATTGGTATCTCACTCCCATGAGATACCCCTCACCCATCTTTTAATAGTGCACGCCTAATGCACTCGTCTAAAACATCCTAGTTAAGCTACCCCGCCTAACTAATCTAATTCACCCATCTGCTAGAAACCTCAATAACCCGAGTACTAAGGGATAAACTTCTCTCCATTCTCAACACTGCGCTAAGTTCGTGCGTGGGGTGTCTCGCGAAGAGAAATCCAAACAAGGAACCGCCCCGATACACTACTACTTGGCAGTGTCAATGGTCGAGATCCATTAGGCCCTTAGTACAAACCGAATATATAAGCATACTTATACAATATTATACATATTATACTCATTCTCATATACATCTTACCATATACATCCGGATAATATCTCCCGGACAGAGGTTTACTCTATATTCATTTTTTTTATAATGCACATCCGGATAGAATCTCCCGGATTGAGAATTTATCCTTTTTAATTTTTATCTCTTTACTCTCATAGAGATGTATAATTTCTTTTTTTCGTGCACAAGTAATATACTATACACACAAGTATAATAACCATCCCAACGAGCTATAACTCGAGGATGCGGTCTCATAGTGCCGATCCAAAATCCGGGATTACTCATTATCCCACGGGACCAAGACAGACTCTCTCAATGGACATGGTAAACAAATACACAACAGTGGAGGCGGTCATGTTCCCCCTGTAAGTGGAGTTACACACATCGCACTCGAACACGGGACGATAATGACCTGGGACTATAATCTCCCTTCTTCTCGAGCCAAGTGATTCACCCACATCGCGTAACCTCCCTGGATCGCACTAGAGAAATATATAATCTGGATGTTCCAACCCTATACCAAAGGAAATCCCATGGAAACCATCCTCTAAATACACAAATACCATTCACACACAAGTACATATGTACTAGTATTATATAATTTATATATATTATAGTCACATTATACATAAACGGCTCTAATTGCCAATCACACCTAGCAATGACAAATAATCCAAAAGCTTCTCATAACTTATATAATTCGAGTATTCACACACTCATGATTCTATACCTAAAGTATTCCCTCACTTTGATAAATAATAAATACCTTATTCCCATTTAAGGGTTTATTGGATATCTCCAAATATACCAATTCATGCTAAGTAAATAAATATATTATCAAATTTATCCTAGTAGTCTCGTAGGATTTACCCAACCATAATCGATATAATTATGTTTTCCTACACGCATAATTATATAGGCATAAATGCCCACTGAAATTATCCCAAGGAATATTCGTCACCAAACAACCTTAACTTAAATAGATCGTAGATTCCATTTCCACGAACCTAATGAGTACATTTCTCTCAAATATTAATCCATAGGTCCCAACTCCATATTTAGGAACCCCTAATATTTATCTCCAAATAATTCTAGCCTTAATTCTCCCAATATTAGGTTTGATTTCTAACTAACGATTTCGATCTCGGACAGCCTTCCGTAGAAAAAATATTATAAACGAAAAAAAAATCAGAAAAATACGCGGTCGGTGCCCACGCAACCGTATCGAAAAGATCTACAATTTTTATTTTTTGACCAAGAGCCGAATTAATTCGCTTCTAGGCTGAATCGATTCGGTAATGACGCTATCTTACTATTCATCATCTTCTCGAACTCCAAATCAAAGCAACACCTAATCAATCAATGATTTGTGGTTTTCCACTTCACCTACCAACAATATAATCATCTAAACATCTATTTTTAACCAACACAACATTAATTTCATGGGATTCATCAAACCACTCAAGAATCCAACCCTAACTCCACTAAATTCGTTTCTCACAAAAACTACACCATTTTCATCCATTCAAGCTTAGATTTCTTATGAGGCAATTACTACATCAGTTTGTATGAGCTCATTTCACAAAAACCCATTTTTATTCTAGAATCCCAACCCACAATCATATATTTCATTACCAACTATGATATGAGATACACACAAATGAATAAAGCAAGTAAACACTTGCCTCGTGGAATATATTTGACTACCCCGAGTCGAATCCCGCGGAGGTTGGCCGAAAATCTCCTTTTCTCTCTTCTTTTCTCTCTTTTCTTCTCTTCTCTATCTTTTTATTCTTTTCTCCAACTCTCCATCTTTATATAGGGTAGAATAAGGGTTTACCCCTTAAAAACCCAAAAATGACTCGTTTACTCAATTACGAGTTCCTTTTACTCTAAAAATTCTCGAAACTCAATTTCGACTATCGGATACACTATTCTGACTATCTCGGCCATTCTGAGACCAATCGCACACTCGAAATCTCCATCCGAGGGACTAAACTGCAACCCACTAATTTAACCCAATACCTCTCAATGGGGGTTTTCCAATTAAAGTCTTACCTTTTGTCGCTTTACTTAAGTGCGACATATAATTAAAATACTCCGACATGTTTACTTAACCCAAAAAGTAAATATTACGCCCATCAAAAATCATCTAATCCCTGAAAATTCCAAAAATTACTATTCTGAGAAATTCCTCAAATTTCCCATTTACACCCAATTATGGAATTTAATTATCCCCTAAAGTATGGGTTGTTACATACCTATAGTCACATCCAACCCTCTATCAATTGGAAAAAGTGTACATTTCTTCACCAGCAAGCCAGGAGTACACCGATAGGCAGGCTAGGGCCTATGCTGATCGTCAGTCCTCTAAAGCCTAATTTTTACTTTTTAAGGAGGCTATGGCCTCATTCCTAAGGGCTCCATTTTCAATAATCATATCATTCCCTACCTCAAAATCAGTGAATCATCATCCTAAAAAACTCAAGTTTCTAATATTCTCCTCCCCTTTCTTTCCTCACTTTTATACCACCTTTTTCCACTTACCTCGTCTATACTCAACCATCAGCTCACCGCTAACAAATCAGCCTATTACTCTTCAAAAATCAATTGAAAAATCTTCTAAGAGGTCTGTTATCACTCTTTTCTATTTTATTTTTTTAATGTTATTGATTCACACTTTTACCATTTTTGTTATCTCTTTATTTTGTTCCATTATCTCACAACAACTAATATCCTTTTTTATTACTAATACTAATATAAAATATTTTCATAAAACCAAAAAGACAAATATAGGGTTTACTTATAAACCTCAAATTAGGATCTCCTCACTTTTTTAACACTTTTACACTCGGGAACGTTTTTTTCAAAAGCAACTAAAGATGTGTCCTAAAATTGGGTTTATGGGATAAACCCTACATTGGTGATATGTCGAACTGCATGGACTTTGATTCCTATTATGTCTATATAGGCGTCCCAAAACCTTATCATGATTCGAGTCATATTTTTATCATTATGATATATTTTCTTAAAACTCATTATAAGAGAAAGATTTTATAATTTCTTATAGCTTGGCATTTTTGTATTTTGGTGTACCCCGTTACAAATCGAAGTTTCATATTGAACACTAAATTCATATTGCCGCCACGATCATTCAAAGATATGTTAGTGACCGAGAATAATTTTTGAATTTATCACCAACACTTTGTGAATGTATATGACATGTGGTTTTGATTTCTACTTCGAATTATATTCCAAGATGTTTAATTTTTAAATCGGTTCATTTTTTAAAACGGATTTTTAAAAAATATCTTTTTAATCTCGTTCGAATGAGATTCAGCTCTCATTAAAATGGAAACCACTTTTTGTTTGAACAGATTTCAAATGACCGTTGAACGATAATACTCTATTTAGCAGACCCAATGTCGTTGGAAGGTCATTAGAAGGTTGAATGAATGATAATAGGTTGTCATTCGAATGAGAACTGATTTCGTTAGAATGAAACTGCTCTTTTCATTTGAATGATTTTCCATTTTCGTTCAAACAAAAATGCCGCCTCGAAAATTTCCCCTGTAAGGACACAATTCTCCAATTGAGTCTCATTGTTGTTTTGGATCAATTCTAGACAAAAACGTTTATGTCATAGGATAGTGTTCATTGTTCCTATTCAAGCCTATGATGTGTTTAGTTGAAGACGCAGTGACCAGGAGTAAAAATCGTCATCAGTTATCATGTTTTAACTGACTTGTTTCTACATCACCAACATAGTTCCAACTGGATGAATTTTATTTGAAACTGTTATTTTATTTTTAGAAAGATTTTATTAAAAATTTAAAATAAATATATAATTTTTCTGGGCTAGAAATAGAAATTTACACATTCTGGAAGTTCATTCGAAGTGTCGTTTGAACGAGTTTGTCGTTCGAACGAGAATGGCATTCGAACGAGTTTGCCAACGAGTTCCCACACAGCCCACAGGAACATCGTTCGAATTATCGTTCGAACGAACAATGTTGTTCGAACGAGATTTCTAACGAGTTCACACTGGAACTTCGTTAAAAGGCTCGTTCGAATGAGACTTCGTTCGAACGAGATTTGGTGGGAACAGTTTATTTGGCAGTTTGAGCAATTTCTTTCATGTTTCCCACTTCTTTTCCCACTAACTTTTTACCTGAATAACTAAGTGCGAGAACCAAGTTTTTTAATTTAACTTTTTCAAACCATTCCATCTCTAATATAGAGTTTGAGAGAAAAATTCAAAAGGTAAAAGGTAATGTTTTAGAGTGTTAATTTTTTAAGAAAAACTTTAAAAACACTTTTGTTTTACACCCATTGTTTGTTTATCCAAGTTCCTTTATATATATACATTGCTTGGAGTTTTGTCAGCGGTTTTACTCTACTTATTGAAGAGTTCATTTGGGTTTTTTTCTAGATCCCTCAAAAAAGAAGAAGTTCATTTTGCTACGGCATTCTCACATGGTGAAAGGCACCATGTGTGGTTGACGGTGTACCTATGTCTCATTGGTGAAGTCCAAGAGTCCGGTGGAGCTCAGGGGTTGTCGATTAGGCGGAGGTATTTGCAAGAAGACGCGTCAAGGCTTGAAAATGGTGGAGTCGAGGAAGTAAGTCATCTATCTTGTAATTGTAAAACCATACTTAGTGGACTTAAGGCTAGGGCCATCCGAGGTTTTTTCCCGTTGTGGGTTTTTTCTCGTACATCATGGCGTAGTGATTTATTGTTTATTTTATCTTTTTGCAAATATATCCTAGAATTCATGCTTAGGTAAAAAGATAAAATTTGGTTTAATCACTACATACTTGTTTAATTTAGTGCTAAATAAATTTGGGTAATGTTCAATTAATTTAGTTCAAGTCATTTATTTTAATTTGATAAAATTGGTTTGGCCTAATTGGGTAATATTGAAAATATGACTTAGGCAAATTTCTAGGACTTGGGTTGAATTAATTATGTTTAAGTGAAATTCAAATTGTGTGTGTGTTTCATCATATTTCACTTGGTTTAATTTTAATTTGAAAAGCAATTAAAATTAGTTAATTTGTTGTTTAAGTGGAACCATCTTTCGCTTCCGTATCTATTTTAAATTGGGGTCCTCTCCTTTTAAAATTGGTATCAAAGCGGTATCGCTAAATTATTGCATTTAAGATCCTTTAAATATTTGTGACAAAAATGGAATTTTCCCCATTTTCAAAATTTCCTAGTTTCGATGGTTCTAATTACGCATATTGGAAAGCGCACATGAAATTGACACTAAAATCTATCGACGAGAGAGTTTGGATGTCTGTTGTTAACAGGTGGTCCCCACCTACACATTTAGTAGATAATGAGCGTGTTCCCAAACCCGCCGATAGATGGAGTGAGAATGAATTTAAACTTTTGAACTTTAATTCCCGTGGTTTAAATGCCTTGTTTAGCGTTGTCACACCGGATGAATTTTGTCGTATTATGACGTGTGAAATTGCTAAAGAAGCTTGGGATATTTTACAACTCACTGATGAAGGTACTAGTTTCTTTAAAGCTTCAAAACTCCAAAACCTCACCATTCAATTTGAAACCATCAAAATGAACGAAAAAGAAACTTTTGATGAATTTTATGCTAGACTTTTCGATATTGTTAATTCACCTTTTAATTTGGGAGAGAAAATACCCGACAACCGAGTAGTAAAGAAAATTTTAAGGTCCCTGCTCGATAAATTTATTCCAAAAGTGACCGTTTTAAATTATTTATCCACTTTAGCCTCTACGAAATTAGAAGATCTCGTAGGTTATTTACAAACCCATGAACTAGACATGTTTCCCTCTAAAACTGAAAAGAAAATAGAAAAGGGAATTGCTTTAAAAGCCCCAAAATAGAAAAAGATGTAAGATTTTCAGAGTGTGAAAGTGATAGTGACTCGGAAGATATGGCCTTGTTTGCTCGGAAATTTCCAAAATTTCTTAAATTTAACAAAGATAAATTTATAAATAATTTTAAGAAATTTGAAACATCTACGCATGACAATGCTGAGAGGATCCCTAAAACTATTAATGAGCATTTACATAGGGATGAGTCAAATAGGTTCTTTGGTTGTGAAGGGTATGGCCATAGGGCTTTTGAATGCCCCACTAAACTAAGGAGAGAGGTTAATAAACCAATTTATTTTAATGCAACCCTTAGTGATAGTGATAATGAAGAGGGACTCGTTTCCCCCACTAAGCCCAACTTTGTGTCTTTTATGGCTAGTCATGTGAGCACCGAAAATGAATATGCGCATGAAGATATACAAACACATCACACTTCTGAGGTCAAAGTTTATGATTACCTTATTTTTATGGTAGTGAGAGCAAAGAAGAAAGAGAGAGTGAAAATGAAGAAGAGGTTAATGTGAGTGAACTTCAAAATTCTTTTCAAGAATTATATGAAGAATCTATTAAATTAAAAAGACCTAATTTGAAGTTAGAAGCAAGTTTAAAAGAGCGTGCCAATGTCTTTGATGATAGTGTGTTGGTTGAAGACCTTAGAACTCGTGAGAGAGCTCTTCGTGAGAAGATTGAATATTTAGAAGGCAAGAGAGATAGCCTTAAAGGTTTAATGGAATTCCTGAAAAAGGAATATTTTATTAGAGTCTAACATTTTAGAATTACAAAATAAATTAAAAGACTCTAGAAAAGTCAAATTTGATTTGGAGTGTCGTTCGGAGAAATTAGATAAAATATTAGGAACGGTCCAAATTAAAAATGACACTTGTGGTTTAGGCTTCGATAGATGTAATGAATCATCTCATAAAGTCAAAACCAATGTTTTAGGAGAATCGCCTAGGAAAGCTTTTAGAGATCATTCCTTTGGTATGTCTTTTCGCCGAGTCTTTAAGTGCTCTCATTGTGGTCGAAAAGGTCATCTTAGAAATTTTTTTTTGATCTTAAACGAGGTCCTAGAAAATCCCTACGTAAGGCAACCGAGGTAGCCAAGATTCCTATGCCCCGAAATAGTCATTCGTCATTAGTTTGGGTTAGGAGATCAGACTTGGTAGTTTTACAAGATAGGGTTTTTTATTCTCATTTACTTTCACATGCTTCCTCCCTTGCAAAATCTAAAGGATGAATGTGTTAGTTTTATTTGCATACTTTAGCTTTTGTACTACATGTTATATTATCATGCTAAATGTATGCTCGTTTTAGTCATTTTTCTAGTATATGCTCCATGCTTAATCACATGCTAGAATAATGATTTTTGGTTATCTTTTGTATTATATTTCTTTCATTTTAGGTTGCATTAAATGAAAAAATACAAAAAGATTTTTGTTTATCATTTGGGTTTTATCTCTTGGTAATTTAGGCTTCATGAAAAATTCAAATGATTTTTGTTTGTCTTTTGAGTAGATATTTTTTGTTTGTTTAGATTAAAAATTGTAAAAACTCAAAAAGATTTTTGGTTTGTGTGTATTTTAGTTTGACATACTCTATGTGGCATATACTTGTGTTTGAATACCATCTTTTATGCTCCCATATGGCTTGAAATTTTGGTTTAGATTGTCAATCCTTAAAATATTCTTTACCATGCTTATATGGAGTAGTTAGATTTTGTGTTTATTTAAATGGATTCTAATTTTATATGCCTCTATTCACACATGCACGAGCTCTTTTGAAACTTAACTTCATATGTATAGTTGAGCTTTGTGAGGTGTTCTCCTACAAATCTTGTCATCTACATATTTGTGACCTAGGAGGACTAGTGCATGTCAAAATCCGTTACATGTGAGATTTGTGAGAAATAAAAATAAAATCCACACACACACACACACACACACACACACACACACACACACATATATATATATATATATATATATATATATATAATGTGCACGAGGAAGGGCTTCGAAAGGATTTATTATCCTTTGAGAATAGTAAGCCACCGTTTGAAATGGACCTAAAAGAAATACGTGGTCCAAAGCCCTAAAAAGAAAAATATTGCATCAAAAAGAAAAATTGTCAATGCGTATGTTTAATTGATATATTCATTCAAAAATATATATGCTTATCGAGGGAGATTGGATAGTATATCAACGGTTTGCACAATGTCGATTTATCCTAGTTGGGCTTTCAATGTCATGACTCTATTGGTTTGTAGAATCATCAACATGCTAGGCTTGTATGCATTGTTTATGTTTGTTCATTGAGTTCAATCTATATTGTCACATGAGGTTATATTAAAATGTGATGAAGTTTGCAATCAAATGAGAACTCCGTGAATATGTTTTAAGTGATTGGTTCTAAATTTAGTTGTTACTAGTTCACACCCCAACACTTCCGTTTCCATATGACACATTTATGTTATAAGAGTGTGGAAGACTCATATTATGTTTTGTGTGTGTCATTTCGGTTTTTATATATATATATGTGTACTTATGTCTATTTGGTATCTATTATATATACATATATTTGATATTTTTTTGTTCCTTGCCTTGCTTTCTAGTTCATCTATGATTCAATTCAAAATTGGTATCTATCTTGTTGCATTCCTGGTTTATATCACATGCTTAATAGTTATGTATCATATTGGTATCATTTTCTTGCATCTTAGTTAGTATCCCTTATTATTTGCATGGATTAGTTGTTCTTTTGTTGCCCATATGATTTCATTTTATTACCACTCTAAGCTTCATGTTTAAATTAGTTTGTTAATCATTGCCTATTCCTGAACAAAAAGGGGGAGAATGATAGGGGAGAAATGGTATCTAATCCTATTATAATCGTATCTTTGTTTGGGGGAGATTTAACTTAGGGGAGTCTCTATCTTCTTAGGTTGATCAAGTTTGATAAAGAGGAGAATTAATTTAGGGGGAGTATTTATCTTTATTGCATTTAATATTCTTGATATTCCCTATTCATTTAATGTGTTTGCTTAACTGTGTAGGAATTATATTCTAAGTGGAAACTTTCACCGGCAAAGATTTTGATCTTTGGGACTTATGTCAAGCATTGGGTGGGATATGTTTTTGAGTCTAGTGAGCTTTATGACCCATTTAGGATTTTTGTCGGTTTTTGTCCCGGAATAGCCAAAGGGGGAAATTTGTAAGGACACAATTCTCCAATTGAGTCCCATTGTTGTTTCGGCTCAATTTCGGACAAAAACGTTTATGTCATACGATAGTGTTCATTGTTCCTATTCAAGCCTATGATGTGTTTAGTTGAAGACGTAGCGGCCAAGAGTAAAAAGCTTCATCAATTTCCGTGTTTCAAGTGCCTTGTTTCTACGTCACCAATATAGTTCCAATTGGTTGAATTTTATTTGAAACTGTTATTTTATTTTTAGAAAGATTTTATTAAAACTTTAAAATGAATATATAATGTTTTGGGGCTACAAATAGAAATTTACACATTTTGGAAGTTCGTTCGAATTGTCGTTCAAACGAGTTTGTCGTTTGAACGAGAATGTCGTTCGAACGAGTTCCCATACAGCCCCTTGGCACATCGTTTGAATTGTCGTTCGAACGAACAATGCTGTTCGAACGGGAATTCCAACAAAATTTCTAATAAGTTCACATTGGAACTTCGTTAGAAGGTTCGAATTCGTTCGAACGAAAATCTCGATCGAACAAGATTTGGCGGGAATAGTTTATTTGGCAGTTTGAGCAGTTTTTTTCCTATTTCCCACTTCTTTTCCCACTAACTTTTCACCTGAATAACTAAGTGCGGGAACCAAGTTTTTCAAATTAACTTTTTCATACCATTCCATCTCTAAGAGAGAGTTTGGGAGGAAAAATTCAAAAGGAAAAAGTTAATGTTTTCGAGTGTTAATTTTTCAAGAAATTTTTTTAAAACACTTCTGTTTTACACCCATTGTTTGTTTATCTAAGTTCCTTTATATATATATATACAATGCTTGGAGTTTTGGCACCGGTTTAACTCTAGCTATTGAAGAGTTCGTTTGGGTTTTCTTCTACATCCCTCAAAGAAGAAGAAGTTCATTTTGTTGCGGCATTCTCACATGGTGAAAGGCACCATATGTGGTTGACGGTGTACCTGTGTCTTATTGGTGAAGTCCAAGATTTCGGTGGAGCTCCGGGGTTGTCGATTAGGCGGAGGTGTTTGCAAGAAGACGCATCAAGGCTTGAAAAGGGTCTAGTCGAGGAAGTAAGTCATATGTCTTGTAATTATAAAACCATACTTAGTGGACTTAAGGATAGGGTCGTCCGAGGTTTTTTCCCGTTGTGGGTTTTTCCTCGTACATCGCGACGTAGTGATTTATTGTTTATTTTATCTTTTTGCAAATATCACCTAGAACGCATGCTTAGGTAAAACGATAAAATTTGGTTTGATCACTATATACTTGTTTAATTTAGTGCTAAATAAATTTGGGTAATATTCAATTAATTTAGTTCAAGTCATTTATTTTAATTTGATAAAATTAGTTTGACCTAATTTGGTAATATTGAAAATATGACTTAGGCAAATTTCTAGGACTTTGGTTGAATTAATTGTGTTTAAGTGAAATTCAAATTGTGTGTGTGTTTCATCATATTTCACTTGGTTTAATTTTAATTTGAAAAGAAATTAAAATTAGTTAATTTGTTGTTTAAGTTAAACCATCTTTCGCTTCCGCATCTATTTTAAAATTGGGGTCCTATCCTTTTCATCCCCTCTATAAAAACCTATTTTGTTTAGTTTTTCTTAAGTTTTTTGGAAAATCGTTCAATTTTTTTCAAGACTTATGGAGAAAATTATTTCCTAATATCTGAACCAAAAGTTCTCATCTTTGTGTTTTAGAAAAATACTTTTTTTCTAAATCATTCATCCTATATATGATTTTTTGAGTTTGTTCAAACCCAAGTTTCCATACACTTGCATCAAACCCTTATAGAGTTTACTCTACTACTGATTTGTGGAGCTACGGCTCTACAGATGATGAAGAAAGGATCGTACATCCAAGTTGATCGGTGGATATTGAGGGAATACCTATCTATGGATGGTGATGGACTGTGCCATAGCTGTTGAAGAATTAAAAACTATGCATTATACTAAGTGGAGCTCTAAGTAGTTTGTAAGTCATTGAGTCTGTCAATTTCTTAACAGTGCTAAAATCTAGGTTTTTCTCAAAAGGATTTTTCCTTAATCATCTTTGTGTGTCTGTTTGGTTCCATTATTTGTATGGTTTGACATAATTAATTTTGGACATTATATTTCATGCACACCTAATTTCTAATCAAGATAAAATTTGGTTAAAATCTAAATTGTGTGTGCATATCCTAATATACCAACTATCCACACAAACTCGCTTTCTCACTCATATTTAATAGTATTTCACATACATATACGCCTACATATTAGTGTTCCCACCCGACATGCACATTCATTTCCCCGTTGTGAATCGTGATTCGGTGGTCTCTAACATCATATTTCCTAATTATTCTCTTTCTTTCATATACTCCTTAATATTACTCTTCTCCATCCTTTCTATGACATGAGTAGGATGGTTTCTTTTTCTCATTCATTTTCCACATTGCACGCGTTATGCACATGAGTCACATATTAGAGAGAAAGGAGAACATTATTCTAACCCATAAGATACTGAAAGGATGGAATTGGTGCCTAACACCTACCCATTTCGTACTTTATTCCCCTGGCCCTCGACTCATTTTGTTTTGTCGGTATCAGGTTGTCTTTTAACATCGTTCTTTTTGGGGATGACGACACCATTTTTACTATTTTGAGTAAAATAGGCTGACTATTTTGAGTAAGATCAGGTTGTCTTTTATATCTTTTTCTCCCCATTTAACGACGACTTATTTATATATGTGGTAGCCCGCAAAGATCACACGAGTGGCAGAAAGAGGACTCTTATCCTCAAATACCCTTAGAGTAGGCGACGGTGAAGAAGAGAGTATGCACGAAGAAGAGGTAGGAGAGATTGTTTCTCTAATTTTTAGTATAAAATCATTCTTGATGAGTAAGATTTCCCCATTTTCTCTCTCATCAAGGAGATCTCGCATTGAAGGAATCCTAGTTGGCCACAGTGGCGACTCCATCGAGTACTTTCATTTTTAGAGGACTAGACTCTATTCGAATGGGTTTTGTTCCTCTCTCTCTCTCTCTCTATATATATATATATATATATATATATTTCTACATGTTTGTATGTACCTCCACTTGTATATTTTTCTTAATTTCATGCTTACATGTTGTATATATGCCTTGTTCATATAATGATTTCTATATACTTCTTTATCATGCTCACACCATTACTGATGCTTGAACATTCTCCGCATCACTTGTAGATGTCCATGGTTAATTGCACTAGAACAAACTCTCACATCATTCTCACTTGTATATATATCCATGCTCACTCACGTGTTTCACACACCACTTATAGATATCCACGCTTAGTCACACTAGAACACACTTCCACATTTCTCTCTTACGTATATATCCACATGTTTCTTCAATCACACATATTTTGATGACACTCTCATTTGGCACATACTTCCCCCTCACTCGTGTATATCCACAAGCCTCACACCTTTTATATACCATCCCCAATCTTCATGTACTGTCACATCCCATTGTTTGGTGAGGGTGAGGGTTAACCCGATAATTACTAAATCATAAATAAATCTTAATACTGAAATAACTGAGGCATTTATTGATTCTCAAATGTGTTACAACTGAAATCTATGAATAATACAAAATATTTCCCATGCTAACAAGGCTCCCTTTCTTATAATATGGCATTTATTTGTCTCTATTCATCATGTCCTATTAGTACCAGTGTAAAATAACTGAAAAGGAAGGAATAAGCAAAACTTTTCCCAATAGGTAATTCTAGTTCTATAACAATGTAAATGTAGGAAAATCATAACTAGGTTTGAAATGCTCAAAATTGAAAACAGGGTATGCAATCTGCAGCAAAATGAAATATCAAACGAACTAAACAGGGGTATACTGTAGTCTACGGTATATGAAAGAACTTTATGGTGATTGAAACCGGATATTTATCGAGTCATAAATATGGTTCATATTATAATATGATAACCCATAAATTATCGTCTATTGGGGCTGCAAATTCGTAGACATACCATGATAATATCGTTCAAGACATAAAATGCACTTGAACAGGCCATCCCAATAAGTGGGGAATAATACATAGGCACACTTAGCCAAAGCCGCATTCATATGTAGAGCAAATATAACAACAAGGAACTCAACATTCGAGTCCTTCAGGCTAATTAAATTTACCGGGGGTTTACCGGGTCTAATCCCTGGATTATATGGTATGCTACTGAAGGTTTCATTCATAATAATTATAAAATGGCAAGCTATGTTGAACATCATATGATTGAAACCGGAGTGTAATAACATGCACGGTATACTACAATAGGGTAAAAAAATTAAATAATTGTTAAACAGGATTAAGTGGTATACTGCAATCCAGATAATTTATCAAATAGGTTGTCAGGGTTGAGCTGACTTGAGTTTAATCAGATAACAGATTGAACCAATAGTCATTGTGTAGTTGAACTATCAAAAGAGTTCATAAATGATAATACGAGTTCAAAGCTATCACATAGTGATATAACAAGCATTAATGTCAAAGATATAACTTCAAGGTATAATAGTGAAATAGAACCACATACTAGTGTTTACGATCTTTCAATGTTTATTCATCGATCTTTCACTATTGCATTCCAATTCTTATAGTTATTGGCTTGAGGGTTTAAATGACACTGGTTATATCTGTGTTTAGGGAAAATGGATCGGGTTTAGGATATCTGACGTCATTCGGTAAATACAAATAAAGTTCACGCTATGACAAGCATACATACATGAATTCCTTATATAATTCTAAATTACACTTTTTAGTTAGTTGATGAAATAAGTAATATTTGTAATTTAGAAAATATGTTTATATGGAAATTCGATATTTGAATAATATAATTTTCTGGAAAAATATTCTTTATAAGGAATCAAAAGATTCGGTTTGTTTAAATAAGCAACGATTTTATATTTTATCAAAATACTCACAGGGTCAAATATACGATTTGACTATTTTAACAAAATCCACAATTTTATATGAAAATAAAGATATTTTTTCGGTTAATGTTTCGATAGGTAATTCCAAAAATATTAATTTGCAAAGTCAATCAAGATTAATTTTCCTAATAAAATCAATTACAATATTACTTTTTAATCCGATTGAGTGTTAAAGTTTATGATTTTTCATCTATCGTATTTTATATTATTTGAGTGTCAATATCGATACAGTGAGTATAAAATTAATGCCCGTGACACAATAAAATTAAAATGAAGTCGAAAACTCCTTTCTCCTTATTTGGATAATAAACCAATGGTCATGCCACTTCCAATATGTGTCAACAAAACACAACAAATTGTCCAACACCTGCATCACCCTATTTTTAATAAAAATTACTTGTAATAGCATCTAAATTTATAACGAGTTGTAACTTATTTTAAGCGTACTTTAGAAAGAAAAGTGACACTTTTATTAGAAAAATGTCAACTAGTCCAAATATTTTCAGAAAAATGTATGATTATTCATACGTATCGGGATTTTGTGTTTACAACCATTTTCATAAGTAATCGAGTATACATAATAAACAGGTATTGTTAGGATAAAAAAATTGCTATAGCTAATACCAAATTGAGATTACACTACCCGAACATCCAAACTGAAATGGAATGGAATTTGAACAAAATAAAACAACAATACCGCAACAATCTCAGATCCATATATGTATTTATATGTATACATATATATTTAAAAAGGCAAAAAATGAAATAGTAGAAAACCCAATTCGGGTTTAGCAGTCATTGGCCACCACCTTGGAAAGTACGGACCGAACATGTGTCACCTGACGGTGAGCCCATAAAAGAGAGAGAGTGTGCCTATAATTTAAGCGATAATTTCTAGACGCACCGTTAGGTGACACATGTCCAGTCCACATTCTTAAAATGCAGACTAGTCCGCACAAGAGCATATATATATATATATATATATATATATAGCTTCGAAATTTGTAGATCCATGGACGAAACAAATTAAAAAAAAAATGAAATTAGATGATGAAGAAGAAAGAGGGGAAGGGGAGTCATCGGCGTGATAGGGAAAGGGGGAGGAGGACGGTGGTGAGGCTTGGGGGAGAGGGAGCCAGGTCCGCTGGTCGGGTGAGAAAAAGGGTCGACGAGCTAGGGATCGAGGGAATCATGTTTTGGGTGTGGGTTTTGTGATTTTTGAAAGAGAGAATTGAAAAACGTCGCTAATGTCGTTTAACACAAGGTTATACTGTATAAGCAACTACGAATGTTTGTTGGAGAAACCCTTTTCTTTTTAAAATAAAAGTTATAAACAAGATGTGTTTACAAAGAAACTTATGTACGAGAGTAATTAAGATTATGTAATCAGTTTTTAAAACCAAGGTAGTTTCAAAAATTCAGCACACTTAAAGAATGAGGTGAGTATATGAAGAAAATCAACACACAGATTTTAACGTGGTAAAACCTCTCCCAACAGAGGAAACATCCACGGTGACTTCTAAGTCACAAAAACAAAAGTCCACTAATAACAAAAATCAGTTACAAACAATACAACATGCAAGCACACAAATCAACATATTCTAAGTTTAGGAATATACCCCCTTGGTGTCCTTCTAACTTCTGATAGATCTGATTTGTTAATGATGTTTCTCCAGTTTGCTAACTTCCTTTGCTTTAGCTTCTTTACGTCGACTCAATGATTTCAGATCTTAAATACAACACTTCCAGTGTAGTAGTGTGTTAAGTGTTGTGAAAAGATTCCTATTCACAAGCATGAACTCACACACACTTAGATTTATAAACAGTCCTATAAAAATTACATATACAATCTATATGCAGTGATTTTAATTTATTTCTTTCTCACAGAACTCAAATCCTTTTGACCTTTAAATATAACCCAGATTCCACAGAGATCTTTCTTCAGAAATCGGTCAAGACCTTAATCAATATCTTTTGAAAACATTTATGAGATTGAAAACCCTCCAAGTGCGAATCCAATTAGGTCAGGATTAAGTTTCATAAGAAAAGAAACCAGAAAACATTTTAAAACCAAATCAGTACGATTTACTTAAAACAAGTATAAAAGATGCAGATCTAGTGAAAATGTAACATATAGTATGTAGATCTAACGTTTCTATTAAAGAGAAACTAGATCTTCACACAAATGTTTAAGTTGCGTACAAGATCTAAAGATCAAGAGGGAACAGCAACGAAATGAACAAACCACTCTCTATCTCTCTCTCAAACACTCAGGTTGTGTTTGGGTTTGAAAAATGCGAAGGTTTGTTTCAGAGAAGGTGAACTGTTTAGGGTTAGGGTTAGGGTTAGGGTTTGGCTAACAGGTTTTTCTTTCTCTCTCTTGTCTCTCACTTCTCTCTTCTCTCTTATTTTTTTCTCTCAGAAAGACGAATGACCAAAAGTTCTCTAAGGCTGAGAAGAGAAGGGTATATATAATGCCTAGGGAAGGTTCTAGATGATCGAGGCAAATCAATGGCTGTGATGAAGTCTTGCAAGGTTTGACTTGATCCTATGGTTATAAAACAGCGGTGGATTAAGATGGTTCTGATTGGTTCAAAGGTTTGCACTGGGATTAACTAAGAATGCATGCAGACCTTTGATAAGGAAAGATCCAACGATCACCAATGCACCTGGCTAACCTCTCACATAAGAAACACAAACTAACGCACCAAAAGGATGACAAGTGTTGGCTGGTAAGAGGCTCTCACACGCGCGTCAAACTAATTACAAAACATCACCCGGAAGTCTCTAGCGCTTTGAGATCGTACCCAACCAAACATTTCAGTGAAAAATGAAGTTTCCAAAATAGTATATTAAACCCACACATTTTATAAACCCATTTTATTAATAAAAATATTTATTCAAAAATGTTTTAAAAAAAAGTATAAAAAGGTTTAAAAAATATAATAAAAAATTGCCAAAAAATATTAAAGCTCCAAAACAAGGGGAATTAAACACACACTCAATTTTAGGCAATATTAACACATATATGCACTTCTAATTGTGTGTTGTGTGGTTCATTTTGTACCATCATTGATCTTTGAAGAGGATTAGAGAGATGGGTTCTGAGGCTTTTTGGTTTCTAGGATGGACTACCAATTTTGTCAATATTTCCAAATTAGTTGAGCACTTATACAATGCAGACTTAAGCAAGTCAAAGGTATAAGGTGCTTCAATCTCCCCCTTTGGAAATATGAGACAAAATCTCCTTTGAGTTAGCTTAAAACTCGTAGGGAACCAAAAAAAATAAAACCTAGTCCTATACAAAAGATACTATCTACCCAAATCCTAGAAAGTCAAAAATTACATAACTCAACTATTTACAAATTTTTACCCTAGAAACGGTAGACAATCAATAGAAGAGATTCCTGCAAATATGCACACTAAGATCAAGCAGTTCAGATGCAATGTGAACAAAAAATGAACTCATAAAACTCAAATTTCTCCCCCATTTTGTCTCAAATGGACAAAGGGTAAAACTTAAAGTCTTGAGAGTTTAATCAGCGCATACCATGCCTATAGAATTTCGCAAATACAGAAATCTATTATAGTCCAAAGGTTTAGTGAACATGTCTGCAAGTTGCAGATCAGTAGGCAGGTAATGAATTTCTAATTCCTTAGTTTCAACAAGTTCGCGAATAAAATGATGCCTTATTTTAATATGTTAATGGAGCTTTGATTGTCGCAATAAAATTGTAATTGTTCTTCTTTAATCCCATAATCACTTAACATCTGTTTGATCCATAACAATTGAGCACAACAACTTCCTGCTGCTATATATTCGGACTCAGCCGTAGATAAAGATGTGCAATTCTGTTTTTTACTACTCCAACCAAATAAATTATTGTCGACATAATAACAGGCATCTGATGTACTTTTACTATCATCAGTACAACCGGCCCAATCAGCATCAGTATACCCTATGATGGTGCTACAGGTATCTTTAGTGTACCTAAGTCCAAGGTTAAGAGTGCCTTTTATGTACTTTATTATACGTTTGACACTCAATAAATGGCTCTCTTTAGAGTTATTCTGGTAACGAGCACACATACATACAGCATACATTATGTCTGGTCGTGAGGCAGTTAGATAAAGTAGGCTACCAATCATACTACGATAAAGTGTGGAATCAACTGACTTTCCATGTTCATCTTTACATAATTTAACAGTAGTACTCATAGGTGTTTTGGCAACTTTAGCATTCTCTAAGCCAAATTTCTTAACAAGGTCTAAGGCATACTTGGTTTGAGATACAAAAAGACCATCAGAATTCTATTTCACTTGAAATCCTAAGAAAAGTTGTAGCTCCCCCATAAGGGACATGTGGAATTCCTTATGCATACTAGCAGAAAAGGATTTAACTTCAGAGTTTAAAGTTGACCCAAAAATGATATCGTCTACATAGACTTGGGCTATAATAATGTTTTTGTCAAAATGTTTGACAAATAGAGTCTGGTCATTTCCTCCTCTCTTAAAACCCTTATCCAACAAAAAGTTGGAAAGGCATTCATACCAAGCTCTAGGAACTTGTTTTAAGCCATACAAAGCCTTTTTTAGATGAAAGACATGATTAGGGTATTTAGGATCAATGAACCCTTTGGGTTGTTCTACATATGTCTCTTCGGACAGAATCCCATTTAAGAAGGCAGATTTGACGTTCATTTGATAAAGTGTGAATTTTAAGTAACACGCTATGGCGAAAAGAAGTCGAACAGATTCAAGACGAGTGACAGGGGCAAAAGTCTCCCTGAAATCTATCCCTTCTATTTGAGAATAGCCTTGAGCAACTAGTCTAGCTTTGTTTCTAAGGATTACCCCATTTTCATCAGATTTGTTCTTAAAAATCCAACGTGTTCCAATAACATTTTTATTTTGAGGCCGAGGTACAAGATACTAGACATCGTGAATGACAAATTGTAAAAGTTCTTCCGGCATAGCATGAATCCAGTGTGTGTCATTCAATGCTTCATTAACATTTTTCGGTTCCACAAGGGAGACGAAACATGCATAATTAGCATAATTTCTTAACTGGGATCTTGTACGAACTGGCTCATTAAGATTACCGACCACGTTGTCAATGGGATGATCTTTAGATACCCAGCCTGGTACTTCTGGATTCTCAATAGGTAATGAGTCATCTATTTCTGGTGAATCAGTTTTGAAATTATTTTCATATTCAACCACAATAGGTGATTCAGGTATCTTATTTTCGACAACTGTTTCACTTACAATTACATTTATCGATTCGATAAGAGCCTTAGTACGCAGATTGTATATACGATAAGCACGACTGTTTGGAGAGTATCCTAAGAAGATGGCTTTATCACCACGAGTTTCGAATTTAGACAGATGTTCTCTATCTTTACAGACATAACACTGAATTCCAAAGGTTCTTAGGTATTTCAGGCTAGGCTTCTTACCGTACCACAACTCATAAGGGGTTTGTTTAGAGTTTTTCCTAAGATAGACCCTATTAGTGATGTGACAGGCAGTTCTAATAGATTCTACCCAAAAGTATTTAGGTAGGTATTTGGCATGCAACATGACACGTGCCATCTCTTAAAGAGTTCAGTTTTTCCTTTCAGCAATACCATTCTTCTGAGGAGTCTTAGGGGCACTAAATTCATGTTTGTAACCATTGTAGTCACAATATTCCACTATTCCTGTGTCTATGAACTCTCCTCCTCTATCACTACGAATGCGATTGACTTGTGTGTCCTTCTCATTTTCAATTCTTAATAGAATTTTCAAAAAATTATGAAACGTGTCAGATTTATGTTCTAAGAAAGCAACCCAAGTGAATCGTGTGAAATCATCAACTATGACAAGGATATAACTGTGTCCACAAAGACTAACAGTTCTGGAGGGACCAATGAGGTCCATATGGATGAGATCTAAAGGTCTAGAGGTGAGGATGTATTTAACCTTTTTATGCGAAGTCTTAACTATTTTTCCTTCCTGGCAATGACCACAGACAACACTTGAAATAGGTTTAATTTTAGGAATACCTCTAACTATCTCTTGACTAGACAATCTACCAAGGATATCATAACTTAAGTGACCCATACGATTATGCCAGATCTCATTGTCATCCATTCTGACAATGTTACAGGTTTCAGAACTAGTCTTAACAGTATAACAATTGTCAGGTGTTCTAAATCCTGTAATAATGCATTCACCTTTTTCATTTAGAATTTTACAATTGTTCTTTGAAAAGGTGACAGTATGGTCAGAGTCACAAAATTGTGATATACTTAGGAGGTTGGCTTTAAGGCCTTTAACTAATAGAACATTTTTTAGAACAGGCATTCCTTCTTCTTTTAGGGTTCCTTTACCTATGATCTGAGATGAAACACCATCACCAAAAACAACATTTCCACCAGCAAATCTGGTTTTGTTTAAAAGTTTGGTTTCATATCCTGTCATATGTTTGGAGCATCCTGAATCTAAATACCAACCACATGAAGTGTGTTCAGCTTTTAAAGCAGTGATGACAATGTTACACTTCATTTGGTGTAAGAGATCCTCTTTTCTAACCCAAATAGCTCTGGTTTTTATTTTGCGCAAGTTTGCCCTCATTTGATAAAATTTTTGAGACACAGTTTTTTGTCGAAAAACATTTGGAGCAGCAAACTGATTGTTGTAAAAAAGTGGAGCTTTTGGTTTAGGAAAGTTTCTGGGAGCCTTTCTTTTAAATGAACTCTTAGTTTTGGTCTTCCTATTTCTGTAGTTAGAGTTCTTATCAGGTTGTCTTGGAAGGACATAATTGTTACGACTTTGCCTAGAATAGTTAAAGTTCTTGTAGACAGAAGTGTTGTAAACAGGGGTATTTAGACGCCTAGCATAACAACCTTCAAAGGAATGACCATAAATGTCACAGTAGGAGCAATATTTATTGCTTGAGGGATGAATTTCCTTAGGAAAACTTCTAAAGATAGGTTTGACAGCATTCTGTTCAGAAGAGTTCTTCCTAGGAGGTATGGTCATATAGGTAGAATCTGCCTTTCTGATCAAAGGACAGACGTATTTAGTCTTAAGTGCAGTGTCAACCTTAGAAGTACTAGACTCTCCAATGTCTTTCTGTTGTTGCTTTTGATCAAATTAATTTTTAATCAAATGAAAGTCTGGACATGTTTCAATTGGTCTTTTTCCCCCAGACACAAACTTAATAGGTTCAAGTTTTGTTGTTTGAGATTTGTCCTTAGGGCAAAATCCAATACCGGTTCTATCATCAGAATTGGTCTTGGAGTCAACAACAAAGTCAGTAAAACAATTTGAATTGTTTTCAAACTTAGAAAACCTTTTGAAAATAGTAGCTGTCTTTGTTTTTGCTTCCTCCAATTCTAATAATGTTCCCTTATATTTCATTTCCAGAATTTCATTAGTTTTAGTCAACTCTTTTAATTTTTGATCAAAGGTTTCAATTTCAGATTGATGAGTCAGACACTGGTTAGTGTACTCTTCAGCATTCAACTTCACAATAAGACTTAGATCATCTAATTTCTTAGTAAGGTCTCTAACAGTCTTCTCCAATCTAGTGTCTTTTTTAAGAGTCTTAGCATACAAGGTATGGATATCATGGAGGTCATCTGTGTCTGAGTCGCTAAGTGAAGTGTGTGTATTGACCCCTAACGATTCAGTTTTAGTACTCATGCACCCATTTGCATCGTCATTATCGAGATCACTTTGACTCACACACACGGAACTAGAACTAGCGACATTTTCAGACAATAGAGCATCTAGGCCAATCAAAGCAGTATTCACACAAGCAGAAGTAGGAGCATCATTATCACACACATGAGTATCATCATTGTAAATGATCTTAACATAAAAAGACATGCAAGGGTCAAGTACATTAGATGACTCAAGTTACTCTTCATCAGAGTCACTTGAATCATTCCAAGTTTTACAGACATTGGCTCTATTGTGAGTGTTGGCTTTATTCAGATTAACTCTGCAGTCGTGTGCAATGTGACCTAGTTTCCCATATCTAAAACATTCAATCTTTTTAAGGTCTCTAGTGGGTATGGAATTGCTGTCCTTAGGATGTTTGTCAAGTCCTCTCTCATGAGGTTTGGGATTAGAGAGAGTAGGATAATTAGGCTTGCCTTGTTTAGTATCCTGTTTGTTTCGAAATTTGACAATTTTCTTAAATTGTTTAGACATTAAAGCAATCTGATTATCTAGTTTGTCTATATCACACTCCTCATCAGAGTCAGAGTTGGTCAAATTGGACTCAAGTTTGGGTATCTTAGAGGCAAAACTCAAGTTAGAGTTAGGTTGTTTTCTTTGAGAATGATTCAATTGTTTCTTAAAGTCTGAATCCATTTCCACAATCCTAAGTTTGCTACTGAGTAACTCAGGGGTAAGGTTTTGATCATTCATTTCCTCAATAGCATACCTCTTACTGTCAAACTTTTGTGGTAATGACCTTAGAATTTTAGAGACAATCTCATTTATATCATAAGTAATACCATTAGCATGCAACTTAGTGACTATATCAGTTAAGTTCATGTAAAAATCATCAAAAGACTCAGAATCAGACATGATCAAAGAGCTATACTGCTGGATAAGCATTTGGGTTTTAGCAGCTTTAACTCTTGAGTCTCCTTCATGGGCAGTGATTAATGTGTCAAAAGCTTCCTTAGAAGTGGCACAGGATGAGATTCGTTTGAACTCATACTCATTAATAGACATAAAAATGGCATTCTTGCCTTTATTATTATTTCGAGAAATAGTTTTTTCTTCTTGGGTAAATTCACTTAAGATTTTCTTTACCCTCTCATCACTTCCTTCAGTGGTTGGTTTTGTAGGATAAGTGTATCCATTTTCGATAATGTCCCAGACATCATCTCCTAAAGTCCCTTGGATGAAGGCAACCATTCTTACTTTCCAGTAAGCAAAGTTGTTTCCATCAAAGAGTGGAGGTCTGGACAGATTACCAAACCTTTCATTCTTCTCGTCCATAGTTAGTTTTTCAGAAAACGATTTCAGAAACAGAAGATCTTTAGAAATAAAAAGTTAACAGGGCTCTGATACCAATTGAAAAACGTCGCTAATGCCGTTTAATACAAGGTTAAACTGTATAAGCAACTCCGAATGTTTGTTGGAGAAACCCTTTTCTTTTGAAAATAAAAGTTATAAAGAAGATGTGTTTACAAAGAAACTTATGTACGAGAGTAATTAAGATTATCTAATCAGTTTTTAAAACCAAGGTAGTTTCAAAAATTCAGCACACTTAAAGAATGAGGTGAGTAGATGAAGATAATCAACACACAGATTTTAACGTGGTAAAACCTCTCCCAACAGAGGAAACATTCACGGTGACTTCTAAGTCACAAAAACAAAAGTCCACTAATAACAAAAATCAGTTACAAACAATACAACATGCAAGCACACAAATCAACCTATTCTAAGTTTAGGAATATACCTCCTTGGGGTCCTTCTAACTTCTGATAGATCTGATTTGTTAATGATGTTTCTCCAGTTTGCTAACTTCCTTTGCTTTAACTTCTTTACGTCGACTCAATGATTTAAGATCTTAAATACAACACTTCCAGTGTAGTAGTGTGTTAAGTGTTGTGAAGTGATTCCTATTCACACGCATGAACTCACACACACTTAGATTTACAAACAATCCTATAAAAATTACATATACAGTCTATATGCGGTGATTTTAATTTATTTCTTTCTCACAGAACTCAAATCTCTTTGACCTTTAAAGATAACCCAGATTCCACGGAGATCTTGCTTCAGAAATCGGTCAAGACCTTAATCAATCTCTTTTGAAAACATTTATGAGATTGAAAACCCTCCAAGTGCGAATCCAACTAGGTCAGGATTAAGTTTCATAAGAAAAGAAACCAGAAAACATTTTAAAACCAAATCAGTACGATTTACTTAAAACAAGTATAAAAGATGCAGATCTAGTGAAAATGTAACATATAGTATGTAGATCTAACATTTCTATTAAAGATAAACTAGATCTTCACACAAATGTTTAAGTTGTGTACAAGATCTAAAGATCAAGAGGGAACAGCAACGAAATGAACAAACCACTCTCTCTCTCTCTCTCTCTCAAACACTCAGGTTGTGTTTGGGTTTGAAAAATGCGAAGGTTTGTTTCAGAGAAGGTGAACTGTTTAGGGTTAGGGTTAGGGTTTGGCTAACAGGTTTTTCTTTCTCTCTCTTCTCTCTATTCTTTTCTCTCTTCTCTCTCACTTCTCTCTTCTCTCTTATTTTTTTCTCTCAGAAAGACGAATGACCAAAAGTTCTCTAAGGCTGAGAAGAGAAGGGTATATATAGTGCCTGGGGAAGGTTCTGGATGATCGAGGCAAATCAATGGCTGTGATGAAGCCTTGCAAGGTTTGACTTGATCCTATGGTTATAAAACAGCGGTGGATTAAGATGGTTCTTATTGGTTCAAAGGTTTGCACTAGGATTAACTAAGAATTCATGCAGACCTTTGATAAGGAAAGATCCAACGATCACCAATGCACCTGGCTAACCTCTCACATAACAAACACAAACTAACTCACCAAAAGGATGACAAGTGTTGGCTAGTAAGAGGCTCTCACACGCGCGTCAAACTAATTACAAAACATCACCCGGAAGTCTCTAGCGCTTTGAGATCGTACCCAACCAAACATTTCAGTGAAAAATGAAGTTTCCAAAATAGTATATTAACCCCACACATTTTATAAACCCATTTTATTAATAAAAAGATTTATTCAAAAATGTTTTAAAATAAGTTTAAAAAGGTTTAAAAAATATAATAAAAAATTCCCAAAAAATATTAAATCTCCAAAACAAGGGGAATTAAACACACACTCAATTTTGGGCAATATTAACACATGTATGCACTTCTAATTGTGTGTTGTGTGATTCATTTTGTACCATCATTGATCTTTGAAGAGGATTAGAGAGATGGGTTCTGAGGCTTTTTGGTTTCTAGGATGGACTACCAATTTTGTCAATATTTCCAAATTAGTTGAGCACTTATACAATGCAGACTTAAGCAAGTCAAAGGTATAAGGTGCTTCAAGAATCGTGGGTGTGGATTGTTTGACGACTAACCAAATACCAACAACAAGGTTTGGCATTCTTATTAAAAAAATGAGGTACAAAAGATATTTAGTAAAAAAAAATTGAGTTATTCTTCTTTTAATCCCAAAAGTTTTATGAGTTAAAAATTTAAATTGAGTCTTTAATAAACTCTTAATTAATTACTCGAAATTTATATTCGAGTCTTCCCAATCGTTTCGTGTTTGGGTTTTTGACTAAAGTTAATTTAAGTACTAAAAATAATTATTAACACCCATGCATAAAAATTATCGATGCTTAGTCACACTAGAACACACTTTCACATTTCTCTCTTACGTATATATCCACATGTTACTTCAATCACACATATTTTGATGACACTCTCATTTGGCACATACTTCCCCCTCACTCGTGTATATCCACATGCCTCACACTTTTTATATACCATCCCCAATCTTCATGTACTGTCACATCCCATTGTTTGGTGAGGGTGAGGGTTAACCCGATAATTACTAAATCATAAATAAATCTGAATACTGAAATAACTGAGGCATTTATTGATTCTCAAATGTGTTACAACTGAAATCTATGAATAATACAAAATATTTCCCATGCTAACTAGGCTCCCTTTCTAATAATATGGCATTTATTTGTCTCTATTCATCATGTCCTATTAGTACCAGTGTAAAATAACTGAAAAGGAAGGAATAAGCAAAACTTTTCCCAATAGGTAATTCTAGTTCTATAACAATGTAAATGTAGGAAAATCATAACTAGGTTTGAAATGCTCAAAATTGAAAACAGGGTATGCAATCTGCAGCAAAATGAAATATCAAACGAACTAAACAGGGGTATACTGTAGTCTGCGGTATATGAAAGAACTGTATGGTGATTGCAACCGGATATTTATCGAGTCATAAATATGGTTCATATTATAATATGATAACCCATAAATTATCGTCTATTGGGGCTGAAAATTCGTAGACATACCATGATAATATCGTTCAAGACATAAAATGCACTTGAACAGGCCATCCCGATAAGTGGGGAATAATACATAGGCACACTTAGCCAAAGCCGCATTCATACGTAGAGCAAATATAACAACAAGGAACTCAACATTCGAGTCCTTCAGTTTAATTAAATTTACCGGGGGTTTACCGGGTCTAATCCCTGGATTATATGGTATGCTACTGAAGGTTTCATTGATAATAATTATAAAATGGCAACCTATGTTTCACATCATATGATTGAAACCAAAGTGTAATAACATGCACGGTATACTGCAATAGGGTAAAAAAATTAAATAATTGTTAAACAGGATTAAGTGGTATACTGCAATCCAGATAATTTATCAAATAGGTTGACAGGGTTGAGCTCACTTGAGTTTAATCAGATAACAGATAGAACCAATAGTCATTGTGCAGTTGAACTATCAAAAGAGTTCATAAATGATAATACGAGTTCAAAGCTATCACATAGTGATATAACAAGCATTAATGTCAAAGATATAACTTCAAGGTATAATAGTGAAATAGAACCACATACTAGTGTTTACGATCTTTCAATGTTTATTCATTGATCTTTCACTGTTGCATTCCAATTCTTGTAGTTATTGGCTTGAGGGTTTAAATAAGACTGGTTATATCTGTGTTTAGGGAAAATGGATCGGGTTTAGGATATCTAACGTCGTTCGGTAAATACAAATAAAGTTCACGCTATGACAAGCATACATACATGAATTCCTTATATAATTCTAAATTACACTTTTTAGTTAGTTGATGAAATAAGTAATATTTGTAATTTAGAAAATATGTTTATATGGAAATTCGATAATTGAATAATATAATTTTCTGGAAAAATATTCTTTATAAGGAATCAAAAGATTCGGTTTGTTTAAATAAGCAACGATTTTATATTTTATCAAAATACTAACAGGGTCAAATATACGATTTGACTATTTTAACAAAATCCACAATTTTATATGAACATAAAGATATTTTTTCGGTTAATGTTTCGATAGGTAATTCCAAAAATATTAATTTGCAAAGTCAATCCAGATTAATTTTCCTAACAAAATCAATTACAATATTACTTTTTAATCCGATTGAGTGTTAAAGTTTATGATTTTTCGTCTATCGTATTTTATATTATTTGAGTGTCAATATCGATACAGTGAGTATAAAATTAATGCCCGTGACACAATAAAATTAAAATGAAGTCGAAAACTCCTTTCTCCTTATTTGGATAATAAACCAATGGCCATGCCACTTCCAATATGTATCAACAAAACACAACAAATTGTCCAACACCTGCATCACCCTATTTTTAATAAAAATTACTCGTAATAGCATCTAAATTTATAACGAGTTGTAACTTATTTTAAGCGTACTTTAGAAAGAAAAGTGACACTTTTATTAGAAAAATGTCAACTAGTCCAAATATTTTCAGAAAAATGTATGATTATTCATACGTATCGGGATTTCGTGTTTACAACCATTTTCATAAGTAATCGAGTATACATAATAAACAGGTATTGTTAGGATAAAAAAATTGCGATAGCTAATACCAAATTGAGATTACACTACCCGAACATCCAAACTGAAATGGAATGGAATTTGAACAAAATAAAACAACAATACCGCAACAATCTCAGATCCATATATGTATTTATATGTATACATATATATTTAAAAAGGAAAAAAATGAAATAGTAGAAAACCCAATTCGGGTTTAGGAGTCATTGGCCACAACCATGGAAAGTACGGACCGAACATGTGTCACCTGACGGTGAGCCCATAAAAGAGAGAGAGTGTGCCTATAATTTAGGCGATAATTTCTACACACACCATTAGGTGACACATGTCCGGTCCACATTCTTAAAATGCCGACTAGTCCGCACAAGAGCATATATATATATATAGCTTCGAAATTTGTAGATCCATGGACGAAACAAATTAAAAAAAAAAGAAATTAGATGATGAAAAAGAAAGAGGGGAAGGGGAGTCATCGGCGTGATAGGGAAAGGGGGAGGAGGACGGTGGTGAGGCTTGGGGGAGAGGGAGGTAGGTCCGCTGGTCGGGTAAGAAAAAGGGTCGACGAGCTAGGGATCGAGGGAATCATGTTTTGGGTGTGGGTTTTGTGATTTTTGAAAGAGAGAATTGAAAAACGTCGCTAATGCCGTTTAACACAAGGTTAAACTGTATAAGCAACTCCGAATGTTTGTTGGAGAAACCCTTTTCTTTTGAAAATAAAAGTTATAAACAAGATGTGTTTACAAAGAAACTTATGTACGAGAGTAATTAAGATTCTGTAATCAGTTTTTAAAACCAAGGTAGTTTCAAAAATTTAGCACACTTAAATAATGAGGTGAGTAGATGAAGATAATCAACACACAGATTTTAACTTGGTAAAACCTCTCCCAACAGAGGAAACATCCACGATGACTTCTAAGTCACAAAAACAAAAGTCCACTAATAACAAAAATCAGTTACAAACAATACAACATGCAAGCACACAAATCAACCTATTCTAAGTTTAGGACTATACCCCCTTGGTGTCCTTCTAACTTCTGATAGATCTAATTTGTTAATGATGTTTCTCCAGTTTGCTAACTTCCTTTGCTTTAGCTTCTTTACGTCGACTCAATGATTTCAGATCTTAAATACAACACTTGCAATGTAGTAGTGTGTTATGTGTTGTGAAGTGATTCATATTCACATGCATGAACAACACACACTTAGATTTACAAACAGTCCTATAAAAATTACATATACAGTCTATATGTAGTGATTTTAATTTATTTATTTCTCACAGAACTCAAATCCTTTTGACCTTTAAAGATAACCCAGATTCCATGGAGATCTTGCTTCAGAAATCGGTCAAGACCTTAATCAATCTCTTTTGAAAACATTTATGAGATTGAAAACCCTCCAAGTGCGAATCCAACTAGGTCAGGATTAAGTTTCATAAGAAAAGAAACCAGAAAACATTTTAAAACCAAATCAGTACGATTTACTTAAAACAAGTATAAAAGATGCAGATCTAGTGAAAATGTAACATATAGTATGTAGATCTAACGTTTCTATTAAAGAGAAACTAGATCTTCACAAAAATGTTTAAGTTGTGTACAAGATCTAAAGATCAAGAGGGAACAGCAACGAAATGAACAAACTACTCTCTCTCTCTCTCTCAAACACTCAGGTTGTGTTTGGGTTTGAAAAATGCGAAGGTTTGTTTCAGAGAAGGTGAATTGTTTAGGGTTAGGGTTAGGGTTTGGCTAACAGGTTTTTCTTTCTCTCTCTTCTCTCTATTCTTTTCTCTCTTCTCTCTCACTTCTCTCTTCTCTCTTATTTTTTTCTCTCAGAAAGACGAATGACCAAAAGTTCTCTAAGGCTGAGAAGAGAAGGGTATATATAGTGCCTGGGGAAGGTTCTGGATGATCGAGGCAAATCAATGGCTTTGATGAAGTCTTGCAAGGTTTGACTTGATCCTATGGTTATAAAACAGCGGTGGATTAAGATGGTTCGGATTGGTTAAAAGGTTTGCACTGGGATTAACTAAGAACGCTTGCAGACCTTTGATAAGGAAAGATCCAACGATCACCAATGCACCTGGCTAACCTCTCACATAATAAACACAAACTAACGCACTAAAAGGATGACAAGTGTTGGCTGGTAAGAGGCTCTCACACGCGCGTCAAACTAATTACAAAACATCACCCGGAAGTCTCTAGGGCTTTGAGATCGTACCCAACCAAACATTTCAGTGAAAAATGAAGTTTCCAAAATAGTATATTAACCCCACACATTTTATAAACCCATTTTATTAATAAAAACATTTATTCAAAAATGTTTTAAAAAAAGTTTAAAAAGGTTTAAAAAATATATTAAAAAATTCCCAAAAAATATTAAAGCTCCAAAACAAGGGGAATTAAACACACACTCAATTTTAGGCAATATTAACACATGTATGAACTTCTAATTGTGTGTTGTGTGATTCATTTTGTACCATCATTGATCTTTCAAGAGGATTAGAGAGATGGGTTCTGAGGCTTTTTGGTTTCTAGGATGGACTACCAATTTTGTCAATATTTCCAAATTAGTTGAGCACTTATACAATGCAGACTTAAGCAAGTCAAAGGTATAAGGTGCTTCAAGAATCGTGGGTTTGGATTGTTTGACGACTAACCAAATACCAACAACAAGGTTTGGCATTCTTATAAAAAAAATGAGGTACAAAAGATATTTAGTAAAAAAAAATTGAGTCATTCTTCTTTTAATCCCAAAAGTTTTATGAGTTAAAAATTTAAATTGAGTCTTTAATAAACTCTTAATTAATTACTCAAAATTTATATTCGAGTCTTCCCAATCGTTTCGTGTTTGGGTTTTTGACTAAAGTTAATTTAAGTACTAAAAATAATTATTAACACCCATGCATAAAAATTATCAAAATTTCTATTTGGCATTAAAAATAATATTTCGAGCCATCTGAACTCATTTAATTAATAAAATAATTCGTGGTCCATTACAATCTACCCACCTTAAAAAAATTCATCTTCAAAAATCTTGAAGTCTCAAAATCTCATAGTGCTTATATCGTTTGGAGTAGGTGGCATGTTTGGAAGGATGGTTCTTGAGTCTATAGTTTATTAAGTTCGGTATGCTCGGTATTAGTGATATAACATACTCATATAAGGGATATTGACAAAAATCAGGAATGTAATTAAGAAATTTGATTCGATAGTTGAAGTGAAATAAGCAGAATAATACATGATGATACTGCTCAACAAGTACAAATATGAGGGCCTAGTTCAATTTAAAGGACGCAGATGGTTTATAAACAAATATCTCATACTATATGTTTATAGGCTTTAGGGCAATAGTAATTATATACAATAATGTCAATCTAATAAAATTGTAGACAATAAATCCAGATAATTGGAGGTAATAGTAACCGAAAAGGGTTTTAAGATAATTAATAGGCATTTTTACAAGCTTTTGCAGGTATCATGTATCGAAAAAGGGGTTTTGGTAACATGGTTCATATATGGTCTCGTGGTTTGAGGTTCGTTTCAAACAATGCATTTCGTCATACTATACTAATAGTTACGGGTAAGATAATATGATAGGTTGAATCATGGGTTTTATAATAACAGTATTGTGTAGTTGTTTAAACAATAGGTGCATGCAGGTAAAGGTTGAGGTTTGGCATTTTATACTCGAAGGTTTAGAGGTTGGCTTTCCAAAATTAATCAACACGAAGTTGTTGTTAACTAAATTTTAAATCATATTTTTAGAATTCTCATATTTAATCGAAAGAAATTTCGTATTCTAGGCTAAGAGTATGTATTCTTAATAGTCATTTGATCAACCTTTTGATAATTGATATATAATTGACATGTTCTAGCTTTTGTTTCCACAATCAGAATTGGTAATCCTTTAAAGATTTTCTCGACTAGTTCATCAAGTTTGGTTCTAAGTTTAGTAATTACGATAAAGGTAAGCAAAGTTTGATGATAAAATGTTGATTATGATCACTAGATCGAATATCTTGTTTCATCTAAATACCAAGGCTATTATAATAATTTCAATCCATAGTCTCATGATGCCGTACTTTATTTTGTCTCTTCCATGGGCATTTCTCTTAATAAAGAACATTTTAGGGAAATACTAGAGTTTTTCTATGTTTGTGACATCACTTGCCGGTTTATTGGAACAATATATCATTTATCCATTTTAGTTTATAACCCCGAGAGTTATTTATTTAAAATTTCACATACTAAGGAAGAACATATTTGGGATCTTGACGTAATGTGTACATAAATTTTTGAACATCAAATTAACGTATCCGTAGAGTTTGATTCCTATGGAATCAAAATTTGAGATATAAGGCAATGACTGATAAGGGTTGGATATTTAAGTAAGTCCATTGATTTAACTAGACCTCGAATTTATAAGGATTTACCAAGTGTTACTACATGTATTATGTCCAACATTGTAGAACTATTCTCCGTATATCTTCCGTACTCATACCAGATAAAAGGATTGTTTTAAGGTATATTGGGACTATACTAGATATCTCCTATAAATTTGGAAAATTTTTAATATCATAGATGAATGGGGTTTACGTAATATAAGGTGTAGTATTAAGAATAAAAATAGTTCCTTTAAACATAGTTCATATAACAATGGAAATGACGTTACTAACATTTATACAGTTTAGTATAAAGATACTACTATTGGGAATATATTTATATGGTTGTATTTCTTTCAAATGTTATATATACTAATGTATTTGCAGTCGTAATCTCTAATATTTGGTCTTACTAGTATTGAGTCGTATAGTCAAGGTAAAATACTATTAAATCATTATGAGGTTTCGTCTAAGATCATTCATTTAGGTGGTAGGTATAATCTTAAAAAGCATATTATTATTCCAACATTCAAAGCCAGTTCGTCTTCTAGGCATGTCTGTTTCTTCAACTTAATGACTATAGGCTTGTTCATGTTAATCATATTACTATATATTTCTCTACCAGGAATTGAAAATAATTAATAGCTGGTATTGAGATAGAAGGGAAATTTTGGCGATTCGGTCTCCTATCACTTATACTGATGTGTATCCTTGAGACGTATGAAATATTCAAATAATAAAGTTCATTATGATGCGATCCATTTATGTTCTTAGATCGGAAGAAGTTAAAGGAATTCACAAAAATACCGATGTCTTATCTGGACTTGGTAACAAGTATGATAATTCCGCAAAAAGTTCTTAATATCACTCTTATATCGATAACTACTAGTATTCCTCCTCTACATGATATGTTCTTAAGTTTCTGGGGTGTATCTTGAGTCTAAAGCGATGAGATTTTGTTGATATCTCTCCACGTCGAGGAATAGGAAATCTATTCCTAAATTATAGATTCGTTTTCCTATTGTAACACAACACTTGGTTCTCATTCTACTTTGTGTTTCATCATTAAGGGATGTTGGAGACTATTATTTCAAGGTTTTCTTTATCAAGTTCGGATATGCAATGGTATTGGTGAAATCTGGAAAAGTGCACGTTTCGCTAGCATTTACATGGTTCTTTGGTATCCACAACATCCTGTAAGGTCAGATGGTTAAATTTCCTCATAAGATCACGATATTAAGTGTCGGCTATACTATTTATCTTTCTGGATGATAGTCTAACTGGGATTATATCATTTCTACAGTTCATTTGGAGTTTCTGCTTCTAACTCAAATCCTATCCGGTGAAGACGCATTTCAAACCTGGGTGGCTTGAAGTTACTTAGAATTTCTTATCGTCCACTAAAAGATTAAGGTCTCCTATATCTATCCAAAGGGTTGGAAAAATATAAAATTAAGAAGGTACTCGTAGATGAAGATACCTAGATATAGGGTGAACATAAATAAATGTAACAGAGTCTAAATCGATGATTATCTTAATTTAGGTAGGTACGGTACATCACTGATAATGAAACAAGTGATAATTTTATATGCTAAAGTGTCCTATGGATGTTTATTCCTAATCCCTCACTACTTTTGAATTCTAAAAGATCATAGGTGTACGATGTTGAATAGTCATTCTAGGATACCTGCCAAATATTCATAGGGAAGAATTATAAAATTCTATGGGTTACTAATTCAATTATCTGTTAAAAGATCTTACATACGTTGCAAGTAATTGAACTATACCAAATAAAGAGTCGGTTAATATAAAATTTAGCGTAACATAATAGGAATACATGTTGTCGAACATAACTTGTCTAATGTGGTCATGAGATCAAATGATTAAAACATAAGGTTTCGGTACATGTTTATAGATTTGTTTCCTATAAATGAATAATTATTTCTGATAATTCACAATAACTTAATAAGAAAAGGAACATGTAATCGGGGGCTAAGGATTTTACTGCAAAATCTGGTTGATTGAAGGAAATAAATATTAATTCACACAGCACTTAGGTCATCTTGGTAATATATGACAAAGACATTAACATGAGTTATTAACATTCACATGGTCTATTCATATTTCTTCCTACGTAAAAGTATGAGGGAAACTATTTGCCTTCTTATTTACCTGTCAGAATGGAAAAGTCATATTATCTAATAGAAAGATTATCTGGTTTCCATATTAGGGTTCCGTTATGAAACTGGGTTATAAGAAAGATACATTTGGGATATCTAAGTCATGTAGAGGAATGAGGTAATCATTCAGGTAAGTAAAACTAGGCTCGTCATTTAGGATAAGAATTATATTTTCTATTGAGCCCATAGTGTTTCTAGTGATAAGAGTTTCAATAGCATTCTAAGTCACGATAAACTGGGGAAATAATTTAACGTTGGTTACAAGCCATATGATATTGATTAAACAATCGAAATTCATAACCAAGTTCATGTAAAATTTTGGAAAATTATTATCATGGTATAGGATCCAGTAAGTAATACTGTTACGTTCTAAAGTGTAGAACAATTAATTGTCATATTTCTAAGGTCTTCAACTTTCTTCTAAAGAACTCCTAGTATACATTAACAATTTCTTTGACAAGTTATTTATCTACTCCTGAATAGGTACTACATAAGTAATTCTTCTCGTAATCTAATGGGAATATTATGCAGTATAACAAGAGTACAATGCAAAAGTTGATAATAAAATTTCAACAAAGAAATGAAATAACTTTCAATAATGAAAGTTTTTAGAATTCCAAATGAAGTAAATTATTTTCAAGGGGAGAATGAATTAAATAGTGTAGAAAAAACTAACAGTGTTATACGTACAGACTTATGGAGTACAATGTATACATTCTCGTCCAAAGATAATTCTCTTAGTATGTCTCTCAATCCTCAATCACATCATTAACAATCCCAAGATTCTTAATGATTTGTCCGACCACGTACACTCTAAATATCGAAACTAATCACATATCTCCAAATCTTAGTTCAAGAAATTATTCTCAAAATCCCTAGAAACATAGTGTATTAATATTCATTATTCTTTATATCTTCCAAAACTTTTTCTGAACCAAAATTTTGGTATCTCACATGTAATGTCGTGATCGATTTCCTTACTTAGGATGAAATATCCTATTCTCACTATCCTTACGATCTAAATCACTCATTTGATAATAATGCTCAGCTTAAGTCCCGCATGTGCTTCTTAACCTAGTTGAGCTCTGATACCAATTGTCACATCCCGGTGTTGGCCGAGGGTGAGGGTTAACTCGATAATTACTAAATCATAAATAAATCAAAATACTAAAATAATTGAGACATTTATTGATTCTCATATGTATTACAACTGAAATCTATGAATAATACAAAAGTATTTCTGATTCTAACTAAGCTCCCTTTCTTCTAATATGACATTTCTTTATCTCTATTCATCATGGCCTATTTTTACCTGTGTGAAATAACTAAAAAGGAAGTAATAAGCAAAACTTTGCCGAGTCGATAATTCTAATTCTAACAATGTAAATAAAGGAATAGCATAACTGGGTTTTAAATGCTCAAAATATAAAATAGTGTATGCAATCTGCAATAAAATGAAATTTCAACTGAACTAAATAGGGGTATACTGTAGTCTGTGATATATGAAAGGACTGTATAGTGGTTATAACCGAATATGGTGTTTATCGAGTTATAAATAGGGTTCCAATTATAATACAATAACCCATAAATTATCGTTTATAGGGGCTGCAAATGCGTCGACATGCCCTGATAATATCGTTCAAGACATAAAATGCACTTGAACAGTAAATCCTGATAAGTGGGGAATAATAAATAGGCACACAGATCTAAATATACACTCATACGCAGAGCAAAAATAGCAACAAGGCACTCAACATCTGATTCCTTCAGGCCCATTAGATTTATCGGGGGTTTATCGGGTCTTATCCTTAGATTATATGGTATGTTACTGAAGGTTTCAATGATAATAGTTATAAAATGGCAGGCTATGCTCCACATTAGATGATTGAAACCAAAGTTTAATGACATGCAGGGTATACTGCAATAGGGTACAATAGTTTAAATAATTAGCTCAACAGGATTCAGTGGTGTATTGCAATCTGGATAATTTATCAAATTGGTTGTCAGGGTTGAGTTGGCTTAAGTTTAATCAGATAACAGATTGAATCAATAGTCATGGTACAGTTGAACTATCAAAATATTTCATAAATGAAAATACGAGTTCAAATCTATCACATAGTGATATAACAAGCAGTAATGTCAAAGACAAAAGTTCAAGGCATAATAGTGAAATAGAACCACCAACCGGTGTTAACGAGCTTTCCGTTGTTATTCACTGGTCTTTTATTATTGCAATCCAATTCTCATAGTTCTCGTCTCGAGGGTATAAATGAGAGTGGTTATATCATCCCTCTTCGGCAATAACCGTCTTGCACTGCCTACTGGTAGCTGCAAATGCCTTCCTCTTTTTCTCTCTAGAAACCTTAGCCACTCTTTTTCCTGAAAATCGTCTCAGAACACTTTGTTGTTGGACCTCATGTTCCATCGGATCCACTCTCTGGCCCATCCTGTCTTTGAGATGCTTCGAGATGTTTTGGGGCTAAGGGACCACCTGGTGAGCTTCTTTTGTCACCACTCCCTTGTTGCATACAACCTCTTTGTTCTGCTCATTCAAAGGCCCCATCCTTTCTCTGATCGAGGGGACCCATGCCCCCTTCATTATTCTCATTAGGACCATGATGTCCTCCTCTAGTTCCATGTAAAAGGCTGCATCTACCAGGTGAGATTTTTTGACAGCGAAAGGGCTTTTCGTAGCTCTAATGGCCACCTCTGATCCCTTGGTATTTTCCTTGGTTCATTGGTGATACGTAGAAGTAACTAGACCTTGGTTGTGCATCCACACCCTTCCTATTAACAGATGGTAGGAAGTTGCACTCTCTATTAATTGGAATTTGATGTGGGAACTCAGATTTCCCATCACAATCCCAATGTTCACGAAACCGATGGACTTGGAAGACTAGTTATCATAACCCGAAATCACTAAAGGCATGGGGACCAACCTTTCTTCTGGAATATTGGCTATGTGGAAAATGTTGATTGGAAAAATATTGATGGAAGCTCCCCCATCCATAAGAGCCCTTACGAAGCTAACCCCGTTAATGTTGGCGGTCACATATAATGGCATAATGTGAGGGAACCTTACAGCCCTATCTGCGCCGCTAAAAGTTATCTCTGAAAGAAACCTCCTTACTAACCTGTCCATGGGTCCCTTCCATTTTAGCGAAGGGACTGCGTTATTTCTTGCAATGTCAAGGATCGCCTAAATTATCTCCAATCTACTCTCCTTTGGTATCCCTACCCGGTCGAATAACTAGACAAACTTTGGGGATCTTGAGACTTCATAGTATTCTATAGCTTGGTCCACTTCCTCACCTTCAACGCTATATACATCCTCCACCTCTTTAGAACTTGCTTCATTATAAGCCAACACTACGTTAGCCATTCCCCTAATGTAATCTTCCAAAGATTCTTCAAACTCTTCTTGATCCGTCATTAGCTCCCTTCCTTCTCTCTTTGCTTCCTCGTCGTAGGCCACTACCAGATTGGCCCCATGCACTAGGAGTGGGTTATTATTAACATTCTGCGGAGGTATTTGCAGCGTTCCTTCCTTCACATACTTATCGATGATTCTCCTTAATGTGAAATAACTCTCCGTTGGATGTTGGATCTTTCGATGAATCTGGCAGTATTTAGGATCCGCCCAAGTTGCATCATTAGGTTGTCCAATGGGGATGCCCTTTGGTTCGTACACCATCTCTCCTTGAACCATTACGTTGTAACAGCTGACAGCCTCCTCTACTGTACAAGGCAACGATGGGGGGTCTTCCTTGTCTCTTCCAAATTCTCTTATTATCCCTCTTTGGTACCTTACCCTGTAATACCCCATATTTTTATGCTTTCTAAATTTGGGGATTTATTAAATTTAATGTGAGTTATTAATTTAATATAAATCCGGAAATTAAATATTTTTAATTACTTGTGACACACCTCCTAATTAAATACCGGGCGATCACTCCTTTATTAAATTAAATCAAGGTGAACAGTTGGTTCATTCTTAGCATCACTGTCGAAAAATAACTTTTTCTATTTAAACACCCTAATTAATTAAGGTAAGTGTCAAAACCATTTTTAGACATTACTTTCCAAATTTTATTTTAAACCAAGATTTAAATCTTTACAATAATTCAATATTAAAGAATCACACCACAATTATCCTGGAACATATAATCCAAATAATTTAAACATTCAACAACTAAATCCCAACATTTAAAACTTAAAGTAAAACATCCAGACAATAATAAATCCCAAAGTGACAATACTAGAAATAAATGAATCACAATGCCCAATAAAACAAATGGATAATGGAAATGGGCGACACATGCCCAACTGAATAAATAAGATAGGAGTGGAATCAAATAAATGAAGTCCTCTAAGCAAGAGGCCTGCAACTCCCACCTAAGCTGCAGCACGTTCCTTCCAAAGGATCCTATGCAAGACGTCCATGTGGCTGGGCACCTGTAATATATACATATATATACAAGAGAGAAAGGAAAATAGAAACGGGTCAGAGCCCGATAGTGTAAATGATTTAAAATTTGTTTAGCAAGTATTTAAAATGTTTACAGGCAACCGTAACAACATATTAGTGCGGCACTATTTTGAGAAATTCTCACCTCTCTTCTAATGTGCACGCCTATCGCACTAATCTTCCCAACAAATTATCTTATCTTAGGTTACTCGTAAGATTTAAAACTGAACAATATAATTGTTTAAGAGGAAAATTTCATTCAGTAACAAAGCTCTCATTTTAACTTTATTTATTAATAAAGTTTCCCAGTGTCATATTATACTTTTCAAAACAAGTATTTCCAATTTGAAGTCATTATTCATTTCTTACTTACCATAACACAGTAGGCAGTTCCAAATTTCAGAATTTTATATATATATTAAATACTCGTATAATATATATATAATCTAACAGCACCCCACATAAAAATTATGGTGTGGGCATAATCTGTTATCCAATCCCCGTATCACTCGTACTAAGGGAAATACACGTTCGAAATCACTCTCGAACTGTATTAATACATAGACAAACAATATTGAGGTGAAGCATAGTTTCCAAGTACAAAGAGGTCAGCACATACCCTCGCGTATCTTAGGACCGTGACTATCGATTCGATAGCCTGTACCTAGGATTCCTATCTTCTTGGGTACAATTCAATATCCCCCGTAAAGGTCCCATCGAGGTAAGACTGTCCCAGCGCGATAACCTCAGGGATAGCAAGTAGCGCGGACATGATTTTCATATGTATATAATATATGCATACACAGTCATATAAATATACTACTTTTATCATATCAATTTAGGTTTATCCCATAACCCATAATTACGACATTTATCCTTATTTTCCCATTATTAGTTATCACGTATAACGGTTCATCTCTAACTTTAATTTGAGGGATTATTCCAACTTACTACGTAACACTCATGGACTCCACCTCCCAAGTGTAAAATTCAGTAGGTATTCATCTATTTTCCATCGTAACAAATTTATGCATCTCTCCCTTTAATACAAAATTTCATCGTCCCTTATATATAAACACCCCGAAAATGTAAATTTCGCCTTACATTAAAGGTCTCTTAATCATTAATAAATCCTACTGGTCATCTATATCTCCCAAAATATTTTAAGAAGGATGTCTAAGGAGTATTCTTCATTTAGAATTAATTCAACAATTTTAAAAGGGGAATTTAAGTCTGCCAGAAGGGGTCGATCGATCGAGGGCAGGGGCTCGATCGATCGAACCTTCGATCGATCGAAGATCTTGGCTCGATCGATCGATCAAGAAGGTATGGCGAATTCTGGAGGTAACCAGTTACGGGTTCTATCACACAACCTCATCCAAATCCATATTTTTCATTCCCAATCGCCCAAACATTTGTACTACTAACAGTATAAACCCATATTATACATCTTCTATGTAAAGCATGCAAATTTACATCAATAACCATGGATTAATAGGCCAAAAACTCATATTAATCTCAAGAACCCTAGAATTTCTTTAACCTTGTTCTAATCAATCTTTTTCCAGAATTTCTTCTTCTAAAACATCATAAATCTTTGGTTCAACCTCTACATATGACGGGGGGTTTCCATATTTCCTTTTATATCATTACTACATGCAAGTTCCTATCTCCAACTTAGGTTTTCTTCCATGAAACTCATCCTAATCAACCCTAGACTAACATGAGTGATGCATTAACGAGAATAAGCAAGATAAACACTTGCCTGGAATTTCAGAGTTCTGATTTGTGGATGAATTTGGTGTGGTTACGTTCCTCGTCGAGCGATCTACGCGTTGGTGATGGTGGCGGTGCAATCGGATGACTTTTTGGCCTCGGATTGCTTGGAAAGCTTTCTCCTTCCCTCTATTATGGGAATTCTAAAGTTTTGAGTCTGATAACCCCAAAGGACTATTCTAAATGGCTGATATAGCATAATGATTTTCGTGGGTTTAATTACCCAAAAATGCAAAATATGCAAAATGCCCTCCCGGGGTGCTAAATAAGCCTAAAAGCGCCCCGAGACCCAAACTAAATCCCCGAGTACACTTTTCTGACTATCTCGACCCTTCCGGACACGTTGGCGTACTCAAAATGACCATACCGATAACTTAAGAATATTTCACTTTTTCTAATCAACATTTATTCCCGACGCGACACAGGCACGTCCCCACTTAAATTTCCAAAATTCTCATTCTATTTACTCATGACATATAATAGAACCAATTTTATGTATTACTTTTCTCATTATTAATATTCAACAAGTTTCCCATAAGTACTAACTCACATCACGCTAATAATTATAAAATAATTAATTTCCAGATTTATATTAAATAATTAATTCACATTAAATTTAATAAATCCCAAATTAAGAAAGCATAAAAATACGGGGTATTACATACTTCCCCCCTAATAACGAAATTTCGTCCCGAAATTCAAAAAATAAGGCCTAACTGGAAGAACAATTCTGGATATCTCTTTGTACGTAGACTATCTACATAATAAGGCACTTAATCACTATAGTCCCCGCCTCACAGCAAGCTTGATTAACATTCTTATTGGAAACACTTTACATGGTGCTCCTAACCGACAACATTCTCATAGGTTGTGCCTCATTACATGGCAGCTACTCGGATTTATCTATATACAAAACTACCATTCTGAGAAAACCATACAAACCTCTGACCACTCTTGTTCGCCTAAAACAGTCGTGGAATTTCACCATAGTCATCGGAATATTCCCGACCGATCCAAAATTCTGAGTATCCGCTCACCTCTAAATATACAAAAGGAGAATATTCGAGGTTCTTCCATACCAAAACCTTAATAAGAACCTCATACGCGATTAACAGATACGAGTGCCTTTTCAGAGCACTCCTGAAAACACCGTAGTAAGATTCCAAAATTTCCTTCACGTGGTTCCACTAATTTCTAATCACCATGCGCCTATTTCCTGGCTAGGGGTGATACATCCTTCTCGCAGTGAAACCTTATCTCTGCCGATTCCTGAAATCCCATATTAAAGGTGGCATTCACAAATCTCATCCCGATTCAGAAATTAATACTGCGCCAGACCATGCACTGGCGCGATCCTTCCTTTCAAAGGAAGTCTGGGATCTTGGTTTGAGGGTGGTAACCTATCCAAGAACTTTATCGACTTTACCGACATCTTCCCATTTCAAGAATTGTCGATAAACACAAAATCCTTTGGTCTCTTTTGCTCTTCCAACTGAAACCTACCCATGGGCGGTGCATGTAGGGACTACTTACTATGTCCCGCTAAACATCGATCTCTCCTTGAATTGTCTTACATTATGTGACACGTAACATTCCCTTTCCTTCCTTGGTGTATGCCGAAAGTTCCGACTCGTGCTCTTTTCCTCCACGAAGCGCACTTTGGAATCCTTTACACCATACTAACATCATCACTCTTTGCATGCGCAAGTTCGCTCTCACACTTGACTAATAACTACTCTGCTCCGAGGGTTCTTCATAATAATTAAATTTCTACTCTATTCAAGGGATACCCTTTCTTAAAGGGCTTCCCACAGCCTTACCATCAAATTAGGTTGTGTTATTTTAATTGCACACTTACATATGGATTATCTCCCCTCATGTGACGTTTAATCCACTCTATCACTTCCACTTCGTTCTGTTCGCCCCACAAACACATTTTCCACACGTCCATTGCCACGTCCCTTCATCTCAGACGAGTTTTAACATCAGTTAACCAGGATGTCTACACACCCTATAAACCGTGCATACTAGCGTAAGCATCACATACCCTCCATACTAATAAAAAAATTCTGTATTTTCCCTGGTGCTTGCAACGTGATTACAAAACTTTAATCACCCTAAAAATCAAAATTTTAAATCTTCCTTATTATCATTTCGCCCCCTTAACTCGTGGTGACAAAGAAAAACTTTCAATGCTTTCTTACCACACAACCGGCACCACTGGCTTTAAATCAAAATTTAACTTCCCACTTAATGATATAATTACTTGATCCCCTTTCGATTGAGGTACCGAACTCATGGAATAGTGACCAAACGTCTCCCTATTTCCAACCTTACACTAAGTTTCATGCTGGGATGTCTCACAAAGTGAAATCTAAACAAGGAACCCTCCCGATACACTACTACCTAGTATTGTCAATTATCGAGATCCGTTAGGTCCTCCATCCATAGCATTTACCCCTTCACTCCGTCTTTTGACAACAAAGTTACATTTCCTCCCGTAATTACACTTAACAAAGAACATTTCACCAATTGTACTATCGTTCAGAATTGGGTGTTGGAAATTGCGTTCCATGAATCTCGAATACATACAATCGGAATTTTTGAAACTCCTTCCCCTAATACTAGGGGTATCACTCTTAATGCCCTCCTATCTAAAGGATATATATAATAATGTACCCTTTCTATCAGCAAGTCCTAAGCGCTACCCATAATACTGAGTTAAAACTTTTTGCTCAACCGTAAACCCGATACATACTGAATCATAACAACCAAGTCCCCTCGCGCCGGTATCGAACATCTCGAACTCAATATCCCCTCTGAAGTCTCTAGGATATATAATATATAAGTGCGGGTCCAACCCTCTTGCAGGTGAGGCCTCGCCAAAACAGAACTCGTTGCACTAAAGCAACCACTCCAATAGCCTTGCAATAACTGCCTACTATTATACTGACAATTTCTATAAAGTTGTAATCAATACCATACTATACTCGTATATCACATCACTAAAACGAGTAACCTCAATAAAGCATATAACACTATTAATATACTAATTCATACTCCGCAGATAGCACTAAGGAAAATCCCACTACACTAGGAAAAATATTCACTTGATAATACCGCTCGTAGTTATACACATTAAACCCGCCTCACATGCCAATTTAGTAATGAACATAATACAATGACTCGCTCGTGTCACATAAAATATGCTTCACCCTCTGAGGATAAAACTTACAATTCTGCCTTGCCAATCGTCTTGACCATACAAATTTGACTCCGGATGTAACATGCCTGCCCAAACCAAAACAATAATACTATAATCGTTGTCCCTTACTAGACACCACACTCTGTCTCCATACTTGCTTCGAAAAATATTTTAGCACGTCTGATCTCACTCTCCGCATGATATTTCGATATTTAATCCACTTACCATTTGAAATACATTCGAAAACTCCCGAACTACTGGAATCGAATCCAGGAGAATTACAATTTTCTTAGAGGTATCCTCCTTTATATAATAAAAATAGGTGTAAGATCCCCCTTCTGGGCGAGGTATCGCTACTCAAACATTTCTTGCTCTGAAATGGCAAAGACATTACTCTCACCAAAGTAATTTATCAGGGCTCTATAATTTGCGAGCCAATTCATACTGATAATAACGTTGTGATCATGCATATCTAATACAAACATGTCTGCTGGTAATACTAAGCTACCAATCTCTACTCCCACACCCCGGCATATAAAGAAAAATAAGTGAACCATTTCCCAATGGTAAGTCTACACACGTCACAGTGCTCTCTGCTGTGACTAATAGCCCTAAGGCCTTCACAAAATGAGTATCTATAAAACAATGTGTCGCCCCAGTATCAAATAAAACTCGACCCATAGTACCATGGATAGGAAACATACCTCTTTTCTCGGTTGGGGCCTGAGATGCTGCTATCTGGTGGATGTTATAGACACGTTCATACTGTAACTGTCTCTGCTGAACTGAGGCTGTTGGAAAGGGTGGTGGAGCTGGCTTCTATGGTTTATTACTAGCACCTTCCTCTCGTGGGGCCCTATTCTTCTCTGGGAAATCCTGACGCCTATGGCCATTTTTTCCACATTGGAAGCACCTCCCCCGAAACTGCTTCACTTCACTACGTTGTTGACAAGTCTCGCTTTTTCCCTAGTCTTGTTGGCCTTGGTGGGAAATTTACAGAAAAACTATGTCAGGGTGAGGACAATCCCTCCACTTATGACCCGGCTTTACACATATATAGCAGAGTCCCGAAAGTTCTCGCTGGTTGATTTGGATTTCCTTTTTAGACTGATCCGGACAAGTTTAACGTTCATGACCATCCATTCCACGTCTGAAACACTCCTTTGTGACTTCACTCAGACCCTGGCTTTGTTGACCCTGACGCTTTTGGGCTTCCCCGCACAATTCGCTACCTTCGTGGCTTTTACGGGCCTGAGGAGTTTGTTGTTGCGATTTTTGTGTCTTCACACACTTGTTATTGCCAGTCATGACAGACTGACTGTACTCTCTAGATCTTTTGCCCCCATGAGCTGTGTGTTGCGTTCTTGATACTGTAAGACCGCAGTGGTAACTGCTTGTGCCACAATACCTGCTAACTCGACGGTTGATATTCTCTCTGGAGATACCTGAGGTGTGAGTCGATCTTACTCGTTGACTCCCCTAACCGTTTTAGCTCGTTCTTCTTGACGATCCATCTGAAAATTTAAATAAATTTGGATGAGTTCATCATTCGCATAAACAAATCGCAGAAGCACGAATTCCCAATGTATAGAGATGAACACACCATTCCTAGTATTAGGTCTCTATATCAAAGACGTTAATCTAGAAACGAAATAAGTCGTACAGATCCTAAAGGAAACTAGAACATGATGCTATGATACCACCTGTGACACCCCGCCTAATTAAATACCAGGTGATCACTCCTTTATTAAATTAAATCAAGGTGAACAGTTGGTTCATTCTTAGCATCACTGTTGAAAAATAACTTTTCCAATTTAAACACCCTAATTAATTAAGCTAAGTGAAAAAACCATTTTTAGACATTACTTTCCAAATTTTATTTTAAAAAACTAAGATTTAAATCTTTACAATAATTCAATATTAAAGGATCACACCACAATTATCCTGGAACATATAATCCAAATAATTTAAACATTCAACAACTAAATCCTAACATTTAGAACTTAAAGTAAAACATCCAGACAGTAATAAATCCCAAAGTGACAATACTAGAAATAAATGAATCACAATGCCCAATAAAATAAATGGATAATGGAAACGGGCGACACATGCCCAAATGAATAAATAAGCTAGGAGTGGAATCAAATATATGAAGTCGTCTAAGCAAGAGGCCTGCAACTCCCACCTAAGCTGTAGCGCGTTCCTTCCAAATGATCCTATGCAAGATGCCCCTGTGACAGCGCGTTCCTTCCAAAGCTCAACAAGAACCTGATGCTCTGATACCACCTGTGACACCCCGAATAATTAAATACCGGGTAGCTACTCCTTTATTAAATCAATACAAAATGCCAAGTTGGTTCAGTTAATAGCATCACTGACGAAAACATTTTAATAATTACTAACCACCTAGTATTTAAAAAGTAAGTTGCCAAATTGTAAGTTAAGTTTGATTAACATACAGAAAAAGAATAATGAAAGAATAACAACCATTCACCATAACGAAGCAATAGAATAACCAACGAAATAATAATAAGTCTAGAGGAAAACTCCTCACAACAATCCCACAACTGAAAATAATATGACAAGTCTGAATCCTGAATTAATTACATGCCAGAAGTCTGAATAACTGAAATAAATGAAATGTCTCTAAAAGAATTGGGCGACATGCCCTACAACTGATAAATGCTGAATATAGAGTCAAGATAGATGAAGCATCTACAAGCAAAGTCCTGTAACTTCCATAAACAGCTACAGCTCGTCACCTGAATGAGGATCCTAAGCATGGTGTCCTTGTGGCTGGGCACCTAAAATGGATTTTACAAAAATAGATTTGAAAGCAAATGGGTCAGAGCCCGAAAGTGGAAATCATTTTTAAAAACAGCAAGTGTTTTAATAACATTAAAACATTAAATCCAAAATACATTTTAGGTCGTGCACTCACATGAAATTTTCACCTCTCGACTACATGTGCACTCCTAGCGTACCGTACCCATCTAAATGACATACATATCTAACCAAACCGTAATAAGTTCTACCCCTTACTTCTCGATTCCCATATTACATTCTAGCTTTATCAATATAATAGAGGGCTTCACTTAAACTCAGATTCTCAATTTGTAATACAGTTCACTATCGGTTAAACCGTTATGTTTTCTCAAAACATTACCATAATTATATTCACAATACCAACAAGAAAGTTCCCATTAATTAAGTGTATATTATTCGCATCATAAATATACAATACAAGCACCCCGAGACTAAGCTGCGATGCACACATACTCTGCTATCCATCCCGGTACATCACGTACATAAGGATCACGCATTCCGAATCTCTCAGGAATCGTTCACAGATAACAACAATCATAAACAATGGAGGCGAACACAGTCACATCACATGGGTCACGCACATACCTGCGCTCCCACGATCAGCAGACTTATTAACATCCCAATAAGTCCTTCTCTGACCTATATTCATCGAGGTACCAATCTAAATCCGGGCAACACAAGGATTAGAGGGCCCTAAGCGAACATAAACCTCCCGTGATAGCAAGGATGGTAGGTATGTCATACACAAAAAATCAATACATATACTAAGTATCCACACATCTTAGTAATCACCATATTTTATTTATATTACACTTATCATTCTTGTACCTACGTATAATGTTACACAATTTACATATTCCCGGATGATACAATTATACAAGCCATTAATTGTTCTCACGTTGTAATAGACACTCACGTCCTAATCCATAATTTCCATTTGGTTCGAATCATACTTCTAGGTTTTACTCCTCTATATATCTCAAATGTCCCTACTTTATCAATTTATCATCAAGGTAAGGTTATCTCTACCATTAAATAAGGTTACGGGACACGCGAAATCAAAACAGGCTAAAAAGCCTAAACTGTCAACTCGTTAGAAGTTTCGTTCGAACGAGGCTGTTCGAACGAGAGTTCGTTCGAACGAAGTGGGCCTTCTAACGAGGCCTCGTTCGAACAAAAGTCATCGAATGAACACCCCTCTCGTTATAAAGAAAACTGTCAACTCGTTAGAAGCTCGTTCGAACGAGCTCGTTCGAACGACCTGGGCAGGTCTTCTAACGAGTGGCCAGCTTCGAGCCCAGATTTTTCCTATATCATTTTTCCAACTTTTCTTCCTCTCCAAACTCATTTAAACATGAATCCAACCATTGTACATGGGTTCTAATCATTACTAAACATACTTAGGTTATATATTAACGTTTATATAGGGCCAATTCTTCCTAAACATCATTGAATCATCAAACCCCTTCATTTATCCCCAAATCATATGAACATGAACCCTAAAATTTTTAAATCACCGAAGGGTATAATTAAATCCATTTTTTTATGAACAAGGTTTATTTCCATCAGAATAATCCTCCTAACACAATTCTACATGCAATCCTTTCATCAAAATATAAAGTTCTAATTCCAAATAATGGGTTTTGATCAAACTCCCAAGAACAATACAAATTCTGTCAATTTCCTACGCATGGAAGAAACATTCTTTGTAATAAACGAAATTAAACCACTTGCCTTATGTATATCTCTGATTTTGATGTCGATCTGATGAATGGTTCTCTCTCTCTCTCTGCAGAATTCTCCTCTCTTCCCTCTCTACAAGCCTTCTTCTCCAAAGTGACAAAGGTGGCTAGGGTTTTGCCTTAGGAACTCTTTTGGAACTAATTTCAATAACCTCCGTAGCCCCTTAGGTTATTAGTGGGTTTAGTGGGTAATTGCCAAATCAGATATTAATTCCTAATTTTCGTGGGTTTTAATTCCCAAAAATCCAAAATTACCAAACTACCCTTATACGTTGCCTGTATGGCCTAAAAATTCCCCGGGACCCAAACTAAACCCCCGGCTAGTGTATTCTGACTATTTCGACCCTTCCGGACGCGTTGGCGCACTCAAAATGACCATATGGTTAATAGAAATAAAATTCACTTTTTAATTAAAATATTTATATTCCTGACGCGACTGTCACACGCGTCTCAACAAAATTTCTAAATTGTCGTATATCAATCTCACGAAAAATTTCATAATTTCCATATCCATATATAATCATACATACACATTATAATCAAATACCAACTCGCATCTCATTAGTATTTTAATCCGGATTAATTTCCAATTAATACACATTTAATTCAATTAATCCCATAAATAAATATCACCAAAAATACGGGGTATCACATACTTCTCCCCTAATAATCGAATTTCGTCCTGAAATTCGGAACTAGAAAGTACTTGGTGAGAACAACTCTGGATAACGTTCGCGCATCCCATCCTCGCGCTCCCATGTGGACTCCTCGACATTATGATGTCGCCACTGAATATGCACTAATGGACCTACCTTTGATCGCAGTTTCCGCTCACTTCGATCCAAAATAGCAATCGGCCCCTCCTCGTAGGAGCTATCTGGCTGGAGATCTATGTCCTCTAAAGAAATGTGAAAATGAACCAAATCGTCTCTAAGATATTTCCTTAGCGAGGAAATATGAAATACATCGTGAATCCGATGCAAATGCTCCGGTAACCCAAGTCTATACGCAACCGGTCCAATCCGCTCAATAATAGGAAATGGTCCCACATATCTCGGTGCCAACTTCCCTTTCATCCCTAAATGCATAATTCCCTTCATAGGAGATACTCTGAGCAAAACCTGGTCCCCCACTTGGAACTCCCTGAAGAACCTCTTCGCATCAGCATAGCTCTTCTGCCGATCCTGAGCTACTCCAATGCGACTCCGTATCAATTATATCCTCGCCAAAGTATCCTGAATCACTTCCGGCCCAAGTAGTTTGTTGTCCCCCACCTCCAACCAACATGTTGGGGAACGACAAGGTCTACTGTGCAACGCCTCAAATGGAGCCATGCCAATGGTGAACTGGTAGGAGTTGTAGTAAGCAAACTCCACTAGTGGAAGATACTGCTCCCATCCACCCCCAAAATCAATGATGCACATACGTAGCATGTACTCCAACATCTGGTTTGTACGCTCGGTTTGCCCGTCGGTCTGCGGGTGATACGCCGTACTCAACCGCAATTCCGTGCCCATGGCCTCCTGAAAACTCTCCCAAAATTGCGAAATAAAAATCTTATCTCTGTCAGACACGATATTTAGGGGCATACCATGAAGTCTCACTATCTCTGCAATAAAGAGCTGGGCATACTATCCCGTACTGTAATCTGTCCTTACGAGTAGAAAATGATCGACTTTGGTCAACCTGTCCAAAATTACCCAAATGGAGTCGTGACCTCTATGTGACGTAGGCAACCCCGTGATAAAATCCATGGATATGCTCTCCCACATCCACATCGGGACCTCCAATGGTTGTAGAAGTCCTGCCGGTCTCTGATGATCCACTTTTACTAGATGACAAGTGGCGCATTTTGAAATAAACACGACAATATCTCTCTTCATCCCGCTCCACCAATACTGTCGTCTCATGTCTTGGTACATTTTGTCCCCACCGGGATGTACCGCGAACCGTGAGTCGTGCGACTCTGCCATCACCTTGTGCCGCAATTCCTCCCCTTATGGAACAACCAATCTCCCATTGAAGCGTAATCCCCCGTCTGAGCTAACGGTATAGGACTCGGCTCCCTCTGCTAATAATCGAACTATCTGCTCCTGATAAAATGAGTCATTTTCCTGTGCCCTTACTACCGTCGTGACAATCTACGGTGTAACAGTCATCACAGACATGAATGATCGGGACACTGCATCCTGGTGTCCCAACTCCTTCCACTTGGCCTTCCATACCCCTGCCACTTCATCTATTGGCCTACGGCTCAACGCGTCTGCTACCACGTTAGCCTTCCCCGGGTGATACTAGATATCAAACTGATAATCCTTCACGAACTCAAGCCACCTCTGTTGTCGCATATTCAACTCCTTTTGCGTGAATAGGTACTGTAGGGACTTGTAGTCCATGAACAATCGAAACTTCTCCCCCAAAAGGTAATGTCTCCAAATCCGAAGGGCAAATAAAACTGCCGCCAACTCCAAGTCATGAGTGGGGTAATTCTTCTCATGAGGCTTTAGCTTACGGGAAGCATAAGCTATGGCCTGACTCTCCTGCTGTAATACACCTCCCAGTCCTTGCAAGGACGCATCGGTGTAAACTAGATACTCAACTCCCGGTCTAGGCAACGCTAACACAGGTGCTGAGGTCAACTTATCCTTCAACTCATCAAATGCCAACTGACAGGCATCACTCCAGATGAATGGCACACCCTTACGAGTCAGATGTGTCAAAGGACCCGCTATCTTCGAAAATCCCCGAATGAACCTCCTGTAGTATCCTGATAGGCCCAAGAAACTACGGATCTCCGTTGGTGTCGTGGGCTGTCCCCACTCCCTCACCGCGGATACCTTCCCCGGATCAACAGATATCCCCCGATCGGAAATAATGTGTCCCAAAAACTGAACCTCCTTCAGCCAACACCCGCACTTCTCATACTTTGCATACAGCTCGTTCTGACGTAGCGTCTGCAAAACATGCCTCAAATGCTCGGCGTGCTCCTCTTCTGTCTGGGAGTAAACCAGAATATCATCAATGAAGACAATGACGAACTGATCAAGGAACTCTCTGAACACCCTATTCATCAAATCCATAAACACCGCTGGAGCGTTGGTCAAACCAAAAGGCATAACCCGAAACTCATAAGAACCATATCTCGTTAAGAACGCAGTCTTCGAGACATCCTTTTCCATGATACGCAACTGATGGTATCCCGATCGCAAATCAATCTTTGAGAAGAAAGAAGCTCCTCTCAACTGGTCGAATAGTTCATCGATTCTAGGCAACGGATACTTATTCCGTATCGTGGCCTTATTCAACTCTCGTTAATCCACACACAATCTCAGTGAACCATCTCTCTTCTTCACGAACAACACAGGGGCACCCCATGGCGAAGTACTCCTCGGTATAAACCCCTGACCCAACAACTGCTCAATCTGATCTCGTAGCTCTCGCATCTCAGTCGAAGCCATACGGTATGGTGCGCGTGCTATAGGTCTCGTACCTGGTAATAAGTCTATGAAAAAGTCTATCTCTCGACTGGGGGTAGGCCTGGTATCTCCTGAAACACATCTGAGTACTCCCTGACAACTGGGATTGAATCTAAACGAATAACAACCTCCTTAGAGGTATCCTCCTCTATGTAGTACAAATGAGCGATCGAACCTCCCTCTGGGCGAGGCATCGCCACTACAAACATCTCTTGCCCCGGAATGGCAAAAATAATGCTCCCACCGAAGCAATCAATCATGGCTCTAGAATCAGCGATCCAATCCATACCGATAATCACATCGTGCACATGCATATCTAATACCAACATGTCTACAGGTAATACCAAACTACCAATCTCTACCCCCACTCCCCGGAATATAAAGAAAATTAGCGACCCACTCCCCAATGGTGAGTCTACCCACGTCACTATGCTCTCTGCTGTGGCTAACAACCCTAAGGCTTTCGCAAAATGTGTAGCTATTAAACAATGCGTTGCCCCCGTATCAAACAAAACCCGACCCATAGTACCATGGATAGGAAACATACCCTCAATCGCGGGTGGTGCCTGTGGAGCTGCTGCCTGGTGGACGTTATAGACACGTCCATACTGTAACTGCCCCTGCTGCACAGGAACTGCTGGAATGCCTGGTAGTGCTGGCACCTGGGCTGGAGCTGGGAGGGCAGGTGGAAAAAGTGGCCTCCGTGGCTCATGTCGAGCACCCTGCTGCTGCTGCGGGGCCCTGCCCCTCTCAGGACAGTCCTAGCATTTATGTCCAGTCTTGCCACAAATGAAACACTTCCCTGGGAAGTTCCCCCCTCTCTGTCCCGGCTGTCCCCGGCCCTGGTGGTCATTACCGTTCCTCCACTGGCCCTGCTGGCCCCGCTAAAACTGTTGTTGACCATTCTGACCCTGCTGGTTCTGATGGCCGTTCGGACCCTGATGGCCCTGCCGGAAACCTCCCTGTCCGTGCCCGAAATTTCCTGACCTGAACCTCTTGTGATCCCCCTGCTGGGAACCCTGGTCGCCCTGTCTCTGCCCTTGAACAGATTGTGCCCCACTGGCACTATTCCCTCCAGTCCTGCCCTGATGGGTGGACTCTCCTGATCGCTTGCCCTCAGCCATGTGAAAGCAGGCAATGGAGCAATGCAGCGTTAACCACATCAGAGTAAGTGGCCAACGATAGGTTCCCCAACAAATGCTAACGGATCCTCCAAGTCAACCCGTCTGTAAATTTCTGTATCTTCTTCTCCTCTATTGGTATTTCATCCGGAACAATATTTAACAGATTTGTGAATTCGGCCTCATACTCGGCCACAGTCTTACCCTCCTGTCTGAGATTCACTAACTTCCTCCTCATTTCCGTGGGAACAGCTGACGGAAAGTACTTGCGGTCAAACCTCACCCAAAACTCCTGTATAGTGAGAGTATCTCTCTCATCCACGGTGGTAATAGACTCCCACCACTACAGTGCAGACCCCACTATCTTAAAGGTAGCTAGTATCTGCTTCTAGACATCGGTGCACTCACACATCCTCAAGTGCCGCTGAATATCCTTCCTCCACTGACTCGAAACCACAACATCGGAGCTACCTGCGAACTCCGGAGGGTGTGCACTCTAAAAAGCATCACGTACACGTTCCCAAGCAGACGGAAATGCATGTGCCTAAATTGGCGCGGCTATCGGTGCCTGAGGTGGTGACTGCTGAACTACGGCTAGTGCGGCATTTACCGCCTGGGCCACAATGGCTGCAACCTCGGCGGCATTCATCGTGCCCTAAACTGGTGCGGGCTGTGGTTCTGGCGTAGATTTCCTGGGAACCCGTTGTGCACGTCGTGGAGGCATCTGAAATAAGAATAAAGTTTATAAGCTCGCAATTGTAAACTTAAAATAGCTGAAGGACGTAGCACATACAAAAGAATACAACAGTCCTAAAATATAGGGCTCTACATCAAAGAAAGCTTAGCGGAAACATAATAAGTCGTATAGATCCTAAAGGACACTAGAACCTGATGCTCTGATACCACCTGTGACACCCCGACAAATTAAATACCGGGTAGCTACTCCTTTATTAAATCAATACAAAATGCCAAGTTGGTTCAGTTAATAGCATCACTGACGAAAACATTTTAATAATTACTAACCACCTAGTATTTAAAAAGTAAGTTGCCAAATTTTAAGTTAAGTCTGATTAACATACAGAAAAAGAATAATGAATGAATAACAACCATTCACCATAACGAAGCAATAGAATAACCAACGAAATAATAATAAGTCTAGAGGAAAACTCCTCACAACAATCCCACAACTGAAAATAATATGACAAGTCTGAATCCTGAATTAATTACATGCCAGAAGTCTGAATAACTGAAATAAATGAAATGCCTCTAAAAGAATTGGGCGACATGCCCTACAACTGATAAATGCTGAATATAGAGTCAAGATAGATGAAGATTCTACAAGCAAAGTCCTGTAACTTCCACAAACAGCTACAGCTCGTCACCTGAATGAGGATCCTAAGCATGGTGTCCTTGTGGCTGGGCACCTAAAATGGTTTTTACAAAAACAGATTTGAAAGAAAATGGGTCAGAGCCCGAAAGTGGAAATCATTTTTAAAAACAGCAAGTGTTTTAATAACATTAAAACATTAAATGCAAAATACATTTTAGGTCGTGCACTCACATGAAATTCTCACCTCTCGACTACATGTGTACTCCTAGCGTACCGTACCCATCTAAATGACATACATATCTAACCAAACCGTAATAAGTTCTACCCTTACTTCTCGATTCCCATATTACATTCTAGCTTTATCAATATAATAGAGGGCTTTACTTAAACTCAGATTCTCAATTTGTAATACAGTTCACTATCGGTTAAACCGTTATGTTTTCTCAAAACATTACCATAATTATATTCACAATACCAACAAGAAAGTTCCCATTAATTAAGTGTATATTATTCGCGTCATAAATATACAATACAAGCACCCCGAGACTAAGCTGCGGTGCACACATACTCTGCTATCCATCCCGGTACATCACGTACATAAGGATCACGCATTCCGAATCTCTCAGGAATCGTTCACAGATAACAACAATCACAAACAATGGAGGCGAACACAGTCACATCACATAGGTCACCCACATACCTGCGCTCCCACGATCAGCAGACTTATTAACATCCCAATAAGTCCTTCTCTGACCTATGTTCATCGAGGTACCAGTCTAAATCCGGGCAACACAAGGATTAGAGGGCCCTAAGCGAACGTAAACCTCCCGTGATAGCAAGTATGGTAGGTATGTCATACACAAAAAATCAATACATATACTAAGTATGCACACATCTTAGTAATCACTATATTTTATTTGTAGTACACTTCTCATTCTCGTACCTACGTATAATGTTACACAATTTACATATTCCCGGATGATACAATTATACAAGCCATTAATTGTTCTCACGTTGTAATAGACACTCACGTCCTAATCCATAATTTCCATTTGGTTCGAATCATACTTCTAGGTTTTACTCCTCTATATATCTCAAATGTCCCTACTATATCAATTTATCATCAAGGGAAGGTTATCTCAACCATTAAATAAGGTTACGGGACAAGCGAAATCAAAACAGGCTAAAAAGCCTATACTGTCAACTCGTTAGAAGTCTCGTTCGAAAGAGGCTGTTCGAATGAGAGTTCGTTCGAACGAAGTGGGCCTTCTAACGAGCTCTCGTTCGAACGAAAGTCATCAAACGAATACCGCTCTCGTTAGAAATCAAACTGTCAACTCGTTAGAAGCTCGTTCGAACGAGCTCGTTCGAACGACCTGGGCAGGTCTTCTAACGAGTGGCCAGCTTCGAGCCCAGATTTTTCCTATATCGTTTTTCCAACTTTTCTTCCTCTCCAAACTCATCTAAACATCAATCCAACCATTGTACATGGGTTCTAATCATTCCTAAACATACTTAGGTTATATATTAACGTTTATATAGGGCCAATTCTTCCTAAACATCATTGAATCATTAAATCCCTTCATTTATCCCCAAATCATATGAACATGAACCCTAAAATTTTTAAATCACCAAAGGGTATAATTAAATCCATTTTTGTTATGAACAAGGTGTATTTCCATCAGAATAATCCTCGTAACACAATTCTACATGCAATCCTTTCATCAAAATATAAAGTTCTAATTCCAAATAATGGGTTTTTATCAAGCTCCCAAGAACAATACAACTTCTGTCAATTTCCTACGCATGGAAGAAACATTCTTTGTAATAAATGAAATTAAACCACTTGCCTTATGTATATCTCTGATTTTGATGTCGATCTGATGAATGGTTCTCTCTCTCTCTGCAGAATTCTCCTCTCTTCTCTCTCTACAAGCCTTCTTCTCCAAAGTGACAAAGGTGGCTAGGGTTTTGCCTTAGGAACTCTTTTGGAACTAATTTCAATAACCTCCGCAGCCCCTTAGGTTATTAGTAGGTTTAGTGGGTAATTTCCAAATCAGATATTAATTCCTAATTTTCATGGGTTTTAATTCCCAAAAATCCAAAATTACCAAACTACCCTTATACATTGCCGCTATGGCCTAAAAATGCCCCGGGACCCAAACTAAACCCCCGGCTAGTGTTTTCTGACTATTTCGACCCTTCCGGATGCGTTGGCGAACACGAAACGGCCATACGGTTAATAAAAATAAAATTCACTTTTTAATTAAAATAAATATATTCCTGACGCGACTGTCACACGCATCTCAACAAAATTTCTAAATTGTCGTATATCAATCTCACGATAAATTTCATAATTTCCATATCCATATATAATCATATATACACATTATAATCAAATACCAACTCGCATCTCGTTAGTATTTTAATCCGGATTAATTTCCAATTAATACATATTTAATTCAATTAATCCCATAAATAAATATCACCAAAAATACGGGGTATTACACTTGGGTACAAGTAAATATCCCCCATAAAGGTCCCATCGAGGTAAGACTGTCCCTGTGCGATAACCTCAGGGATAGCAAGTAGCGCGGGCATGATTTTCACATGTATATAATATATGCATACACATTCATATAAATATACTACTTTTATCTTATCAATTTAGGTTTATCCCATAACCCATAATTACGACATTTATCCTTATTTTCCCATTATTAGTTATCTCGTATAACGGTTCGTCTCTAACTTTAATTTGAGGGATTATTTCAACTTACTATGTAACACTCATGGACTCCACCTCCCAAGTGTAAAATTCAGTAGGTATTCATCTATTTTCCATCGTAACAAATTTATGCATCTCTCCCTTTAATACAAAATTTCATCGTCCCTTATATATAAACACCCCAAAAATGTAAATTTCGCCTTACATTAAAGGCCTCTTAATCATTAATAAATCCTACTGGTCATTTGTATATCCCAAAATATTTTAAGAAGGATGTCTAAGGAGTATTCTTCATTTAGAATTAATTCAACAATTTTAAAAGGGGAATTTAAGTCTGCCAGAAAGGGTCGATCGATCAAGGGTAGGGGATCGATCGATCGAAGCTCTTGGCTCGATCGATCGATCAAGAAGGTATGGCGAATTCTGTTGGTAACCAGTTACGGGTTCTATCACACAACCTCATCCAAATCCATATTTTTCATTCCCAATCTCCCAAAAAATTGTACCACTAACAGTATAAACCCATATTATACATATTCTACGTAAATCATGCAAATTTACATCAATAACCATGGATTAATAGGCCAAAAACTCATATTAATCTCAAGAACCCTAGAATTTCTTTAAACTTGTTCTAATCAATATTTTTCCAGAATTTCTTCTTCTAAAACATCATAAATCTGTGGTTCAACCTCTACATATGAAGGGGGGTTTCCAGATTTCCTTTTATATCATTACTACATGCAAGTTCCTATCTCCAACTTAGGTTTTCTTCCATGAAACTCATCCTAATCAACCCTAGACTAACATGAGTGATGCATTAATGAAAATAAGCAAGATAAACACTTGCCTGAAATTTCAGAGTTCTAATTTGTGGATGAATTTGGTGTGGTTGCGTTCCTCATCACGCGATCTACGCGTTGGTGATGGTGGCGGTGCAATCGGATGACTTTTTGGCCTCAGATTGCTTGGAAAGCTTTCTCCTTCCCTCACCTATGGCTGTTCTAAAGTTTTGAGTCTGATAACCCCAAAGTGTCCGGAAGGGTCGAGATAGTCAGAAAAGTGTACCCGGGGGTTTAGTTTGGATCTCGGGGCGTTTTTAGTCCTATTTAGCACCCCGAGAGGGCATTTTGGACATTTTGCATTTTTGGGTAATTAAACCCACGAAATTTATTAGGTTATATCAGCCATTGGGAATGGTCTTTTAGGGTTAGCAGACTCACAACCTTAGAACGGCCATTAGAGAGGAAGGAAGAAATCTTTCTGAGCAATCCAAGGCCAAAAATTCCTCTAGTTGCACCGCCACCACCACCAACGCGTAGATCGTGCGACGGGAAACGCAATCACACCAAATTCGTCCACAAATCAGAAATCTGAAATCTATAGGCAAGTATTTATCTTGCTAAATTCTAGTTAATTTTCCTCTCATGTTAGTCTAGGAATAAAAATTATGTATTTTGATTGAAAAATTATATGTTTTGGAAGAAGAAATCGCATGTGTTGTAAGTAGAATCTCTGTATCTTGAACCTTGATCATATGTAGAGGTTGTATTATGAAATTTGGAATTAATATGGATGAACGAATTGATGTTGATTAGGTTCTTTAATTGAAAATTTGGGAATTATGGTTCTTACGAATTAATTTGGTGATTTCATGTAATCTAAATGATTTTTGATGAATTAATGATTCTAGGAAGTTATTAATGTTATATAATCATGATATTATTGATTGGGATTGAAGAGCAGACGTTTGGGATTAAACTATAGAGGTTTTTAGGCTTAAAAATGGTGAAAAATGAATCTGCCAAAGGTTGAAGACGAAACAGTGCAGTTCCCGCGATGTCGCGCGAAGTAGTTCGAGCGAGATGTCAATGTCGCGTGAAGTCGTTCGAGCGAGATGGACAAGTCTCTCAAAGTAGTTCGAGCGACACGTGGAAGTCGTTCGAGCATGAACCATTTTGGTTTGAGCTAGATTTTCAATTTTTAGGGAAATTCTTATTTTTACCCCTATTTTAGAAATCGGTTAATTTGAGTGAGGAAAACCAGTATTCGAGAAATTCAGATTAGTACAAAACTTTTAGGGTTGTGTAGGTGTGATGCTTTAAGTATTTGGGACGGTGAGGTTACTTTAAAGATCATGAGAGGGAGATAACCATAATAAACGATATGAGTCCGTTATACGGGATAAGTGAGTAAAATATCTTCAGAACAAGAAGTTATAATTACAGGTTGTGGGTACACCAAATTGAGAAATGTGAATAAGTGTTGTATATATATGACTATGTGATTGTGCATATATTATAAATGTGTAAAAACCATGCCCGCGCTACTTTCTATCCCTGAGGTTACCGCGCTGGGACAGTCTTATCTCGATGGGACCTTTATCGGGGATATTGACTTGTACCCTAGAAGATAGAGATCCTTTGATACAGGCTAATCGGATGGATAGTCATACAGCCTAAGAGATGTGGGGGCATGTGCTGACCTCTTAGAGATCAAGACTCTATGCTTCGCCTCAATGTTGTTTGTGTTTATGTTAATACAGTTCGAGAGTGCTTCCGAACTTGTATTTCCCTTAGTACGAGTAATACGGGGACTGGATAGCAGAGTATGCTCGCACCATAATTTTTATGTGGGGTGATGTTAGAATATATATATATTATATGATTATTTAACATATATATTTAAATTCTGAAATTTGAGAACTACCTCCAGTGTTTATAGTAACTAAGAGATGATAAATGATTTCAATTTGGAAATACTTGTTTGACAAATATAATGTGATATTGGAAAACTTTATAAGAAAATAGCATTAAATTGAGAGCTTTGTTATTAAATGAAATTTACTTCTTAAACAGTTGAATTGCCAGTTTAAATCTTACGAGTAACCTAAGATAAGACAACTTTAACCGTTGGGAAGGTTAGTGTGATAGGTGTGCACATTAGAAGAGAGGTGATAATTTCTCAAGGGAATGTCGCACTAATATGTTGTTGCATTGGCCAGTAAACATTTTAAATACTTGTTAAACAAATTTTAAATCATTTTTTACAATCGGGCTCTTACCCGTTTCCATTTTCTTTTCCCTCTTGTATATATATGTATATATTACAGGTGCCCAGCCACAGGGGCATCTTGCATAGGATCCTTTGGAAGGAACGTATTGCAGCTTAGGTGGGAGTTGCAGGCCTCTTGCTTGGACGACCTCACTTCTTGATTCCTCTTATAGCACTATTATTTCAGTTGGGCGTGTGTTGCCCTTTCCATTATTCAGTTGTTTTATTGGATATTGTAATCCATTTATTTTCAGTATTTGCACTTTAGGATTAGTATTGTCAGGATGTTTTTCATTTATGTATTAAATGTTGGATTCTATTAATTGAACGTTTGGTTATTTGGATTTTTATATTCCAGGATAGTTGTTGTGTGATTCTTTATCTATGAATGATGTCCAGTTTAAATGTTGGTTTATATAAATAAAATTTGGAAATTAATGTCTAAAATCGTTTTGGCACTTAGCTTAATTATTTAGGGTGTTAAATTGGTAAAGTTATTTTTACGACAGTGATGATAAAAATGAACCAACCGTCACCTTGATTTTAATTTAATAAAGGACTGATCACCCGATATTTAATTAGGCGGGGTGTCACAGGTGGTATCTGACCATCAGGTTCTAATGTCCTTAGGATCTGTATGGCTTATTTCTCTTTCAGCTTAGCATTTTTGTTATAGAGCCCTATTTTAGGATTTTTGTATTCTTGCTTTTACTATTACGTCTTCAGCTATTTAAGATTTGATAATAAATGTAGACTAATAAATTTCTTCACGTTTCAGATGCCTCCGATACGTGCACCAATGGATAGGCGTGCTCAAGCCGAGCATCCAGCAGCTCCGAATTAGGGAACGATGAATGCTAATGAGGTAGCCGCTATTGTTGCTCAGACGGTGAATGCCGCGTTAGTGGTAGTACAACAGGCTCCACCCCAGATTCTGGCAATGGCGCCAGTACCTGCACAGCTTCCATCAGCATGGGAGCGGGTTAGGGATGCCTTTCAGAAGGCGCATCCCCCTGAGTTCTCTGGTAGTTCAGATATCACTATCGTCAGCCAATGGAAGAAAGATATCCAGAGGCATCTGCGTATGTATGAGTGCACAGATGTGCAGAAACAGTTGTTGTCTTCCTTTAAGCTAGTGGGGGCCTCTTTGCAGTGGTGGGAGTCCACCACCACCTTGGAGGAGAGGGATAATATTCCGATTCAGTCATTCTGGGAGTGGTTTGACCGCAAGTATTTTCCACCCGTCGTGCAAACTGAGATGAGGCGGAAGTTACTGAACTTGAAGCAGGAAAATTCTACTATTGTTGAGTATGAGGAGGAGTTCACAAGACTTCTCACTATAGTTACAGATGAGGCACCCACTGAGGGTAAGAAGATACTGTTATTTGTGGATGGGTTAGCTTGGAGGATCCTTCAGCACCTTATAGGGAATCTGTCTCTTAGTACTTTCACTGATGTACTCAATGCTGCTTTGCTACACTGCCAGGATCACCGCTTCCATCTGTAGGGAAGCAAACGGGCAGGAGAGTCCAGCCAGCAGGGAAGGACAGGGGGTAGTGGCGCTAGTGGAACACCAATTTCTCAAGGAAAGACTCGTCAGCACGAGCAGAGTTTCCATCAGGGGGACCCTGCCAAGCAGTTCCGATTAGGTAATTCTTGATAGGAATTTGGGGGATATAGGCAGGGTCAGCAGGGCTAGCCAAATCAGCAAGGTTAACACCGACAGCAGCAGGGTCAACAGCAGGGCCAACAGAGCCAATAGTGTTTTCATTAGGGCCAACAGGGCCAGTGGCGGGGCGGTAATGGCCAACAGGGTCGTGGTCAACAGGGTCAGAGGGGAGGAAATTTTAGAGGCCGATGTTTTGTGTGCGAAAAGAATGGCCATAAGCGCCAGGATTGTCCAGAGGGTGATAGGTCCCCATAGCAGTAGGGTGCCCGTAATAAGCCACAGAGGCCACTTTTTACAGCTGCCCTTCCAGCACCAGCTCAGGTACCAGCCCTACCGGCCATTCCAACCGCTCCAGTGCAACAGGGGCAATTACAGTACGGACGTGTCTATAAGGTCCATCAGGCAGCAGCTCCGCAGGCACCACCCACGATTGAGGTATGTTTCCTATCCATGGTACTATGGGTCGGGTTTTATTTGATACTAGGGCAACGCACAGTTTTATAACTACCCATTTTGCGAAGGCCTTAGGGTTATTAACCACAGCCGAGAGCACTGTGACATGTGTAGACTCACCACTGGGAAATGGTTCACTTATTTTCTTTATATGTCGGGGTGTGGGGATATAGATTGGTAGTTTGGTATTACCAGCAAACATGTTAGTCTTAGATATGCATCAGCATGACGTTATTATCGGTATGGATTGGCTCGCAACTTACAGAGCCATAATAGATTGTTTCGGTGGGAGTATTATCTTTGCCATCCTGGGGTAAGAGATGTTTGTAGTGGCGATGCCTCGCCCAGAGGGAGGCTCGACCACTCATTTGTATTACATAGAGGAGGATACCTCTAAGGAGGTTGTGATTCCCTTAGAATCGATCCTAGTTGTTCATGAGTATTCCGATGTATTTCAGGAGATACCAGGCCTACCCCCAGTCGTGAGATAGATTGTCATAGATTTATTACCGGATACTCGACCTATAGCGCGCGCTTCATACCGTATGGCTCCGAAGGAGATGCAAGAGTTACGAGATCAGATAGAGTGGCTATTGGGTCAGGGCTTCATTCGCAGGAGTACCTCACCTTGGGGCGCTCCAGTTTTGTTTGTAAAAAAGAGAGATGGTTCACTGAGGCTATGTGTGGAGTACCGGGAGCTGAACAAGGTCATGATACGGAACAAGTATCCATTGCCTCGGATTGATGATCTGTTCGACCAGCTAATGGGAGAAACTTTATTTTCGAAGATAGATCTGAGGTTAGGGTACCATCAGCTACTTATTAGGGAGCAGGATGTTTCAAAGACTGCTTTCTTGACGAGGTATGGGTCCTATGAGTTCAGAGTGATTCCATTTGGACTCACAAATGCTTTAGCTGTATTCATGGACTTAATGAACCGAGTGTTCAGAGAGTTATTGGATCAGTTTGTCATCATCTTCATAGATGACATTTTGATATATTCACACTCTGAGGAGGAGCATGCCAAGCACTTGAGGCAGGTTCTTCAGACTCTACGAGAGCATCAGTTGTATGCTAAGTATGAGAAATACGGGTTTTGTTTGTGGGAAGTACAATGCTTGGGGCATGTTGTTTCTGAACAAGGGATAGCAGTTGACCCGAGTAAAGTGTTAGCGGTGAGGGAGTGGGGATAACCCATGACATCGACGAAAGTGCGTAGTTTCTTGAGATTAGCGGGATACTACAGGAGATTCCAAAATAGCAGGGCCATTGAATAACCTGACTCGCAAAGGGGTTCCATATGTTTGGGATGATGCTTGCCAATTGGTTTTCGACGAGCTGAAAGGCAAACTTACTTCAGCACTGGTCCTTGCTTTACCTAAGACGGGCGTGGAGTACCTGGTTTACATCAATGCTTACTTACGAGGACTTAGGGGAGTACTTCAGTAAGAGGAGAAGGCTATAGCTTTTGCCTCCCGCAAGCTTAAGCCACAAGAGAAGAAATACCCCACTCACGACCTAGAGTTGGCAGCGGTCATTTTTGCATTGAGGATTTGGAGGAACTATTTATTGGGAGAGAAATTCCTCTTGTTCACAGACCACAAATCACTGCAATACCTGTTCACTCAGCGGGAACTGAATATGCGTCAGCGCAGGTGGTTAGAGTTTTTGAAGGACTATCAGTTCGACATAAAGTACCATCCGGGGAAGGCTAACATAGTTACTGATGCGTTGAGCCGTAGACTGATAGACGATGTAGCGGACGTCTGGAAAGTAAAGTGGAAAGAGTTGGGTCACCAGGATGCAGTAGCCCGTTCCTTTATATCTGTCATGACAGTGACACCCGAGATTATTACGAGGGTGATACAGGCACAGACCGCAGAACCATTTTTCTAGGAGAAGATTGTAAGACTTTTAGCCGAGGGTACTGAGTCCTATTCTGTTAGTTCTGATGGGGGTTTGAGGTTTAATGGGAGATTAGTGGTTCCGAAAGGAGCAGACTTACGTCATGCAGTGATGACCCAATCCCATGGGTCCCGATTCGCAGTACATCCTGGGGGAGATAAGATGTACCAGGATATGAGGCGGTAATACTGGTGGAGTGGGATGAAAAAGGATATTGATGAGTTCGTATCCAAGTGTTCTACCTGCCAGCTAGTAAAGGTGGACCATCAGAAACCGTCAGGGTTGCTTCAGCCATTGGAAATACCCGCGTGGAAGTGGGAGAGTATTTCCATGGATTTTATTACAGGGTTAGCTACATCACAGCGGAGCCACGACTCCATCTGGGTGATTGTGGACCGTTTGACCAAGGTGGTTTACTTTCTGTCGGTGCAAACAGACTATACCACGGGTCAGTATGCTCAGTTGTTCATTGCTGAGATTGTCAGATTGCATGGGGTGCCCCTGAATATTGTGTCAGATAGAGACAAGATTTTCGTGTCTCGTTTCTGGGAGAGTTTTCAGGACGCTATGGGTACAGAGTTGAGGTTGAGTTCATCTTATCACCCACAGACAAATGGACAGACAGAGCTTACTAATCAGATGTTGGAGGATTTGCTACGCATGTGTGTTCTTGATTTTGGAGGAGGTTGGGAGCCACATCTTCCACTGGTAGAGTTCGCTTATAATAACTCTTATCAGTTCAGGATTGGCATGGCTCCATTCGAGGCTTTGTATGATAGGCCTTGTCGTTCCCAAACTTATTGTCTAGAGGTGGGGGATAACAAGTTTCTAGGACCAGAGGTGATTCAGGAAACATCCGCGAGGATTGAGATTATCATGAGTCGCATTCGAGTAGCACGGGACAGGAAGAAAAGCTACGCCGATGCGAAACGATTCTTCCGAGAGTTTAACATGGGGGACCAAGTGTTACTACGTGTATCTCCTATAAAGGGAGTGATGAGGTTCGGGAAGAAAGGGAAATTGGCCCCGAGGTACGTGGGACCATTTCCCATTATCGATAGGATTGGGCCGGTGGCATATAGATTGGGACTGCCAAAGCATTTACATCGCATTCACGATGTATTCCACATCTTATCGTTAAGACGATACCTTCGGGATGACATGGCTCACACCCACATCGTGATAGATGAGATAGACTTACAGCCTGACAGTTCTTACGAGGAGAGACCAGTGGCTATCCTAGACCATAGAGAGAGGAGATTGAGGTCGAAGGTAGTTCCACTTGTACGGGTCCAGTGGGAGCATCATAATGTGGAGGAATCCACCTGGGAGCGCGAGGTAGATATGCGCGAGAAATACCCAGATTTATTCTTACCAGGTATGCCTTATTTTTTGAATTTCGGGACGAAATTCCGTTATTAGAGGGGAAGTATGTAATACCCCGTATTTTTATGCTTTCTAAATTTGGGGATTTATTAAATTTAATGTGAGTTATTAATTTAATATAAATCCGAAAATTGAATATTTTTAATTACTAACGTGACGAGAGTTAGTAATCATTGGAAACTTATTGAATATTACTAATGAGTAAAGTAATATAATATTTGTACTACAAAATGTCACGAGTGAATAAAATGACAATTTTGGAAATTTAAGTCGGGACGCGCCCGTGTCGCGTCGGGACTAAAAATTGATTAAAAAAAGTGAATAAATTATAAGTCATTGGTATGGTCATTTTGAGTGCGCCAAAGTGTCCGGAAGGGTCGAGATAGTCAGAAACGTGTACCCGGGGGTTTAGTTTGGGTCTCGGGGCATTTTTAGGCCTATTTAGCACCTCGGGAGGGCATTTTGGACATTTTACATATTTGGGTAATTAAACCCACGAAATTTATTAGGTTATATCAGCCATTTGGAATGGTCTTTTAGGGTTAGCAGACTCACAACCTTAGAACGGCCATTAGAGAGGAATGTAGAAAGCTTTCTAAGCAATCCAAGGCCAAAAATTCATCCGGTTGCACCGCCACCACCACCAACTCGTAGATCGCGCGACGGAGAACGTAACCACACCAAATTCGTACACAAATCAGAACCCTGAAATCTACATGCAAGTATTTATCTTGCTGAATTCTAGTTAATTGTCCTCTCATGTTAGTCTGGGAATAAAAATTTCGTATTTTGATTGAAAAATTATATGTTTTGGAATAACAAAATCGCATGTGTTAGAAGGAGAATCTGTGTAGCTTGAACCTTGATCATATGTATAGGTTGTATTACAAAATTTGGAATTAATATGGATGAACGAATTGATGTTGATTAGGTTCTTTAATTGAAAATTTGGGAATTAGGGTTCTTACGAATTAATTTGGGGATTTCATGTAATCTAAATGATTTTTGATGAATTAATGATTCTAGGAAGTTATTAATGTTAGATAATCATGATATTATTGATTGGGATTGAAGAGGAGACGTTTGGGATTAAACTATAGATGCTTTTAGGCTTAAAAATGGTGAAACACGAATCTGCCAAAGGTTGAAGACGAAACAGTGAAGTTCGCGCGATGTCACGCGAAGTAGTTCGAGCGAGATGTCAATGTCGCGCGAAGTAGTTCGAGCAAGATGTCAATGTCGCGCGAAGTCGTTCGAAGTAGTTCGAGCGACATGTGGAAGTCGTTCGAGCGAGAACTATTTTGGTTCGAGCGAGATTTTCAATTTTTAGGAAAATTCCTATTTTTACCCCTATTTTAGAAATCGGTTAATTTGAGTGAGGAAAACCAGTATTCGAGGAATTCAGATTAGTACAAAAATTTTGGGGTTGTTTAGGTGTGACGATTTAAGTATTTGGGATGGTGAGGTTACTTTAAAGATCACGAGAGGGAGATAACCATAATAAACGATATGAGTCCGTTATACGGGATATGTGAGTAAAATGTCTTCAGAACAAGAAGTTATAATTATAGGTTGTGGGTACAGCAAATTGCGAAATGTGAATAAGTGATGTATATATATGACTATGTAATTGTGCATATATTATAAATGTGTAAAAACCATGCCCGCGCTACTTGTTATCCCTAAGTTTACTACGATGGGACAATCTTATCTCGATGGGACCTTTAGGGGGGATATTGACTTGTACCCTAGAAGATAGAGATCCATTGGTACAGGGTAATCGGATCGATAGTCAGACGGCCTAAGAGACATGGGGGCATGTGCTGACCTCTTAGAGACCGGGACTCTATGCGTCGCCTCAATGTTGTTTGTGTTTATGTTAATACAGTTCGAGAGTGCTTCCGAACTTGTATTTCCCTTAGTACGAGTAATGCGGGGACTAGATAGCAGAGTATGCCCGCACCATAATTTTTATGTGGGGTGCTGTTAGAATATGTATATTATATGAGTATTTAACATATATATTCAAATTCTGAAATTTGAGAACTATCTCCTGTGTTTATAGTAAGTAAGAGATGATAAATGATTTCAATTTGGAAATACTTATTTGAAAAATATAATGTGATATTGGAAAACTTTATTAGAAAATAACGTTCAATTGAGAGCTTTGTTATTAAATGAAATTTACTTCTTAAGCAGTTGAATTGCCAGTTTAAATTTTACGAGTAACCTAAGATAAGACAAGTTTAACCATTGGGAAGGTTAGTGCGATAGGTGTGCACATTAGAAGAGAGGTGAGAATTTCTCAAGGGAGTGTGGCGCTAATATGTTGTTGCATTGGACAGTAAACATTTTAAATACTTGCTAAACAAATTTTAAATCATTTTTTACAATCGGGCTCTGACCCGTTTCCATTTTCTTTTCCCTCTTGTATAAATATGTATATATTACAGGTGCCCAGTCACCGGGGCGTCTTGCATAGGATTCTTTGTAAGGAACGCATTGCAGCTTAGGTGGGAGTTGCAGGCCTCTTGCTTAGACGACCTCACTTCTTGATTCCTCTTCTAGCACTATTATTTCAATTGGGCATGTGTCGTCCTTTCCATTATTCAGTTGTTTTATTGGATATTGTAATTCATTTATTTCCAGTATTTGCACTTTGGGATTAGTATTGTGAGGATGTTTTTCATTTAAGTATTAAATGTTGGATTCAATTAATTGAATGTTTGGTTATTTGGATTTATATATTCCAGGATAGTTGTTGTGTGATTCTTAATCTATGAATGATGTCCAGTTTAAATGTTGGTTTATATAAATAAAATTTGGAAAGTAATGTCTAAAATGGTTTTGGCACTTAGCCTAATTATTTAAGGTGTTAAATTGGTAAAGCTATTTTTACGACAGTGATGCTAAGAATGAACCAACCTTCACCTTGACTTTAATTTAATAAAGGACTAATCACCCGTTATTTAATTAGGCAGGGTGTCACATACACTCGTTCATTCCTTCGATATACCCCACTCGTGGGGGCTGAGACCTTCCTCCCACGGGTTGTATCGGTTGTCTGAACATCATGGGAACCCCCACTGGATTTGGTCGTACAATTAGTGAGATATTCCTTGCTGGTTTTAAGAACGAAACAAAATTTCCTTCGCGTGTCTCATTTATAAGATGGCCGATGTACTCATAAAGCAACCCTTACACGTAGATCTAGAATAGTATGGATTCTATGGCCTCCTCCCTCACATCTAGGGACCTGTTCCTGAACCTTTGAACGTATGCCACTACGTCTTCCCCTGGTCATTGTTTTTCCCTTCCCAGTTGGGTTAAAGTAAACTCATCTTTCCCCAGATAGAACTTCTGAACGAACAAAACAAGCATCTCCTCCCACGTAGAAACTTTTTTGGGAGCTAAATGAGAATACTAAGAATATGCTTTATTAGTTAGGGATTTAGAAAATTCCCTCAACCTGAGTTTCTTGTTATTGCAATGCGCCCCCAAGTTTCAATGAAGCATTTAATATGATCCTTCGAGTTTCCACCCTTTCTTGTGTATTTTCACAAATAGGAGGAATATAATCTTTTGGGTAGGGCTCATCGTTGTATTCCTGGGGGTAAGGTGTACGGAAGTCATCATTAATCGAATCTACCTCGCCAGCAAATTGTAAGGAGGCTTGTACGAATTTCAGCATCTCTTTTTGCATCTTCTTCCTCATCTCCTCCATGGGTGATGCCACTGGAGCAACAGCCAATGGGACCATAAGCTGAGTGCCCATTGCAGCTGGAGAAATCGTCACAGTTGGAGTCGTTGATACCCCTGAGGTTCCCACTACTGGATTTACAACAGAGGGTATACTTGCTGGGACTGTTTTCATTACGCCTGCACTTAGTGGAACCGTTGGGGCTGCCCCTAGTGTCACAAAGGAGTTAGATTTAAATCCTTTTAACACTGTTAAAGCTACGGGAGTTTGCAAAAACTCGTAAAATTTGTTCATGAGGAGTGACACTTGGGTTGGTCTCAACCCAATGCTCGTGGAAGCTTGTGTCACTCCTGGAACGGTTATCTCCATCTGAATCGGAGGTACCTTTATTCGAGGAGCCCCGTCCCTTAAAGCCTCTAGCTCTCTCGCCGCCTGTTTTTCATTATGTTGAATGTCATCAAAGTTAAGCCTTCGATTAATGTTATCCTACAACATGATCCTTGCTTAGAAGAATGCCTCCCCAATAGAGTCGCTAAATGTAAGAGGGTAGTTTAGATTAGATGAAGGCGTAACCCCTTTTGAGTATAGTAATGACAAGTTAAACAGCAACACTATTGATTGACCACCAGACACACAAACACAACTTAGTGAAGATAAACTTGAATAAAACTCACAAATCTCTTGTGTATGACTCAACAAGAAAATAACGAACTCATAAGTAACACATTTAGAGGGAGAGAGAAGTAAGCACCCTAGATATACCTTGGCAGACAGCTGAACACATCAACAACCCTCAAAGATTCTTGTCGAGTATTAAAAGCTTCGTAATAAATGACAATTGTGGTTGAGTGAACTCTCTGGTTTGTAATAAGTCTCTCTCTCTATAGTAATAACTTCTGAACTCTCAAAAAAGAACAACATCTCCTCAGAGGTGGTTGGAGTCCTTAACTAGCCTCCCACACCACCCCCGAGGCAACTCGGTCATTATTGCCTGTAAAAGACATCCCTCCTACTTTATGTCACAAACATTAAATACCTGATGAACTAGTTATCTCTACGTCATAAACATTAAATGCCAAGACATGCCTTTTACCTAACCACTGTGTGTCAGGTGGCTGTCGTCAAATAGGTGGCTCACCAACTGTCTGACAGCCCCAAATACCACGGTGGTTTACTCAAGTGCAGATTTGACATTGTTTAGCTGGCTAGTGACATCACCTACAGTAGATATGACATTAAGTAGAGGGCTATTTGGTTCATAACTAAACGCACGATGGAACTCCAAGATGCTACCCCCGAGGTTCTACGGTAAGGGTCCTTCGGTGTTTTACCAGGTGTATCTAAGATGGTTAGGACAAGCCCCAACAGTGCCTCACTTCTCAATCCTCCAAACCAAGTCCCTCTAAAGTTCCCATGGCGAGGTCGTTCGATAGAGCATGAAAGCTCTCCCAGGCCCTGCCAAGCCTGGTCTCTCGCGAGTATCGTTCGACCTCACACAAAATCATTATTCTCATTACATCATTACAATCGTTATAGATCGTAGTCAACACAAACCAAAGATACAATATGGCTAAGAAACATAACAAGCTAAAGTGTGAGTTGCCACGCTAAGCTGCCTCGCTGAGATGCCACGCTTGAGCTGCCTTGCTGAGTTTTCTCACTGCCTTAACCCTAGATACTATTGTAAATAGAGGGATTATCCCGAATATAAGGATTACCTTCAAGCCCCCTCTACAAAGATCATAGGGGTACGATGTTGAATAGTCATTCTAGGATACCTACTAAATATTCATAGGGAAGAATTATAAAATTCGATGGGTTACTAATTCAATTATCTGTTAAAAGATCTTACATACGTTGTAAGTAATTGAATTATACCAAGTAAAGAGTCGGTGAATATAAAGTTTATCGTAACTTAATAGGAATACATGTTGTCGAACGTAACTTGTCGAATGTGGTCATGGGATCTTTATGATTAAAACATAAGGTTTAGGTACATGTTTATAGATTTGTTTCCTATAAACGGGTAATTATTTCTGATAATTCATAATAACTTAATAAGAAAAGGAACAGGTAATTTGGGGCTAAGGATTTTACTAGAAAATCTGGTTGATTAAAGGAAATAACTATTAATTCACGCAAAGCTTAGGTCATCTTGGTAATATATGACAAAGACATTAATATGAGTTGTTAACATTCACATGGTCTATTCATATTTCTTCCTACGTAAAAGGATGAGGGAAACTATTTGCGTTCTTATTTACCTGTCGAAATGGAAAAATCATATTGTCTAATAGCAAGATTATCTTGTTTCCATATTAGGGTTTCGTTATAAAAAAGGTTTATAAGAAAGATACATTTGGGATATCTAAGTCATGTAGAGGCATGAGGTAATATTTCAGGTAAGTACAACTAGGCTCGTCGTTTAGGATAAGAATTATATTTTCTATGAAGCCCATAGTGTTTCTAGTGATAAGATTTTCAATAGCATTCTAAGTCACGATAAACTGGGGAAATAATTTAAAGTTGGTTACAAGGAATATGATATTGATTAAACAATCGAAATTCATAACCAAGTTCATGTAAAATTTGGGAAAATTATTATCATGGGATAAGATCCAGTAAGTAATATTGTTACGTTCTAAAGAGTAGAACAATCAATCGTAATATTTCTAAGGCCTTCAACTTTATTCTAAAGAACTCCAAATATACATCAACAATTTCTTTGACTAGTTAATTATCTACTGCTGAATAGGTACTACATAAATAATTCCTCTCGTAATCTAATGGGAATATTTTGCAGTATAACAAGAGTACAATCCGGAAGTTGATAATAAAAGTTCAACAAAGAAATGAAATAACTTTCAAGAATTAAAGTTTTTAGAACTACAAATGAAGTAAATCATTTTCAAGGGGAGAATGAATTAAATAGTGTAGAAAAAATAACAGTGTTATATGTACACACTTATGGAATATAATGTATACGTTCCCGTCCAAAGATAATTTTCTTAGTATGTCTCTAAATCCTCAATCACATCATGGACAATCCCAAGATTCTTAATTATTTGTTCGATCTCGTATACTCTAAATATCGAAACTAATCACATATCTCCAAATCTTAGTTCTAGAACTTATTCTCGCAATTCCTAAAAACATAGCGTATTAATAGTCATAATTCTTTATATCTTTCAAAATCTTTTTCGAACAAAAATTCTGGTATCTCACATGTAATGTCGAGATCGATTTCCTTACTCAAGTCAATATATCCTATCCGCACTATCCTTATGATCTGAATCACTCATTTGATACTAATGCTCAACTTAAGTCCCGCATGGGCTACTTAACCTAGTTGAGCTCTGATACCAATTGTCACATCCCGGTGTTGGCCGAGGGTGAGGGTTAACCAGATAATTACTAAATCATAAATAAATCAAAATACTAAAATAACTGAGACATTTGTTGATACTCATATGTATTACAAATGAAATCTAGAAATAATACCAAAGTATTTCTGATTCTAACTAAGCTCCCTTTCTTCTATATGACATTCCTTTATCTCTATTCATCATGGCCTATTTGTAACTCTGTGAAATAACTGAAAAGGAAGGAATAAGAAAAACTTTGCCGAGCAAATAATTCTAATTCTATAACAATGTAAATAAAGGAATAGCATAATTGGGTTTTAAATGCTAAAAATATAACAAAATGAAATATCAACCGAACTAAAGAAGGGTATACTGTAGTTTGTTATATATGAAAGGACTATATAGTGGTTATAACCGAATATGGTGCTTATCGAGTTATAAATAGGGTTCAAATTATAATACGATAACCCATAAATTATCGTCTATACGGGCTGAAAATGCGTAGACATACCATGATAATATCGTTCAAGTCTTAAAACGCATTTGAAAAGGAAATCCCGATAAGTGGGGAATAATAAATAGGCACACTTATCTAAAGACATACTCATACGTAAAGAAAAAATAATATCAAGTCACTCAACATCTGATTCCTTCAGGCCAATTAGATTTATCGGGGGTTTAGCAAGTCTAATCTTTAGATTATACGGTATGCTACTGAAGGTTTCATTGATAAAAATTATAAAATGGTAGGCTATTATGCACATCAGATGATTGAAACTAAAGTTTAATAACATGCAGGGTATACTGCAATAGGGTAAAACAGTTTAAATAATTAGCTCAACAGGATTCAGTGGTGTACTGCAATCCAAATAATTTATCAAATACTTTATCAGGGTTAGGTTGGCTTATGTTTAATCAGATAACAGATTGAATCAATAGTCATGGTACAGTTGAACTATCGAAAGAGTTCATAAATGATAATACGAGTTCAAATCTAACACATAGTGATATAACAAGCAGTAAAGTCAAAGACATAAGTTCAATGTATAATAGTGAAATAGAACCACCAACCGGTGTTTACGAGCTTCCCGTTGTTATTCACTAATCTTTCATTGTTGCAATCCAATTCTCGTAGTTCTTGGCTCGAGGGTATAAATGAGAATGGTTATATAACTGTTTATGGAAAATGAATCGGGTTTAGGATATCTAACGTTGTTCTATACATAAAAATAAAGTTCATGCTATGACAAGCATAAATATGTGAATTCCGTATATAATTATAAATTACACTTTTTGGTTTGTTGATGAAATAAGTAATACTTGAAATTTAAAAAATATGTTTATAGGGAATTCGATATTGAATAATATAATTTTCTGGGAAAATATTCCTTATAGGGAATCAAAAGATTCGGTTTGTTTGAATAAGAAACGATTTTATATTTTATTAAAATACTAACTGGGTCAAATATACCATTTGACTACTTTAACAAAATCCATAATTTTATACGAACGTAAAGATCTTTTTTCGGTTAATGTTTTGACAGGTAATTCCAAAAATATTAATTTGCAAAGTCGATCCAGATTAATTTTTGTAACAAAATCGATTCAAGTATTAATTTTAAATCCGATTGAGTGTTGATTTTTATGATTTTTCGTTTAACATATTTAATATTATTTGAGTGTCAATATCGATATGGTGAGTATAAAATTAATGCTTGTGACATAATAATATTAAAATAAAGTCGAAAGATCCCTTCCTTATTTGGACAATAAACTAGTGGTCATGTGACTTCCAATATTAGTCACCACAACACAACGAATTGTCCACCACCAGCATAACAGTATTTTTAATAAAAATGACTCGTAATACCGTCTCAATTTATAATGACATAACCTCGAGTTGTTTGGTGTTGTAACTCGTTTTAAGCCTACTTTAAAAAGAAAAATGAAACTTTTATTAGAAAAATGACAATGAGTCCAAATATTTTTAGAAAAATGTACGATTACTCATACGTGTCGGGATTTCGTGTTTACAACCATTTTCATACGTAATCTAGTATACATAATAAATAGGTATTGTTAGGATAAAAAAATTACGATAGCTAATACAAAATTGAGATTACACTACCCGAACATCCAAACCGAAACAGAATGGAATTCAATCAAAATAAAACAACAATACCGCAACAATCTCAGATCCATATATGTATTTATATGTATACATATATTTATAAAAAGGAAAAAAAGGAAATAGTAGAAAACCCAATTCGAATTTAGCAATTGTTGGCCACCACCATGGAAAGGGTGGGGTCAAACACTCAAATCGCACATGCACACACATCCACGCATACATATACATCCATCTCTCTCTCTCTCTCTCTCTCTCTCTCTCTCTCTCTATATATATATATATATATATATATATATACATATATATATATATATATATATATATATATATATATATATATATATATATATATATACACACACACATATAGCTTCGAAATTTGTAGATCCATGGATGAAATAAATAAATAAAAAGAAATTAGATGATGAAGAAGAAATAGGGGAAGGGGATGTCATCGGTGTGATGGGGAAATGGGGGAAGAGGACGGCAGTGAGGCTTGGGGGAGAGGGAGGCAGGTCCCGTGGTCGAGGTAAGAGAAAGGGGCGATGGGTTGGGGATCAGGGGAATCGTGTTTTGGGTGTGGGTTTCATGATTTGAGAGAGAGAATCACAAGTGTGGATTTTTTAAGACTAAGAAATTACCAAAAACAAGGTTTGGGTTCCATTTATATAAAACAAAAGAGGTGTAAAAGATATTTGATTAAAAAAATTGAGTTATTCTTCTTTTTGAAAAACGTCGCTAATGCCGTTTAACACAAGGTTAAACTGTATAAGAAACTCCGAATGTTTGTTGGAGAAACCCTTTTCTTTTGGAAATAAAAATTATAAACAAGATGTGTTTACAAAGAAACTTATGTACGAGAGTAATTAAGATTGTGTAATCAGTTTTTAAAACTAAGGCAGTTTCAAAAAAATTCAGCACACTTAAAGAATGAGGTGAGTAGATGAAGATAATCAGCACAAAGATTTTAACGTGGTAAAACCTCTCCCAACAGAGGAAACATCCACGGTGACTTCTAAGTCACAAAAACAAAAGTCCACTAATAACAAAAATCAGTTACAAACAATACAACATGCAAGCACACAAATCAACCTATTCTAAGTTTAGGAATATACCCCACTTGGTGTCCTTCTAACTTCTGATAGATCTGATTTGTTGATGATGTTTCTCTAGTTTGCTAACTTCCTTTGCTTTAGCTTCCTTACGTCGACTCAATGATTTCAGATCTTAAACACAACACTTCCAGTGTAGTAGTGTGTTAAGTTTTGTGAAGTGATTCCTATACACATGCATGAACTCACACACACTTAGATTTACAAATAGTCCTATAAAAATTACATATACAGTCTATATGCAGTGATTTTAATTTATTTCTTTCTCACAGAACTCAAATCCTTTTGACCTTTAAAGATAACCCAGATTCCACGGAGATCTTGCTTAAGAAATCGGTCAAGACCTTTCTCAATGTCTTTTTGAAAACATTTATGAGATTGAAAACCCTCCAAGTGCGAATCCAACTAGGTTAGAATTAAGTTTCGTAAGAAAAGAAACCAGAAAACATTTTCAAAACCAAATCAGTACGATTTACTTGAAACAAGTATAAAAAATGCAGATCTAGTGAAAATGTAACATATAGTATGTAGATCTAACGTTTCAATGAAAAAGAAACTAGATCTTCACACAAATGTTTAAGTTATGTACAAGATCTAAAGATCAAGAGGTTACAGCAACGATATGAACAAACCACTCTCTCTCTCTCTCAAACACTCAGGTTGTGTTTGGGTTTGAATATGCGAAGGTTTGTTTCAGAGAAGGTGAACTGTTTAGGGTTAGGGTTAGGGTTAGGGTTTGGCTAACAGATTTTTCTTTCTCTCTCTTCTCTCTTTTCTTTTCTCTCTTTTCTCTAACTTCTCTCTTCTCTCTTATTTTTTTCTCTCAGAAAGACGAATGACAAAAAGTTCTCTAAGGCTGAGAAGTGAAGGGTATATATAGTGCCTGGGGAAGGTTCTGGATGATCGAGGCAAATCAATGGCTGTGATGAAGTCTTGCAAGGTTTGACTTGATCCTATGGTTATAAAACAGCGGTGGATTAAGATGGTTCTGATTGGTTCAAAAGGTTTGCACTGGGATTAACTAAGAACACATGCAGACCCTTGATAAGGAAAGATCCAACGATCACCAATGCAACTGGCTATCCTCTCACATAACAAACACAAAATAACGCACCAAAAGGATGACAAGTGTTGGCTGGTAAGAGGCTCTCACACGCGCATCAAACTAATTACAAAACATCACCCTGAAGTCTCTAGCGCTTTGAGATCGTACCCAACCAAACATTTCAGTGAAAAATGACGTTTCCAAAATAGTATATAAACCCCACAAATTTTATAAACCAATTTTATTAATAAAAACATTTATTCAAAAATGTTTGAAAAGGTTTAAAATTATTTAAAAATTCCCAAAAAATTATTAAAGCACCAATTAAAGGGGAATTAAACACACACTTAATTTAAGGAAATATTAACACATGTATGCACTTCTAATTGTGTGTTGTGTGATTCATTTTGTACCATCATTAATCTTTGAAGAGGATTAGAGAGTTAGGTTCTGAGGCTTTTTGGATACTAGAATAGACAACCAATTTTGTCAATATTTCCAAATTAGTTGAGCACTTATACAATGTAGACTTAAGCAAGTCAAAGGTATAGGTGCTTCAATATCCCCCTTTGGAAATATGAGACAAAATATCCTTTGAGTTAGCTTAAAACTCGTAGGGAACAAAAAAATAAAACCTAGTCCTATACAAAAGATACTATCTACCCATTTCCTAGAAAGTCAAAAATTACATAACTCAACTATTTACAAATTTGTACACTAGAAACGGTAGATAATCAGAAGAAGAGCTTCCTGGAAATATACACACTAAGATCAAGCAGTTTAGATGAAATGTGAACAAAAAAAATGAACTCATAAAACTCAAATTTCTCCCCCATTTTGTCTCAAATGGACAAAGGGTAAAACTTAAGGTTTTAAGAGTTTAATCAGCGCATACCATGCCTATAGAATTTTGCAAATACAGAAATCTGTTATAGTCTAAAGGTTTAGTGAACATGTCTGCAAGTTGCAGATCAGTAGGCAGGTAATGAATTTCTAATTCCTTAGTTTCAACAAGTTCGCGAATAAAATGATGCCTTATTTTAATATGTTTAGTTCGCGAGTGTTGAACCGGGTTTATAGATATGTTAATGGCGCTTTGATTGTCACGATACAATTGTAATTGTTCTTCTTTAATCCCATAATCACTTAACATCTGTTTGATCCATAACAATTGAGCACAGCAACTTCCTGCTGCTATATATTCGGACTCAGCCGTAGATAATGATGTGCAATTCTGTTTTTTTGCTACTCCAACCAACTAAATTATTGGCGACATAATAACAGGCACCTGATGTAATTTTACTATCATCAGTACAACCGGCCCAGTCAGCATCAGTATATCCTATGATGGTGCTACAGGTATCCTTAGTGTACCTATTTCCAAGGTTAAGAGTGCCTTTTATGTACTTTATTATACGTTTTACACTCAATAAATGGCTCTCTTTAGGGTTATTTTGGTAACGAGCACACAGACATACAGCATACATTATGTCTGGTCGTGAGGCAGTTAGGTAGAGTAGGCTACCAATCATACTACGATAGAGTGTGGAATCAACCGACTTACCAGTTTCATCTTTACATAATTTAACAGTAGTACTCATAGGCATTTTGGAAACTTTAGCATTTTGTAAGCCAAATTTCTTAACAAGGTCTAAGGCATACTTAGTTTGAGATTCAAAAAGACCATCAGAATTCTGTTTCACTTGAAATCCTAAGAAAAGTTATAGCTCCCCCATAAGGGACATGTGGAATTCCTTATGCATACTAGCTGAAAAGGATTTAACTTCAGAGTTTGAAGTTGACCCGAAAATGATGTCGTCTACATAGACTTGGGCTATAATAATGTTTTTGTCAAAATGTTTGACAAAGAGAATCTGGTCATTTCCTCCTCTCTTAAAACCCTTATCCAACAAAAAGTTGGAAGGGCGTTCATACCAAGATCTAGGAGCTTCTTTTAAGCCATACAAAGCCTTTTTCAGACGAAAGACATGGTTAGGGTATTTAGGATCAATGAACCCTTTGGGTTGTTCTACATATGTATCTTCGGACAGAATCCCATTTAAGAAGGCAGATTTGACATCCATTTGATAGAGTGTGAATTTTAAGTAACACGCTATGGCGAAAAGAAGTCGAACAGATTCAAGATGAGTGACAGGGGCAAATGTCTCGCTGAAATCTATTCCTTCTATTTGAGAGTAGCCTTGAGCAACTAGTCTAGCTTTATTTCTAAGGATTACCCCATTTTCATCAGATTTGTTCTTGAAAATCCAACGTGTTCCAATAACATTTTTATTTTGAGGCCGAGGTACAAGATACCAGACATCGTGAATGACAAATTGTAAAAGTTCTTCCTGCATAGCAGAAATCCAGTGTGTGTCATTCAATGCTTCATTAACATTTTTCGATTCCACAAGCGAGACGAAACATGCATAATTAGCATAATTTCTTAACTGGGATCTAGTACGAACTGGCTCATTAGGATTACCGACCACGTTGTCAATGGGATGATCTTTAGATACCCAGCCAGGTACTTCTGGACTCTCAATAGGTAATGAGTCATCTATTTCTGGTGAATCAATTTTGAAATCATTTTCAGATTCAACCACAATAGGTGATTCAGATATCTTATTTTCGACAATAGTGTCACTTACAACTACATTTATCGATTCCATAAGAGCCTTAGTACGAAGATTGTATATATGATAAGCACGACTGTTTGGAGAGTATCCTAAGAAGATGGCTTTATCACCACGAGTTTCGAATTTAGACAGATGTTCTCTATCTTTACAGACATAACACTGACTTCCAAAGGTTCTTAGGTATTTCAGATTAGGCTTCTTACCGTACCACAACTCATAAGGGATTTTGTTTAGAGTTTTTCCTAAGATAGACCCTATTAGTGATGTGACAGGCAGTTCTAATGGATTCTACCCAAAAGTATTTAGGTAGGGATTTGGCATGCAACATGACACGTGCCATCTCTTGAAGAGTTCGGTTTTTCCTATCAGTAATGCCATTCTGCTGAGGAGTTTTAGGTGCACTAAATTCATGTTTGTAACCGTTGTAGTCACAATATTCAACTATTCCTGTGTCTATGAACTCTCCCCCTCGATCACTACGAATGCGATTGACTTGTGTGTCCTTCTCATTTTCAATTCTTAATAGAATTTTCAAAAAATTATGAAACGTGTCAGATTTATGTTCTAAGAAAGCAACCCAAGTGAATCGTGTGAAATCATCAACTATGACAAGGATATAACTGTGTCCACGAAGACTAACAGTTCTAGACGGACCAATAAGGTCCATATGGATGAGATCTAAAGGTCTAGAGGTGAGGATGTCTTTAACCTTTTTATGCGAAGTCTTAACTATTTTTCCTTCCTGGCAATGACCACAGACAACACTGGAAATAGGTTTAATTTTAGGAATACCTCTAACAATCTCTTGGCTAGACAATCTACCAAGGATATCATAACTAAAGTGACCCATACGATTATGCTAGATTTCATTGTCATCCATTCTGACAATGTTACAGGTTTCAGAACTAGTCTTGACAGTATAACAATTGTCAGGTGTTCTAAATCCTGTAATAATGCATTCACCTTTATCATTTAGAATTTTACAATTGTTCTTTGAAAAGGTGACAGTATGGTCAGAGTCACAAAATTGTGATATACTTTGGAGGTCGGCTTTAAGGCCTTTAACTAACAGAACATTTTCGAGAACAGGCATTCCATCTTCTTTTAGGGTTCCTTTACCTATGATCTGAGATGAAACACCATCACCAAAAACTACTTTCCCACCAGCAAATCTGGTTTTGTTTAAAAGTTTAGTTTCATCTCCTGTCATATGTTTGGAGCATCCTGAATCTAAATACCAACCAGATGAAGTGTGTTCAGCTTTTAAAGCAGTGATGACAATGTTACACTTCATTTGGGGTAAAAGATCCTCTTTTCTAACCCAAATAGCTCTAGTTTTAATTTTGCGCAAGTTTGCCCTCATTTGATAAAATTTTCGAGACACTGTTTTTGTCGAAAAACATTAGGAGCAACAAATTGATTGTTGTGAAAAGGTTGAGATTTTGGTTTAGGAAAGTTTCTGGGAGCCTTTCTCTTAAATGAACTCTTAGTTTTGGTCTTTCTATTTCTATAGTTAGAGTTCTTATCAGGTTGTCTTGGAAGGGCATAATTGTTACGACTTTGACTAGAATAGTTAAAGTTCTGGTAGACAGAAGTGTTGTAAACAGGGGTATTTAGACGCCTAGCATAACAACCTTCAAAGGAATGACCATAAATGTCACAGTAGGAGCAATATTGATTGCTTGAGGGATGAATTTCCTTAGGAAAACTTCTAAAGATAGGTTTGACAGCATTCTGTTCAGAAGTGTTCTTCCTAGGAGGTATGGTCTTATAGGTAGAATCAGCCTTTCTGATCAAAGGACAGACGTATTTAGTCTTAAGTGCAGTGTCAGCCTTAGAAGTACTAGACTCTCCAATGTCTTTCTATTGTTGCTTTTGATCAAATTCATTCTTAATCAAATGAAAGTCTGGATATGTTTCAATTGGTCTTTTGCCCCCAGACACAAACTTAATAGATTCAAGTTTAGTAGTTTGTGGTTTGTTCTTAGGGCAAAATCCAATACCGGTTCTATCATCAGAATTGGTCTTGGAGTCAACAACAAAGTCAGTAAAGCAATTTGAATTGTTTTCAAACTTAGAAAAATTTTTGAAAACAGTAGCTGTCTTTGTTTTTTCTTCCTCCAATTCTAATAATGTTCCCTTATATTTCATTTCCAGGATTTCATTAATTTTATTCAACTCTTTTAATTTTTGATCAAAAGTTTTAATTTCAGATTGATGAGTCAGACACTGGTTAGTGTACTCTTCAGCATTCAACTTTACAATAAGACTTAGATCATCTAATTTCTTAGTCAGGTCTCTAACAGTCTTCTCCAATCTAGTGCCTTTTTTAAGAGTTTTAGCATACAAGGTATGGATATCTGGGAAGTCATCTGTGTCTGAGTCGCTAAGTGAAGTGTGTGTAGTGACCCCTAACGATTCAGTTTTAGTACTCACGCACCCATTTGCATCATCATTATCGAGATCACTTTGACTCACACACACGGAACTAGAACTAGCAACATTTTCAGACAATAAAGCATCTAGGCCAATCAAAGCAGTATTCACACAAGCAGAAGTAGGAGCATCATTATCACACACATGAGTATCATCATTGTAAATGCTCTTAGCATAAAAATACATGCAAGGGTCAAGTACATTAGATAACTCAAGTTCCTCTTCATCAGAGTCACTTGAATCATTCCAAGTTTTACAGACATTGGCTCTATTGTGTGTGTTGGCTTTATTCAGATTAACTCTGCAGTCGTGTGCAATGTGACCTAGTTTCCCACATCTAAAACATTCAATCTTTTTAAGGTCTCTAGTGGGTCTGGAATTATTGTCCTTAGGATGTTTGTCAAGTCCTCTCTCATGAGGTTTGGGATTAGACAGAGTAGGATAATTAGGCTTGCCTTGTTTAGTAGCCTGTTTGTTTCGAAATTTGACAATTTTCTTAAATTGTTTAAACATTATGGCAATCTAATTATCTAGTTTGTCTATATCACACTCCTCATCAGAGTCAGAGTTGGTCAAATTGGACTCAAGTTTGGGTATCTTAGAGGCAAAACTCAAGTTAGAGTTAGGTTGTTTTCTTTGAGAATGATTCAATTGTTTCTTAAAGTCTAATTCCATTTCCACAGTCCTAAGTTTGCTACTGAGTAACTCCGGGGTAAGGTTTTGATCATTCATTTCCTCAATAGCATAACTCTTACTATCAAACTTTTGTGGTAATCACCTTAGAATTTTAGAGACAATTTCATTCCTATCATAAGTTATACCATTAGCATGCAACTTAGTAACTATATCAGTTAAGTTCATGTAAAAATCATCAAAAGATTCAGAGTCAGACATGATTAAAGAGTTGTACTACTGGATAAGCATTTGAGTTTTAGCAGCTTTAACTCTTGAGTCTCCTTCATGGGCAGTGATTAATGTGTCCCAAGCTTCCTTATAAGTGGCACAAGATGAGATTCTCTTGAACTCATACTCATTAATGGACATAAAAATGCATTCTTGCCTTTATTATTATTACGAGAAATGGTTTTTTCTTCTTGGGTAAATTCAGTTAAGATTTTCTTTACCCTCTCATCACTTCCTTCAGTGGCTGGTTTAGTAGGATAAGTGTATCCATTTTCGATAATATCCCAGACATCATCTCCTAAAGTCCCTTGTATGAAGGCAACCATTCTTACTTTCCAGCATGCAAAGGTGTTTCCATCCAAGAGTGGAGGTTTGGACAGATTACCAAACCTTTCATTCTTCTCGTCCATAGTTAGGTTTTTCAGAAAACGATTTCAGAAACACAAGATCTTTGAAATAAAAAGTTAACAGGGCTCTGATACCCATTGAAAAACGTCGCTAATGCCGTTTAACACAAGGTTAAACTGTATAAGCAACTCCGAATGTTTGTTGGAGAAACCCGTTTCTTTTGGAAATAAAAATTATAAACAAGATGTGTTTACAAAGAAACTTATGTACGAGAGTAATTAAGATTGTGTAATCAGTTTTTAAAACTAAGGCAGTTTCAAAAAAATTCAGCACACTTAAAGAATGAGGTGAGTAGATGAAGATAATCAACACAAAGATTTTAACGTGGTAAAACCTCTCCCAACAGAGGAAACATCCACAGTGACTTCTAAGTCACAAAAAAAAAGTCCACTAATAACAAAAATCAGTTACAAACAATACAACATGCAAGCACACAAATCAACCTATTCTAAGTTTAGGAATATACCCCACTTGGTGTCCTTCTAACTTCTGATAGATCTGATTTGTTGATGATGTTTCTCTAGTTTGCTAACTTCCTTTGCTTTAGCTTCCTTACGTCGACTCAATGATTTCAGATCTTAAACACAACACTTCCAGTGTAGTAGTGTGTTAAGTGTTGTGAAGTGATTCCTATACACATGCATGAACTCACACACACTTAGATTTACAAACAGTCCTATAAAAATTACATATACAGTCTATATGCAGTGATTTTAATTTATTTCTTTCTCACAGAACTCAAATCCTTTTGACCTTTAAAGATAATCCAGATTCCACGGAGATCTTGCTTCAGAAATCGGTCAAGACCTTTCTCAATCTCTTTTTGAAAACATTTATGAGATTGAAAACCCTCCAAGTGCGAATCCAACTAGGTCAGAATTAAGTTTCGTAAGAAAAGAAACCAGAAAACATTTTCAAAACCAAATCAGTACGATTTACTTGAAACAAGTATAAAAAATGCAGATCTAGTGAAAATTTAACATATAGTATGTAGATCTAACGTTTCTATGAAAAAGAAACTAGATCTTCACACAAATGTTTAAGTTGTGTACAAGATCTAAAGATCAAGAGGTTACAGCAACGATATGAACAAACCACTCTCTCTCTCTCTCTCTCTCTCTCTCTCTCTCTCTCTCTCTCAAACACTCAGGTTGCGTTTGGGTTTGAATATGCGAAGGTTTGTTTCAGAGAAGGTGAACTGTTTAGTGTTAGCTTTAGGGTTTGGCTGACAGGTTTTTCTTTCTCTCTCTTCTCTCTTTTCTTTTCTCTCTATTCTCTCACTTCTCTCTTCTATCTTATTTTTTTCTCTCAGAAAGACGAATGACAAAAAGTTCTCTAAGGCTGAGAAGTGAAGGGTATATATAGTGCCTAGGGAAGGTTCTGGATGATCGAGGCAAATCAATGGCTGTGATGAAGTCTTGCAAGGTTTGACTTGATCCTATGGTTATAAAACAGCGGTGGATTAAGATGGTTCTGATTGGTTCAAAAGGTTTGCACTGGGATTAACTAAGAACACATGCAGACCCTTGATAAGGAAAGATCCAACGATCACCAATGCAACTGGCTATCCTCTCACATAACAAACACAAACTAACGCACCAAAAGGATGACAAGTGTTGGCTGGTAAGAGGCTCTCACACGCGCGTCAAACTAATTACAAAACATCACCCTGAAGTCTCTAGCGCTTTGAGATCGTACCCAACCAAACATTTCAGTGAAAAATGACGTTTCCAAAATAGTATATAAACCCCACAAATTTTATAAACCAATTTTATTAATAAAAACATTTATTCAAAAATGTTTAAAAAGGTTTAAAATTATTTAAAAATTCCCAAAAAATTATTAAAGCACCAATTAAAGGGGAATTAAACACACACTCAATTTAAGGAAATATTAACACATGTATGCACTTCTAATTGTGTGTTGTGTGATTCATTTTGTACCATCATTGATCTTTGAAGAGGATTAGAGAGTTAGGTTCTGAGGCTTTTTGGATACTAGAATAGACAACCAATTTTGTCAATATTTCCAAATTAGTTGAGCACTTATACAATGTAGACTTAAGCAAGTCAAAGCTATAAGGTGCTTCAATCTCCCCCTTTGGAAATATGAGACAAAATCTCCTTTGAGTTAGCTTAAAACTCGTAGGGAACAAAAAAATAAAACCTAGTCCTATACAAAAGATACTATCTACCCATTTCCTAGAAAGTCAAAAATTACATAACTCAACTATTTACAAATTTGTACACTAGAAACGGTAGATAATCAGAAGAAGAGCTTCCTGGAAATATACACACTAAGATCAAGCAGTTTAGATGAAATGTGAACAAAAAAAATGAACTCATAAAACTCAAATTTCTCCCCCATTTTGTCTCAAATGGACAAAGGGTAAAACTTAAGGTTTTAAGAGTTTAATCAGCGCATACCATGCCTATAGAATTTCGCAAATACAGAAATCTGTTATAGTCTAAAGGTTTAGTGAACATGTCTGCAAGTTGCAGATCAGTAGGCAGGTAATGAATTTCTAATTCCTTAGTTTCAACAAGTTCGCGAATAAAATGATGCCTTATTTTAATATGTTTAGTTCGCGAGTGTTGAACCGGGTTTATAGATATGTTAATGGCGCTTTGATTGTCACGATACAATTGTAATTGTTCTTCTTTAATCCCATAATCACTTAACATCTGTTTGATCCATAACAATTGAGCACAGCAACTTCCTGCTGCTATATATTCGGACTCAGCCGTAGATAATGATGTGCAATTCTGTTTTTTTGCTACTCCAACCAACTAAATTATTGGCGACATAATAACAGGCACCTGATGTAATTTTACTATCATCAGTACAACCGGCCCAGTCAGCATCAGTATATCCTATGATGGTGCTACAGGTATCCTTAGTGTACCTATTTCCAAGGTTAAGAGTGCCTTTTATGTACTTTATTATACGTTTTACACTCAATAAATGGCTCTCTTTAGGGTTATTTTGGTAACGAGCACACAGACATACAGCATACATTATGTCTGGTCGTGAGGCAGTTAGGTAGAGTAGGCTACCAATCATACTACGATAGAGTGTGGAATCAACCGACTTACCAGTTTCATCTTTACATAATTTAACAGTAGTACTCATAGGCATTTTGGAAACTTTAGCATTTTGTAAGCCAAATTTCTTAACAAGGTCTAAGGCATACTTAGTTTGAGATTCAAAAAGACCATCAGAATTCTGTTTCACTTGAAATCCTAAGAAAAGTTGTAGCTCCCCCATAAGGGACATGTGGAATTCCTTATGCATACTAGCTGAAAAGGATTTAACTTCAGAGTTTGAAGTTGACCCGAAAATGATGTCGTCTACATAGACTTGGGCTATAATAATGTTTTTGTCAAAATGTTTGACAAAGAGAATCTGGTCATTTCCTCCTCTCTTAAAACCCTTATCCAACAAAAAGTTGGAAGGGCGTTCATACCAAGCTCTAGGAGCTTCTTTTAAGCCATACAAAGCCTTTTTCAGACGAAAGACATGGTTAGGGTATTTAGGATCAATGAACCCTTTGGGTTGTTCTACATATGTATCTTCGGACAGAATCCCATTTAAGAAGGCAGATTTGACATCCATTTGATAGAGTGTGAATTTTAAGTAACACGCTATGGCGAAAAGAAGTCGAACAGATTCAAGATGAGTGACAGGGGCAAATGTCTCGCTGAAATCTATTCCTTCTATTTGAGAGTAGCCTTGAGCAACTAGTCTAGCTTTATTTCTAAGGATTACCCCATTTTCATCAGATTTGTTCTTGAAAATCCAACGTGTTCCAATAACATTTTTATTTTGAGGCCGAGGTACAAGATACCAGACATCGTGAATGACAAATTGTAAAAGTTCTTCCTGCATAGCAGAAATCCAGTGTGTGTCATTCAATGCTTCATTAACATTTTTCGATTCCACAAGCGAGACGAAACATGCATAATTAGCATAATTTCTTAACTGGGATCTAGTACGAACTGGCTCATTAGGATTACCGACCACGTTGTCAATGGGATGATCTTTAGATACCCAGCCAGGTACTTCTGGACTCTCAATAGGTAATGAGTCATCTATTTCTGGTGAATCAATTTTGAAATCATTTTCAGATTCAACCACAATAGGTGATTCAGATATCTTATTTTCGACAATAGTGTCACTTACAACTACATTTATCGATTCCATAAGAGCCTTAGTACGAAGATTGTATATATGATAAGCACGACTGTTTGGAGAGTATCCTAAGAAGATGGCTTTATCACCACGAGTTTCGAATTTAGACAGATGTTCTCTATCTTTACAGACATAACACTGACTTCCAAAGGTTCTTAGGTATTTCAGATTAGGCTTCTTACCGTACCACAACTCATAAGGGATTTTGTTTAGAGTTTTTCCTAAGATAGACCCTATTAGTGATGTGACAGGCAGTTCTAATGGATTCTACCCAAAAGTATTTAGGTAGGGATTTGGCATGCAACATGACACGTGCCATCTCTTGAAGAGTTCGGTTTTTCCTATCAGTAATGCCATTCTGCTGAGGAGTTTTAGGTGCACTAAATTCATGTTTGTAACCGTTGTAGTCACAATATTCAACTATTCCTGTGTCTATGAACTCTCCCCCTCGATCACTACGAATGCGATTGACTTGTGTGTCCTTCTCATTTTCAATTCTTAATAGAATTTTCAAAAAATTATGAAACGTGTCAGATTTATGTTCTAAGAAAGCAACCCAAGTGAATCGTGTGAAATCATCAACTATGACAAGGATATAACTGTGTCCACAAAGACTAACAGTTCTAGACGGACCAATAAGGTCCATATGGATGAGATCTAAAGGTCTAGAGGTGAGGATGTCTTTAACCTTTTTATGCGAAGTCTTAACTATTTTTCCTTCCTGGCAATGACCACAGACAACACTGGAAATAGGTTTAATTTTAGGAATACCTCTAACAATCTCTTGGCTAGACAATCTACCAAGGATATCATAACTAAAGTGACCCATACGATTATGCTAGATTTCATTGTCATCCATTCTGACAATGTTACAGGTTTCAGAACTAGTCTTGACAGTATAACAATTGTCAGGTGTTCTAAATCCTGTAATAATGCATTCACCTTTATCATTTAGAATTTTACAATTGTTCTTTGAAAAGGTGACAGTATGGTCAGAGTCACAAAATTGTGATATACTTTGGAGGTCGGCTTTAAGGCCTTTAACTAACAGAACATTTTCGAGAACAGGCATTCCATCTTCTTTTAGGGTTCCTTTACCTATGATCTGAGATGAAACACCATCACCAAAAACTACTTTCCCACCAGCAAATCTGGTTTTGTTTAAAAGTTTAGTTTCATCTCCTGTCATATGTTTGGAGCATCCTGAATCTAAATACCAACCAGATGAAGTGTGTTCAGCTTTTAAAGCAGTGATGACAATGTTACACTTCATTTGGGGTAAAAGATCCTCTTTTCTAACCCAAATAGCTCTAGTTTTAATTTTGCGCAAGTTTGCCCTCATTTGATAAAATTTTCGAGACACTGTTTTTGTCGAAAAACATTAGGAGCAACAAATTGATTGTTGTGAAAAGGTTGAGATTTTGGTTTAGGAAAGTTTCTGGGAGCCTTTCTCTTAAATGAACTCTTAGTTTTGGTCTTTCTATTTCTATAGTTAGAGTTCTTATCAGGTTGTCTTGGAAGGGCATAATTGTTACGACTTTGCCTAGAATAGTTAAAGTTCTGGTAGACAGAAGTGTTGTAAACAGGGGTATTTAGACGCCTAGCATAACAACCTTCAAAGGAATGACCATAAATGTCACAGTAGGAGCAATATTGATTGCTTGAGGGATGAATTTCCTTAGGAAAACTTCTAAAGATAGGTTTGACAGCATTCTGTTCAGAAGTGTTCTTCCTAGGAGGTATGGTCTTATAGGTAGAATCAGCCTTTCTGATCAAAGGACAGACGTATTTAGTCTTAAGTGCAGTGTCAGCCTTAGAAGTACTAGACTCTCCAATGTCTTTCTATTGTTGCTTTTGATCAAATTCATTCTTAATCAAATGAAAGTCTGGATATGTTTCAATTGGTCTTTTGCCCCCAGACACAAACTTAATAGATTCAAGTTTAGTAGTTTGTGGTTTGTTCTTAGGGCAAAATCCAATACCGGTTCTATCATCAGAATTGGTCTTGGAGTCAACAACAAAGTCAGTAAAGCAATTTGAATTGTTTTCAAACTTAGAAAATTTTTTGAAAACAGTAGCTGTCTTTGGTTTTTCTTCCTCCAATTCTAATAATGTTCCCTTATATTTCATTTCCAGGATTTCATTAATTTTATTCAACTCTTTTAATTTTTGATCAAAAGTTTTAATTTCAGATTGATGAGTCAGACACTGGTTAGTGTACTCTTCAGCATTCAACTTTACAATAAGACTTAGATCATCTAATTTCTTAGTCAGGTCTCTAACAGTCTTCTCCAATCTAGTGCCTTTTTTAAGAGTTTTAGCATACAAGGTATGGATATCTGGGAAGTCATCTGTGTCTGAGTCGCTAAGTGAAGTGTGTGTAGTGACCCCTAACGATTCAGTTTTAGTACTCACGTACCCATTTGCATCATCATTATCGAGATCACTTTGACTCACACACACGGAACTAGAACTAGCAACATTTTCAGACAATAAAGCATCTAGGCCAATCAAAGCAGTATTCACACAAGCAGAAGTAGGAGCATCATTATCACACACATGAGTATCATCATTGTAAATGCTCTTAGCATAAAAATACATGCAAGGGTCAAGTACATTAGATAACTCAAGTTCCTCTTCATCAGAGTCACTTGAATCATTCCAAGTTTTACAGACATTGGCTCTATTGTGTGTGTTGGCTTTATTCAGATTAACTCTGCAGTCGTGTGCAATGTGACCTAGTTTCCCACATCTAAAACATTCAATATTTTTAAGGTCTCTAGTGGGTCTGGAATTATTGTCCTTAGGATGTTTGTCAAGTCCTCTCTCATGAGGTTTGGGATTAGACAGAGTAGGATAATTAGGCTTGCCTTGTTTAGTAGCCTGTTTGTTTCGAAATTTGACAATTTTCTTAAATTGTTTAAACATTAAGGCAATCTAATTATCTAGTTTGTCTATATCACACTCCTCATCAGAGTCAGAGTTGGTCAAATTGGACTCAAGTTTGGGTATCTTAGAGGCAAAACTCAACTTAGAGTTAGGTTGTTTTCTTTGAGAATGATTCAATTGTTTCTTAAAGTTTAATTCCATTTCCACAGTCCTAAGTTTGCTACTGAGTAACTCAGGGGTAAGGTTTTGATCATTCATTTCCTCAATAGTATAACTCTTACTGTCAAACTTTTGTGGTAATCACCTTAGAATTTTAGAGACAATTTCATTCCTATCATAAGTTATACCATTAGCATGCAACTTAGTAACTATATCAGTTAAGTTCATGTAAAAATCATCAAAAGATTCAGAGTCAGACATGATTAAAGAGTTGTACTGCTGGATAAGCATTTGAGTTTTAGCAGCTTTAACTCTTGAGTCTCCTTCATGGGCAGTGATTAATGTGTCCCAAGCTTCCTTAGAAGTGGCACAAGATGAGATTCTCTTGAACTCATACTCATTAATGGACATAAAAATGCATTCTTGCCTTTATTATTATTACGAGAAATAGTTTTTTCTTCTTGGGTAAATTCAGTTAAGATTTTCTTTACCCTCTCATCACTTCCTTCAGTGGCTGGTTTAGTAGGATAAGTGTATCCATTTTCGATAATATCCCAGACATCATCTCCTAAAGTCCCTTGTATGAAGGCAACCATTCTTACTTTCCAGTAAGCAAAGTTGTTTCCATCAAAGAGTGGAGGTTTGGACAGATTACCAAACCTTTCATTCTTCTCGTCCATAGTTAGGTTTTTCAGAAACACAAGATCTTTGAAATAAAAAGTTAACAGGGCTCTGATACCCATTGAAAAACGTCGCTAATTCCGTTTAACACAAGGTTAAACTGTATAAGCAACTTTGAATGTTTGTTGGAGAAACCCATTTCTTTTGGAAATAAAAATTATAAACAAGATGTGTTTACAAAGAAACTTATGTACGAGAGTAATTAAGATTGTGTAATCAGTTTTTAAAACTAAGGCAGTTTCAAAAAAATTCAGCACACTTAAAGAATGAGGTGAGTAGATGAATATAATCAACACAAATATTTTAACGTGGTAAAACCTCTCCCAACAGAGGAAACATCCACAGTGACTTCTAAGTCACAAAAAAAAAAGTCCACTAATAACAAAAATCAGTTACAAACAATACAACATGCAAGCACACAAATCAACCTATTCTAAGTTTAGGAATATACCCCACTTGGTGTCCTTCTAACTTCTGATAGATCTGATTTGTTGATGATGTTTCTCTAGTTTGCTAACTTCCTTTGCTTTAGCTTCCTTACGTCGACTCAATGATTTCAGATCTTAAACACAACACTTCCAGTGTAGTAGTGTGTTAAGTGTTGTGAAGTGATTCCTATACACATGCATGAACTCACACACACTTAGATTTACAAACAGTCCTATAAAAATTACATATACAGTCTATATGCAGTGATTTTAATTTATTTCTTTCTCACAGAACTCAAATCCTTTTGACCTTTAAAGATAATCCAGATTCCACGGAGATCTTGCTTCAGAAATCGGTCAAGACCTTTCTCAATCTCTTTTTGAAAACATTTATGAGATTGAAAACCCTCCAAGTGCGAATCCAACTAGGTCAGAATTAAGTTTCGTAAGAAAAGAAACCAGAAAACATTTTCAAAACCAAATCAGTACGATTTACTTGAAACAAGTATAAAAAATGCAGATCTAGTGAAAATGTAACATATAGTATGTAGATCTAACGTTTCTATGAAAAAGAAACTAGATCTTCACACAAATGTTTAAGTTGTGTACAAGATCTAAAGATCAAGAGGTTACAGCAACGATATGAAGAAACCACTCTCTCTCTCTCTCTCTCTCAAACACTCAGGTTGCGTTTGGGTTTGAATATGCGAAGGTTTGTTTCAGAGAAGGTGAACTGTTTAGGGTTAGGTTTAGGGTTTGGCTGACAGGTTTTTCTTTCTCTCTCTTCTCTCTTTTCTTTTCTCTCTATTCTCTCACTTCTCTCTTCTCTCTTATTTTTTTCTCTCAGAAAGACGAATGAAAAAAAGTTCTCTAAGGCTGAGAAGTGAAGGGTATATATAGTGCCTAGGGAAGGTTCTGGATGATCGAGGCAAATCAATGGCTGTGATGAAGTCTTGCAAGGTTTGACTTGATCCTATGGTTATAAAACAGCGGTGGATTAAGATGGTTCTGATTGGTTCAAAAGGTTTGCACTGGGATTAACTAAGAACACATGCAGACCCTTGATAAGGAAAGATCCAACGATCACCAATGCAACTGGCTATCCTCTCACATAACAAACACAAACTAACGCACCAAAAGGATGACAAGTGTTGGCTGGTAAGAGGCTCTCACACGCGCGTCAAACTAATTACAAAACATCACCCTAAAGTCTCTAGCGCTTTGAGATCATACCCAACCAAACATTTCAGTGAAAAATGACGTTTCCAAAATAGTATATAAACCCCACAAATTTTATAAACCAATTTTATTAATAAAAACATTTATTCAAAAATGTTTAAAAAGGTTTAAAATTATTTAAAAATTCCCAAAAAATTATTAAAGCACCAATTAAAGGGGAATTAAACACACACTCAATTTAAGGCAATATTAACACATGTATGCACTTCTAATTGTGTGTTGTGTGATTCATTTTGTACCATCATTGATCTTTGAAGAGGATTAGAGAGTTAGGTTCTGAGGCTTTTTGGATACTAGAATAGACAACCAATTTTGTCAATATTTCCAAATTAGTTGAGCACTTATACAATGTAGACTTAAGCAAGTCAAAGGTATAAGGTGCTTCAATCTCGCCCTTTGGAAATATGAGACAAAATCTCCTTTGAGTTAGCTTAAAACTCGTAGGGAACAAAAAAATAAAACCTAGTCTTATACAAAAGATACTATCTACCCATTTCCTAGAAAGTCAAAAATTACATAACTCAACTATTTACAAATTTGTACACTAGAAACGGTAGATAATCAGAAGAAGAGCTTCCTGGAAATATACACACTAAGATCAAGCAGTTTAGATGAAATGTGAACAAAAAAAAATGAACTCATAAAACTCAAATTTCTACCCCATTTTGTCTCAAATGGACAAAGGGTAAAACTTAAGGTTTTAAGAGTTTAATCAGCGCATACCATGCCTATAGAATTTCGCAAATACAGAAATATGTTATAGTCTAAAGGTTTAGTGAACATGTCTGCAAGTTGCAGATCAGTAGGCAGGTAATGAATTTCTAATTCCTTAGTTTCAACAAGTTCGCGAATAAAATGATACCTTATTTTAATATGTTTAGTTCGCGAGTGTTGAACCGGGTTTTTAGATATGTTAATGGCACTTTGATTGTCACAATACAATTGTAATTGTTCTTCTTTAATCCCATAATCACTTAACATCTGTTTGATCCAAAACAATTGAGCACAGCAACTTCCTGCTGCTATATATTCGGACTCAGCCGTAGAAAATGATGTGCAATTCTGTTTTTTGCTACTCCAACCAACTAAATTATTGCCGACATAATAACAGGCACATGATGTACTTTTACTATCATCAGTACAACCGGCCCAGTCAGCATCAGTATATCCTATGATGGTGCTACAAGTATCCTTAGTGTACCTATTTCCAAGGTTAAGAGTGCCTTTTATGTACTTTATTATACGTTTTACACTCAATAAATGGCTCTCTTTAGGGTTATTCTGGTAACGAGCACACAGACATACAGCATACATTATGTCTGGTCGTGAGGCAGTTAGGTAGAGTAGGCTACCAATCATACTACGATAGAGTGTGGAATCAACCGACTTACCAGTTTCATCTTTACATAATTTAACAGTAGTACTCATAGGCATTTTGGAAACTTTAGCATTTTCTAAGCCAAATTTCTTAACAAGGTCTAAGGCATACTTAGTTTGAGATACAAAAAGACCATCAGAATTCTGTTTCACTTGAAATCCTAAGAAAAGTTGTAGCTCCCCCATAAGGGACATGTGGAATTCCTTATGCATACTAGCAGAAAAGGATTTAACTTCAGAGTTTGAAGTTGACCCGAAAATGATGTCGTCTACATAGACTTGGGCTATAATAATGTTTTTGTCAAAATGTTTGACAAAGAGAATCTGGTCATTTCCTCCTCTCTTAAAACCCTTATCCAACAAAAAGTTGGAAGGGCGTTCATACCAAGCTCTAGGAGCTTCTTTTAAGCCATACAAAGCCTTTTTCAGACGAAAGACATGGTTAGGGTATTTAGGATCAATGAACCCTTTGGGTTGTTCTACATATGTATCTTCGGACAGAATCCCATTTAAGAAGGCAGATTTGACATCCATTTGATAGAGTGTGAATTTTAAGTAACACGCTATGGCGAAAAGAAGTCGAACAGATTCAAGACGAGTGACAGGGGCAAATGTCTCGCTGAAATCTATTCCTTCTATTTGAGAGTAGCCTTGAGCAACTAGTCTAGCTTTATTTCTAAGGATTACCCCATTTTCATCAGATTTGTTCTTGAAAATCCAACGTGTTCCAATAACATTTTTATTTTGAGGCCGAGGTACAAGATACCAGACATCGTGAATGACAAATTGTAAAAGTTCTTCCTGCATAGCAGAAATCCAGTGTGTGTCATTCAATGCTTCATTAACATTTTTTGATTCCACAAGGGAGACGAAACATGCATAATTAGCATAATTTCTTAACTGGGATCTAGTACGAACTGGCTCATTAGGATTACCGACCACGTTGTCAATGGGATGATCTTTAGATACCCAGCCAGGTACTTCTGGACTCTCAATAGGTAATGAGTCATCTATTTCTGGTGAATCAATTTTGAAATCATTTTCAGATTCAACCACAATAGGTGATTCAGATATCTTATTTTCGACAATAGTGTCACTTACAATTACATTTATCGATTCCATAAGAGCCTTAGTACGAAGATTGTATATATGATAAGCACGACTGTTTGGAGAGTATCCTAAGAAGATGGCTTTATCACCACGAGTTTCGAATTTAGACAGATGTTCTCTATCTTTACAGACATAACACTGACTTCCAAAGGTTCTTAGGTATTTCAGATTAGGCTTCTTACCGTACCACAACTCATAAGGGGTTTGTTTAGAGTTTTTCCTAAGATAGACCCTATTAGTGATGTGACAGGCAGTTCTAATGGATTCTACCCAAAAGTATTTAGGTAGGGATTTGGCATGCAACATGACACGTGCCATCTCTTGAAGAGTTCAATTTTTCCTTTCAGCAATGCCATTCTGCTGAGGAGTTTTAGGTGCACTAAATTCATGTTTGTAACCGTTGTAGTCACAATATTCAACTATTCCTGTGTCTATGAACTCTCCCCCTCGATCACTACGAATGCGATTGACTTGTGTGTCCTTCTCATTTTCAATTCTTAATAGAATTTTCAAAAAATTATGAAACGTGTCAGATTTATGTTCTAAGAAAGCAACCCAAGTGAATCGTGTGAAATCATCAACTATGACAAGGATATAACTGTGTCCACAAAGACTAACAGTTCTAGACGGACCAATAAGGTCCATATGGATGAGATCTAAAGGTCTAGAGGTGAGGATGTCTTTAACCTTTTTATGCGAAGTCTTAACTATTTTTCCTTCCTGGCAATGACCACAGACAACACTGGAAATTGGTTTAATTTTAGGAATACCTCTAACAATCTCTTGGCTAGACAATCTACCAAGGATATCATAACTAAAGTGACCCATACGATTATGTCAGATTTCATTGTTATCCATTCTGACAATGTTACAGGTTTCAGAACTAGTCTTGACAGTATAACAATTGTCAGGTGTTCTAAATCCTGTAATAATGCATTCACCTTTATCATTTAGAATTTTACAATTGTTCTTTGAAAAGGTGACAGTATGGTCAGAGTCACAAAATTGTGATATACTTTGGAGGTCGGCTTTAAGGCCTTTAACTAACAGAACATTTTCGAGAACAGGCATTCCATCTTCTTTTAGGGTTCCTTTACCTATGATCTGAGATGAAATACCATCACCAAAAACTACTTTCCCACCAGCAAATCTGGTTTTGTTTAAAAGTTTAGTTTCATCTCCTGTCATATGTTTGGAGCATCCTGAATCTAAATACCAACCAGATGAAGTGTGTTCAGCTTTTAAAGCAGTGATGACAATGTTACACTTCATTTGGGGTAAAAGATCCGCTTTTCTAACCCAAATAGCTCTAGTTTTAATTTTGAGCAAGTTAGCCCTCATTTGATAAAATTTTCGAGACACAGTTTTTGTCGAAAAACATTAGGAGCAGCAAATTGATTGTTGTGAAAAGGTTGAGATTTTGGTTTAGGAAAGTTTCTGGGAGCCTTTCTCTTAAATGAACTCTTAGTTTTGGTCTTTCTATTTCTATAGTTAGAGTTCTTATCAGGTTGTCTTGGAAGGGCATAATTGTTACGACTTTTCCTAGAATAGTTAAAGTTCTTGTAGACAGAAGTGTTGTAAATAGGGGTATTTAGACGCCTAGCATAACAACCTTCAAAGGAATGACCATAAATGTCACAGTAGGAGCAATATTGATTGCTTGAGGGATGAATTTCCTTAGGAAAACTTCTAAAGATAGGTTTGACAGCATTCTGTTCAAAAGTGTTCTTCCTAGGAGGTATGGTCTTATAGGTAGAATCAGCCTTTCTGATCAAAGGACAGACGTATTTAGTCTTAAGTGCAGTGTCAGCCTTAGAAGTACTAGACTCTCCAATGTCTTTCTATTGTTGCTTTTGATCAAATTCATTTTTAATCAAATGAAAGTCTGGACAGGTTTCAATTGGTCTTTTTCCCCCAGACACAAACTTAATAGATTCAAGTTTAGTAGTTTGTGGTTTGTTCTTAGGGCAAAATCCAATACCAGTTCTATCATCAGAATTGGTCTTGGAGTCAACAACAAAGTCAGTAAAGCAATTTGAATTGTTTTCAAACTTAGAAAACTTTTTGAAAACAGTAGCTGTCTTTGTTTTTGCTTCCTCCAATTCTAATAATGTTCCCTTATATTTCATTTCCAGGATTTCATTAATTTTATTCAACTCTTTTAATTTTTGATCAAAAGTTTCAATTTCAGATTGATGAGTCAGACACTGGTTAGTGCACTCTTCAGCATTCAACTTTACAATAAGACTTAGATCATCTAATTTCTTAGTCAGGTATCTAACAGTCTTCTCCAATCTAGTGCCTTTTTTAAGAGTTTTAGCATACAAGGTATGGATATCTGGGAGGTCATCTGTGTCTGAGTCGCTAAGTGAAGTGTGTGTAGTGACCCCTAACGATTCAGTTTTAGTACTCACGGACCCATTTGCATCGTCATTATCGAGATCACTTTGACTCACACACACGGAACTAGAACTAGCAACATTTTCAGACAATAAAGCATCTAGGCCAATCAAAGCAGTATTCACACAAGCAGAAGTAGGAGCATCATTATCACACACATGAGTATCATCATTGTAAATGCTGTTAGCATAAAAAGACATGCAAGGGTCAAGTACATTAGAAGACTCAAGTTCCTCTTCATCAGAGTCACTTGAATCATTCCAAGTTTTATAGACATTGGCTCTATTGTGTGTGTTGGCTTTATTCAGATTAACTCTGCAGTCGTCTGCAATGTGACCAAGTTTCCCACATCTAAAACATTCAATCTTTTTAAGGTCTCTAGTGGGTCTGGAATTATTGTCCTTAGGATGTTTGTTAAGTCCTCTCTCATGAGGTTTGGGATTAGACATAATAGGATAATTAGGCTTGCCTTGTTTAGTAGCCTGTTTGTTTCGAAATTTGACAATTTTCTTAAATTGTTTAGACATTAAGGCAATCTAATTATCTAGTTTGTCTATATCACACTCCTCATCAGAGTCATAGTTGGTCAAATTGGACTCAAGTTTGGGTATCTTAGAGGCAAAACTCAACTTAGAGTTAGGTTATTTTCTTTGAGAATGATTCAATTGTTTCTTAAAGTCTAATTCCATTTCCACAGTCCTAAGTTTGCTACTGAGTAACTCAGGGGTAAGGTTTTGATCATTCATTTCCTCAATAGCATACCTCTTACTGTCAAACTTTTGTGGTAATGACCTTAGAATTTTAGAGACAATTGCATTCCTATCATAAGTTATACCATTAGCATGCAACTTAGTAACTATATCAGTTAAGTTCATGTAAAAATCATCAAAAGATTCAGAGTCAGACATGATTAAAGAGTTGAACTGCTGGATAAGCATTTGAGTTTTAGCAGCTTTAACTCTTGAGTCTCCTTCATGGGCAGTGATTAATGTGTCCCAAGCTTCCTTATAAGTGGCACAACATGAGATTATCTTGAACTCATACTCATTAATGGACATAAAAATGCATTCTTGCCTTTATTATTATTACGAGAAATAGTTTTCTCTTCTTGGGTAAATTCAATTAAGATTTTCTTTACCCTCTCATCACTTCCTTCAGTGGCTGGTTTAGTAGGATAAGTGTATCCATTTTCGATAATATCCCAGACATCATCTCCTAAAGTCCCTTGTATGAAGGCAACCATTCTTACTTTCCAGTAAGCAAAGTTGTTTCCATCAAAGAGTGGAGGTCTGGACAAATTACCAAACCTTTCATTCTTCTCATCCATAGTTAGGTTTTTCAGAAAACGATTTCAGAAACACAAGATCTTTGAAATAAAAAGTTAACAGGGCTCTGATACCCATTGAAAAACGTCGTTAATGCCGTTTAACACAAGGTTAAACTGTATAAGCAACTCCGAATGTTTGTTGGAGAAACCCGTTTCTTTTGGAAATAAAAATTATAAACAAGATGTGTTTACAAAGAAACTTATGTACGAGAGTAATTAAGATTGTGTAATCAGTTTTTAAAACTAAGGCAGTTTCAAAAAAATTCAGCACACTTAAAGAATGAGGTGAGTAGATGAAGATAATCAGCACAAAGATTTTAACGTGGTAAAACCTCTCCCAACAGAGGAAACATCCACAGTGACTTCTAAGTCACAAAAAAAAGTCCACTAATAACAAAAATCAGTTACAAACAATACAACATGCAAGCACACAAATCAACCTATTCTAAGTTTAGGAATATACCCCACTTGGTGTCCTTCTAACTTCTGATAGATCTGATTTGTTGATGATGTTTCTCTAGTTTGCTAACTTCCTTTGCTTTAGCTTCCTTACGTCGACTCAATGATTTCAGATCTTAAACACAACACTTCCAGTGTAGTAGTGTGTTAAGTTTTGTGAAGTGATTCCTATACACATGCATGAACTCACACACACTTAGATTTACAAACAGTCCTATAAAAATTACATATACAGTCTATATGCAGTGATTTTAATTTATTTCTTTCTCACAGAACTCAAATCCTTTTGACTTTTAAAGATAATCCAGATTCCACGGAGATCTTGCTTCAGAAATCGGTCAAGACCTTTCTCAATCTCTTTTTGAAAACATTTATGAGATTGAAAACCCTCCAAGTGCGAATCCAACTAGGTCAGAATTAAGTTTCGTAAGAAAAGAAACCAGAAAACATTTTCAAAACCAAATCAGTACGATTTACTTGAAACAAGTATAAAAAATGCAGATCTAGTGAAAATGTAACATATAGTATGTAGATCTAACGTTTCGATGAAAAAGAAACTAGATCTTCACACAAATGTTTAAGTTGTGTACAATATCTAAAGATCAAGAGGTTACAGCAACGATATGAACAAACCACTCTCTCTCTCTCTCTCTCTCAAATACTCAGGTTGCGTTTGGGTTTGAATATGCGAAGGTTTGTTTCAGAGAAGGTGAACTGTTTAGGGTTAGGGTTAGGGTTAGGGTTTGGCTGACAGGTTTTTCTTTCTCTCTCTTCTCTCTTTTCTTTTCTATCTATTCTCTCACTTCTCTCTTCTCTCTTATTTTTTTCTCTCAGAAAGACGAATGACAAAAAGTTCTCTAAGGCTGAGAAGTGAAGGGTATATATAGTGCCTGGGGAAGGTTCTGGATGATCGAGGCAAATCAATGGCTGTGATGAAGTCTTGCAAGGTTTGACTTGATCCTATGGTTATAAAACAGCGGTGGATTAAGATGGTTCTGATTGGTTCAAAAGGTTTGCACTGGGATTAACTAAGAACACATGCAGACCCTTGATAAGGAAAGATCCAACGATCACCAATGCAACTGGCTATCCTCTCACATAACAAACACAAACTAACGCACCAAAAGGATGACAAGTGTTGGCTGGTAAGAGGCTCTCACACGTGCGTCAAACTAATTACAAAACATCACCCTGAAGTCTCTAGCGCTTTGAGATCGTACCCAACCAAACATTTCAGTGAAAAATGACGTTTCCAAAATAGTATATAAACCCCACAAATTTTATAAACCAATTTTATTAATAAAAACATTTATTCAAAAATGTTTAAAAAGGTTTAAAATTATTTAAAAATTCCCAAAAAATTATTAAAGCACCAATTAAAGGGGAATTAAACACACACTCAATTTAAGGCAATATTAACACATGTATGCACTTCTAATTGTGTGTTGTGTGATTCATTTTGTACCATCATTGATCTTTGAAGAGGATTAGAGAGTTAGGTTCTGAGGCTTTTTGGATACTAGGATAGACAACCAATTTTGTCAATATTTCCAAATTAGGTTAGCACTTATACAATGTAGACTTAAGCAAGTCAAAGGTATAAGGTGCTTCACTTTTAACCCCAAAAGTTTTGTGAGTTAAATTTTTTTAAATTGAGTCTTTAATACATTGTTAATTAATTACTCAAAATTTGTATTCGAGTCTTGCCAATCGTTTTGTGTTTGGGATTTTTACTATAGTTAATTTAAGTACTAAAAACAATTATTAATATCCATGCATAAAAGTTATCGAAATTTCTATGTGGCATTAAAAATAATATTTCGAGTTATCTAAACTCATTTAATTAATAAAATAATTGGTGGAATATTACATGTACATAGTTGTTATTTTTAATCTTCCTGTTTATCACCCTTATCCCATGTTACTTGTGTATATTCCATGCTCTACCTCATGCTTAGTAGTAGTATTCCTCTCTCTTAGCATACATAAAACTCTATATAAAAAAACTAATTAAGATTCATGCAATCTTTCAAATTACACTATTTGAACATTAGAGTATTGACTAAAATTTTATCTCATATCGGGGGATCACTTCGTGATGGGTGTCGATCCTATAGGGAACGATGAATCTAAGCGATATGATTCCTACCTTCCATTAGCCTAGTACCTTTGATGTATATCGAATGGTTCCATTCACAGTGTACCACTTAATCGAACGCACGACCAAAGGTATATAATAGGAAACTCATTCACATACGTCAAGTATATCGAATTAGGCCTCACACATACTATCTCCATGAGGTATATCCTGAGAAAATTCATGTACACTCAAGTATATCAAAAGTCTTTTCCGCACGTATCGATGATTGATTGCCCTCGTAGGAAAGAGGTATATCGTGGGACTGATGCCAAAGGAGGAAACTTTCCATTAATCCATCAAATGCATTAATCCCATATATGCGTTTGCCTTCGGACAATCATACCTAGTCTACGAGCTTTAGTGTGAAACTCTGTCAAAATTTTGAGCCACCTTATAGCCCAAATTTCACACTATTTTGCCAATTTTAAAAAGAATATAACCAACTCAAATCGTTTCTTGCATCATTTACCATATCTTACCCAGACTCAGGTCTTGTTCGACATTTCACTTGCACCCTAGGCGGAATATAATACAAGTGAAACCTAATAATAATGACTACACTGAGGAATTTACCTTTATGCCCTTTTTCAAAATACCAAAAATATTTTCTCCCTTTTTCGAAGTACCAAAAAAGATTCTCTATTTTTTTTAAAAATAATATACGAAAAATATTCCCTTTTCCCTTAAAATAAATGCAAAAATCCTTTACCCTCTCAAGTGCGATAGCATACCCCAATCTTGGCATAGATCCCTATTGGCAAAGATCCTCCATGAAGAAATCCCATAGCTCTACTGCTTCATCCACTAATTATACAGAATTTGAGCAATCCCTTCGAACACTATTCATAGAGAACACTGACCCGAATGAAAATATCTTGTAAGATATGATGGTAGTCCTTGCTCAACTAAGTCCTAAGATTAATAATATCTAGGAGGAGGTCCAAGTGATGTAAGAAACACGATTCAAACTCCCAAGGCTTTCGAGAATGAAATCATCTTCACTTATGATATGGGTTCGCTAGATCTAGAAATGATGTGTTTTTCAAAAGAATACAATAATGTCCTATACGCCACACCTGTTAATGGGCCTCCACCATTTTAGCTACTGGTATCAAATTTTGTCTAGTGATCGGGTAATCTTATAGTGCCTATTTTTTACAATCCCAAAGAATAAGAGTTGAACTAGGTCAAAGAAGACCTCTAATTATCATCTAAAAAGTTTGACCAGGTAAAAATCTCTGAAAACTATGTGGATTACACCCCATGTCTCCTTATCCTAAATCTTGGTTGCCAAAAAGATTCAAATTTCTGGAAAAAATTCAGAGGCTATGGACCTCCAATTGTGCACCTATGTATATACCATTGTTTTATGACTCTTCTCGTAACATTAAAAGAGATGATGCCTCATAAGTTCCACCAAACTGTCAGAGAAAGTGCCCTGTAATGGTTCCTATCACTCGAGGAGTCCCGAATCCATAGGTAGGTTAATGTGCCCCAATAATTCATAACTCATTACAAGTACAATCAAGAGTTAGATATTACCCATTGATACTTGGAACTTATTAAGACAAACTTGGGTGAAACGGTTAGTGATTTTATCGGAGGATGGATAAGAAGGCCACCACCATGACAAACTCACCATTAGAAGAAAAGTAGGTGAAAATTATGAAGAAGAACTTATTTCCATAAATCATAACTTCGATGCAAAGCCATTATTAACCCCATTTTAAAGCCTATAGGAAATAAGAGCTAGAATTAAAGAAGGGACCACAAGTCAAAAAATTGAATCCGAGCTAAAGAGGTTGACCGGTCAATTCTTTCCTTGAAAGAATGATAAAATGACCAATTTTGCAATCTCACCCATCAATAACGTCTCTCAACATGAATCCTCATGAACACCTAAAAGTCATCTCAATCCAATCTGAAAGGAATATACTAAACTCCATGCCCTTTTGTCAAAATTATTATCCTTTTAAATTGAAATATCATCAAACCTATGGAATCCCGACCATTACCAGAACCCTTCCCCAAAACATTAAGCATGATTCCTGTTGCAACTTTCACCAAATCATTGGGCAGGCCATCGATTAATTTTTTCATCTAAAGAATGGCATCCAAAGTCTCATAGACACGGAGATCATTGTCCCCCATCCAAACCAAATCATAATACCACTCAGAACCCTCTCTTTGCGCAACGTTCTGGGGTCAATTTCATCCTCCTAGAAAAAACTCTAAATTAAACCCTTCCACCAAAATCAAGCCTATTAAAACACTCAATTCACCTATCAGTCCAACCAAACCCCTCAAGGTCTATACTTCCTTCCTCCTACATCCAAAAAATTCGATCGACCAATCTCATCCCTCCTCACTAGAGTCTTTATCGACATTTGTAGCCATTCATAAGGCACATAATTACTCACAATTTTAGATAAGCTTTTGGAATTCAGGCTGAAATTGTCATAAAAATGATCCTCGGAGAAAAATGATTGCAAGAAGATCGGTGCCAGGTTCATGAAATTTCGAAAGTGGGATTGACAATCTGATAAATGGTTTGTATCTGTAGAAATTTATTTTGGATGAAATTATATAGGTTTTATTTGATGTATTCATCCAGAAATAGAAAATATATACTGCCTTCAAGCTTCTCACAATTTTAAAACTCTAAGGGCGTGTAGTCCCTTCCTTTTAACATTTCCCTGCTGAAAGGGATGATACTAGGTTTCTATTTTCCCCACCTATGTAAACTACATGATTTGATCAGGGATACACTACAAAGATCTGATCCTCCCATTAGCAAGTACAGATGGGGAAAAAGGGTCATCAAAGGGGCCTCGATGGTAGAAATGACAATCGAATAAAGTTAGGTCCATAAGACACTTAGAAAGACCTACAATAATATCACTCTTGACATATTTTAATGTCCTCCCAACTACACAGATATGATGTGATAAAACTCCTCGCAGGAAATTACTCTCATTACCTCTGTTGAAGAAGTCGTTCATATAGTAAGATCTCTAGCAGTAACGAGACTCCTCACTTTCTCCAAGGAGTAAATCCCCAAGATTATCCCTGACCATAATTACTCTTTAAATATCTCTGCTAAAGTCATGGAAAAAATTGTCTCCCTAACACATATTGAAAGTGGATCTACTTTGAATGTCTGTCTACTAAGGACTCTTAACTTCTTGGGATAAAAGTCAATGACCTCAATCTAAGTTCTATCATTTTGTGCACCTTTGACTACACCCATTGAGAATTTATAGTCTCCATAAAACTCATACTAGGTATTGGTCCTATTTGCACTCAAACGGAATTCCAAGTCATCGATATACCTACCTGCTTTAACTTTATCCTTGGATGCCCTTAGCTCCATAGTATCCGAGGTGTATCTTCTTCCCTTAATTAGAAATTAAAATTCTTTACCAATGGCCTAGTCATCACCATTGTTGGAGATGAAAAAAACTTAGATAATGTCGACACAAGCCACCTAGTACTATAAATATAGTATAGGGTTAATGATATGTTCCTCACAGGGTTTAGAATTGATCCACTTCCCATATCGATTGAGGATCATTTTAAAGATCGACTATGTATAGAGCACAACCCACATGGTAATGTCAACATGATTCAGATGTTCAAAAATAATTTAATTCTTAGAATGGGGTGGTTCATCGTAAGCAATGGATCCTCAAGATAATAATTTTGAAGGAAGCCTTCCCCCTACAGCCTAGGCTACCAACAATCACCAGATGAACTCATAACACTCCTCCAGCCATACCAAAAAATAATCTTAGGAAAATAAAAGATGGTCTCCTGGAATTCCTTAAATGGGAGATTTGTTAAGGAGGGTGAAGACTTCCCCTTTTGCAGATTTCACAAACCATGGTGTGACGAACCATTGTATGACCCTATAGAGAAAAAGATGAAACCAAGTATAGAGATATTCTTTGAAGACGAGGTTTATTGGGATGAAGAACAAAATAATGAGGTGGATCCTTCAACCATGAAAGCTCTAGAATTGAGAAATCTGAGGGCATTGACATCGATCAATCGTTAGACATGCATAAATTAGGGTGAGATCTCTACATGATCTGCCTAGAAGTCGAGTTATCTAATAAATCCAAAAATATCACCATTACTGATGTGCCACTCCTCGATTAGCAAACCTTCCCTATTAAGCCTGTTTAAGTTAATCTGAACCCTGTTGTTCACCCCCACTAAGAAATAATTGAATTTATGACTTTTTCTTTAATTTATGATGTAATTGTGAGAGAGGCTTGCTTTGATGATGTCCTCTTCACTATATTTTCTAAAAATGATTTCAATGAAATGAATGATAATTTTGAGCATCTTGTTGTGCCTTACATTAATTGCCCTGATTCTAATTAAATAATTTATGAAGATGATCTAATAAATGAACAATTGTTAACTGATCTCAATAAAGAAAAAACTAAACAACATAATGGAATTCAAACTAATGATGATAAGACTATTATTATCAATCTCGGTTCTAGCATCCATCCTCATAATATTAGGATTGGGTCCACCCTTAATGAACATGAGGTTCACAATTCGAAGACATGCTAAAGGAATTAATGGACGTCTTTGCATGGTCCTACGGAGATATGATAGACATTGACCCAGAAATTGCACAATACGATATTCCCACCTTTCCTGAAAGTAAGCCTGTCAAGAGGAAGTTGAGAAATGGTCTCTTAAGGTTAAATAAGATGTAGTGAAACAGTTAAATGTAGGTTTCATTTGCATGGTCGAATATCCTACGTGACTTGCAAACATCATCTCTCTAGTGAAACCTAGAAGAAAAGTTTGCATGTGCATCGACTATCAAGATTTAAACAAGGAATATATGAAGTTCGATTACCTGCTACCTAAAATCAATAACATTATTATGTTATGGCCTTAAATCGTTTATTGACGGTTTCATCAAGTATAATCATATCAAAATGGATCGTGACCATAAGGAAAGGACCACCTTCATCGCCTCGTGGGGAACCTTTTGATACACAATCATGTCATTCTCCCTGAAGAATGCCATTGCTACATACCAATGGGACTCTCGGATCATTATGAATGACCTTATCCACAAGTAGGTTCATGTCTATGTCGATGACATGATCATCAAGTCTAGGACTCAAAAAGGTCACATTCTTTCCTTAAGAAAATTCTTTGAGTTCCTATGATAATATCATATATGACTCAACCCATAGAAATGTGTATTTGGTGTTACAGAAGGCAAACTCCTTGAATTCATGGTCAGTAAGAAAGGGTTGAGGCAGACCCTACAAAATTAAAGGCGATACTCAAGATGCCACCACCCAGGATGAAGAAAGAAGTTCATGGATTTAGGGGCAAGCTCCAATACATCAGTTGGTTTATTAGCCAATCGACCTCCATCTATAAGCCCATCATCAAACTTCTCCAAAAATGTTTAACCAAAGTCTGAAATGAATTATGCCAAAAAGCCTTTGAACAGATCAAATGGTACCTCATCAAACCTTTTTTACTCATGCCTTTACAACAAGGTGTCCCCATATCCTATATGTCACCATCATCAACACTGTAGTAGGGGCTGTGCTATCCTTGTACATCAAAGAATCATGTAAGGAGAGAGCCATCTACTACGCAAGTTGAAAGCTAGCAAGGTATGAGGTGAACTTCAGGGCATTTAAAAAAGCATGTGTCACTTTAGTTTGGGAAATGCATCATCTCTGCCACTAAGCGCATTTCCTATAAAATTGGTGTCGTGAATCGATTCGAGGAAATACCTATTGGAAAATCCTTCCTTGTCTAGTAAAATGCCTCGATGGTTGATGTTGCTGGCCAAATTCGATATCATGTATATTACACAAAAGTCATAAAAGGAATAGCCATTTATGACTACCTTACCGATAATACCATGGGGAGAGCTGAGGTATGGATTTTTGAATTTCATATGAAGACATACTCTATACCTCTTATGGGGAGTTCAAATGGTAGATGTTCTTCAACAGAGATAATAACCATAAAGGATACAATATTAGGATACTCTTGATCTCTTTAGAAGATTATCACACTCCCATTGCCACTAAATTAGACTTCCCTTATATGAACAACATAATGGAATATGATTCATGTACCGTAGGGATCAAGATCGCCCTCGAAAGAGGAATTAAGTGCATTGATGTTTATGGAGATTCAGCTCTTATGTGGGGAAAATCCTCATAAAATATAAATTCAAAGATGAGAAGCTTCTACCCTTTAATGATCACCTAGAAGATCTCTCATCCATATTTGAATATTTCACTTTACACTACCCTTATCGTTCAAAAAACATCCTAGCCTATGCACTGGAAACCATAGCCTCTATGTCCACATGCTCGAGGGTATAATAATGGGCCCCTTTTTAGTCTAAAAATAAGAAACATCCACTCCATGCCTCCACAACATAAGAGGATCCAGACATAGAAGGATTATGGTATTATGATATTGGTTACCTCCCTAAGTATGGTTGGTATACATATGATGCTGATAAGAAAAATCGTGCAACCCTTCCAAGGCTAACTGCTTTATACATCATTTTTGACAAGGCACTCTTCAAAAGAAATTTTAATGGAACCCACTTGAATTGTATAGTAGGGGTTGAGGTCGAAGATGTGATTTAGAGTAATTACAGTGAAGAATGTAAAATACACATAAACATCCATATGCTTGCTAAGAAAATCATTTATCAGGGATATTACTGGAACACCATAATTTAAGACTGTGCAGCTTATGTCAAAATATGCCTCAAATGATAATAATTTTCCAACCTTCAGCCCTTGCCTACCCAGGAGTTATACAACAAGACTTCTCCCTGACTCTTTTCCACCTAGGGAATAAACATCATCAACAAAGTTACTCTCATGACATCAAAAGGGCATGAATTAATCTTAGTCGCCAATGACCACTTCACTAAATGGGTTGAAGTCGAGTCTTACACAATGATGAATGAAAGAAAGTAAGTTCATCAGAAAAAACATCATCTTCCCCCCATGAGCTGGTGTCATATAATGGGCTCCATTTCAATGTTGAGGTCACATAACTATTTGGCTAATGTAGAATCCAAATTCAAGAGTCCTCTCCTTACCAACCATAAACCAACGAGGCTATTAAATCCGCCAACAAAAGCCTCAAGTCCATTATCAGTATATTGACTGAGGGTTGTAAAGATTGGGTGGACACAATCCCATACACCCTTTGGGTTTATTGTATCTCCATCAGAACGCTCACTGAGGATACCCCCTACTCCTTAGTATAAGGTATGGTGGTAGTCCTACACGTCGAACTTAAAATATCTTTCCTGCGAGTCATAGTTGAAAGTCTAGTCAATGAAGAAGATTGGTAGTAAATCGGCAACGATGAGATTGTACATTTTGATCAAATAATAATAAAATCCATATATCATATACAAGGGTACCATTATTGCATTCCATGATCATTCAACTAAATGTCAAGGATTGCGATGTATAAGAAGAAGATCTTGCTCTAAAAGAGATCGTGGAACCCTTTTAAGATCCGTGGGAGAGGTTCAAAACCAACTAGAGTGGGCTCTACATTGTAAATAAAATTTAGTGAGGCACCACAGCTATACTTATAGACCTCGACGGAGAGGGGATGGAACATCCAATAAATTTGCACCATTTAAAGAAATTTTACCCCTAGTTCGAACTCTTATCATCCTACGAATATTCTCACCTCCCTTCTATTATTAAAAAATCTCGTCTTTCTCCTCTCTACTCAGAATTATGCAGCACCCAATACTATTAAAATAACCCTTTCAAAAAATAGACCCACAATTTTTAAACCTAATAGAGGTACCTAGGAAGCCCAAAAAAATACTTTGGGAACGGTTGTTTCCTATCAAAAATTATTATTTTTTCCTCCTTCTGAGAACATTAGTCTCTCTCTTCATTTAAATGAATAAAAGTATTATGTAAGCCTTAGTGATTGGGAAAGATAGTTAAAAAAAATCATCGAAGGCACAATAAAATATGTTAAAATACTGATCTTTTATTAAGAAACAAAATATAACAATTATGTGACACATTAGTGACCAAAACGAAAAACAACCAGTATCCTTACAAACTTTACAATCAAACATCTTAAACTCAACCTACAAATAAACCCCTAAATTACCAAAACCTTCCCCATGTTCCAAACAAAACCTTCTTTGACTACTCGACGGGCTATAATCATCATCATTTCTTATCTCTGAAGGATCCTAAGAATCCCAGTCCTAGCTGCATTGTCGCATACTCTCTATGTAGCAGTATGCTTTAATTTGCGCTTGGACAAAACTTGAACACCCTTTTACAGACCATCAAACATCATAAGCTAATTTTTCCCAATCTCCTCAACACAGAACTTTATAATAACCTTCTTCTATATCCATTTCAAATAGTCCCTAGATATAAGCTTAGGCATTCTAATGGGTAGACGACCGGTGACGTTGCCATAAAGGCCCCAAAATCATTCTCAACGATTCAGGCAGATCCTCCACAGGAACTAAGTTGGTTATATGATGAGGAACGATCTACTCCCAAACCATTTAACATAGAAACTACCATTGAAAATAGAAATAAGTCTAACGAAGGCCCACCAATCGAACATATCGGTAGTCACCCAGTTGCAGAACATGCTGCAGATTTCCCCACCATAGCATAGACCAGTAAAGATTTCTAGCCCGTGCTCCACAATAAAATTCACCCAGTTATCCATAAATGGGCAAATGGTCATGAAAGAAGTTGAAAACACCCGACAACGGGTACTCCAGAGGAACCACGAGACGCAGTCTCTCTAATAGCCATATGAACAACATCACAGGGATGCCCATAAAAAGTTAGCTCGGCATTGTTTCCAGTCATCCAGTCTATTCATAGTCTCTGTTAGTATAACGACAATAAGATTAAGATGATGAGACACCTACAGTACAATCGTGGACACCTGAGAGTCTATTGTCATATTGTTAGTTACTAAAAGCAGCTTAGAGGGCCAAGACCAAGGCTACAACATCGTCAAAGTGGTTACTTGGATAGTTTTTTTGACACACCGAATTCAACACCACCATAAGGAAGTTGCTTTCCCATGCACCAGTGGTCGGGTAATCGAAGGAGAAACGTGAAGTAACTTGGCTAGAGACATTCGACGAGAATGGGACAAATCTGATATAGCTGTAGAAACACCAGGGTTAACACCTTAAATCATAGAGAACTCCTCATATATGGGGCATACTTTGTCCAGGACAAAGAAAATCATATGTTCCTAAGCATACCGTAACCGCAGTGCTAATGCTATAAAATTCTAATCAACATAATGGTTATGCCACAAGGTGGTAGGGACATACTCTCCACATCACAAATGGATGATGACATCAACCGAATAGTCGTGAAGCCCAAGTAGTCATACCCCACCATTATATCCATATAGAGAATATAAGGCATGCCCTCCATTGTCATCGCCTTTGCCTCGTCGAACATCTCCTTTAATCACCTCATGAACTCAAGAGGCATCAATAGTGTGAACCCTTCACCACCTACCTCACCACCCTCTGTCCCAGGTACCAGATGTACACAAACTTGTGCAACAATAATCTTTGCATCTGTGCATGTATGCCTTTAACCCCTGTAGCCCTCGAGGGCACATGCTAAGGCTAGAACATCACATATCCCTGAATAAAAGGCCGAACATTAACAATCTAAAAAGTACATAAAATCCAAAAATAAGGGATAAAAACAGTGACTTTGGAATAAAACGTTTTGGGGAAACATATCTATCTTCTAAGTCTGAAGATCATGTACCAACTCTTCTAACTTAAGTGTGCTCAAATTCCCCATCGAGTTTAAAACAGTGACTTTTGGAATAAAACGTTTTGGAAGGGATCTCAAAATCTTTTTCACAACCCGCGTGTTATCAATTATATCACCCAAATTAAAATAAGTGTTGATAATGTTCGACAAACGTGCATAAAACTCATCGAAGGTCTCGAACTCTAACATAGTAATGGTCTCAAATTGGGTGGCCAGATTTTACAATTTTGACCCTTTAATAGTGTTGTACCTTTCTGTGTAAATTTTAAAACATCCCATGCCTTTTTAGACGTGGTTCACGTCATAATACAGCGGAACTCGTCAAGAGTGATAGCTCCAGAAATAGCACTCAAACTACGTGAATTAAAGTTAGACAATCTATAATCGTCCTCAGTCCAATTTGACACAGGTTTTAAAGAAGTGACATTATCAAGAGTCACGGTGAGAGTAGTCCAACCATTTTCAACTAACAACCAAACGCGTTCATCTATGTATTTTAAAACGGATATCATGAGAGCTTTCCTATAGGCATAATTACTGCCGTCAAAGATGAGCACCCGATTATATAAGTGATCCATTGAAAAAAAATTCGATTTCAACAAAATCAAATTTTTCAAAGAAGATTGATATCACAAAACTTTTTGCGGAAAATAGGAATTCACAGTAAAATAGTGAAACCTGCTCGATACCAATTTGAAAAATGAGGTGTGTGATACCAATCAAATTAATTTGTAATATTTTAATGAAATTCAAATGCCCTTTATTTAATTAGGTGTCTAACTTTGAACAAACAAAGTTCAATTTTAGTTCAGCCCCTAAACATGCATTTAAGTGTTATGAACCATTCAAATCCTGCATGAAGATAAAGATGACCGATTCAGGGAAAAAAAACTTTCGGGTAAAAACATTTTATAACACTTTAAAGAATTTACAAGACCTTTGACTTACATCCAACCTGTTAATCGCCCACAAGTGTGTAATGCACGGTGCCTTCTGTAAACCTTCAAAGATACGAGAGACAGCGAAATACCCTTCAGGTGTCGGTTCATCATCTTTGGCTCGTCCACACGCATAATGACTACGCTCGGTATCCACCGATTAGTTATGGAGATGCCTTATCCACAGAAGTTGAACAAACAGCAAAATTATGCTTTGGGTTCCACAAAACAAATCACACAAAAAGGTATTGGGATTGTGAATTGTAAAACAAAATTTGAACCCTGAAATAAGATGGAGAATAAACCCAAAAACACTCAAAACGTATTCTGTTTAAACCAGTGTTTTCTCCACCCAAAAAATATTAGTCTGACACACTTTATATAATAAAATCAAGGCGATGACATGTTAAGGCAAAACATCTCGTTCGAACGAGAAGTAACGTCGTTTGAGTGAGATCTGATCTCGTTTGAACGAGAAACTATGTTGTTCGAATGACATTGTACACGTGTCCAAATAGTACAGTCTTTCATAAAACTTGGAAACCTCAAAACTAAGACTATTTTACGAGATCATAAACCTTTATCCAAACAATTTATGATTAAAATCATTTCAAAACATTTCAAAAATTATTTTTTCTTTACATAAAAATATCCCAACACTTTTTATGTAAAATATAAACGGAACAAAAACACATTTTACCCAATTTGTTCTTATTGGGCAGGATTGTTGAAGTCGTCCTGAAATTTGAATTGTCGATTGTAGATGTGAGCTTCCCAATTCTTCAATAAACTTGTAGCGGTATACGACATACTAAATGTGACGGATAATGTCCTTACACCATGTCTGTAGAAGGAGATACAAAAGGTCAAGAAAGAAAAATGAGAAATACGATCGAAAAAAAGAAATTTGTATATAAAGATTACCTATAGAAGGTACGTGGGTCGCATAAAGGTATATTGTGACACCGAGTGAAAGAATTAAGAGAATTATAAAGGGACACCGTCATAAATCTCCCCCATTCATGCTGATGAATCTCCGAGATGATACTCAAGTAAGGAAGAAACCACGAATGGATGACATCCTCTATTCTTTGCCCCCAAGAACCCTCCCAAAAAATGTAAAATAAACAGATAATCTATCTACCTCACATGTCTCTTGTCAGTCTCATCGACCTATCTAGATAATAAGGTGTCTTTCAACACAAATATTCTGACTGAATCTCTAGAAATGATTCATCCAATATTCCTTAGGGCAGCCTAAACTATAACCTCAAATACGTGAAAAGTCGGATCCACCATGATCTGGTAACCCTCTCACTCTAAGCTAGTCAATTGATAAACATATAGGGGAATAATTATTACTTCCAACACCCAAGTGGAATTTATGGGTGGTGTCCCTCCATCTCTCACCTAGGGCGCATAACACCGCTATAGAACATGATGTCTCATCCAAATCCCTAGCTAGAGGGCCAAACCTAACAGCGTTTACCATCAACTTCACCACCTGGAGGAGTTTCTCCCAAACCTTCTCTGTCCCCATTGAGCCATGTGAACAGATACTTAATCAAGCCATATCCACCAATGTACAAGCCAAAAACTCTTTAGCATCCTAAGAAATAAAAAGAGAGAAATTTGAAAAGAAAAAATAAAGGAGCATGTATTGATATACCCATTTGGGTTCTTTATTATCGCAGAATGATGATTCTTAGGATCCCACAATAGAACCTTTTTACATAAAATATAACAGAAAATATCATATGTGTTCTCATTCCTCAACACAAGTGTCTAGGCATCACACCGCTCCAAGCTAGCCCAGTCATCAATTGCCATCCAAGAATTATTTTCTTTGCCTTCCATGATTCCTTTCATAGAAAGTTTTTGAAATAAATTATTAGAGAGAGAGAGAGAGTATATAATTTCAAGATGTTGAAGGTGTGAAAAATAAAGGAAGTTGTCCCCTTTTATAAAGAACTAGGGGATATGCCAATCGACGGTCCCCTGACCATGCCCATTGGCAGTGAATCTTCATCATCCCTAAAAGGCTTAGAAGATCATGCCCTATGTTGATAGTATGGCCATACCTCCTCGTTTTTATTTCCATCTCCCTCTCCATCACGGCACACGATGGATAGATAAAGATAGGACTCGAGCATTTTTAGGAATGCTTTAGCCATCGTCAATGTGGGGTGATGTAAAGAGATAGAGTCACCAACCTATTTTGCACAAAATAGGCAAAAGAACATGTTTTTGTCTAAAAACAATGACATCAAATACAAACTAATGCTTGGGAAACCAATTAGATCAGAGGTTCGAGGGCTAAGTTACGGAATAGGAAGGGGTTAGGCACACATCCCCCATTTAAGTCCTTCATGAGCTTATGTTACTATTTTCCTTAATTTCTCCTTGAAGTCTGTGTGTGTATGTGTGTATATATATAAGTGAAGATCAAACTTGCTCGACTTGCATCATGGAAAAAATAGAGTGAGGTCATCTATTAGAATGTTCCCAAGATAATAATTAAAAGTATGATGAGTGCTCTTATCAAGTTATTGATCATTGTGATAAACGATAATATGTGTTAAATAAGACGCAAACATGAATCACAAGTATGATATATATGAATAATGTATAGATAAAATAGGAAAAGGGAGGAAATTGGTAAAATAAAACTCGAGTCTTGGGTTTTAGCTCGGGATGCGTACGTAGCCTATGAAGGCATCAAAGTCCACGTAGTCCGCATGCGACAGGAGAGTGGGGTTTATCCCATAAATTTAAGCGGGGATTTAATTATATACGTGTGTAAGAAAGAGGTGGTTTTTGTTTTGAGGTGGTGAAAACTCCCATTGAAATTTGTGGGTGTAACCCTCATTTTCTTGTTTTAGTTTTTTTTATAGAAAATATCTTATGTGCTATATTACAAATAAAGGATTAAAGATTAATACATGTATGATCTACAGTAAAAGTTAAGTTAAGAACTTTTATAAATAAATAAATTTAAAGAGAAGGAAGAGTGTTTGAACCTTCTTTGGAGACTTGAGGATTGATATTGATTGTTTATTAGCTTCCTTGCAATTGGGTGAAGAATATAGGGGGATTTTTGCTAAATTGGGTGTGAAAGTGATGGAAATGAAAGGTGGAGAAAGGTTTCAAATAAGGAAACATCGCTAACTAATATCACTGAAGTTAATAATTTCAAGGTGTCTTTGAGGAAAGCTCATGCTCTCCTTATATAAGGTTAGGGGATTGTTGATTAGCATTGTCCTTAACCTACTTATTGGTAGGTAACCCTAGACACACTACCAATTGATACGAAAATGGACCTGCTAATTGGTAGTCTCATATAAATTATCTAGAAAAATGGTCATAAAATGCAATTTGTAAGTCCAAATTGTGCACCAGTTATACCATTGTAAAGATTATTGAAAGACCTTTAAGAATCCTTGGGCCACTCTCGGGTTCGAGAGTTAACTTTGGGTCAAATGGGGATTGAAATCGCCCGTCGGTCCTTTGGATAGGAGATCATCGAACAATGATGGATTGTTTGTCCAAACCTTTAGTTCGAATCATGCACAGGGGAAGAACATTGGAAAGGTTATGTGAGGTACTTCGATGTTCCAAAGATATTTGCTTAGTTTGAAGAGTTGACATTGTTCAAATGGGGCCCAAAAGTGCTCAGTGACCTTTTGGAGTAAAATGGGTTGTTCATGCATTCCGTACTATATGCCTAATTCACACACAGTGTGGACCACTGGAAAGTTTATTTAGTGACATTTGAGGATTCATTCAGTCTCGTTCGAGATAAAGGGTAGACTTTAGTCAAATAAAACTCGGGAGCACCCGATGGTCTCTGAATTAATTTTTAGGGGGAATATATCATTTGTCTGAACGGTTATGCCCTTTTATGAACAGGAAGGCCATTTGGAAGGTAATTTAGTGACCTTTGAAGATGCATTGAGCTTTCACTTTGACGATGAAGTTAATTGGGGTCAAATCAGGGCCCGGGAGTGCTCGGTGGCCCCTAGATAGCTTTGTTAAAGTAAAATAGTTTATTTGTCCAAATCTTTACACTAATTCACGCATAAGGTGGACTATTGGAAAGGGTATTCAGATCCCTTCAAAGATTTATTGATCTTTCGCTCTGATGATGAGTTTGACCAGAGTTAAATAGGGGCCTGGGAGCACCCAATGGCCTCTAGATCGATACTTGGAGTATGCCTAGGGTTTGTGGTAAATGGGAAAGTGATAAGGACCTAAGGAGTGACTTAGGGGGGTCATAGAATATGGTGTCTACAGAGCCCATTAATGGGTGAGCTTGGAATAAGTGAAAGCCAATGAATAGACACAACATCATATGTTGAAAAAGAGGTTAGTTCTGCAGAACAAAGGGATGAAGATGAACATTTCAGAGGTTCGAGATCGATTTTAAGGACCTAATGTAATGCTAAGGATGGTTGATTCTGTAGTCCAAGGTAAATTCTAAGGACATAAAATTATAGAGACCAATTATGTGGACATAAAATAGTGTCGACCTATTCTCCAGGTCGAGGTCAATTCTAAGGACCTAAAGTTGTGGGGACCAATTATGTGAATCGAGGTCAATTTTGAGGACCTAAAGTAGAAGCAACCAATTCTTCAGGTCAAGACCAATTCTACGGGCCTAAAGTAGGAGCGGCGTATTATGAGGGTCGAGGTCAATTCTGAGGATCTCAAGTAGTGGCGACTAATTTTACGAGTTGAGGTCAATTCTGGGGACCTAAAGTAGGGGCGACCAATTCGGCGGGTCAAGGTCAATTCTGAGGACCTGAAGAAGGGGCAACCAATTTCGTGGGTCGAGGCCAATTTTGTGGGTCTAAAGTAGGGGCGACCAATTCGTGGGTCGAGTCCAATTCTAGGGTCCTAAAGTTGAGGCAACTAATTTTGTGGGTTTAGTCCAATTCTGCGAACCTAAAGTAGAAGCGGCCAATTATGTGGGCCAAGGCCAATTCTGCAGGCCTAAAGTAATGATTACCAATTCTTCGAGTTGAGACCAATTTTGAGGGCATAAATTAGAGGCAACCAATTATGCGAGTCAAGTGTGACACCCCGACTAATTAAACACCGGGTAGCTACTCCTTTATAAAATTAATTCAAAAGGCCAAGTTGGTTCAGTTAATAGCATCACTGTCGAAACCATTTAATGATTACTAACCACCTAGTATTTAAAAAGTAAGTTGTCAAATTTTAAATTAAATCTGATTAACATGCGATAAAAGAATTATCAAAGAATATCATAACCATACACCATAAAGTCTCAATAAAGTAACCAACAAATAATAATAAGTCCGGAGGAAAACTCCTCACAACAATCCCACCACTGAAATAAATAAAACAGTATATCCTGAATTAATTACATGCCAACAATCTGAATAACTGAAATACGAAATGTCTCTAATAGAAATGGGCGACATGCCCTACAAATGATGAAACTGAATAGAGTCAAGACCAAAGAAGCGTCTACTAGCAAGGCCCTATAACATCCACAAATAGCTACAGCTCGTCACCTGAATGGTAATCCTATGCATGGTGTCCTTGTGGCTGGGTACCTAAAAGGTTTTTACAAAAATAGATTTGAAAGCAAACGGGTCAGAGCCCGAAAGTGGGGAGTATTTTAAAAACAGCAAGTGCTTTAATAACATTAAAACAATGAATGCAAAATACATGTTAGGACGTGATCTCACATGAAATCCTCACCTCTCGACTAAGTGTGCACTCCTAACGTACCGTACCCATCTAAGTGATATTCATATCCAACTAAACATTCATAAGTTCTAACCTTTCTACTCGATTCACAATTTAAATTCCCAACGTTAACAATTAAATAGATGGCTTTACTCAAACTCGGATTCTCAATTATTAGCAAAACAATTCACAGCAGGTTATCCCTTTTTATCTTTATCAAGCCGTTACTATAATTATTCTCGCTTAATAATTCCTTTTCATTTAACCGTATTTTATTCACATCATAAATATACAAAATAAGCACCCCGAGGCTAAGCTGCAGTGCACACATACTCTACTATCCTTCCCGGTACATCACGTACATAGGGATCACGCATTTCGAATCTCTCAGGAATCGTTCTCAGATAACAACAATCACAAACAATGGAGGCGAACAAAGTCACATCACATGGGTCACGCACATACCTGCGCTCCCATGATCATCAAACTTATTAACTTCCCAATAAGTCCTTCTCTGACCTATGTTCTTGAGGTACCAATCTATATCCCCCCGTAGGCACTCAAAGATTAGATGGTCCTAAACGAACGCAAACCTCCCGTGATAGCAAGTATGGTAGGTATGCAATACACATAACTCATATACTAAGCATTCAAACATCTTAGATATCGCATTATTAATAAAGGTATATTCTACATCCTTATACCATTATTCCAATTTTATACATTTTTAAATCTTTCGATAATATATAATGTAGACTGTCGACACATCTCACGTCATTGTTTCTTGTACTTAAAACCTATCTCAAAGGGGTTACTAAGTCTCCTATTATTCCCACATATAACATCATTATTCTTAAGATCCTTACTTCTTCCCCAAACCTCATTTCATCAATTTATTCAAATTTACTCCTTTAACCCTAATATTATCTCACTCATCGAATTTTATTAGATTTCATAATAATTCCTCAAATTGAATTCTAACGCATGTACAAATTTTATAACCATACCTACTGGTCTTCCTTAAGTCTAAGGATATTCATAAAATCTCCATTTATAATTTCTAAGGGTTAACATCATTAAAATTTAACTAGGGAAAATATTTCTCACTCTGGGAAGGTCGATCGATCGACCTTGAACATCGATCGATCAATGGTGGTCGATCGATCGACTGATGAATGTCGATCGATCGATTGCACCAGATAAGTTACGTACTTCTTCGTTTTGCAGTCCTCAAATCGTCCCAAAAATCCATTACAATGCATAAAACTTCATTCTAACATTATAATATCATCAAATAATCATCCTACAACATTGTTAACGTTCTAAAACTAATTAATCATCACCCAAAGGCCTTATTTAGATCAAAATATCATCAAGAACCCTAGAAATTTAAAGTCATCAATTTCCCTTAATAAATCCGTTTTTGTATCATCAAAGTCGTATTTCTATTAGTATAATCACCCAATAACAATTCTACATGCAATCCCTATATCACAACCTGAATTTCCAACTCCAATTTCATGGGTTTTTATAAATCTCTCAATACAATGCAATTATGTAGATTTCTAAGCATGGAAGAAACATTCGCTTGAAATTAACGTAATTAAACCACTTACCTCGGATTGTTCTCTTAATTTGATGTTGGATGTTGGATGTTTCTCTCTTTTCCTCTACAATTGCTCCCAAGGTTGAAGGTTGAAGATGATGGTTATGGTTTTTCTCTTTTGGGAACCTCTCCTAACTTCTCCTATAACTCCTGTAGCCCTCTAATTAGTTAAGTGCTGGTAATGGGTTAGTGGGTTCCCAAATACCCTATTTTTAATTCCCAAAATTCGTTGGTCAAAATTCCCCAAATTCCAAAATTACCAAAATACCCTTTTAAGTTGCCGGTGTGGCCCAAAAATGCCTCGGGACCCAAACTAAACCCCCGGCTAGTGTTTTCTGACTATTTCGACCCATCTGGACTCGTTGGCGCACTCAAAATGACCATACGGTTGATAAAAATAAAATTCACTTTTTAATTAAAATAATTACATTTCTGACGCGACTGTCACACGCGTCCCAACAAAATTTCCCAAATTGCTGTATTTCAATCTCGCGACAATTTCAATATTTCTAATATTCATATATTGCCATATATACACATTATAATCAAATACCAACTCACATATCGTTAGTATTATATCCGGATTAATTCTCAATTAATTCACATTTAATTTAATTAATCCCATAAATAAATATCAATAAAAGTACGGGGTATTACATACTTCCCCCCTAATAACAGAATTTCATCCCGAAATTCGGAAAAATAAGGCATACCTGGAAAAATTTGGTACCCTCCAGTGTTTCAAACAAAATATAAAGAAAATATCAATCACTAAAGCCCTTGTTCACAACAAGCTTGTTTAACAGACTTGATACGTTATCAGAATACACTTTAATAAATGTATCTCATGTTGCGCTCTTATTAAACAACATTCGAAGAAAAAATGGCCTCCCCATCGTTAGCCGCATCGTTTCAATATTATTGTTAGCCCGTGCCTCTTTACGCATTAATTTCCGCGTTTAGTAACACACAAAACTCCCACCTGAAAAAAATTAATAACACAGCTGACTACTTCTTTTCCATTCCTTGAATCTTTGTTCCCTGTGTTGTGAATTACACAAGGTAGAACTACATTCGGGTGGTGTTTCACATAACAATTTTCGGCACCTTGTCCACAATAAAATAGATATGGGTGGTTTCACCCAGCTTTACTATTAGATAATATTTTCTTCCCATTACCACCATGTACCTTGCTTACCAGTTTCTCGATTTGGGAATAAAAATATCGAAATGAATTCAAAATTTCTTTTATACAGTCCACCAGTCGTCAATCACCGTGCGCCTACACCTCGGGCCATAGGTGATACAACCTTGTCCAAGTGGAACGTATTTCCACTACTTCTTGTTACCCCACGTTAAAGGTGGATTTCGGGGATCTCCTCTTAGTTCTGAATAGTACTGTATCGAACCATGTACCGGCGTGTTCACTATCTAATAGTGTAAATCACCCCAAGTATATAACAATTTCTCTCCTTCTGGACAATATGTCCCACATAATCGAAGTAACTCATTACTTATCAATAATTTGGCTACCTCTCAAGAAAATTCTCCAACTTGACCCTCCCATTCTTGGAATCGTCGTCTTGATACAGAATTATTTGGTTCATCATCTAACCCCAACTGTTCTACTAACTTACTATACCTCTTTCAATGTCGATATTCACATAAATTTTTCCCCGTTAAATGATACTTAATTATCTTATTCTCCCGACGAATACCAAAAGTTTGGACCTTTACACTTTTCACCACTTTGTGCATATCTGGACTTTATACCTGATTGACATCCTCATTCTATTTACTCTTGAGTCACCCTCAACATTCGGTTGATCGGAACTCTACTCCAAATTGCTCATAATAATTTATTCCCCTTCTCAAGAGTTATCCTTTTATTAAATGGCTTTCTACTGCCTTTTCTCCAAGTTTGAACGTGCTACACTGACTACACATGATATTCACTTACACCTTTTCTTATGACGTTTAATCTCATAAGTAAAAATCTCACCCGTCTATGTTCCCTCTTCCTTTGATTTATACTTTAGCAAATCAAGATGTCTTCGCCCCTTATAACCCAACCATACGGTTTTTAAACATTATATACGCTTCATATAAATCCCAAACTCTTTATTGTCACTGTAAATACAACGGTGCTATACCACTTGGGCGTTCTCAATCGCTTCTGAATTATAAATCCTAAATCCTCCTTATCCTCAATGCGTCCTTCAACAGGCCGTGACAAAACCAACATTATTAGTATTTATATTGTAGTTTACTAACAACTGGCTCTAATGGCCTTACATCATAATTTACTCCTTGTAACTTCCCGTTATAACTACGTACTCCCATAACGATAGAGGTATCCAAATCATGAACGAAGGGCCACACATCTCCTTACTACCAACCTTATGCTAAGTTTCATGCGTGGGGTGTCTCGCAAAGCGAAATCCAAACAAGGAACCCCCTCGATACACTACTACCTAACATTGTTGGTCATCGAAATCCATTAAGCCCTGTCCATAATATGTACCCCTACACTCTCGTCTTTTAACAACAAAGTTTCATCTCAGTTCGCAATTATACATAAACAAAGAACTCCTTTTGAAAGACACTTTTCTCTTTACAGTGATGGAAATCACATTTCATATACAACATGCGAGACATTTTGAGACCCTCAAATTCCGGTCCCCAAACACACAACTATGAGTATAAACTTCCAAATCTCTAACGGGTGATAAAACAATGCACTCTTTTTGTTACGACCTCTCTATCGTTAATTATAAAAACCAACTAACTCCTTGTTGACTAGTAAATCAATTACATACGACTCATAATAATGAAATCCCTACGCATACTGGGATTAAATATCCGAGACCATTATACCCTTTGAAATCACAACATATATATATATATATGTACATATATGCACGGAAGTACAATTGCGAGCCCGGCCCTCTAATAGATGGGGCCTCACCAGAACAAAACATGCTACCCCGATGTAAAAATCCCAATAAACTTGCAATACCAGCACACTATCGGTATAATCATATATATAAAACAATAATTAAGATCATATCATACTCGTATAACACATCACTAAAATGATTAATTTTGATAAAGCATAAACCGCTATTAATATACCCATTCATCCTCCGCGGATGACAATAAAAGTAACCCCCACACTATCAGGGAAAAATGTTCTTATATATAATAAAATTACTGCTATACTCACTAAACTCGATTCTCAAGTGAAAATAATAATTATAACAAATGTAGTAACTCATTCATGCCACAAATAACATGCATCCTCATCTGAGGATATAACTCATACTTCTATCCTAATAATCGTCCCGGCTGCTCAAATTGTTCCTGGACTTACCACACATGTTGTCCCAAACCGAATATTTCAATAACTGTTGCCCTCGCCAGGCACAATACCTTGATCCCTACTCTTGTCTGTCAAAAAATTTATAACGCACGGGTTTTCACTCCCACAAAGTACCTCTACACATACTCCACTTATTTCCGGTCACTCTGACCATGTTAAAGTGGTCCTTTCCTCGGACGTTGGTAGTCTCAGCTCTGAAGACTATCTCCATTGTTCCCTTAGCTTGATGTACCTAAGGAACACACTACTAGTTTTCCACCTCTATTATTGAAATTACCATCACTCGGTAGTAATTCCGCTATCGAATTATTTTAACGATTTCTCCGTTGGGTCTTCCTCCTTGTGGTGTTTCTCCAACACCATTTTCCCAGTCTTATTCTATAAAAATTCTTCGATTTTTGTATCTCCCTACCCAAGGGAACATTTACCTCCAAATTTACACCACGCGATATTATTACTATCTGTATTTATCATCCAAGCAGAATTCCCCACAAGAGCTAACAATTCTTCTTGTATGTAAATTCTCCCTTTAACATCCTCTTCTCCATACCACCTTCTCCACCCGGTGTAAGGTTCGCTACAACATTAAATTTCTCCTCACAAGTTGACCCCTGTTTGGCCCTCTTATTTGAGTTCAGAATAACATTCGCCTTTCAACCTGAACATCTGATGAAGGAACTTATGGTCAAACCATACGTGTACACCCTCTCGACATCACATTCCACTTTTAAGTGGGTTGCTTGTTTCTCACCATTGAATCTCCGCTCTTACGAGTCAAGGAAAAATTTCTCCAAATTTTCACTCTCAATTGGTCATATCCTGACATATGTCCAAGCCTTTGGATACATTGCGTTCGTTTGGCTAGCACATGCCGTCTTTGCCTTTCGAGTATTGCTACTGCTGGTTCTCTTCAATGTTACACTTAACTCTTTCTCTCCCATTCCAACCTTGTTGGATGTGTCTAATTTGACCCCATTCCTACTATAGATGTACCCAGAAGTATCAAGTCGTGCCTTAGCCTTCTATATCATTCAGAACGTCCATGCCATAATATCGGTGACTTCAACTACGGTCATCCTTCTTTAAATAAATCAATTAACCTCAATATATATTTGCCTCCTGCTGTTCACCCAACTGCCTTCGCCTGGCGTACTACATTGTTTGGCACACAAATACACCCGATCTCAATACGATTCGCTATCATATACATCATAGCAGGAGAACGAAATATCACCAAAGATATCAACAATCCTAAGCATAGGGCTCTACATCAAAGAAAATTACGCAGGAAGCATAATAAGCCGTACAGATCCTAAAGGACACTAGAACCTGATGTTCTGATATTACCTGTGACACCCCGACTAATTAAATATCGGGTAGCTACTCCTTTATTAAATTAATTCAAAATGCCAAGTTGGTTCAGTTAATAGCATCACTGTCGAAAACATTTAATGATTACTAACCACCTAGTATTTAAAAAGTAAGTTGTCAAATTTTAAATTAAATCTGATTAACATGCGATAAAAGAATTATCAAAGAATATCATAACCATACACCATAAAGTCTCAATAAAGTAACCAACAAATAATAATAAGTCCGGAGGAAAACTCCTCACAACAATCCCACCACTGAAATAAATAAAACAGTATATCCTGAATTAATTACATGCCAACAATCTGAATAACTGAAATACGAAATGTCTCTAATAGAAATGGGCGACATGCCCTACAAATGATGAAACTGAATAGAGTCAAGACCAAAGAAGCATCTACTAGCAAGGCCCAATAACATCCACAAATAGCTACAGCTCGTCACCTGAATGGTAATCCTATGCATGGTGTCCTTGTGGCTGGGTACCTAAAAGGTTTTTACAAAAATAGATTTGAAAGCAAACGGGTCAGAGCCCGAAAGTGGGGAGTATTTTAAAAACAGCAAGTGCTTTAATAACATTAAAACAATGAATGCAAAATACATGTTAGGACGTGATCTCACATGAAATCCTCACCTCTCGACTAAGTGTGCACTCCTAACGTACCGTACGCATCTAAGTGATATTCATATCCAACTAAACATTCATAAGTTCTAACCTTTCTACTCGATTCACAATTTAAATTCCCAACGTTAACAATTAAATAGATGGCTTTACTCAAACTCGGATTAACAATTATTAGCAAAACAATTCACAGCAGGTTATCCCTTTTTATCTTTATCAAGCCGTTACTATAATTATTCTCGCTTAATAATTCCTTTTCATTTAACCGTATTTTATTCACATCATAAATATACAAAATAAGCACCCCGAGGCTAAGCTGCAGTGCACACATACTCTGCTATCCTTCCCGGTACATCACGTACATAGGGATCACGCATTTCGAATCTCTCAGGAATCGTTCTCAGATAACAACAATCACAAACAATGGAGGCGAACAAAGTCACATCACATGTGTCACGCACATACCTACGCTCCCATGATCAGCAAACTTATTAACTTCCCAATAAGTCCTTCTCTGACCTATGTTCTCGAGGTACCAATCTTTATCCCCCCATACGTACACAAAGATTAGATGGTCCTAAATGAACGCAAACCTCCCGTGATAGCAAATATGGTAGGTATGTCATACACATAAGTCATATACTAAGCACTCACACATCTTAGATATCTCATTATTAATAAAGGTATATTCTACATCCTTATACCATTATTCCAATTTTATACATTTTTAAATCTTCCGATAATATATAATGTAGACTGTCGACACATCTCACATCATAGTTTCTTGTACTTAAAACCTATCTCAAAGGGGTTACTAAGTCTCCTATTATTCCCACATATAACATCATTATTCTTAAGATCCTTACTTCTTCCCCAAACCTCATTTCATCAATTTATTCAAATTTACTCCTTTAACCCTAATATTATCTCACTCATCGAATTTTATTAGATTTCATAATAATTCCTCAAATTGAATTCTAACGCAGGTACAAATTTTATAACCAAACCTACTGGTCTTCCTTAAGTCTAAGGATATTCATAAAATCTCCATTTATAATTTCTAAGGGTTAACATCATTAAAATTTAACTAGGGAAAATATTTCTCATTCTGGGAAGGTCGATCGATCGACCTTGAACATCGATCGATCGTTGGTGGTCGATCGATCGACTGATGAATGTCGATCAATCGATTGCACCAGATAAGTTACGGACTGCTTCGATTTTCAGTCCTCAAATCATCCCAAAAATCCATTCCAATGCATGAAACTTCATTCTAACGTTATAATATCATCAAATAATCATCCTACAACATTGTTAACGTTCTAAAACTAATTAATCATCACCTAAATTCCTTATTTAGATCAAAATATCATCCAGAACCCTAGAAATTTAAAGTCATCAATTTCCCTTAATAAATCCATTTTTGTATCATCAAAGTCGTATTTCTATTAGTATAATCACCCAATAACAATTCTACATGCAATCCCTATATCACAACCTGAATTTACAACTCCAATTTCATGGGTTTTTATAAATCTCTCAATACAATGCAATTATGTAGATTTCTAAGCATGGAAGAAACATTCGCTTGAAATTAACGTAATTAAACCACTTGCCTCGGATTGTTCTCTGAATTTGATGTTGGATGTTGGATGTTGCTCTCTTTTCCTCTACAATTTCTCTCAAGGTTGAAGGTTGAAGATGATGGTTACGGTTTTTCTCTTTTGGGAACCTCTCCTAACTTCTCCTATAACTCCCGTAGTCCTCTAATTAGTTAAGTGCTAGTAATGGGTTAGTGGGTTCCCAAATACCCTATTTTTAATTCCCAAAATTCGTTGGTCAAAATTCCCCAAATTCCAAATTTACCAAAATACCCTTTTAAGTTGCCGGTGTGGCCAAAAAATGCCCCGGGACCCAAACTAAACCACCGGCTAGTGTTTTCTGACTATTTCGACCCTTCCGGACTCGTTGGCGCACTCAAAATGACCATACGGTTGATAAAAATAAAATTCACTTTTTAATTAAAATAATTACATTTCGGACGCGACTGTCACACGCGTCCCAACAAAATTTCCCAAATTGCCGTATTTCAATCTCGCGACAATTTCAATATTTCCAATATTCATATATTGCCATATATACACATTATAATCAAATAACAACTCACATCTCGTTAGTATTATATCCGGATTAATTCTCAATTAATTCACATTTAATTTAATTAATCCCATAAATAAATATCAATAAAAGTACGGGGTATTACATCAAGGTCAACTCTACGGACCTAAATTTGTTCTCTTTGTGAAGTCTTTGACTTACCTTTTTTAAGACTCGCCCGAGAAAGAGATATCTGGCTAAGGATTGTGTGAAGTTTTGTTTGGAAATTTACTAGAACAACAGTTCATGACTTGAGGTTTTAGTAATTCACTGAGGAATGTGTTTCTCTGAGACACTATCGGGGAGAGATATTTGACTCTCTTATAGCTCCACTGGAGAAGTTTTATTTGGAAGTTTCGCTGGGGAAACATTTGATGACTTGAGGTTTTGGGATTTCTCTAGAGAATCGTAGTGGACTTTGGGGATGCGAGTGCAACATTTTAGGGTTTAAATTGGAGATAAGAATGTGGTTTCAATCCGGGGTTATTTTCAGAGCTTGAAAAATGGTTTTCTTGGTGAAGAAATGTTTCAATATTTATTTGGTAACTTAGGAATTTTTGGAGAATGTTTGGAATTTTTCGGCATTTTCTGGGATATTTTGTACAAAATGTTTAGGGGGTTACCGACTGCCATGTTGCAAGGGTTTCTGTTTGGCAATGGCGTGGTCTTTTGGGTTGCCTTGGGAAGGGGAAGAGGTAGGTGTTCATCAGTGGGTGATAAGGGACTGTCGATCGGCATTCCCCTTGGGCTCTTATAAAAAGGGGCGAGTTCTCTTCTTTTTCACAACTTTTAGCATTTAGATCTTCTGCCTTTTCTTGCTAAGATCTATTTCCAAGCCTTTTCCTTTCTTCGAGTCTTAAAAATGGAAGATTTATTGGGTAGCGCGAACCACATGGTGTGGTTGGGTTTCGACGATTAGGCGAACCTAGAGTCGCGAGCTGGGGTTCCCCTGGCATTGGGCAACGAAAATGCCTTCGAGTTGCTTGAACTAGTTGCCGAGGACTGCTTTCCTCTGTGCAAACCTCCACATCACCGATCGTCTAGGGTGTGGAAACCTAGTGGCCACATAAGTGTTAATGACCTTTATCATTATTTTCCTTCTTTTCTTATTTTTATTTGCTTGAGTTGGCAAAAGGCTTTTTTGTGTTGGGAGACCGACATAGCATCTAAAAGTTTTCATTCTCGAGGGACGATGAGGTTTAAGGATGTGTTGGAGCATCTCCCGATGGTGGTACATTGGGTAGTTTCCTCTACGGGTTTCGATTAGCTGGAATCTTCTTTGGATGAGACACCATGATCTATAGCTATTTTATGTGCACAGAGGTAGAGGTGGTGGGACAATACCTACACCATTCATTTGGGATTCGAGGAGATGACGGTGACTCCCACTGACATCCTTCAGTTGCTGGGGAATGATGGTAGATTGAGGTGGACTAGTCTTTGAGGGTGCACCTGAGGCGATTAATGTTGCATAGGGAGATGTGGGTAGGATATTCTTTGGTGATTCAATTCATATTTCTACTCTTTAGGAGCTGATGTTGAGCCAGAGGATCGATGAGATTAACGGGCTATAGGTACATAAGATGGCCTATTTATTTATTCTTCTTTCGTTGGGGGCTTCTTAGCGGCGTCGAGTGACGACGTTGTTCATTTATGGTTTTTACCATTTTTTAATATCCCTCTTTATGATTTGGGAGCCTGACCTTGGCGACCCTTTATTCTTCTCTGGATACTTTCAACCGGTGTCGCCGGTAGAATTTTACGGGGGCCACGTATCTTCTGGAGGTAATTCTTGTATTTCTTTTTATGTATTTCATTTCATTTCCTTTTGTTTTTTTCTAATTGTTAACTGTTTTCTTTCTGTAGACCTGGTTTTATGAGGTTATCCAGCTCAATGCCCATTTTATTAGTTTGCATAATAAGGAGGTGGGGAACTTCTACCCGAAGTACTGGTGGTAGAACTCCAACCAGCGGTCGAAGCAATCGTCTTCTTTGTCGAAGGTGCGTCAGGTCTTAAACACCTTGATGAGAGACCAGGTTATTCCCATTTTCTTTTGAATCATTTGTTGACATTTTCTCTGTTTGCACAAATATTGATCTTTATTGGGAATTGCAAGTGACTTTTTATCCCTTGGGGATAGTTGTTCAGTATACGGGGGTGATTAGGGTACAATACGCAGATGCTCCGGTTGCTGGCACATGAGTTCAACCACTCATGGTATTTAGGGGAGAGATTGGTTTGACAAATTATGGAGGATGAGGTAGAGGTCCCAACGGTGGCACCTGTGTTGTACATGAGGCGGGTGCAGGAGATGTTGGAGGGGGATAGGGTGGCATCTATGGTTGGTGAGCCTTATTCGTCACATATGGATACGGTGACGACCTATGAGTATCTCAACTTTGCGATGATATGGGTGATACCTTATTGTATCTATGACGTGTTGAATATGAATCCAACTCCTACGGTTTCAAGCGGGGGTACGAGTACGCGGGTGGGATCCTCCCATAGCACAGGTGGTACGTCTTCGTCAGCAGCGACAGTAGAGGTTCCATTCATTCAGCTTCCTCTATTTTCCTATAATTTTTTATTAGCTGGAGAGGGATTTATACGTATGTTACACTGCCCTAATGCATTTGGTCTGGGGGTGTTAGGGCTGACAAAGGATGTCCTTCAGTCAGAGGTATATCTATTTTCTTTCTTTGTCCTTGTCTAGCTTTTTATTTACTTTAGATGGACTCATTTACGTTTTGTTTCTGTTGTTTTCTCTTCAAAATGTTAGAGTGCTGACTACTTGTCTTAGGGACATCTGGGACCAGCTGGCCTCAGCGACTGCCTACATCTAGGACTCGATTCCAGTTCCTTCCAATCTTGTGTCGTTTTCTTACTTAGAGGAGGAATTAGGATCGGGGAGTAGAGGATCCACAGCTCGTCGCCCGGGCAAATGCGCTTGCCGTAGGGATGGGGGATCTTAAAGAGAGTGATGAGATATTGGGGGTTTTCAGGCTAAGTCATGCTATTTTCTTCTTTTTTGTTTTTCTTCTTTTCTCTTGAAAAAAATGAAATGATGCAAATAGAAATATATGAGATAAATGAGATTTTTGTTTATTTATCATTGCATAATGACTTAACCTACATGCACTTTGTTGCTGAGATCGTAAAAAGGATGTGATTTTTTAAATAACTCGAGAGAAAATTTATTTTAAGAAAGGATGAGTGTAAATGGATAATGTAGGAGGAAATAACTCGGATTTTTTGAAATAAGGATTTATTTTTTTAGATTTTTTATTTTGGAAAAATGGAAAGATAGAATTTTCTAACATAAGGGGGGGGCGAACGACATACCCCTTATCTTTACCATCGATAAGTGAGCCCAATCAAATCACCCTAAGGTTTTGATTGCACTTTTTGCATCTTCAAAGTACTTGGTGGGGTTGGCATTTATTCGAGTTCTTCAGATTTCTTGTTGTTTTCCCAAGATTTTCATGTATAAAAGTGGGTAAGGTGATAAGGTTTTTCACCTTTTCACATCTTCTTTTTTTTCTTTCTTATTTCTTGCCTTATGTCTTATTATTTCCCAAATGGCCCTTCCCATGAGTTCAGAATTCACTTTATATCTCAAGAACTGGAAGCTATGTGTCTGTACAATGTAGATTACGATGCTTTTAACTTGTGCCTCATTTATTTATGGTGCAATCGGCCCATCGACTGGAACATGTTGGCAACGGAAGCATAATTTTGGTATCCCGAGGATCATGTATTACATTTTATCTTGGATGAGGTTTGTCTAACCTATGAGGAGTTTTCAGCTATGTTGGGGGTTAGTCTCGGCGTGGCAACGACCATGACTAAATTCTCTTAGTCTCCTTTGGAGTTATTAGCAGGGCTTCTCCACATATCTCCTTCGACGGCTCGACCATTGGTCATTTGGGGAATGATCTCTCTCTCAGCTGTCATGTATTTTGTGCGTCTACGGGATTTCAATGATGTGGGACATGCCAGAGATGTTGCCCTGGGCTTAACTACAAAGATATTACTGGTGACTGGGAACCTAATGGTGAATCCTCAACTTTCTGTCATTATAGCGTAGATGTCATATCGTGGCAACCCTATGGCGATGATATTAGCGAAGACCCTGAATGTTATAGATGCTTGGCGAGAAGGACAGTCTTATTTTTTGAGAGGAAGTTCGACTATGCTGTACATGTGGCTAGCTGAGAGATTTTGTTTGGCGATCCCCTTGAATATCCTTTGGCAATTGTGTTGAATTTCTTCACTCGTTATTTCATCAACTTTGTCCCATCCATGGGTACTGGGTAAACTGGTTCGTGGAACAAGGAACTCGATGTTTGCATTGGTCGGTGATATGGTGGGGAGAAACACATCCTTTTTTTAGAAATGGGGGAATACTAGTACGTTTAGTTAGTTGTCCTTTAGCAGACCTCATTCTATTTCCCCTTGAGACTCCTGTGTGAAGTCGGATGGCAGAAAACTATTCCTCACCATACCCTGGATTTCTTTATAGGTGTAACCCTTTTTTTCTTATTTTAGTCTTTTTTATTGAAAATATCTTATGTGCAATATTACTAATAAAAAATTAAGATTAATATATGTACGATCTAAACTAAAAGCTAAATTAAGAACTTATATAAATAAAGAAATTTTAAGAGAGGGAAGAGTGTTTGGACCTTGTTTGGAGACTTGGAGATTGGTCTTTATTGTTAATGAACTTCATTGCAAGTGGGTTAATAATATAGGGCATTTTTTTCTAAATTGGATGTGAAATTGATGGAAATTAAAGGTGGAGAAAGTTTTCAAATAAGAAACCTCGCTGACTTAAGAAGAATGTTGTTAAGATCTCTGAAGTTGGTGATTTTGAGGTACCTTGGAGGTAATCTCATGCTCACCATAAATAGGGTCAGGTTACTATCGATTGACATTGTCCTTGCCCTGCCTATTAGCATATAGCCCTAGACACATTGTCGATAAGCATGGAAATGGACCTGCCAATTAGCAATCTCATGCAGATTTTCCAAAATAATGGTCGTAAAATGCAATTCCTAAGTCCAAATCACGTACAGGGAATATTATTAGAAAGTTTATTCAAAGACCTTTGAGGATCCTTTGGATTGATCCCAGGTCTTAGAGTTTAATTTGGGTCCAACGGAGCTCGGAAGCACCCATCGATCCTTTGGATAGGAGATCATCGGACAACGATCGATTGTTCGTCCAAACTATAAGTTTGAATTATGCATGGGGAAGAACGTTGGAAAGGTTATGAGAGGCAATTCGATGTTCCAAAGAGCTTCTCTCGATTTGAAGAGTTGACTTTGGTCAAATGGGGCCTGAAAGTACCCAGTGACCTTTTAGAGTAAAATGGGTCGTTCATTTGTAGATTAAGGATGAATTAGGCATGGGGAAGACTGTTGAAAGGGTATTCAGCTCCCTCTGAATATTCATTTAGTCTCATTCGAGCAGAATGGTTGACTTTGGTCAAATAGAGATCAGAGTGCCCGGTGGCCTTCAGATCAATTTTCATGAGAAAATGGTATGTTTATTTGAATGGTTATGCCGTTTCATACATGATGGGGACCATGGAAAGGGGATTTAGTTCCCTTTGAATATCCATTGAGATTTCACTATGAAGTTGAAGTTGATTTTGGTCAAATCAGGGCTCGGGAATGCTGAGTGGCCTCTAGATGGATTTTTAATACTAAAATAGTTCATTCGTCCGAATCGTTATTTCAATTCGTGCTCAGGTTGAACACTGTAAAGGGGATTCATAGACCTCTGAAGATTCATTGAGTTTTCTCTCTGATGATGAAGATGACCAGAGTCAAATAAGGACCGAGTGCGGCCAATGGCCTCTAGATCGGTACTCGGAGTATAACCTATGGTTTTTGGTAAACGAAAAGGTTCTAGAAACCTATGGAAGGACTCAAGGGGTCCTAGAATGTGGTTTCTACAAATAGGTACACCTCCACCTATGCCTATTGGTAATACCCTTAAATTTCATGGCAAAAAGTTTAGAAAAATCTAGAAATTGCCCAAAAAAATCACAAGAATTACCAAAAAAATCAACAGAGGACCAAATACATAAAATCCCCAAAAAAGTCACAACAACACTCACGAAGTCCTCATTGATATCATCTTTAACTAAAGAACGTCACCTATTATAAGTAAGAATCATCAAAACCCTTTAGGTTCATAGAATTGACCTTGCAACAGTGGATCGGTCACTTTCATTCTTTAGGTATGCAGAATTAACCTTCATCCATAAAATTAACATCGACCCTATGAATTAATCACATTCACTCTTTAGGTCACTCTAATTTACCTAGGTTTACAAAACTGACATTAGCCATCTGAATCGGTCACTTTCACTTTATAGGTTCACGAAATGGTCTTCGACTTGCTGAATAAGTTACATTCACCCTTTAGGTTTGGAAAATTGACTTAGTCCTCCAAAATCTACCTTGACCCTCTGAATCAGTCACTTTCACTTTTTAGGTCTGTAGAATCAACTATGATGTACTGAATTAGTCACTTTCACTCTCTGGGTCTGCATAATTGACCTAGGTCTACAGAATCAACCTTGACCCTCTAAATCGATTACGACCACTCTTAAGGTCCGTAAAACCAACCTCGGTTTGTAAAATTAACCATGACCCATTGAATTGGTCTCCTTCATACTTTAGGTCCACATAATCGACCTTGACCCTTTGAATTGGTTGCTTTCACCATTTAGTTTTGCATAATCGACCTTGGCCCTCTAAATTGATCAGTTTCACTCTTTTGGTCCACATAATTGACCTAGGTTCTTAGAATTGATCTCAACCCTCTAAATAGGTCCCTTTCACTCTTATAAAACCCCAGTACAAGCCTCGACCCTCGAAACACTCAAGCATCCATGAGGTGTTTATCTATCAACGACCTCTACCTATTCCAAGTTTACCCAACGAGGGGATTTGTAGGCACCCCATTCTATTATCCTCCAAATACCTCCTTAGCGACCTAATACTTTGCCTCTCACCTTAAGAACCTAGGATCTATTCCAAATGCTGATCTAGACACCTTCAATCTCTCTCGAGACCCATTAGACTTTGGTTAAATCTTTAACATGAGTGAAGCTCATTACATTCTATTAGGGAACTGAATTCCCTTTCCTACGATCCATATTATGCACCAATCGGTCTTATGGTTTACGCGTACTTTCATTTTTATTCTAAATCTAGCAATAGAGGCCCTCGGTTACTTTTAAGGCCTGTTTGACTTTCTTTAACTCCCTAATTTGAGAAAATCATAATGCACTATCATAGGTTCCTAAATCCCCTTTTGAACGGTCCATATCGTTCACAAATCGGCCTTATGATTCACGCATACTTGTTTTTTTTACTCTAAGAACACTCGTTTAAAGGACATGGGCCCTTTTGAGTCCCTTTTGATTTTAGTCAACTATCATACCCATGCGAAGATCATTTCTTTCTCACAGGGCCCTGAATTCCCTTTCTAGAGATCCATATCATGTGCGAATCGGCCTTCTGATTCACGTGTACTTGCCCTTTTACTCTGAGAACTACCATCTAGAGGCCATAGGGAGCTTTCGAGTCCAATTTTAATTTAATCAACTCTTGAACCCAGGAGTAGCCCAATAGATATCCCTATTTCTCTGAATCCCCTTTCTAACGGTTATGTCTGTGTGCTATTTGGACTTACGATTTGTATTTTATGCCCATTTTTTTGTAAAGGTCCTTTTTAGACTGTTCATAAGAACACCCGACCTTCTGCCTATAGGCAGAGGTGTATTTTACTTACCCAGCAAACCAAGGGTATAACGATAGGAAGGCTAGGGCCTACGTCGATTGAAAATATCATGAACCCTTATTTTTGCTATTGAAGTAAGTCAAGACCTCAATCCTAATGACCCCCTTAAAGCAATCAAATAATTCCCTACCTCGAAATCAGTGCCCTATCATCCTCAAAAACCCATGTTTCCAGCATTCCCTTCACCTTATTACCTCACTTTTATACTACCTATTCGAACTTAACTCATCCTTATTCCTTCATCATCGCACCATAATTAAATTAGCCTACTCCTCTCTAAAGATCAGTAGAAAAATCTTCTAGGAGGTCTAATCTCACTCTTTTTATTTCATTTAATTAGTGTTGTTGATTTATACTTCTTCCATTTTTTCAAAATATTTTAGTTGTGTTCTATTATCTCACATCAACTAATATCCTTTTTATTACAAATATTCTTATAATTGATTTTCATAAAACCAAAAAGACAAAAGTAGGGTTTACTTATAAACCCCAAATTAGCATTTCCTCAAATTTTTCTACACTTTAACATTTGAGCATGTTTTTTCTAAAACAACTCAAGATGAGTCCGAAATTTGGGTTTATAGAATAAATCCCACCCTTATGATAGTTTGAACTATAAGAACTTTGATGACTATTATGGATACGTAGGCGTATAAAACCATTATCGGGATTTGAGTTCTATTTTGATCATTATGGTACCTTTGCTTAAAATTCATATTTAGTAGTATTGCGTAAAGAATTCCCAACATATTATTGTTCGCACCAGACTTTCGCATTCACTTCCTCATAGTGAATCATGATTTGGTGGTCAATAGCATTATATTTTCCTATTATTCTCTTTCTTTCGCATACTCCTTAGGATGACTCATCTTCATCATTCCCATGGCGTAAGTAGGATAATTTTTTTCTAATCCATTTTCGAGAGCGCCCACATTATGCACATGAGTCGCATATTAGAGAAAAAGGAGAAGATTATTATATCCCATGAGAGACCTAAAGGGTGGAATGAGTGCCTAACATATTCTCATTCCGTAACTTAGTCCTCGAACCCTAGACTCGTTTGGTTTGGTATATATCGATTTATCTTTTAATACCTTTCTTTCGGTATAAATGCATTCTTTTCTCAATTTCGAGAAAAATAGGCGATGACTAATTTCAATATTTTCCTCTCCCTTTGACAATGTGAAGATTATGCGAGTGGTGGAAAAAGGACACCCATCCTAGAATCCCCACATGCGTCGACAGAGATTTCACCATTTTCTCTCCCATTGGGGAGAGCAAGCATCAAAAGAATCCTGAATGGTCACATCAACAGTCGTCTCATTCTCGATATATGAAATTTCAAAGCTAGACTCACTCAAACCATGTGAAGTTTGCTTAGCTAAATATGAACGTGAAGATGAATGCATGTTCTCTAAGCTTATGCAAAACCGTAAAATTAAAAATCTGCATGGATATTCACAAATAAATAAATACACATATAAATCGAGGATTTACTCAGGATTATAAAAATTATCGAGCATCCAAGCTCGGATACCAATTGAAAATGTAAATATGTGATCACTAGAAATAGTTTTGAGGGCGGGTGAATAGGTTATTTTAACAAATTGGCTTAATTTTAAAAACAACATTCAATTAAATCTATATCTACACCCTTTTTGAATTTGCAATTAGATTTATATTAAACATACAAGAATATTAAAAGGAACAACAATCACACATGAATAGCTCAACACTGGGTATGCAAGGAAAAAACCAATCTATGGGTAAAAAAACCTCGATTTGACCTAACGTCTCATTCGACTTAAAAAGAGCATTGTACACAATATAAGAAACCAATTATCTCTCATGATCTCACTAGAAATTACCTATGGACATTGGAACTTCCCTATGTTAGAACGAGAAATCCAACTAAATCTCCAACAATTGAATATGAAATTACATTCTTCGTCCTAAGTCCACATAATTTTCTAACTCTAGCTAGCTTGAAATCCTCTTTTTAGATACTGGATTCCAAATCATATGGACTGGTTGATGATCATATGTAAGTAGTGGTTATGGGTAGATAAAACCTCTCAAAACCTCTCTCAAACATATATCTACTTGAATATCTATGATTTCTCATAAAATTAAAATGAAGACATAATTTGAAATAGTGAGAGAAAGATGGGATTTCAAATGCAAAAATATCCTCATACTATGTAAATAAAAATGAGGTAAAATTATTAAACAAATTGGAGGGTAACAAGATATATTTATAGAAATTTTTAAAATTTCAGTGTCACCGTGCGCATGGTCGACTTTTGTCGTGTGCATAATTTTGGATAGCATGACCCAAAACCAAAGTTTCAAAAGGTCATGCACATAGGACAAATATGAGTTATGTGCATGGCTTGTCCACCAAACCTCATTACCATGCGAAGGGATTCTAACCAAAAATGCTTTAAACATGTTTAAGGAGATTTTAAAAACCATTGTCAAACCTTGACCCTCTCTCACAAACAAATACAGAACACAAGGAAGTTTTTCTCAAAATCCCTTTAGAATGAATCTCTCTTTTCAAATCTCGCAAGTGTGTGCAATAGCCAAAATTTTAATTATCCACAAAAGTATTTTTTTCAAAGACATCAACGGAAGTCTTCATGTTCAAAGTGGAGAGGTATAAGTCTTCGAACCATAAATGTCCATAAGAAATAAGCAAAGACACTCTCATAAACATCTAAGTGTATCAAGATTTTGGGCTCAAATTTGTGCATGACTCAAATTCTTTGACACGAAAAAATAGTCAACTAAGATATAATACATATGGATACATTTTCATCCTATGATGATTCCTTATCATTCCAAATTATAGGATGATGCCATTCTAGATACCCTAGGTTTCACTCCTACTATTTGGTCTGGGGTGACTTTGTGACTTAGTTCTCTCAAGATTCATGTGTGGGGATGTTGGTGATATTTGGGAGAGGTGGGGACACAAACTCACTAGTTTATTAGTCTTTTCATTCCTTTCTTACTGTCATAGTTCATTTATTCCTCATATCATGATGTTGTTAATGAGTGTATACTCTTCTCCGTCGGATATTTCAGTCTCATTCAAGTGGTGCATATATAATTTGGGTTTTCACTTAGCTAGGATGGGTGATATGTCCAGGTGGGTAATTGATTCATATGGGATATGTGGTGATCTAGGAGGTACATTTTGATTTTTCTTTTATCAGTGCTTTCTTTTATTTTTTCATTGAGTTTCTCACAATTTTCGTTTCATAGAAATGGTCTATTGATGTCTTTGGGATTTATAGAGATTCCTTAAGAGAGAATGAAGAGGGTATTTTTCCTTGATAGAGGAGATGGAGCTTGGCCGATCGTAAATCGGCGTCTTATGTGTATTCTCAATAAGAGATATGTACTTTTCTGAGTAGGCTGACTCTAGAGACGAGATATATTCTTTTTTCTTTTCTATACCTTTTGGATTTTATTCAATCTTCTTATTATGTCTTTGGATTGTGGGTTAATTGATTCCTTTGGATTATTTCCTAAGAGCATTGGGTTGAGGATATGATTGTCACCCAGGCCACTTCAGTCTCGCTACTTTCTATTGATGGATCTGTGGTATTTTATTTGGGGGAGGGTCGTTTGTTAGTGGTCACACATTTTCAGGCTATCTCCTCTAGTGGAACCTCCTTTTGGAATGAGGAAGACCCATATGCTTTCTCCTAATGATATGGCGACATATACTCGTAGTCTCCTAGTGGTGAGCGCTCATTTTGATTAGACGGTGCCCTAATCCATGTTCCTTACGTATAAATTAATGCCAATTGTCTTATCATCCAGAGAGTCTAGAGTTGGAGAAAGGTTGCTCCAGTATCCACTTCAGTCCCACTTTTCGAGGTTGCTTCCACTAAGGCTGCTACATCATTTGGCCTCCTTTAGCTTAGCTCCATCTCTAGTGATATATGTTCCTGGATTATCATTGCATTTTAGTGGGGATGATGGAGTCCAGTGTGAGGATTTTGTTCCTACTTATGAACATTACTTTTCCATGCCCTCGGGGGTCAAGGTACGCAATGTTTTCCATTTTTATTTATTAGTTTGTCTTTGTTTTTCTTTTCAATAGTCAAATTTTTGATGCATTGATCCATTTTTATCGTAGGATTTCACTTTTCCTCTCAAAAAATTAGAGTAGTTGTCTCGATTATTGGTGTCATATCTAGCTTTCATCCATAATACAATGAGAGATTCTTTCTTTGGTCATCCAGTATTCAAGCATGCCTTGGATCCCTTTTTTCCATAGTGTCTTTTCTCCTTCATTTGGTGGCACTCCTACAACTGATACTCCTCAGTCCTATTATAGGATACTTCCTCGGCACAAGGGGCTTACATCTCCCATGGTTCCCAGAGGAGGTCCAATGACTTGAGAGGGTACGGTGATGTCGATGTTAATGTCCAATTCGAGCTAAGATGATGAGGATGGAAGAGACACTTCCTTTGTGGGCCTCGGCAACCACTTTTATATTTTTTTTATATTTTTTTTTCTCAATCTAAAAGGGGGTGTCCCATATTTCCTAAAAACATTTTCCTTGTTATTTATTATGAAAGAAAAACTTTTTGGGGGTAATATTCTTTATTTTTTTTCTTTGAGTTATCAATATTTTTATTTCTTGACATTTTATTATGTGACACTTGCATAAGGTAAATACATAAGAGACGGAATCATAAACTAAAATGGCAAATAACAATTTACATAATTTTTGATTTATCACCATTTTGATTCTTACAATATGTCATTTCAGCTAGATTCTAGGATCTTTAGACCTATAAGAGAAGACTACAGTTTATCTAATAAGAGGACCTATCGGTCTTGGGGTTTTTACCAAAGGATCGATCAATCATTCCTTACTCCTTCAAATTTATCCTATAGATATAGGTAGAAGTCTGGCCTGGAAATATATAACTTCGTAATTTATTTCTCATTTTCTTAAAAATAACCTTCTTTTCTTTTTATATCTTTCTTTAAAGTGCTCTTCCTGATTAGGACTATCAAATTGTCCTTAATCATCAATTAGAGTCTTACAACTGCAGTTTTGATGATTGGTCTCTCGCAAGCTTAGAACATTATGACCTAATTCCTTTATTGTCTTGGAGGACCATTAATGTCAATTGGGAATTCTTGTAGGGGTTTCTCACTTCTGGTACACGAAAGATAATGTCTTTCGCATCACATTAGAGCACATATGTCTGACTTTTGAAGATTATAATCTTCTAGAAGAATATTATGTAGATCAACCCATAACGGAGACTTATCTAAACCAAGGGGAAATTTTATCTCTCGCAAAACTGTTAGAGGTGGATCATCTCATAGATCCTGAGTTCCTTACTAATTAGGGGATCGATCTTATTGTATTCATTGTCTTCTTTTTGTATGATATCCTGGAGAATAGGTACAGGGGTGGTAAAAAAGGTGCCTTAGCTCTGGCTCTGGTATCCAAATATCTTCTGACTGAAGGCATTACATGCATTGATATTATCTTAGCTAACATAGAGTTATAGATGAATTAGGTTAAGATTCTAATACCCTTGATATTAGGTGAGACCCTCAATGAGTTTTCTACTTACTCTCTTGAGAGTGATCCTCTCTTCGAGGAAGCCCCTTGGTTTTATACACGTAGCTTTTGGAAAGGTTGAGTATGATTGAAGACCCTTCGTCTTCTCCATATCTACCAACTGATTTTGTTATGTGTAATACACTTATTCATTTCATGGAGAATCATAAAAAGTGGATTTATTGGTTTTTTTAGTCTACTTACAACTATATAAGTTAGTTATTCCCTTAATGACCAACTATAGTACCATGCTTGTATATGGGACCATTCACTAACATCTCTTTGAGATTAAAAGTATTCAAAAAGGCAATAGAGTATAAGGATATGAAAGGTATCATGCATCAAGACAACGAATACATAGGCAAAACCACAACCATATGAAGAATTTACCAAATTAGAGGAACAATATAAACCACTTGAGAAGTATTTAAAAAGGTGATACAGGGCCAAGGGAGAGTTTGTAAAAGTAAAAATCATAAGTATCCTCTCCCTAATGAGTGACAACTTTAATGGGGACACCAATAGTGATCGGATCTGCGACATCAAGTTTACCCTCACCATTTTTAGTACTTTGAACCACGATTAGTGGTTTATCCTCACTAGTGTCCCTAATATCCTCTTGCGCATCAAACTAAAGAGAAATAGCCTTATCGCCCTCATCATTAACCTGTTGTGTGTTGACCTCTTACAAATATCAAGAATGCTTCAGTTGGTTCTCTTATTTATATATTCATAAATTCGACATATGTAATATAAGTTAAGGACCTGAAATTTAGAGGAACAATGATACTCGGATAATACATATTCCTTCGCGTGCTCCACAGTAATCATAGTGGCTTCCTGGATCTTCTTCTACTGAGCAAATTTGACTGAGTTCATGGAAAAGGTTAGCATCATCCCTTTCTTTCTTGATATTGGAAGTATTAGTATTTTTGTCCTTCTTCAGATTTTCCAGTTCAGTGTTTTTCTTTCCCATGAAATCCTCAAACTTGACCTTGTAATGGTCTAAGGACTTATATTTATCATTAGCATTCACAAGGGACTCACCGCTCTTCTTTGTCCATTATTAGAGATCGACCATCAACATCATATCCTATAGTGAGAAAGAGTATAAGGATATGAAAATTAAAACCTATCTCAAAGAAACATGTATAATAAAATACGTAGGTTACGAAAATTTACAAACTTGAAAACCTTATGTATGGCAAAATCAACTTCTTCCCCCTCTCCATGTTACCAAAATAGTCTTTATCATAGTTCGAGATACCTAAATAAGGAAATATTGGTCCCTAATAGAGTTGGTGTATAAGGTTTTAGGGTCGCTTTGTAAGGCTTGATAAATATCCCTGGCCAAAGAAAATGTTTATATCCATCATCGACCTTGTAGGTCTTAGGGTAGCCTCGATCTCTTTAGAAGGACTGGTGTCCTTCCTATATTTTTTGAAGGGCTTGCTTCTATATGGCTCCTTGACTTTTCTCTCACCCTTCTTGAAAGGTACAGCGATTTTCCCTTTGTCTCAGCCATATGATCCCTGATGAGCTTGGGTATCAACATATCATATTCTTCATATATAATACCCTTGGGAGGATCTAGAGTAAACACAAGTCATTATCATATCAGAAAAATACGAAGGGAAAAAGTTATAGGGGTACAAATTAGTGACAAAGCTCTTTAAGAGGTTGGGATCGGATATAATCCCAAGATCTTCAATCTTGGAAATGGGAGACATTTTCTCATAAATTTTGAGATCTGCTAATCCACCTGCTGCTAATGGAAGATTCTAAGACCAGTATTAACTCGTTCTACAAATAAGAAAAGATGAAGTTAGTATGAGATAACATCAATTTTGAAAATTATAGATAAGATGATCTAAATAACAAAAAATAGTAATATTATTCAAAGTATGTTTCCCCCAATCACAGGATGTAATACCCCTTATTTTCGAGGATTTATAATTTAATAAATTTGGTGATTTAGGATTTAAATTATCTCGAAGATTTAATTAAATTAGTGAATTTGAGATTTGATTAATTCGAGTTATTTCAAAATTTACATATGTCATAATTTGAGGTCGAGGTTGGAAATTTTTGTTAAGTAACTCAGACGATATTTCTGAGTGCACGGTTGTTTCCGAATTGGTCGATATAGTCGAAAAAGAGTACTCGAGGGTAGTAATTGGGTCTTGGGACATTTTTAGGCATAACCGAGCTCACAGGGTGTTCGGGTCATTTGGGCTTAGCACATAGTCTTAATTTCTGGATTAGTGATATAAAACCTAGATTATGGAGTTTTTGGCTGACATAACTCTAATAGAAAACCCTGGTTTTACAGAGGAGAAAAGAGGGAGGATTTGGGAGAGCCAAACCAATAGAATATGGGCGTGTTCTTCATTAAATCTTCGTCTAGATCAAAGGAAATCAGACCCTACAAATTTATTTAATCAAGTAGTTAAACTTACTTTCAATTTAATTGTAGTATCTTGATTCATATCATAGTGGGTGTATATCATATTTGTTTTTCGGTGGGTTATCGCATGAAAAAAGGGTGTTTATGAATTGACTAGATTATGAAATTTAAAGAAGAAATTAATATCGTGTTATGGATTAAAGGAGTTGAAATCTGATTTATAGTGGTAGGCTAATAATCTATGATGTGTGAATTGGATTTGAAATCTAATTTTCAGGGAACGAGGAAAGGAACATCGTGAATACTGAAACCCGGATTCGTACTACTACTGTTAAAGATTGGTATGTAGGGATTTAGTGTGTAAATGTTTAATCCACAATTTAATCTATTTAAATGGAGGGTATTAATTGTTGGAAGGGTTTAAATTTCATTCTGGGTTGAGGAGCAAAAAGAAAGGTTGGAGGCAGAATAACAATGGTGAGAAACATGAACATGAGGAAGACGAAAAGGCTGGAAACACTTAAGGTCATTCGAACAACCATGATGGTCATTCAAACGACGCTGGAAGTCGTTCGAACTATATCAAACGTCGTTTGAACGGTGGTCAGGACTTTTGACCGATTTGGACCTTGTTTCCTTTTGAGATATTTTTGAGGATATAATTAGTGTATTGAACAATTTAAGATATAAAATACTTAGGGCCTTGGGAGGTGGATATTAAGATATGTTTATTTAGAAAGAGTGCCAAGTAAATAATGGAATTTTACTGAAATAAATTCAAGGGTAAATTAAGGACCAAGTTAGGGAGTCCGAGTATTTTTGTTGAGAGACACAACTTAGAGAAAATTAATTGAGGTGAATTTAATTTAATTAAGAGTCGTGAAATTTGTTTCAGGTATTAAGGGTTAGTTCCACGGGGGCTAGGCACGGGTTAGCCGGTTCAATTAGCTTATATATATATGCGATGATTATGTAGTGTGTGTGTATATATATATGTGTGTGTGTGTGTGTGTGTGTGTGTGCGCGCTTTATAAATATTTGTATGAATAATATTTATAGGAATACATACCCCTCTAGTGCAATCACAGGAGGTTGTGCGATATGGGTGAATCCCCTGGCTAGAGAACGTAGGGCGAGTATAATCCACAGGTCATAGCATCCATTATTTTATATTGTGATTCTTTTCAAGGTCAGACGCTTTGGGTATGATTCAGTTTCACAACTGGGGAACTCTGACCGCCTCCGCTATGCTTATTTTTATTTTTCTGATTCGGTGAGTTAACCCTCTCGGGATATTTGGGTGGATTGAGTATACCTGAGGTGATAGAATTTTAGAGAAAACATCTGCTGAGTCCTTACTCGGGAGGATGGATATCTACAGCATGTGTGTGCATGTTGTAGTATACTAGTACGTATATAATATGAGTAGATAATTATATATGGGATTAATACATAAGTGTGAATGTATTTCTTATATAACTAGTGTGAAAGTTATATGATTTTAAAATGAGATTTCCTATCTAACTAGTATGACCGTTATCTGACTTAATATAGTCAAATAGATTAATAAGTTAATAAGGAAATAACTTAATAATCAAAGTAAGGATAATCAGGTTAGAGTAGTGTGGTAGAAAGAGGAGTGATACAGCTAGTTAGGTGGGGTAGCATAACTAGGAAGGTTAGAAGGAGAGCATTAGGTGTGCGCAATAGATGAGGGGTGAGTTATACCTCAAGAGAATGCGACACTAGCTTAAATATGAAAAGTGTGCATGCATATTTAATTTTTTCAAATTAATTGCTTGCTAAATATTTTCAATTTTTTTTACTTAGGCTCTGACCCATGTCAAAATCTTTTTTCAAAACATTTTAGGTGTCCATCCACAGGGACGCCCATCTTGAGGATTCTATCCAGAGATGCGCATCTGTAGCTAATGTGAAAGTTGCTGGATGTTGCTATAGATGATTCATTCATTCATTCCTAGTGTAGGGACTTTACTTCAGTACTCATTTGGTCATGTCACCCTTAGGTTTAATATTCAGTTATTTATTGTACTTTGCCTATCCACGTTATTGTTTCAGTTACTGTTGTATTTTATGGTTGAACCAATAGTCGATTCGGTCATATTTATTTATATTATTCATCTGTGTTGGAATCAGTTATCAATGTGTTGATGGTTTAATTATTATTTAGTTCCACATGTTGTTAATCAATGAAAGATAAAATTTGGCACTGAACTATTGAAATTACTAGGTGGTTAGTAACTTTAAAATGTTATCGAAATTGATGATAAGAATGAGACATATGAAACCAATGTTTTATTTTGATCACGGGTTGGCCACCAAGTATTTTAGTTGGCGGGGTGTCACAGGGGACTCTTATGGATCCTTCTTATTCATCACCTTAAAGGAACACACAATTGGGCTTTGAGTTAGGGGTCTAATATAATAGCATCCCGGTAAATTCTTTATTCATATGACGGTGTAAATTCTACTAAATATCTCATCAATTGTATTCTTAGAACGGACCAACCTCCAGGCAATGATAGACCCTAAAATGATTCTCTATGAATTCGGAGATAATTGAGAAAAAGGATATACCCAAATTGCAAATTATGGATCATATATAGGTGTGTAATTAATGAATAATTCTCAAAAGGAACATGACATCATATAAGCAGATCTTGACTTCATTCTTTACATCATAGCTTCTCTTGTCGGCCTCTAGAGCCCTCACCATCATAAGCATCTTTATACCTAAAAGTGGTGGATCTGAATGGATTTGATTCGATGTATGGTACTTTTCTAAAGTTTATCTATAGATAAGTAAATATTACCTCATCAGCGTCTACACATTCCACGACAATGTCATAGTTTAAGGAATGGAATCTAGTGGGTGTGCGCTAACTCACTATTGTATTACCCCTTTTTAATAATATCAATATTCTATTGGGCATTAGATTTCCTCTCAAATTAAGTGGACTAAAAGTCAGGATGTGAGTACGACCCTGAAGAAGATGGATAATTCAAGGAATAAGTAGAGGATGAGGTCAAGTTATCAACTCATGTTATGGTCCTAGATGAGGAAGCTACGGTACCGTTCATTTCAGAACCACGGATGGGAACATGACATGGGTTGTTATCCACTGCGGTATCAAAATAATCCTCGTATAAAATCATGGTAATAATGTCGACTGAGTTATTGCGTAGGTTATAGTCATCATAAATCTAGACCATAATGCGAGAGCCTCCGGGCAATGAGAACGAGAGAAACCCTCCGGAAGAGTTATTGAAGGATATATCACCTCCAAGGGTGGTGGACTCAAGTATCCCCCTGAACCTCGTTCACTAGGAATATTCTCCTCGTCTAGATATTTTCAAAACTCTCTAAAAAGGCCCCAAAAGGATTGGGCATTTAGAAACTCAAAGGTGGGAATTATATTATGAAATTAAAGATAAAACAAAGGGTAGAGAAAAAAGCTTATGCAGGAACAAAGAAAAATAAAACCTTAATGACATCTTATGGTTTTAAAATATAACGAATAAACTGTTATAAACTATTAAAACTTGAAAAAGAACTAAAGGAGGCTAACTTTACCAGAAGTAATTGAGGAAACAAAGAACTTAAAGAACATCTTGAAGACTTTTAAGAAGGTCATAGAGAGGTGATTTTTGGCTTAAGAGAATTTTAATATGGTTTGATCCAAATGAGATCTAGATCTTATATAGAGGAGTAATGGGTTAGGCCTCACGTGACAAGACAAACATTGGTTAGTGTAAAGGATAGAATATGAAGCAATGTGAGATACTATAACACATTAAAAGGGTTATAATTTTGAACAAATTTTGTCATATATATTCTTTGACCAATATTAGAGAATGAACAAACCAAGCACATCGGCCTAAAAATCCTCAACCCCTACATTTTGGGGTCCATTAGCTCCTTCGACTTCAATATTTTGAGGTCCCTCGTTGACTTAGGCCGAAGGGACCTCGTTTCCTACATTTTGGGGTCCTCAGCTCCTTTGATTCTAACATTTTAAGTTCCCTCAAACTTTGACCTATGTATTTTTGGCTCCTGTATTTTGGTGTCCCTTAGCTCCTTCGATTCCTAGATTTATGGACCCCTCTCAATTTTCAACATATGAAACCACGCCTCCTATATTTTTAGGTTCTTCAGCTCATTCGACTCCTTTATGGAACAAATTATATCCTCCAATCTCAAGCAAAAATTATGAAATGGCTAAAAATATTTAAGCCTAGTGGTAAATTATGATCCTAACAACAGTTTCATGCAAAATTAGGGTATTTATGCGGATCCACCTCATACATTTGGCCTTATACCTTCGTCCTTAATAGGGTTGACCTAATTATAATAAAAATCTAAATAAAGAACAAAATTCACTAGAAGGGGAATTTCAGACATTTCCAACCTATATAAGCATGTGCGCAAATCAATAGTGCACGTAAAGGAATAATCATGCAATCGATACAGTTTCTAGTAGGACGTGTGGCAACATCAAATATGTTAATATCAATCATCACACACCATGTGACTTAGGTTAAACATTACACCCCAGGCCCACTACATAAACCATATACTTAGCTACTTGTTCTCTAAGTTATCTCATATTGTAAAATCTTACTAAAACTCTATAAATGCACATTCTAGAAAGAGAAAGGTGTTACACTACAACTTTTAAAACGCCATTCAACTAGCAAAGAACAATTTTACTTATATTAGATGTAGGCCTAATGGTTGAACAACTTTAAATCTTTGCGTTGATTTGCTTTCTTTTCCTATTTTCTCCATTTTTACATTCATTATCACGCAGAGAATGCTCATCTTAATCACTCACTGAGTTCCTACTACTTAACTTGATTGTTACATTATGGTGTGACATCACTATCAACCAAAGGGAAAAATCTAATTTTATCATAATGTACTATCGATTAGAACCCCTTAGGACCCATCGATCGATAATATCCTATTATAGGATTGTCTTTTTATGATTTTAAGGCGTAAGAGAGTAGTGCACTTGAGTTATTTAGAGTAAATAATGAGGCGTAACCCGTTTTGTGGTGGAAAGATAATAATTAACATACCAAGAGTAATGGAGGCAAAATTCTATGATTATTACAATAATGAGCAATATATACAAGGATATTGGATAATAAAAAGGAACTTTGATTGGTGATGATTTAAAGGTAGAGAGAACAAGTACTCGAAATATGCATTAGAAGGGGCGTGAGCACCAATTAGTGAATGGGATAAGTATTTGAGAGTAATAATGATGTTTTTATTAGTGAGAATGAAATAAACGCACGAATTATTTTCTAATCTAAGATTGTTTCTTTGCCAAAGGTTTTCAATATGATAACTTGTTGATCTGACGAGTGATAGGTTTGTCATTTTATATGTAAAAATGGGCCTAGATGTACCTATATGTGGTATTAAATGTTGCACCTGCCTATCGTACCTAACATGTCAAGAGAATTAAATGCTAAGGTAAATCTCAATAAACCAACTGACTTGTGTTAGGTAGAAAAATGCGTCATCGGCACACTTCTAACCATCAAACTTTTCAACCATCAATTTAAGATATGTTATTGATTTGACACGTTGGGCATGGAATGGCATGACTCGTATCTTTTGTGAAATATATGATGTTTTGGTGCTAAAATAAGTATGGAAACGAATCCATGCTAATGATATTGTTCAAACAATGCATGTTCGGACTACACTGGTGTATTTAGAATGTTTAAGTTAAATGCCTTAACGATGCCTTGCTCTTTATCCTCCAAACTAGTTATCTTAAAGATTACCTTGAGTGTGCTTCCTCGATAAATCATGTAATCTCGTCAAAGTCCTTTTATACTTATTCCATCATTGATACTAAGGGATCACATCTATTATAAGATAATCTAAAATCATAAAAATGGAGTTAATCGATTCTAAGTCGTTATTCCTCCTTTGTAAGGTTTAAGTGTGCATTATTTAATCTATAGTTTGTCTTGATCTCCTAATAATGATTTTATGGGTGGCTTCATCATTAAGCCACTTTTACATAGGGCTTCATTACAAAAGGAAAACATTACCCCATTTTTGGGTTTCTCTTAAAATATATGAAACATCTTATCCCCCTTTAGAAAACCTACTCCCCCTACCATTTTCATCACATCATCTCACTAAATTCCACTTCATTTACATCATTCTCATCAAAATCAACTACACGTCCTTGTTCTTTTATATGGCCAAGATTTTTTGAAGAATAACTTTTAAGAAATTTCACAAATTCCCTGAATTAAAAGGTTTAAAAGTCCTTTATCCTAGAAAATATAGGGTTTAAATTATATTATAAAAGAAAATAATATGCGATAGATTTATACCTGGAATTAGGTATGAAAATTCCAACTGATCTCTACATGGATCGATAAATTAAATTGATCTTAACTTAATTATTTTCACTTTTTAATCCGATTAATTATTCATCTTAGCTTAATATACTAATTCAAATTCGAATCAATTAAAAAAATGCAAACATGGTGCAAATTAAATAATAAATTTTAATTTGTCCTAATCAAATTAATTGAGTCAATTTTAAAATTTACCTATTAATTAATTAGGTCCAAATTTCATATGAGGTGATAGCAATTAAAAAGGGAGAAAAATAAATGCAATCACACAAATAGAGACATAGTCATTTAATGTGAAAACACTCTCAAGAAAACCCACATGCACAAACCCTAAAAACAAGTCCACTAGTAAAAAAAGTTTTAGGAATTACAAAAGGATATACACGACTTACAACCCTTGATTTAACCACAACAACAAATTATTGGAATTCTAAACCTTCAACCTCTGTAGTATGAGTTATGATCCTTCTCAACTGAAGTATTGCTTGATAACCATAGCCCTCGGGCCTCGCTATGCACTGATTTATCAAATAGGTGAGTATTCTCGAAACTCCACCATAACTTCAATTCCCGATTCACTAGTCTAGAAAATGTATTTTGGATCACAACCCAAGTCAATCAGATCACCGATCTCAAACCTAGATAAAATTTTATCACTACCAAAGCCAAACCTTCACAGATTTGTATATTGAATTGTGGAAAATTATGTTTTAGAAAACACCACTAAATATGAGATTTAATGTGAAAAATGTTTCTAATACATGAAAAATAGAACAAAATACAAAGGAGTGTGCTTGGGAGTTCGTAGGGGATTTGACTCACGAAAGTTCTTTGTAATACCCAAAAAGGGGGTCTTCAAAAAACTAATCATGAATTGATGTTTAAATAGGATTTTCAAGATAAGTTAACAGAATTGTGACAATAATAAACTCTTTAAGAATTCAATTAAAACAAAAGTTTGGCAATGTCAAACCCGAAAAAACCCACAATGTTGCCAAAAGAGGCTACAAGCATGGTAGGCCAACCCACAACCACTAGGAAAAGGTCTACGGTTGCGATAATTCTCAAAACCCGAATTGGTAGTGGTGCCTTCACGGGGTGCATTGTTAAAATATATCTTTTCTTTCACATGCTTTGAGCAACCCCAGTAGGTTAGAATTATTTTAGGGACTTTTTAAAAGTGTCACTCATGGTATGTCACTAAAAAAACTAGAAATTATAACTTGTAAAAAAGTTTTTAGAAATTCAAAAAATATTTTAAAAATTCACCAATGAAAAGTTAATTTTTATATAGCCAAAAATAGTTTATCCTACATGTACTACCTAATTATGTGACTTGAACTTTTGTGTGATTGATATTTAGGTTGTCTTGATGTCATTGGTATATAATTTGGTCGTATAGACGATCTTCAATCAAAATGACACAAACCTAAACTACATTTTGATATCCAGAATATAGACAATAAGGAGAACTACGTTCATAAATGGAGAAAATACAATTAATATTGTTCGTGTTTATGCATCCCCAATAGGATTTGATGAACATACTAGAGTACAATATTTGGAACAAATGGATGATCTAATTCAAGAAAAACCCATAGGTGAGAAATTTTATCTAGGCGTAGATTTTATTGGCCATATAAAGGAAGATCCTGTAGGATATGATATGGTGCATGGAGGATATCATTTTAGAGATAGTAATCATGGTGGAGAGTGTGTCATAGATTTTACGATCACTTATGATCTTGTACTAGGAAATACATGTTTTAAAAAGAAGCTTGAAAACTTGATAATTTATAAAAGTGGAACAAATGAGAGCTAAATAGATTTTTCCATAGCGTGTAAAAGACTCTAAGGTTATATCATGGGAGATCCTAACCTTGCAGTATAGGATACTATTGTTGAAAATCAATATTAAAAATTAATCATGAGAACGAAAAGATAAGATTGACCCACAAACTAGGTATTATAACTTAAGAGGAGATAAATTCAAAATATTTAAAGATAAAATATTAAATTAAGCGTTATGGAATATCAGAGATGAGACTAAAATAATGTGGAATAAGATGGCTAGATGAAATAGGAGAATATATAAAGATATTCTTAATAAATAAATAAATGAGGGCCACAATCAAAATAAACTTAGTGGTGGAGGGAAGAAGTAAACAATATAGAAAAAATCAAAAAGGCAGTGCTTTAATACATGATAAACAAATAGAAGCGAAGAAATTCCAAAACATAGAAATGGGATAAGTAAGAAGTTAAGAAAATAGTAAGAGATTTTAAGTTTAAATCTTATGATAATCTTTATACAAAGCTAAGAACACATGTAGGGGAAAAGTATTTATATGCTTAGTAAACATTGGGACAGAAACACAGAAGATTTTAATAACATACATCTATTATAAGTGGTGATTGAGAGTACTAGCCAAGGATGAAGAGGTTGAGGAAATGTGGAAAAATTACTTTGATAGGCTATTGTAATACCTCATATTTTGGCACTGATTTTATAAGGATTTATTGGGAAGTTTCTATATTTTATTTTTATTTATTATATTTTGGAATTATGCTAGAAGGTGGGGGACATTTTTTTATCTTGGTTTTTCTTAGTGAGAAATCTTAGAATTGTGGTACCGAGGTTGGTATCGTAAGTAGAATTGAATTTGGAATCCTTAAGAAAATAAGGAGATCCAATGAAGAGAGAGAGAGAGAGAGAGAGAGAGAGAGAGAGAGAGAGAGAGAGAGAGAGAGAGATCTTGTTATTTTCAACCGCTATAGCGGGTAGTACCCATCATTATTACAGGTGGGAGTGATGGAGCTTCGATAGAGTTGGTTTGGCATGGGACTTCTAAGGTGGATGGATTTAAGAGAACCTTGGAACCTTATTTCTTTCATAGTCTGGAACTGTTTTATTTTTTAATACATGCTTTCTATTATAAAACCTAAACCTACAGTAACCTAAATAGAACCCTTAAACACCATTATTTATTCTCTTTAAACCTGTATTTGAGGAGCATTGATTGGAGTTTGGTGATGAACCAAAGATGAAAGTTGTTCAGTTTTGCGTGTGTATTACGGATTTGAGATCAGATTGTTAGGATGACTTCTTGTTAAATTTTATATTATTATCTTACATGGATAATATTCATTTGAGGTAGGTTTTGTTCCCCCGTGTTTATTTTATGTGTTAGATGTAATCACCATGTTATGTGTTGCATTTTATATGTCATACTTGTATATATTATTCTTATTGCACACATTATAATGTGATATTTTTTTCATGTTGAATAAATGGGAAATTGTAATTAGATGATTTTATGCATATATTGAGTTGTGACATTGGGTAGAGTTTTTATACTTAAGTGAAAATCCTGATAACGATGTTATATTGTGAGATTGGTATTATTATTATTGGATGATTCTAAGGTATTACTTAGCTAAACCACCCATTAGATGGTGAATGGTTTCGGGATAATTTCTTATATTTTATCTCGTGTGTCATGCCTTGAACCCGCTGGGGACGTTAAGCAGTTTTATGGCGAGAGATTAAGTAATATTGATAAGAGGAGGAGGGGAGAGACCATATCATATCTTGTCATTATGATTATGTTCTTTGGGGGGCCATGGAAAGTCAGGAGGATAATTGACAAGAGAGGTGATCGAGAGTCCACACCGTACTAAGGGAAGTGCAGAGAATATTTGATATATGAGGAGTTGGGATATGTAGTGATACGTAGTGTGATCCTAAGATGTGATAATTATTCTTGGGATAATAGTGATTGTTTATATGATACATACTTATATGAGACTAATGAGTTCCCCTTCATCCCATATAGATTACATATGCATGAAAGAGTTTTTTAGAAACAGTTTATATGTTGATTGATGTCGCGCGATCGGATTTGGTTACACGGATGGGCTGACAACTATGTACTTTATCTCTTTTTTAATGTTGAACATTTTTTTGCAAAAGAAATTGCAAAGGATTTTTTAGATTAATGAGAATAAAGAGTTTCTTTATTCATTTTACGCTTATTTAGACATTAGGCATTGTTAAATGATTTTGAAAAGGGTTTTAAGTGAGACGTGTTTTTCATTTTGAGTGACATCCGGTGGATTTATTTTCCAGGGGTGTTACAATTGTTAAATAAATATAATGAGAGTAGATTAGATATAGAGTATAACACCCCCATAAAATAAATAAGTAGGTTTATCAGGTGTAATATAAAATCATGAAAGTCAGAAATAATTAATAACATTCTGAGCATGAATGAAATAAATAAAACGATATAAATAAATACAACATTAGGCAATATGATGTTAAATAAATTAAAGCGTCTCTGATGTCATCCAACTAACAATAAAATTAAACTCCAACTCTTGAATATAAAATATATTTCAATCTCTAAATGTTCATCTTTAATTAAAATACATCTCGTACAAATGTTTAATTGGGGAAATCATAAATCGTTCAACTGACTGATAAAAAAAAATTAACTAAATGAAGAACTATAAAGGAGTTACACTGCTCAATACCTAACCTAGGAATGATAAATAGAATTGGTGCTGGAGAAACTCCTTCAATGCAGAGCTCAAGTCTGCGAAAGCAACAGTCGCATAAGATCGTAGAAAATGATTCAACAACGAGGATTAAACCTAGGAAGTCTATAGTGTTTAAGAGAAAAAAATAATTTGGGCCATAATAATAATAACTCATACTCCTCCCATTTTATGTTGTTTATGAAAGGGTGCCTCTCGATGGTAGCTACCAAAATAAAATTCAATTTACCTAATTTAATAAAAAGATTTGTTAATTTAGTATTATAAAAGGGTTAGAAATTCAAAAAGTCAATATGACAAAATATTTTACTAAATTTTAGAATATTCAAGTTGTATCTTCTTATTTAAGAAAATTATTTTAAAAGATATGAAAAGAGTTAAATGAGCATAAGACTAGATGTACGAGGGAAAAATCCACTGACGGGAAAAGCCTCGGGCTAATAAGAATGACAAATGCACTACTGTAGAGTTTTATAATTAAAAGATAGAGACTTACAACTACATAACGCTATGATTTCCCGTCATATTTTTCATTGAGAGCGCCAAATGCTGGAGAACATTGCATAAGCATGAAAGGTTTTGGTTTATAACCAATGCCTTCAAATCTTTCAACAAAATTTTATTCTTTAATGACGAAGAAACTTTTGTTCATAGAAGGAACCTTTAAGAAACCAAAATCATAAATCTAGGATTTTGAGGGAATCCTATAGACATATGTGTTGGGGTTATTGTAAAGGTTGGGTGCTTTAAATCTCAAAATGAGTTTTTTTAAGTCAAAGATAAAATGTTCACACTAAGGAAGATTAGATTTTTGAACACGAGGTGAGTAAATATGACTTTATTAAAAATAATTAATTGATGAACTCAAAGAAGAGGAGTTAAAAAATGTGTTGTCAAATATGTGAAGTGTTTTGATCAATAAAAATATTTTTGCAAAGATCTCACTCATAGTTTGGAAGAGTAAAATAAACTTAACTTATAACCTTTTGATTTGGAAATGTTTAAATGCTTAAATTTTAGGTGTCAAAATCTTATGGTGACAAAGAGCTAATTTAAGGTATTATCCACCCAAAAGGTTCTTCTTAACAAACTAACCAAGAAGATAATTAAGAAAGATATTGTGCAAAAATGACTTCGGCACTATCAGATGTCTTTCGTATTAATGTCACTACAACAAGGTAGCTCTTCGTCGAAGTGGAACTGAAGAGATCAAGGTCATGCTAAGTTCCAGACAATTTTTCATGGGATACAAAGGTCAATGAGATATTTCCATTTAAGCGAGGAAGTTTGTCCCTGGAGCGTCGCTATGGTGAAATAGGTAGCGCTTCTATCCCGGGAATTTTGTTTTTTTTTCCTTTTGAGAATTTTGAAAATAACATTTTAGACAAACTCTAAATATACATGATAAATATTAAGACCATTCACACTTAAAATACACAAAAATATGTAATCTACGTAAAATATATTTTTTATATGAAAAGTTTATTTTCACATCTATTTGATAAAATTACAAAACATGATTTTCTAATTATAAAAAGAAATTAGCTGAGGTGCATCTCTAGCATGTCTTATCCTATTATTCCCCAGTCATAATCTCAATTGTATGATACTCTAGTATAAAACATAATCCGGTATAATCATCTCAAGATATAACATATACAAATATATGATAAGCCAGAATACGCAAGAGTGTGTTAAAATCACATCAAATCACAAGGGTTGTGATTAATTTTGCAAATAAGATACAAAGGCATATCCCCAGTGCCTTCAATGATCATTCGTGACATACTAGGTATACTTATAAGGTGTCCCAACCATATAACATCAAAGTATAAAAAATGGAAATCACTACACCTTCCTTACCTGTCATACGACCCCATGCCTAAGGCTATATGAATGAATACCCCCTCATGTCCAACTTGGGATATGGGTATGTCAGCAATAGGCTCAGAGTAAATAAACCTAGGTAGAGCCCATTTCAATCATCGAGCATACCATGCACGATCAACATCATACTCACCCCATAAAATTTGCTTCTATGTTACTACGAGCTTGCATATAAATCAAATAAACAACACAAAACCTAATCAATAGGGTAACACAAGTATTATCTTTTATGACAAGTTAATACTCATAATAATTATAATCATTCATAGACAATACTAACCTGAACTCCTAAGGCTTCTAAATTCTGGGTAGCGTCCCACCCAATGTTTATAAGAATCATTCTAAAATAACTACTACCCTAGTACGGGTTATAAACATTTTCTAAACTATCAGAGATGTGGCCATCCAGGTCAAAATCCTCTGGCAAGGGTCGATCCCAAAATCGAGACGAGAGGTGAAAACCCCCTAGAGGAGGATCGTCTCCATATTTTCTCCATCGTGAGCATGCAGGTGGTTCGAGGCTATAGGATTCCTCTTTTGCCACACATGCTCGTATCTTTGCAGGCTGCCTCGGATATAAAATTGACCATCATCAAATGGGGATAAGATGGAGGAATGGAGCGGCCAACCTATTTTACTCAAAATAAGAAAAAGAAATATAGTTATCTCGAGAGAATGACAACAAGGTCACACTGATGAATACAAAACCAAATGAATTAAGGATCTGAGGACTAAGTCCCAGAATGGAAAGGTGTTAGGAACCCATTCCGCTCTTTCGGTCTCCCATGGGCTATGTTAACATTTTCCTTATCTAAAAATCATGGTGTGTGTGCACATGTGTATAATGTGAATAATAGGAGAAGGAAATCATCTGACTCACATCATGGGAAAGATGGAGCGAAATCATCCTAACGAGTGTACCCAAAAATGACACAAACATAAGATGTGAGTATCCATCGAATCACGAGTTGAGAAGTAAGTGAGAAATTGCGGCACAAGTGTATAAAGATATACGCCAGTCGTTATGCTCTTCTCCCGCCGCTATGCAAAAACCTAGACTATTGACTACACTCTTTTAAGGGAGTACAACAGCCAGTTCGGGTATCCAAAATTCACAGAGACTAGTTGCTATAATTATATTGGCTTGATACTTCTCAAATAAAAGTGTAACAGATAATTGTTAACAAAAGAAAAGATAACTAGGCATGGAAGTTAAACTAAGATTAACAAAGGGAATAAAAATTATAGGTTGCGACTAATAGCCCTCACCTCAGTTTAATGCGTATAAATGGTTACATAGGACTACGAATTTAGTAAGATTGAATCTTATTTTAATAATCAATTAAAATGTAGAGTTCTCACCCCTTAAATTCGCATAAAATCCCAGTAAGATTTTGGCGTCAACAAATACACCAAAAATTAAGCATGCAAGGTCGTAAATATGGATCATACATGATATACGCCATTAAATCTCCTAGGCGTAAGAACAAGAACACCCTAATCGAATTAAATGCATAGAAACCATCACGAAAGCAAAGCAACCCATTGAAACCAAGGTGAGTTCAATCAATCACGACCTAGGCTAAATTAGCTAATAAACATAAGGAAAGACATGTATTAAAAGAAATTAATAAATTAAAGTAATTAATAAAAAAATAAATCTAAGTAACAAAGCAAGTAAATAAATGAAAAATAAGAAATAAAGAAATGGAAGCTTGGATTGATGGATAAGATGATGAATAATGTTCTTACATAACCTACATGGGTAAACCCTAGGAGGGATGAATGGAACCCCTAAAAGCTCCTCCAAACCCTTACCTCCCTAAGAGAACCAAACCCTAAAATAAACAAAAGAATAGATATTTACAAAATAAAACAAATGTTCTATTTATAGTAAGTGAGAAAAGAAGAAAAGAAAAAAAAAGAAATATAAGAAAGAAAATTCTAGACATCTGCAACTACCGGTCGACCGCGGCCAGGGGCGATCGATCGGGTCCAAGGTTTAAGACCCAATATTTCCTTCGTAGGCTTATTTATGATTCACCGGTTGATTGGGGATTCAGGGCCGATCAACTGGCCCCTGTTTTCAAGGATGCCTTGGTCTTCAAAAGGAGAAATGGGTGATTTACGAAATCGACTATAACTTGATCATCCGAACTCCAAATGACGTGTCGTTTGATACCATGTGAAGCTAACTCGATTAACTACGCTTTCGTGGAATTAAGCTGAGTCAGAGAAGAAGTGTGAAATGTCTAAAATGACCTTGAAGTTGAGTCTGATGATGAAACTTCTTCGAAATGCAACTAATCCTCACTTTAAGCGTTATAATACCTAACAAAACTCAATTAACCCTCGCAAATCATATAAACATACATAATAGAGGTTGTATAGTTAACGAGCATAAATATAGGCTTAAGGAACACAAAACGTGCTATCATGCATAAAGATAATGAGCACGGATATGCAATATTCATGATAAATCACACCCCCTAACTTAGACATTGCTAGTCCATAGTGATGAAGCAAACAAAACCAGTCCACAGAAGCAGTACCAAAAAGTATATAAGTATAAAATATATAAATTCCACTTTCAGAGGTTACACGATTGCATTTAGCATATGCAATAAGCTATTAGACCCCTAGGTTTTCCTAGTGGACGAGTGTTGTCTCGTGAGGGTATTCAAGGATGAAACCCACAAACATCAATGTTTCCTCAAAATATATGCCCAACCAACATGCGAAAAGCCTAACAATAACGAAAAAGATTTCAAACGCATTATTAGTAAAGTGACAAAATTCACACAAAAGTCCATATTATTAACATTATAGAATGAACGTTGTAGAATTGAAACCTTAAATTGTGGGAGGGGAGCGAGCACATGAAAAGTATGATTTAGCAAAAACCTAAATAAATCTGATAAGAGTTAAAGCGTGCATAAATAAATCTTCTTCGAGTAATAAGCTCAACAAATGAAATCACTCAGAACATGAGGTAATACACGGGACATGCGGGAATAAAGAGTAAATGGAAATGGAAACTAGGTCGCTCACATATCACTGAAGAAAAACGCTATATATAAAATGAAAAACATGTCATCTCAATTAAGGATACCGTTCATTAAAGAAGGCGAAATGTATTTTCAAAAATTATCAAAACTATTATGACTTTTGAATTAAATTCACCCTAGGATCACATAGGACTCTATAGGGTTGTAATGTAGGTTAGGCTCGTGTTATGAAATGAAGGAAATATGCACGGATTCAAAGTGTTCTGGGATGAAAACTCGGGATAATAGAAAATTACAGGCAATTTCAAAATTGGAATATGATTCCATAATAAGCATTAGATATGAAATAGGAGAGTGACAAGGATTATTGAACAATATTTACATAAATAAAACTCTCTATCTCTTTTCTTTTCTCTTTTTTATCACTATTTCTTTTGTTTTCTTTGCTTTATCTTTTCTTTTTCCTTTTATTTTCTTTCACACTCTCACATGCTTAATTGCAACCATGTAGAATGAACATCATTCAATCATAAGTATCATTCCAAACAATGATATCAGAAGTGATATATATGCTTTATACTTTAATGCGGAGTTGGTTATGGTATTTGGTATTATGAAACGAAAGACTATATTAAGGCTCAAAGGGGTTGACGAGCGAAACATTTAAGATGAGGTCAAGACCAATATAGGTGATATAACAAAGATGGCCTATGATCATTTTCAAAAGTTTACTCAATTATCGAGTCAAAACAAACTTTGAAAATTATGCTCAAGTAACACATTCCAAGTATGAACTCAATTAATGAACGATCAATGAAAGAATAGTGAGATTATCAATGATTGTAACATTTTCAAATAGGAAAGCGAAGTGTATAACACTCACAAATGACCTAAATCCCAAAGCTCACCAGGTGTAAGTATATACAATACAATAAATGATTATCGAGTTATAAAAATCTTAAACTAAATCAGTTAAACAAGGAAAGCACATGTGATCATGGGGTTAAAGTTTAATTCATGAAGATATTCGTAATATCAATAACTGAGAACCAAAGTCTAATAACTTCTAATATCGAGAACATTCAACATTAAATTGTCTATTGGATTGGGCATTTATTAAAATTTATTATCGAAAACAAAGGTAAAATGCCCAACAAAGAAGGAAAAAGAAAGAAAATCTTTTGAAATTTTTTATTTTTTTACAAGAAAAGCAGGCTTTGGGAAAAATATATAATCAAATCATGGACTAAGAAAAACAATGGATAGAATATCCCACACCCCTAACTAAAACCTAACATTGTCCTCAATGTGAACTAAGAACCAAGTTAAAGAGAGGAAAATAACGATATTATCCAAAATGGAGCGATCACGTGAAAGTACATGTCCAGGATTCTACAAAACATGTTAGCACCAAGCATAACTAAAACAAATAAGAAAATTTTAATTTATTATGCTAGACAATAAGTAAGAATAAAGAAAAAACTAACCATTTACAACCTATAATATTAACGTATAACTAACTGTACCCTAGAAGTTGGATTTTTTAGGTTCCACCCAAAATACGATTTGACTTTGGAGGATCAACGGGGGACACTCCCTTCCATGCATACCTTCATGAAAATAGGAATTATGTTCAAACAATGGAAGGCATGTGTAAGGTGGAAGAAATAAACCATCATCAGTTAAAAAAATGGTGGGGAGGTGATTGGGGGATTTGGATTGAACGGGTGACGAATACACATGGGAATAAAAAAACTGAAATTCCTCCCAAAGATTTTGCAATTGGAACGGGAAGTGGCGCACATGGAGGAAAAAATGCCTTCATGAAAAATAACCCAAGCAAGTACTCCTCACAAATGAAAGTTTGGAACTGATTCATCGAGTACTTGTATCGGTGTGACAGTACATAATATAGATGGGGAGGAAAGAAATTCAATCTATAGAGATGAGTTATCATTGCTTAAAGATTGAATTTTGAAGGAGAAAGGATCATTTTTAATGAAACTTTCTTCTTTGAGAACCAAAGAAGAAACCATTTCACTTCAACTGGATACTACGTCCTTTTCTTCCTCATTTTCATTTTCTAATATACCATGGTCCAAGTAAATAATGGTTTGTTCCAAAGTAAGCACAAATTACTCATTGGGTTAAAAACATTCATCAACTTTGAATGTCTCAGAAGAGAAATTGTCGTCGAATTCGAATAATGCATCTAACTCTTGCTCCCAACAACGATTTTCTTCCTGGTAACGGTTTTCAAAAATTTTCATTTTCAATAATGCACAAACCCTCACGCAAATTCATAGGTGGGTACTTTGATTATTGATTTTGAAAAGTTTGGAAACTATCCTCGGAACAACTATCAAAATCATTACCATAAGAATTTTGAAAGCTATTGCAAATTGTTTCAACATTCTTATCATAAGGATTTTGAGGCCCAAAATTGGAATAATCATTCTCAAAATTCTCGTATCCATAGCTTGAATTTGGTAATACTCAACCACAGACATTTTATATGATTCAATTTTTTTGGCTTGTGAGTATTGACCAAAAGTCATAGGTTTAGGGGGATTTTGAGAATTATCACTATGACTATCGAAAACATTAGAATAAGAAATGCTTACCCCAAAAATATCTCAAGATGGCAAAATCCACAAAGTGATGTGTGTTTGGTAAATTCAAGTGTTTCATGGTGCTCAAATGTACAAGTCCTACAAAAATAGTTAGCAAAGAATACTAATAGAAAAATACTATGAAATACTAAATCAATTAAATTCTAAAACAAACAGATCCTCGACGATGGTGCCATTTTGATAAGAATGTGTGAAACCACGATGCAAGTGTATAAAGATATACGTTGGTCATTATGCTCATCTCCCATCTCTATGCAAAAACCTTGTCTATTGACTACACAATTTTAAGGGAGTATAGCGGCCAGTCCAGGTATCAAAAATCCATAGAGACTAGTTGCTAGAATTATATTGGCTTAATAGTTCTCAAATAAAAGTGTAAAAGATAATTGTCAACAAAAGAAAAGATAACTAGGCATGGAGGTTAAACAAATATTAACAAAGGGAATAAAAACTATAGGTTGCGACTAATATCCCTCACTTCGGTTTTATGCATATAAATGGCTACATGGGACTACCAATTCAGTAAGATTGAATCTCATTTCAACAATGAATTAAATCTAGAATTGTCACCCCCTAAATTCCCATAAAGGCGTAATATTATTTTAGAGTCAAAAAATACCCCAAAAATTATGCACGTAGGGTCATAAATACGGAGTATACATGATATACTCCACTAAATCTCCTAGGAGTAATAACAAGAACAACCCAATCGAATTAAATTCATTGAACCCATCATGAAAGCAATGCAACCCATTGAAAACACGGTGAGTTCAATCAATCACAGCCTAGGCTAAATTACAATATTGGGATAACTATTCTCAATAATTTTCTAAGTGATGGAGCGCAGTTTTTCGTCAAAATATTTTTTCTGAATGTTGAGGCAAACTATTTTCTGATGAAACAAAAAATATTATTTTTTTTTGTTCGACCGACATACTTGCTCGTTCGAGAGACGTGTGTCCCCGTTCGAGCGAGATGATGTTTTCGTTCAAGCGAGTTGCTGCCTTAGATTTTCTATAAATTGATTTGTTCAACTTTGTTTTTGAGAAGAAGACATGAGATTACTATTTTACGAAAACCACTACTGCAAAACGTTTGTCTTCTCATTTTAAAGGTTTTAATCCTTGTTTTCAATTCACAATTCATCCCAAAGGTTTATGTGGGTTGTTTTGGAACCCAAGAACACATCTTGTATCAATTTTCTCTTGTAGAGAAGATCTCTACTACTGATCTAGGTGCCGCTTGAGGGAGGTGTTGGGTTGACATTGATTGCGTGTCAAAGGGAGTACTTGCGGGTATTCCTAAGCTTATTCAAGACTGTGCATCTTTCTGGGTCTTCTGCGGTTAATTAATTATTGATTCAGAACTGAGATTCTTGAGAGTTTATTGCGGTAAATTCTTTACAGATTTCGTTGTAATCATTGTATGTATTATAGTGAAATAAAGGTTTTACTCATAAGGGATTTTTTCTGAAATCTGTGAGTCGGTAATTTTATTTGTGATGGCATAATCCACTACACCTAGATGTTTGTTTAGGGCTGAAATAAAATTGGGCTTAATTAATTTGGTTTAAAAATTAACATTTGATTAAATAATTATTTAATTGAAAATTTGCAAATTTGTTTGAATCGGTATCAAGCGCACTTTTTACAGTAATGGGATTGAGATCAATCCCCACATTTTGATTTTCCTTGTTCAGGTTATATGTGCTCTTGAAAAATCAACTAAGGAGATGTTATTTTCCCTCTAATCAATAAATTTATAGGTGTACCATCCCCTTTATCCAAAAAAATATAATTAATGAGTAATTTTTTATGGAATCAAGTCTTTAAGAAACGTTAAAAATACATATCTTATCTACTATAATATCATTTGTTTAAGTTACGAAAAAGTAAGAATGTTATTTTTTCCATTACATTGAATCCGATATTGGCCAAGGTCATTTAATCTGTTCGAGAAGCTTCACGAACTAGAGATAAATTACTGAAATTGTGCAAATTTATGTGTTTTCCCATTTTCCAACAACATATTAATTATTTCATATATAACCGAGATAAAGTTTTTTTGTAGAATTTTGGGGTAATGTAGTTTTTAAATCTCAAGAGGAATACTGGATATACTTTATTTTAGGAAGCCTCCTCCTTGAACAGTTTTAGAAAATCTAGGTACAAATTTAAGAAAACCTTTCAAAGGCTAAGAATGGAAGTTGTAAATATTTTAGTTTTATGAAAACATTTATATATTTTCGTATATCTTATGTATTATTTGACATTATAGTAATTAGTAAGTTCATCCCATAAAAGTGGATATGCTACAAATTTATGTTTCATTTTGGTAGATTAACTTATCAATTACCTTCTATTGCACTTACCAAATTTCTGGATGAATTCAACATCACTTATGTAATTGTTTCAAAAAGTGCATATACTATATTTTTTTAATTTAAAACTTTATTCTTAATTATTGTAATGATTTTTCAACTTTATGAAAAAAGTAATAGAAACATGAATTATATCTAGAATAAGCCAAAAGAAAATATGTGGTAAATAATTTAAGAATAAATTTTAAATAAAACAACTTAATTATTTAATTTCTAACGACATCAAATGGACAAGCTAATTTAAATACATTCCCTCCAAATTTAATGTGGTAGTTATTCTTTTTCCTTTCAAACTTTAAGCAACTACAAATTTTGATATACAAGTTCAATTTTTATAAAATTGATATTTTTGAAAGCTACTAATCAAACCCTATAAAATAATATCCATATTTAGTATAAAATATTAAAAAGATAAAAATGAAATATTTATTTTGTTTTTTAAGAATATAATAAATATTTACTATCTTTGCAAAATTAGAGCAGTAATTGCTCACAATTTGTGGAAATGTTCAAGATCACTGTTACTTTGCTATGATAGTATATATTTAGGGTGTTGCTAAAGGAATCATTATTTTTTTTCACCGGCACCACTAACAAAAATATCACATAAGTTGTCAAAAATTATCCCTACTAATGAAAAGTGAGTCACTCACAAGTCATATTTATTAAACCATTTTTTGACCCAATTCATATTCTCCCATTTTCTTTTCTATCTCGACTTCCCTTACCCTAACTATACCACAACCACCATATCACCCCCACCCAACTATTTCCCCTACCCATTTTCCCCCTCATGTTTCCTCCCTCATCTCGTCAGCCACTCCATAAACTGTGTCTCTGTTGCACATACTTGCATCTTATTTTTCTTTTCTCCATTTCTTCCTCATTTTTTTAGATCTACATTTTCATGTAAAAAAATCATGAATGGATATTATGTTAATGTTAGTAAGTAAAAAAAAGATCAATAAACAAGAAGTGTATGAATGTTTTAATGATTAAAAATCATATATGAGTGTTTTAAAAAAACATAACTATGCATTCGGCACCTAATTGCCAAAAACGATGATATAATTCGGCAGTCTCATACTGAGACGGTATTATGGTACCAAAATTTATCTCTACGTTCGATATTTAGATATAAAGTAACTGGACGTCGATTTTTATTTCACTTCGGCTCCAAAGTATTGAAAAGCTGATATATTTTGGCACTCTAATACCAAGTCAATTTTCTAATACCAACTCGATGTTCTAACGTCAAAAAAAATACAAAAATTTATATGTGGTGCCGGTAATAACTTTTTCCCATTTGCTTTGGTATCGGGGAGTGTTTCGGCATTACGATGTATAATTTTTTCTTTACTTTTGGTATTAGGGTACCAAACCAAAGTTTTCACTTCATTCGATATTGCAGTGCTGAAAAATATCATCGTTCTCAACTTGTACCACCGTAACAACCGGGGATAATTTTTTTTACATTAATTACAATTGTTTATTGTTTTAAAGGTTATATAGAGGTTATGAACACGGGTGTATACCTCTAGGAGTCCATTTTTTATGTCCCTTTGAGTTAGAAAGTCCGAGTTCATCCATATTGATGTAACTTATTTCTTAGAGCTCCATTGTCAATAAAAAGCTTCTTGCAAATATCACTCACGCCAAAGAAGGTTTTTGGTGGGTCGAGAATAGAGTTTCAATGGAGGGTTGGGTGATGAAGAATTTCAATGGAGGGTGGCGGTGGTGGTGAAGTTGAAGTTAGGGTTTGAAATATTTAAGATCAAAACTAAATTTTAGATTCTTTTAATGTTCAAAAGTTAAATTATAAAAAAAAACATTGTGGATTTGGCTTCTATTTTCAAAACTTTAAAAAAAGAGTTAAATTTTTTAAGTGCCATAATACATGTGGTTTTTTTTCTAAAGTGGTGCCGATAATATAAGGACAAATTTTATGTTATTATCCCTAGTATCTAGGACGTGTTTATAGAATCTAGTTTACATCGAGTATGACATATCACGTTACTTCCATCATGGCACTTCATGTTCACACGTTCAAGAGGATGGATCCAATTATCATGTAACTTCAACATGCTCCATGACGCCACGTATATTTGGTATAGTTGTTGTTTTATTTTTCGTAGATTTTTGCCAAAGTATTAGGACTGTTTTATAAACTGATATTTTAAAAAATGAGACAGTTTTTGAACTTAAAAATATTTTTAGACAGTTTCGTTCAAACAAAAATGCTATCTCGTTAGAATGACTTGGATCTCGTTAAAGGATCGTTTGAACCACTTCAAATTAGGGCATATTGTCTTAGGTTTTTATATCTCGTTCGATATGAAGTTTAAGTCATTTGAACCACATCAGCATGTCGTTAAAACAAGGTTAGCTTCTCGTTTGAACGAGGTTGCGCCGCCATGATTTTTATATCCTCCATTTAATACATGTTTTCGATATGTTTTTTATTAAGACTATGCATTTACGAAAATTGTAAAACTGTTGCTTTAAGTATGCACTTCTTAAGGGAAAAACACTTTTTGATTCACAAAATCTTTCCCAAATACTTGTGTGAATCATATTTAAAATTCAAGTCACTTCTATATCGAAGTTACTGTTGTGAAGAAGGAGTCTTCACTGCTGAACTTGTAGAGAAGGAGTCTCTATTGTTGATCTTGTGGTTGTCGTAAGAATCATTATTGAAAAAGAAGAGGGTCACCTGCGGGAGATTCGTTGGGCTATATATCCCTATTGTATTTGTAAGTTGAGATTTGTAAACTATAGTGAAATAAAAGGTTTTTCCCCTCTGGGGAGTTTTCCTGAAATTTTGATTTCTTAACATCCTTGATTTGAATCACATAATTGCATGTTCTAGGGTTAATAAGAATTAAAATTTCTTTATGAATTAACATCCAATTAAATAAATTTAAGCCATTAGACAATTGCGTACTCTCAAATTAGTGTCAGAATGAGTTTAATCAAATTTTCGTGAGATCTTTTTTTCGCAAAAAATTTCTGAGATATCAATTTTTTAAAAAAGAGAAAATTTTCTAATGAAGAACTTATATAATAGGATGACAATTTTTGCTAGATCGAATTTTGCCTTTATTGGAAAGATCGTATGAGATACACTTTAAAGCAAATTGACGAAAAAATTTGGCTTCTGTGAAAAAGGGTGGACTCCTCCCACTGCCACTGCTGATAATGTCACAAATCCCAAACCTGTTTCTTCTCGAATTGATGAGAAATTTAAGTGGAGTACCTACAACTCCCACAACTTTAGTGCTATTTCTGGATTCATCACTCCTGACGAGTTTCGTTGCATCATGACGTCCACTACGTCTAAGGAAGCATGGGATATCCTCCAGTTGACACATGATGGTACCAACGTTGTCAAGGCATCTAAGCTTTAAAATTTGACCACCCAGTTTGAGACCATCACTATGTTAAAGTTCGAGTCATTCCATAAATTTTATGCTAGATTATCGGACATTTTTAACACGGTTTTTAATCTGGATGAGAAGATTGAGGATTCGAGAGTCATGGAAAAGATTTTAAGGGCACTCCTTTCCAAATTTATTCCTAAGGTCATCATGCTGAAATCTTTAGGAGTCTTAGACTCTTTTAGGTTCGAAGAATTCGTAGGAGCCCTTCAAACTTATGAGATCGACATGTTTCCCCAAACCATTAAGCCAAGGATAAAGGGGTAGCATTAAAAACTCAAATTAAGAAAAATAAAAAAGGGAAATTTTATGAGTCTGAATCTGAGGAAGAGTTTGATATTGATGATGTGGCCTCGTTTGCAAAAAAAATTAAAAATTCTTAAATTTTCCAAAGATAATTTTTATAATAAAAAGATTTTTAAGAAAAATAAAAAGAAATATGAGGTCAAGGATAGCGGTGAGAAAGAGGAAGAGGTAAGATGTTTTGAGTTCGAGGGTAAATTACAAAAGGTGCTTGATTGTCCCACTAGGCTAAAGAGAAAGGGAAAAAAGATTGATACTAATGCCACTCTTAGAGATATTAACATCGAGTCGGTTGAGTTAAGGGGAGAATCACCACATGAAAAGTGCATTGATTTCATGGCTAGTCACGTGAGTACTTATACTTTATCCCACGGAGATGAGGAAACATGTAAATGTGAGAGACTCGATCAAGTTTTCAGTCATTCGGGAGATAGTGAGTGTGAGGATGAGATTGCAAGTGAGGGAGAAGGGGATCTCCAAAAAGAATTCAGGGATTTAAACACTAAGACTTTGAATATCAAAAAGTTGAATGAAGATTTGAGTCTTAAGGTATTAGATTTGGAATGAGAGGTGAAAGTTTTGAGGGTGTGTGAGGCATCGGTGAGTCAACTCGAGAAGGTGAAGGGTTTTTTATATGAGTAGTTGATCATCTTAGGCCGAAAAAGAGTGAACTGACTAACATCGTGGCTAGTCTGATGCGATATCTTCAATTTTCATTGGAGACTCGTGAGAAACTTGAAGCCTGTGTATCCCAACTCGAGAGAGATCTCAAAAGTGCCTGGGAGGTCAAGGTTACTTTAGAGGACACATCTAAAAAGGTTGGAAAGATGCTAATCGATCCCACTTTAGGTAATGTTTAGAGACTAGGAATATGTTATGACGGTGTGTCCACTTCCCATCTTACACCCGTGTCGATTCCCAATTTTGTGATAGATCCATATGGTTATCAACCTAACCCACCTAGGCGTCCGCTTCACCGTAGGAGTGCGCGTCCTTGAAATTTGAGAGAAGTATTCATAAGCTCGTGTATGTTTGTTCCCATTTCAACTAAAAAAGACACCTTAGGGAATTTTGTTTTAAGTTGGGTAATGTGACTCATAGGTATCTTCCAAGATATGCTACTAGACATGTTCCACATGCACTCCCACGCATGTTACTCCACATACTACTGCACATCACATGAGAGATTTTGAGAGGTTTCATGAGCAAGTTGAGTATTTGGTCAAAATTTCACATGATTTGATGGATATTTTTCGTAGTATGTCACCTCCTTTGGAGAACTCCTTTGGACCTAATGATTGAGGTTTAGACTTGCTTGTAGCATAGGATGTTTTTCATGCTTATATCTTCATGCTTATTGCCAGTATATACTACTATTGTATTTATCTTTGCCATTTTAATATATTTTCCAAAAATATAAAAAGAGTTTCGTTTATCTTGATTTTTTTTGAAAAAATACACAATAAATTTCTATTTTCTAAAAAGATTTTTTTTTGATAATTTTTTTGAAAAATCCAAAAAGTGTTTTGTATTTTTTTACACCATATATGGATGGAAATTTAGTATTAAGAGTCACAATATCATTCCATTATCCACTTGACTTTTCGATAGTGTTTTGAGACACAACATCATTTCATTTATGTGCTTTATAATGTGTTGGAGTCATTGAGATGTGATTTGCGATTACTTTCTACATGTTTGACTCGTTGTATCCTTTAATGCACCCATGCACAGATTTATTTGTGCATCATTCTTGTCTGTCACATGATGGTCAAAATATTTTAATCTCAATCCTGACTTTCAAATGAACCAAATGCGATAAAACGAGATATTGAAAGTAGTGCTTGTAAGAACCACTACCCATACTTAAAAAATTGAAATTTATATCTCTGGTAAATGTGTTAATTTAAAAGCAATGGAATCGGGCTGTGAAAGTAAAAAGATCTTTGTGTGGATAGCCACTATTTGCAAAAATAAAAGATCCTAAAAGATTAAAGGCACACAAAAAAAAATATAAAGTGTCAGGATAAATTCAAAGAACATTGATTCTTCGCTACATATTAGTATTGATTTATTTAAAACAAAAGAGTTGAGAGAAATATTCTATATGTGAGTTTTGAGGGAGTTCAATCAAAGATCAACGGGTTTGCACGTCTTGAAAAAGTCTCATAAAAGCATTACATAGTTTTGGGCGTTATTGGCATGAAAATCATTTTAGATTTTGATTTGTTGATTAGATTGAGTCAATTTCAAATGAATTCAACATTTTTACACCTAAGGACGACTTTGAGTTCATTTGTTAGGAGTATAAAAAATTCATTGTGCACATATATTATGATTGTTTGAGTTGATTTTCCTATCGAATTTGTCCACACCCATTCATTACGGTTTCATGACATGGTTATCTTAGTGTTACTTCATGGTGTGTATTGTTTTTGTAAAATGTATTTGCTTGAAAAATTTTGAAAAATAAAAAATAGTTGTTTTGATTAGTTTATCATTACTTGATTCTTATTGCATTATATTTGTGATGATATTCTATCCTTATTATGACATGATGATGCTAAGGTTTAGCTCCACCAGATAAGAGATGATGAGCTCAAATAATAATAACAATGGAAGCAATAGAGTTATGCATGTGTATAAGTGTATAAAAGGGGATGAGGATAAGAGGAATGAAGGCGGTGATGTATAGTGGTTCAGCCAATTAGGCCTACGTCCACTGTGATTGTGTAATCCACTAAGTACGGGCACTAATGGACTTAGATACAATGCTCATAAGCTCACTCTCTCTTTACTATGTGTACAAACAGAGTTTTCATTATGGTTTTTATTATCGAGACCTTGTAAGGTTGAAGATAACAAGTATATATAGGGCTTGGGGGGAGTAGTGTACCCCCAAGCATGCATTGTGCATGTGAATGATGATCAAGCCAATCCCCTCTTTACACCTGGATGTGCCACTTGAGGTTAATGATGACAATATATTCCCTCACGTGAAGGGATGATATTATTATAATGGTCTAGTCCACGTTCTATATGAGTCCCAGGTGCACTGCCCCACGCGTTTCCCAAATCACGCGCCATGATGATGTCATCCTCGGCTTATGGTGGCAGGCCGAGGTTGAGGTTGATGTTGATCAGTCGACTGCTGTAGGTAGGCTTTACGCTGTCGTCCCCTCATAGGGTCGGCTTATCACTTGGTCAACCAAAGACTAGGTTTCTATCCCCACGGGCTTAGGCTCTGGTCAAAGTTAATAGTAGGGTCAGCCTCCTCACTATCATCCTATCGTAGGGTCGTCCAGTCTCAGATGATGGGTTTGGCCTGTTGCAGGGTCATTTGGCTTAGATAATGGGGTCAGCCTATCGCGGGGTTGGCCTGTCTGACTCCTTTCTTTAGTAAGACCCCTCGGGGTAGTAGAGTTGGACCCTCGTCCAGGACGAGGCTATCATCGGCCTGGTCGAGGGTGTATTTTAGTATATCAATCACCCCTTAGCCCTTAGTCATTGATGGTTTTGAGATAGCTAAGGGGTAATATTGCCTTTGGATGTAAATAAGTGGTTAGGTTGATGAATGACATTTGTCAAGTTACTTGATGTCTTGTCAGGTGTCAATCATCATTTGCATTTCCTAGATGTGACGGATGCATGCTATGCTTGGGACTTTATACCCTAATGATAATTCTCCTCGTGGGTTGTGCATTGCTTTGGTTAGTGGACCCACTAATTACAAAGTATTTAAAACCTTTTTTAAACAGTCTTTTCTATTATTCTTCTTCGTGTGCACGCTTTCTCTCTAGCTTCTAGCACCTTAAATGCCATTTCTGCAATTTCCGCCTTTTCGCCTGCGTTCCAAGATTTGTTCAGTCTCAAATCTTCAACCTCATGTAATTTCTCTGCCTTAAATTCCCTTTTATCTTCCATTTTCTTTGATTTCTTTCTTTGGGTCTCTTGCGCATTTTCTTGGTTGTTTTACACTTTTTTGGCGTGAGAACCCGCCTTCCTGTGGCGGTTATAGGGCTAGATATTAGGCAATAGACTTTCCCCAATTCCTATTCCACCGTCTAACGACAGTTATTCCTTGGGTTTTGGCACTTTGAGGTTCTCCGATGAACCTCTGGTTTTCTTCTCCGATGAACCTTGTTCTTCCTGTTCTTGGGTATTCATTTACAAAAATCTTTCATTTCTCTAGGTTTAATAAAAAAGTCAACTTCGTCAACTGTTTAATTTGTTTGTAGGTTGTTTGACAAAAATTCCTAAATGTAAGGTCTCCTTATTAATGCTCAAAAGGCTTTATGATTTAGCCGAGGACTTTCCATATTTAAGAAAGAGGTGTTTTACTGAGATTAAGCAAATAGAGGAAGAGAACGAGCGTAGACGAGGGGTCGACCCTATTTGGGTATGACCTATTTTTCTAATTCCATTAGCCATAATTTTACCCTCTGAGCCCTTTGGATCTTCCTATCATCCAGCCGAGTGTCAGAAGTAAGAGGGAGAAATGGATGAAAGAGCATCGTCACCAACGGGTGCTTGGACTTCTGGGAGAAGAGAGGCATCAACACTTAGCTCAAACTAACATGCCGAGGGATCGGTTCATTCTCAGGTTGTCCCAGTGACATCTATGTCCCCCTGGCCTTCCAAGCTTGTTTTTCAGATGGCCCACTAATAAATGATGAGGCTGAGAGATCTAGGGATGAGAGAGCTAAGGATGATAGTGAGGATTCTAATAATGATCGAGTTGATACTTCGGGGGCCTCAACTTTTGTCTTGTCTGTTAAGGGATCGTGACCTCTTACTATAGAAGAACCTCTTTGGTATAAAGCCCAACGTAAATGTAAGGGTCCCAAGTGAAGATGAGAGGGTCTTCTAGGGGGGAGAAGGGGAAGTTTCAATTTATGAGCAGATGATTAGAGTCGGCATTAGGTTCTCTCTACACCCTGCGATAGTTAACATACTTACTGTCCTCCGGGTTACTCCTTCCCAACTTCCTCCTAACTCCTGGAGGACCATCCTTGGCTACATTTCCCTCTAGAATAACACATTTACTGATGATCCCTCGACTGACTTGTTCTTGGCCTGCTACAACATAACCTCCTCGTCCAAGCAACCTGGATATTTCCATCTAGGGGCTATGAGGTCCGATAAAAAGCTTCTCCACGTAGCACAAACTTCTAACTATGATTGGAAGAAGAGGTTCTTCTTCGTATCTAGGGACTGGGAATTCCTCATCGGGGTGGAGCCTTTTGAAGACAGTCTGAGGGTTCCAAGGGAATGGTCTAACCCATCCATGAAAGCGAGGTCAGACCCTGGACTTAGCTTGGATGAAAGGGATATATTCGACTACCTAAGGGAACAAGGGAAAAAGGGTGGACTTGCTAAGTTTGATGATTTAATGACCCCTCGTTTCCTCAAAGAAGCTAGTTTAAGGGTCAGCCCACTGACAAAATTATGTGAGTTTCTTTTGTTTCAATTTTTTCGAAGTGTTTCCTCATTATTGTTGCTTTTTTCTGATGTGTCGTCTTATTTTTTTTCGTCAGATCGACCTCCCAACATATCTGATCAACTTTGGGAAATAATTGTCCCTAGCTTGATGTCAGGCCTGAATAAGAAGAAGGTTAAGGAGCCTCAACTACACCATAAAAAGACAAAGGATATGGAGCCAACCCAAGTAGAGCCGACAGTTGATACCCGCAAGCGTAAAGAGCCAGAAGTCCTTGATGTCCCTCGGCCTGATTTGCATGCGAGGGTAAGGGTAGAGGTCCCAAAGACGCACACCGAGGGGACTAGATCCTCCTCATGCATGGGCTCCTACTAGTCGTCTAATCTGACCTTCTTTTGAAGGTCGACCCTTCCTCTATAATAGCCAATTTGAGAGACGTTAAGGCCTCCATGTTCTCGACACCATCGGCTGCAGACTATGAATTTTTGGCCAAGATGACCCCGACCAAGGTTTATGACTATAGGCTTTATACTTTGGCTCAAGTATTTCATTCATCTTTTTGCTTTTCATTCACCAATATTTTACAAACTGTTCCCTCGGCCCTTTAATATTACCTTTCTCTCATCCTTTACAGTCTGTATGTGCCTTCACCTCTGCTACCAAATGGATGGCTGATAACCAATAAAAGTTTTATGAGGCTGAGAGAGCTATTCAATATGAGTCTGACTTAAAGACTGAGTTGGATATTGTCAAGGCTGAGCTAGAGAATGTGGAGGCCGAGCATGTGAGGGTTCTGGGCGAGCTTACAAAGGAGCATGCTGCTTAACTAAATCTAAAGGATGACCTCATTACAGCCAAGGATGAGGCTCTGACCAACCAAGGTACCCAATTCAAGAGCGAACTTGTTGTGGTTGTTCAAAGGGCTGATATTGTGGAGGCCTACAAACTCTTTGACAAATTCCAAGGCTTTGGTCTTGAATACTTGGAGAGGGGAATCAAGATGGCCTGTAGGTGGGTCGTCTTGAAATTTGTTGACGCTGTGTCATCTATTTGCCCCTCCCTTGAGGCAGTGGATCTGGACTGCCCCTTCATATCTGAGGCTCTAGTCCATATTGAGTCTCAAGTACATATCGAAGGCACCGGATCGTCTGAGAATCGGCCTTCTATTATGGTTGTCGAAGGGACTCTTCCTGATGATGCTAGGGCTCTGCCTTCTGATGTTGCTCATTAGGGTGGTCGTCTGTGGCCTATACCCTCTTCTTATAAAGCTTTTGTCTTTCACTTTCTTTTGGACGTATACTATAACTCTTAATTTTTATAATGGAAGTTCTCTCCTCTTCCTTTAGTCTTCTATATTGCCACTTTTATGATTTGTGCTGATGTGCCTCGGCTAGGGTGAGAGTGAATGGAGGGTCATCCCTACCATTCACCCTCGTCCTAGCTGAGGTTAGTTTCCACCAAACTGATGATGTTTTTAAATACAAGTCCACCCTCGTCTTTATTGAGAGTGAATGGAGGGTCGTCCCTACCATTCACCCTCATCTTAGCCGAGGGTAGTTTCCACAAAACATGATGTTTTGAAATACAAGTCCACCCACGTCTTTCTTGAGGGTGAATGGAGGGTCGTCCCTACCATTCACCCTCACCTTAGCCGAGGGTAGTTTCCCTCAAACTAATGATATTTTGAAATACAATTGAATCCTCATCTTTCTTGAGAGTTAATGGAGGGTCGTCCCTACCATTCACCCTCATCTTAGTCGAGGGTAGTTTCCACCATACTAATTATGTCTTTAAATATTAAGTCCACCCTCGTCTTTCTTGAGAGTGAATGGAGGGTCGTCCCTGCCATTCACCCTCATCTTAGTCGAGGGTAGTTTCCACCAAACTAATGATGTTTTGAAATACAAGTCCACCCTCGTCTTTCTTGAGAGTGAATGGAGGGTCGTCCCTACCATTCACCCTCATCTTAGCTGAGGGTAGTTTCCACCAAACTAATGATGTTTTGAAATACAAGTGCACCCTCATCTTTCTTGAGAGTGAATGTAGGGTCATCCATACAATTCACCCTCATCTTAGCCGAGGGTATTTTCCACCATTCTAGTGATGTTTTTAAATATTAAGTACACCCTCGTCTTTCTTGAGAGTGAATGGAGGGTTGTCCCTACCATTCACCCTCATCTTATCCGACGGTAGTTTCCACCAAACTAATGATGTTTTGAAATACAAGTCCACCCTCATCTTTCTTGAGAGTGAATGGAGGTTCGTCCTTACCATTCACCCTCATCTTAGCCGAGGGTAGTTTCCATCAAACTAACGATGTTTTGAAATACAAGTGCACCCTCGTCTTTATTGAGAGTGAATGGAGGGTCGTCCATACCATTCACCCTCCTCTTAGCCGAGGGTAGTTTCCACCATACTAATGATGTTTTGAAATACAAGTCCACCCTCATCTTTCTTGAGAGTGAATGAAGGGTCGTCCATACCATTCATCCTCATCATAGCTAAGGGGGTTATCCACCACAGATGATGTTTTGTGGCTTGGCATGAGTTACCTAAGTATATATCTAAATTGGCAAACATAAAATGAGGGCCAATAGAGTATTCTCATTAATAAATGTTCTATGAAGCAACACATTCACTGCAACTGTGATCCGATAGGATATTAACTACAACATTATTAGTAGTATTTCTTCAAATGATATGCATTCCAGGGGTTCAAAAAGGGATCCCCTTCAATGTTCTCTAGTATATAGGTTCCAAGGATAACTTAATCAATGACCCTATATGGGTTATGCCAATTTTGGTGGATCTTGTTAGGTTTCTGCCATGTCTTTTTGAGGACTAGGTCCCTCGCAGTGATTGGCCATTGCTTCACCCTCTGATTGTAAAACCTGACAGTCCTCTGCTAGTAAGCTGCTTGTCTTATCTCGGCGTCTTCTCTTCTATCCTCTATCAAGTCTAGATCAAGTCTCCTTTGTTTCATATTTCTCTGGGGGTCAAACATTTGGACTTTGTGAGTAGGAAACCCAATTTTGATGGGGATGATGGCTTTTGAACCATACGCCAACATGAAAGGGGTTTCCCTAGTAGGAGTCTTTACTGTCATACTATAGGCCCACAACACAACGTATACCTCCTCAACCCATCTTCCTTTTTCCTCTTCGAGTTTTTTTTTAATCCCCTCTGGGATTGTTCTATTTGTAACCTCAGTTTTCCCATTATCCTAAGGTCGACCTGGGGTAGAGAAGAACTATTTGACCCCCACTCTTTCGCAGTATGTATCCAGGGATACATTCTTGAATTGAGTCCCGCTATCTGAGAAGAGGGTGTTGGGGAGACCGTATCTACATATAATGTTTCTCCAGATGAACTAGAAGGTCTTCTACTCGATGATCGTGACCATTGGCTCCGCTTTGACCCATTTTGAGAATAATCAATCGCTATGATCAAGTATCAATAATTATTGATAGCCCTAGGCAAGGGGCCTACCAAATTAATTCCCCATACTAAAAATGGCCATGGGGATGTGATGGAGGTAAGAGGCTAATGGGGCTGATAAGGGATGGTGGCGAACCTCTAACATTTATCACACTTGTTCACGTCACGTATGTCGTAGCATCCTTTACCAATGTCGGCCACCAGTATCCCTGGGTGACTATCTTCTTTGCTAATGACTTACCCCCAATATGGCTCGAACAAGACCCTTCGTTCACATCTTGTAAGATAAATGGGACCTCCAACGGGTGCACACATCTGAGCAAAGGGAGCAAGAATCCCTTCTTGTACAAGGTGTCTCCGATGATAGTGAATTTCGCAGCCCTGTATCTCAACTTCTTCCTCTCTTGTTTTATTTTTGGCATCTCCCCCTCTTTAATATATCTGACAAGAGTTTCCATCCATGAAGCCTCTCTACTTATATTTAAAGAAGATCTAAGTGTTCCATCTGCATCTTCAATCGTTGGCCGAAGAAAAATTTCCGCTAAAATTGTTCTCCTGATATCTGTCCTAGTTGCTGAGGCTAGCCCAACAAGTGCATCAGCTCAACCATTATCCATCCTAGGTATCCTTTTTAACTTTACTTCTATGAATATATTCAATAGTAACTTTAATTTTTTAAGATATTTGGCCATTCTCTCATTTTTATTCTCGTATGCTCCTAGTAACTGATTCACCACCAGTCTTGAATCACTATGAACCAACATCTAGCCAACACTAAGAGACCTGGACAAGGAGAGGCCTGCTATCAAGGCCTCATATTCAGACTCGTTGTTGGAGTCTTTAAAGTTTAACCTCATAATATACTTAATGTCCGTGCCATCAGGTCCTGATACTATTAGTCCAGCTCCATTTCTGCTCTCGTAAGAGGACTCATCGACGAAGAGATTCCATACAACGTGTTCCTATGAAAAATTTCCCTCGATAAGGGATCCCTGTCTAAAAAGGTATCTTCCTTCCTAGTTCTAAATAACTTTTCCTTTAGTGGTGCTTGTCTCAGCCTTATCTTTGGACGGGTCAGCAATTCTGCCTTGCTCGATATCTTTCTTAAGGTTCTTGTTTTCAGCATCATCCTCTTCCCAAGTAAATTCAGCCACGGAATCTGCTAATACTTGACCCTTGATGGCTACCCTAGGTTTATACACAATATCAAACGGTCCCACCTCTATAGCCCAGGCCATTAGCCTTCCTGATTTTACTGGCTTGTGTATAACTTGCCTAAGAGGGGAATCGATGAGGATGACCATTGTATGGGACTGGAAGTACGATTTCATCTTTCTTGAGGCGTAAATCAAAGCATAAGCCAACTTTTCCATCACGGGGTACCTTTTTTCTTCCCCTTGGAGTGCCTTACTACTGAAATACACTGGCTTTTGCACCCTTTCTTCTTCTCTCATGATAGCAGCGCTGATGGCTGATTATGAAACGGCTAAATACATATACAATCTTTCGCCTTGCACTGGACATGATAAGAGTAAGGGGGACCCCAGATAGGACTTTAGCTCTTGGAAAGCCTTGTCACACTCGTCTCTCCATTCAAAAGCCTTTTTGAGAACTTTAAAGAATAGTAGACACTTGTCTGTGGCTCTGGATACGAACCTATTCAAAGTAGCCACTCTTCTTGTGAGCCCCTAAACATCTTTAATGGTCTTGGGGGTCTTCATTTCTAACAGAGCCTTTATCTTCTCAGGATTGGCCTCGATGCCTCTTTGGTTGATGATGAACCCTAAGAACTTTCATGCTCCGACCCCAAAGACACACTTGGTTGGGTTGAGCTTCATCCGGTATATGTTCATCGTATCGAAGGTCTTTTCCAGGTCGACCTCATGATCTTTGGCCTTCAAACTCTTGATCAACATGTCATCCACATAGACCTCCATATACTTCCCGATTTGGTCTTCGAATTTATTCACAAGGCACTGATACGTTGCCCCCACGTTCTTTAGGACAAATGGCCTAATTCTGTAACAGTATGTACCTTTATCGGTAATGAAAGCCATTTTTTTTTTAGTCCTCAGGGTTCATAAAGATCTGGTTATAGCCTCAATATGCATCCATGAAGCTCATTAGCTCATGGCCTACAATATCATCCACCATCTGATCAATGCGGGGAAGAGGGAAACTGTCTTTGGGGAAATGTTTATTGAGGTCAGTGAAGTCTACGCACATTCTCCATTTCCCATTGACTTTAGGGACTATGACCACGTTAGACAACCATTCAGGATAGATGACCTCCCTAATAAGCTCAGCCTCTTCCAGCTTCTTTACCTCGTCCCTTATGACCTCATATTTTTCTTGAGAATAAATTTTCCTCTTCTGCTTTATGGGATTCGCGTCCTCCACCACGTTGAGATTGTGACACATGATCTCAAGATCAATTCCTGGCATGTCTGTATAACCCCATGAAAAGACATTTTGCCTTCTCCTTAGAAGTTTGATGAGGTCTTCTTTTATATCGGTCTTCAGAGCTTTGCTAATTGGATGGTTTTTTTGGCTCATCCTCATTAAGGATGATGGATTCTACCTCTTCCACGGCTTCTCCTTTCTTCAGCTTTATCTCATCCCTGGGGTCCAGGGTATCAATATTGTAAGTAGTAGTTGCCTTCTTGTGTGCCTCTCTTTCCTCGAAAGAGTCAAAGTAGCATTCCATTGCTGTCTTATGGTCTCCCTGAACCTCCCCTACCCTATAAGGGGTTAGGAATTTTATCATCTGGTAGACTGTGGATGGCATGGCCTCAAATTCCTTGAGGGCTACTCATCCTAATATGATATTGTAGGCTGAGAAGACGTGTTCATCCATTACAAAAAACTTAACCCTCTTGGTAAGCCATCTCGGCCACTCGTCTCCCATTCTTACATCAGCCTCATATACTCCTAGGGGATGAACTATTTCCCCACTAAAGCCGATCAAGGGATAATGGTATGGGACCAGCCTAGCATGGCTGATCTCCAAGGCTTTAAAACACGGCTAAAACATCACATCTGCAGAACTACCCCCATCTACTAAGATCCTTGGCACCTCACAACCTTGTACCCTGGTGTTGATGACAAGAGGATCATTATGTGGGGCTAAGAGGCCCTTGAAGTCCATTCTTTAGAAACCCACTATCAGGGTATCCATATCAACTTTCTTCCTCTTTTTTGGCTTTGCTTCGATAGAGGTTTAATGCACATCTTTCGTCACTATCTTGGCTTCAGCTACATGGGCCTTCTTGTCTACAATTTTTTACCCTCCTCCTGCCAGGCCCCCAGATATCATTCCAACACTGAACGAGATCATATTGAGTCTTTTCACAGGTTCGTGGTCATCTCTTAGTGGGAGGTCAGGATCATCATCATCCTTTGAAGGGTCGTCTCTTCTGTTGAGGGGATTTTCTCTGCATGCATCTCTTCTCTTCTTCCTAGGGTCATCCCCTCGGCCCCTCATGAGGGCACCCTTATCCACATATTTTCTTAACTTCCCTTCTTTTAGCATTTTTTCAATTTCATCTTTCAAGGAAAAATACTTATCGGTCGAGTGGACATGGTCTTGGTGAAACTCACACCACAGGTTTTTATTCCTCTTGTGAGGAGGTGCCCTCAACTTCTCAGGCCATTCTAAATATCGATCGCTCTTTTTCTCATTCAAAATGTGTCCAAAACTGACTGTCAGAGGGGTGTAATCAGCGAATTTATCATCTGCTAGCCTTTTATTCCCCTCCTTATTCTTTTTTCGGTATTTACCCCCACTAGTGCCTCCTTTTTCATCTTCGTATTTTGTGGTCATTACCACTTCAGCGTTCATCACCTTTCCTGCTGTTGGAAGTAACTCATCCATCGTCTTCAGGGGGTCTTCAACAAGCTTCCATAATCTCTTTCCCTTTTGGAGTCCTCCGATGAGGGTTGTCATGGCTATACTTTCCTCATAGTCTTCGACCTCTAAAGCAAAAGTTGTTCCCCTGCTTAACATAGAGAAAGTGTGTGGTCTTATTCTGTGACCTCACTCTGAAGCAAAAGTTATAGATGAACCGGTTTGCCACCTTCTTAAAGCTTTCAATGGAGTTCTTTAGAAAAGAGGTATACCAGATATGTGCGGCCCCGGTCAAAGTGCTAGAAAAAGCACGACACCTCATCTCATCTGAGATGGAGTATATGTCTACCGCTGATTGGTATATCTCAATATGATGGACAAGGTTGGTACTCCTGTCATACCTTAGGGTGCCACAGGTGGCTTAAACTTTGATGGCGTTGGGAAGTTAACTATCTTCGCCACAAAGGGTGAACCTATTGAGTATACTCTTTGAAGCGAGTCCCAGCTTTTTAGGATATCACCAATTTTATCCTCCAGCCTTTGGATTGAGTCATTCCAGGGCCTTGTAGGGTCGGCTTGGCCGATGTTGTCCCCTGCCACCTCTTTGGGGTGAACTGAGGGTTCTACTGCGGTAGGTTTGTGTCGGCTGTTCACTTCCCCATAACTGTCGTCCCGTTTGTGGGTTCGGCCCCCATGGGGTCGTCTATCCACTGCCTCTCTTCTAGACCTCGTAATACTCCTCGGTCTAGAAAATCTTTCCCTTAGGTAATTTACTAGGCCCAGCCTCTCGAAGGCTGACCCCCTGCTCAAACGATCAAAAGCTGAGCCTCTTGGGCGATCGTCGATATTTTGCCTCCCACACTTCCCTTTGCTTTCCTGGATAGGTCGTACAGTATTATTGGAGATCTCATACGGCTCCCAGCATTCTATGGGGGGCTCTTTCACTTCCACATCATCATATCTATCCTTCGAGCAAGGGTTCCCGTGCCTCCCCAGGCGTAGACGCCAGGGGTCAGCAACATCCCTCCACCGTTGTGTAGGTGGCAAGTCTTTGCGTGATGCATGGGGTGGTCCCCTAACATCATGTTGTCCTGGCACAACTGTCGGAGTAATCATATCCGGTGAAACTCTGGGGGGTCTCTGTATGTTTTGGTTAAGAGTTGCAAATTGCTCTTTCATAACCTATTCACTTGCTGCCAAAGATTTTAGGGCGATATCCACCTTAGTCATCTCAGACTGGGGTAGTACCTGGCTGGAACTAAGTCCTACTCCACTAGCTGGTGGAGTGGGAGGAGGTGGTAACTCCGGTGCCATATGTTTGAGCTGTGAAGGGCTGAATGATTAAAATACTGATGATCTTAAGAACCTTAATAGATCCCTTTCAATGGTGAATTATCTCCACACGAAGGGGGAGAACTGGTTCACCACCAGAGTTTTCGACGAGGTCAAGCTGTATAAAGGAAGAGATAGCTTCGCGTTCCCATAGACAGCGCCAAACTGATGATGCTAAGATTTAGCTCCACGAGATAAGAGATGATGAGCTCAAATAATAATAACAATGGCAGTAATAGAGTTATGCATGTGTATAAGTGTATATAAGTGGATGAGGATAAGAGTAATGAAGACAATGATGTATAGTGGTTCAGCTAATTAGGCATATTTCCACTGTGACTGTGTGATCCACTAAGTAGGGGCACTAATGGTCTTGGATACAATGATCATAAGCTCACTCTCTCTTTAATATGTGTACAAACAGAGTTTTCATTAAGGTTTTTATTATCGAGCCCTTGTAAGGTTGAAGATGACAAGTATATATAGGGCTTGGGGGGAGTAGTGTACCCCCAAGCATGCATTGTGCATGTGAATGATGATCAAGACAATCCTCTCTTTACACCTGGATGTGCCACTTGCGGTTAATAATGATAATATATTCCCTCACGTGAAGGGATGATATTATTATAACGGTCTAGTCCACGTTCTATATGAGTCCCACGCGCATTGCCCCACGCATTTCCCAAATCACGCCCCATGATGATGTCATCCTCGGCTTATGGTGGTAGGCCGAGTGTCGCGCCCGACTTAATTAAGTTAAACTCATCCTTGTTAATTAGCGATAAATTTCCTTAAATAATAAATAATGCTTTAATTTAAATCTCTAAGGAAAAATAGCATGAGATTTTTTTTCCAAAGGTATGTGTAGATGAAAACATAACTACATTTACATGTCACCTATAAGTACTACACAACTTTACATAACCAAGATCTTTAGTTTAATATTTACACAACAATATTCTTGATATTCAAACCATACTAGATATCCATCACTCCCCCGTTTTAAGTTCCTAACTTGGCAGTGAACTCCAAACGATAGGCATACCAGAAACATAACATTACAGGAGTGTAAGCAATATAAGCTTAGTGAATGACCATATACCACACCTATAACCAAATTGAATAACCATTTTTAGTTTGTTCTAATGCTATAACCTAACAAGAATTGTGAAACTCGCGCAAGCCTGGGCCCGCCACAGTCCAATTAATCCACCACAGTTATTGGGGACCACCACATCCCTTTAATAGGCCCGAGTACACAAACCTTTAATTTGGATTAATAGGACCGCCACATCCTGTGGGACCCAACATAGTCCTTAACATTAAAAAAACATCACTTAACATTTCAATCATATGCATATGTTTCCTAAATACAACATCACTCCCATAAGCATTTTAACACATGTATTGAACTACACATTTCCATATGAAACAATAATCATCTATATTTCCTAGGACATGTCACTCACCTTGGATTTGGTGCTAAGATTAATACCAAACTACTTCCTTGGTATGGTAGTATTAGCTGCTTCCCCACCTAACAAGTCAACGTTATTAGTATCTGAATACACCAATTAACATTAAACCTAGTAATACATCACATCATTTGGTCAATAAGAAATAACTAAGGAGGAAATAAATATGATACTTCACATTTCTATAACACCCAAGTGATTAGGGTTCTAACACAATTTACAGAATTAAATTACCAATTCGCTAGACAAAGTTATGCCCACTTTATTAAAACCTTTTCCAAATCGTTTCTCAAGAAAAACAGCAACACAACTTCAACTTCCTGGAATTTTCATAATTTTTATACAACATAACTTTGCATGATATTCCACCTAATATCAGTAAACACATTGAGTAATATAAAATTAATGTTTCATAATTTTTAGGGATCATTTTCTATGTCGAGCAAAACGCCAAACACTTGGTATGCATTCTTGTTCCTTTAGGGCAGATTTTAAACCAAACCTTCAAACTATCGCCAATGGTACATTACTTGATATTTTTATACAATTTTTCGGATATGTTATACATGTATGATTCTATTTTACTCTCCAACTGGAATCACTCAATTCCAAGAAGCATTCCATGATTTATGCCATTTTTAGCATAACTAGGTCAAAATAGAACATTAAGGCATAACTTAACATTTTTAAGCATACATAACCTTGACATTGGGTATAATTCATGGTAACATATAATAAACATGTTTTAGCATAAATATACATCATAATAATAAATTTTCTAAATCAAAATGCTTTACGAAAAGATGATGTAAATTTAGGACTTTAAAGTATGCATTTACAATCTTAGCTCCAGTTCTAACTTATGTTCTTAACCCATCCTTGTTCCAACACAATTCATCAATATGGGTATCATTAAAATATATATCCAAATCAAAAATAAAAACATGCCAAGTATAGAACTCATCCATGTGACCAACTTTAATAAAGATGTAATTACCTTACGAGGATTCCTTGATTTATAGAAATTTTCCAAAAAACATTTCCTTAACTTTCTTCTCTTTCTCTCTCTTTAGGAAAAACTTGTTAATTCTTATGAGGAAGAATACATACCTCTCATTTATAATCAAAAATACGTTGTATAGTAGTCCAATAGCAATAGGGGTAGTGGTAACACGTGATTGGTTGGATGAAAGGTCGAATTAGACAATTCCATTAATGACACATTTGTCCCACCTTGGTAAAATTACCATTACTCACTATCACAGGCCCCGATTTAATCCCTCTTTGTGTCTATGAGTAGATAACTTAAACATCTACAAATTTCATATTTTGTGGTTTTCCAAAATCATAAAATTAATACGCCTAATTTGGGCTCGAACAAGAAAGTAGCAATTTATCAAAAATCTCAAAACTTTCACATTTGGTGACCAAACATTGCCAATTTCGTATCAAAATCCTAATTTACTTTTATAAATATAATCATGCATTAAAAAAATAATTTATGATGCATTTAACCACATAACTAATCATATGTTCTAAACATGGTATCCCCGATCATAAGCTCAATTAGCACCTAATGTAAACAACACATATATCACATGAGCATGCATCCCCTAAACATGAAAATATAACTACATTTACATGTCACCTATAAGTACTACACAACTTTACATAACCAAGATCTTTAGTTTAATATTTACACAACAAGATTCTTGATATTCAAACCATACTAGATATCCGTCACTCCCGCGTTTTAAGGTCCTAACTTGGCAGTGAACTCCAAACGATAGGCATACCTGAAACATAACATTACAGGAGTGTAAGCAATATAATATTAGTGAATGACCATATACCACACCTATAACCAAATTGAATAACCATTTTTATTTTGTTCTAATGCTATAACCCAACAGGATTTGTGAAACTCTCGCAAGCCTGGATCCGCCACAGTCCAATTAATCCACCACGGTTATTGGGGATCACCACATCCCTTTATTAGGCCCGAGTACAAAAACTTTAAGTTGGATTAACAACACCGCCACATCCTGTAGGACCCACCACATTCCTTAGCATTAAATAACATCACTTAACATTTCAATCATATGCATATGTTTCCTAAATACAACATCACTCCCATAAGCATTTTAACACATGTATTGAACTACAAATTTCTATATGAACATATAATCATCTGTATTTCATAGGACAGGTCACTCACCTTGGATTTGGTGCTAAGATCAATACCAAACTACTTTCTTGGTATGGTAGTATTAGCTTCTTCCCCACCTAACAAGTAAACGTCATTAGTATCTGAATACACCAATTAACATAAACCTAGTAATACATCACATCATTTGGTCAATCATAAATAACTAAGGAGGAAATAAATATGATACTTCATATTTCTATAACACCCAAGTAATTAGGGGTCTAACACAATTTACAGAATTAAATTATCAATTCGCTAGACAAAGTTATGCCCATTTTATTACAACCTTTTCCAAATCGGTTCTCAAGAAAAACAACAACACAACTTCAACTTCCTGGAATTTTCATAATTTTTATACAACATAAATTTGCATTATATTCCACCCAATATCAGTAAACACATTGAATAATATAAAATTAATGTTTCATAATTTTTAAGTCTCATTTTCTATGTCGAGCAAAACGTCAAACACTTGGTATGCATTCTTGCTCCTTTAGGGCAGATTTTAAACCAAAACTTCAAAGTATCACCAAAGGTTCATTAATTGATATTTTTACACAATTTTCGGATATGTTATTCACGTATGAGTCTATTTTACTCTCCAACTAGAATAACTCAATTCCAATAAGTATTCCGTGTTTACGCCATTTTTAGCATAACTAGGTCAAAATAAAACATTAAGGAATAACTTAACGTTTTTAAGCATACATAACCTTGACCTTGGGTATAACTCATGGAAACATATAATAAACATGTTTTAGCAGAAATATACATCATAATAATGAATTTTCTAAATTAAAATGCTTTACAAAAAGCTGATGTAAATTTAGGACTTTAAAGTATGCATTTACAATCCTAGCTCCAGTTCTAACTTATGTTCTTAACCCATCCTTGTTCCAACACAATTCAGCAATATGGGTATCATTAAATATATATCCAAATCAAAAATAAAAACATGCCAAGTATAGAACTCATCCATGTGACCAACTTTAATAAAGATGTAATTACCTTACGAGGATTCCTTGATTTATAGAAATTTTCCAAAAATTTCTTCCTTAACTTTCTTCTCTTTCTCTCTCTTTAGGCAAAACTTGTTAATTCTTATGAGGAAGAATACATACCTCTCATTTATAATCATAAATACGTTGTATAGTGGTCCAATTGCAATAGGGGTAGTGGTAACACGTGATTGGTTGGATGAAAGGTCGAATTAGACAATTCCATTAATGACACATTTGTCCCACCTTGGTAAAATTATCATTACTCACTATCAAGGGCCCCGATTTACTCCCTCTTTGTGTCTACGAGTAGCTAACTTAAACATCTACAACTTTCATATTTTATGGTTTCCCAAAATCATAAAATTAATACGCCTAATTTGGGCTCGAACAGAAAAGTAGCAATTTATCAAATATCTCAAAACTTTCACATTTGGCGACCAAACATTGCCAATTTCGTATCAACACCCTAATTTACTTTTATAAACATAATCATTCATTAAAATAATAATTTATGATGCATTTAACCACATAACCAATCATATGTTCTAAACATGGTATCCCTGATCATAAGCTCAATTAGCACCTAATGTAAACAACACATATATCACATGAGCATGCATCCCCTAAACGTGATAGTTAACATGTTTAACACACATAACCAATTTATAACTCATAACTCCTAAGTTATAATTAATCATGTAATTAACCTTCCTAATAATGTTTTAGGGCCTTACACCGAGGCTGAGGTTGATGCTGATCAGTCGACTGCTGGAGGTAGGCTTCGCGTTGTCATCCCCTCATAGGGTCGCTTATTACTTGGTCACCCGAAGAAGAGGCTTCTATCCCCACGGGCTTGGGCTCTGGTAAAAGTAAATAGTAGGGTCGGCCTCCTCATTGTCGTCCTGTCGCAGGGTCGTCCGGTCTCATATGATGGGTTCGGCCTGTCGCAGGGTCGTCCAGTGTCAGATGACGGGGTCGGCCTGTCTGACGCCCTTCTTCAGTAAGACCCCCCCGGGGTAGTAGAGTTGGACCCTCGTTCAGGACGAGGCTACCATCGGCCTGGGCGAGGGTGTATTTTGGTATATCATGACACACTCCGATTTATTATTTTTGTTTCTTTTCCTCATTTATTTTGGACAAATAAAAAGGGGGAGAGAAAATTGTAGGGGAGTGAGAGTTTGAATTATAGGGGTAATTGAGTTAAGTTATGAGTTTTAGCTTATTTCAAACTCGATACGTCAGAAGCTATATTTCATTGTCTATTGTGTTTAGGTACACTTTGATGAGCATATGAAAAGTGCACATAAGATAAAGCTCCCAAAAAGAAGAGCAAAAGAGAGCAAGAGAATGGGAGATTTGAATAGTTGAAGATTTTGAAGAGTTGTTCATGTTTAGTATCATTCCATTTATGGGTTTCTTAGAGGGTATTAGATTTGTATAGAATTTGTTAGATAATTCGAATTTTTAATTTTGTACTAAAATAACCATAGGGGGAGATTTGTAAGCGCAAATTTTCTGTCATTGCCTTTACTATTTAGGACTTATCCAAAGAATCTAGTTTACATCGAGTATGGCATATCCCGTTACTTCCGTTATGGCACTTCACGTTCACATGTTCAAGAAGATGGATTCGATTATCAAGAAACTTCAATATACTTTATGACGTCACGTATATTTGGTATAGTTGTTGTTTTGTTTTTCATGGATTTTTTACAAAGTATTGGGAGATTTTTGTAAACAGATTTTTTACAAAATAAGGTTGTTTTCAAATAGTTTTTGAACTTAATTTTTTTTTAGACAGTTTCGTTCAAATTAGATTGCCATCTCATTAGAACGACATGGATCTCGTTAGAAGGTCATTTCAAGCATTTATCAAACGAGGTTCAAATAAGGCTTATTGTGTTCGTTTTTTTACATCTCGTTAGATGCAAAGTTTGAGTCGTTCGAACGACGTCGGCATGTCGTTAGAACAAGGTTAGCTTCTCATTCGAACAAGGTTATGCCGCCTTGATTTTTATGTTCGCCTATAAATACCTGTTTTTGATAGATTTTTTATTAAGGCTTTGCATTTACGAGAACTGTAAAGCTGCTGCTTTAAGTCCTCACTTTTTAAAGGGTAAAACACATTTTGATTCACACAATCTTTTCCAAATAATTTTGTGAATTATATTTGAAACCCAAATCACTTTTTTATCGAAGTTACACTTGTGAATAAGGAGTGTTCACTGCTGACGTTGTAGACAAGGAGATTATATTGCTACTCTTGTGGTTCTTGTGAGAATCATTGCTTAAGAAGACGAGGGTCACCTGTGGGGAGATTCGTCGGGCTATATTTTTCTATTCTATTCGTAAGTTGCGATTTGCAAACTATAGTGAAATAAAAGGTTTTGCCCCTTTGGGGATTTTTTTTTCTGAAGTTGTGATTTCTTTACATGCTTGATTTGAATCACATAGTTGCTTGTTATAGGGTTAATAAAAATTAAATTTTGTTTGTGGGTTGACATGTAATTAAATAAGTTTAATTCATTAGAGAATTCTGCACTTTCAGGTAAAAAATATTATGGTTCCCTTTAGCAACACCCATATATTTATTTTATCTTTTAGTTTGTGAATAAATCAATGCCAATTTTGTTATTCTTGTTTGTATTTTCATAGTATATTACAATATAAAGTAAATTTTATTTTTGTTTGCGGATTGTTCTAATAATAAATACATGTTAACACACTAAATAAAAAATCACAATAATTTTTGTATGTGTAATATTATGTTATAACATTAGTAAATATATATGTTGTATGTATATTTTTTACTTTTAAATTCTATTGTGCGCATATCTTTTTTCGAATGTAATGAGACTATCGTCGATTCTCTCTTCATATTCCAAAATTAAATTAAAATATCGAAACAAATCACTAATCAGGGAATGAAGGTTACAGATTCAGTCAAGATTTTGGTGAAAATATTTTAAAAATAGTAATTTTGAAAAAAAAATTGTAAATCAAAATTTATAAATACTAAACGATTAAAAAATCAAAAGAAAAAAAACGAAGTGCGCTGCTTCACGTAAATTGCTCCAATAGTTACTCAGTGAGTGGTTGAAAATGGATGGATCAAATAAAAGTAAATACAAATTTTATTTATGAAAAATCTATTCACCTATATGTAAAAGCCTAACGCAATTATTATCCAAATTATGTACCTCGACATCATTCAATATGCATGTTTATTGGACCGTGCATGGCACGAAGCGAAGCACTAGCGTCCAACGTAACAGTCTCGCACCGGTTTTTAATCCAAACTTTGCTCTCTTTTCAGTCAAACCCAATTCGTCACTCTCATATTTTACTCAATCCCTCCACCCTTCACCACCACCTTCACCTTCTCTCACTACTATAATCACGGCCACATTTCAAGACCACCTAGATTTTGCTCCAAACGTCACAAAAAACTAAGCAAAGAAAAACCACACAAACCTTAAATTTGTAAAAGCCGTATCAGTTCACTATTTTAGCGGCACAAAAACTGCTACCAACCCAACATATATATTATCCTAGATTTTCTGTTTTGGAGAGAGAGAAACACAAATCTCGTAATGGTGGATTCCAGCCTTCTCTGTCAAGAAACTGAATCTTGCTTGCCCGAAGATGAAGAAGAGGAAGCAAATGAAGGGCAAGATGTTGATGATGAATATGTACAAATGTTGTTTACTAGAGAGATAAGTTGTTTTCAACTTCAAACTGCCCGATCTTCACATTTTATGACCATCGGTACTTGGATCAATGGAGCACGTTTGGAAGCAATCGAATGGATTCTCAATGTCTGTCTCAATTTTTTTTTTCCTTTTCATATATACTTAAACCCATTATTTTCCCATATCTTATATATTGAATATGTCAAGTTTTTCATTGTAATTCAGACAAGTGCATTGCTTGGGTTTCAATTTCAAACGGCTTATCTATCCGTGACTTATTTTGATCAGTTTCTTTCAAGAAGGGCAGTTGATGTAAGCTCTATTATCCTAAAATTAATAGTTTTTTAGTTTTAGATTATTGTGCTAATTCTTGAATGTTTTATTATGTGAAGAATGAAAAGTATTGGGCGGTTCAATTATTATCAGTGGCGTGTTTATCTTTAGCGGCAAAAATGGAGGAAAGGAGTGTTCCAGCTTTATCAGATTATCCAACAGAAGAAGATTATCTTTTTGAGAGTAAAATGATACAGAGAATGGAGCTTTTGGTATTGAATATATTGGACTGGAAAATGGGTTTAATAACTCCATTTGCTTATATTCATTACTTCGTATCAGAGTTCAGCAATCAGTTGCCAAGAAAACAATTAGCATCGAAAACCATAGACCTCATTCTCGCTACCGTCAAAGGTAATTAATTCAATAATGTTACATTTTTGTAGTTTTTTTATACATTTTTTTTTCTAGTGGAGAGGAGCTTAATTGGTGATCTGATGAATTGGGAGTTATGAAATTATGTATTGATGTTTGATTCATATGTCCAGATATGAGTTTGATGACTCATCGACCATCTATCATAGCAGGGGCGGCAACACTGGCAGCCATGGATCAAAAATTAAGTAGACAAGCGTTGGAGTTAAAGATTAATGCTCTGTCCTTACGTGGTTTTCTTGAAATTGTGAGTCCATGTGTTTCTATTTTCTTGGTTTTTTCTGCTAAAGGAAACAACAAAATCATGAACTTTTAATTTTTGCGAGGAAAAAACAAAACAAAAAACTGAATCATCTTCTATTGTAAATTGACAACCACACCCCACCCCCTACCCAAAAAAAATCTATAAAAAATTTGATTGAACACCCTGAACTATATAACTATGCATTTTGTTGTAAAATCAAGTATGTCTCTCAAATATTACTAATAGCCCCAAGAATGGGGTCTTTGCAACAGAATACATATTCCAAGGGGTTAATTTGAACAATCTTAAAAGTGCGGGGTTTTCACCATTGCACTTTTAAGATCTTTGCATGTTGCAAACATCTTATAATGATATATAGAGGGTCTTTGCAACAAAATGGATAGTATAGGGGATTTTTTTTCATTAAATTTGGTTGATGGATTGGCTTTATGCAAAACTGGAAAAGTTGAGAGGTTGTGTTTTGATGTAGCCTTCTTTTTTAGTTTAATTAAATGTTATACACAGATGATCCAATTTGTAATATTGGTATATATTGATGCAACAGGAGGATGTGTTTTCTTGTTATAATCGAATACAGCAAATAGAATTGGAGAAACTTAAATTAGTCAACAACAATGTATCCCCAGTGTTGTCACCAATCGAATTGAGAGGAGCAGGTCATGTTTTCCCAAACTCTTCAGCTAAAACTGCTGTTAGCACTAAAAGAAAGAGGCTTACATTCACGGATAGTGATCAAAATCCTGACTTACCTGATGAGAAGCGGCAGTGTTAGTGGATTTTTTAGTTTTTTCATAAAGTGCTGTCTCAAGTGATTATTGGTCCAATGAGGGTTTTAGCATATGGATATGATTTGGGATTGATATTTAGTAATGTGTCTCATCCGTATCAAGCGAAAGAGGAATAAAAGCCAAGATTTGGGCTACATAAAACGCTTAATCAGACAGAGAGGGAAAAAAGGTTGTAAAGGAACCTTCAAGATGGAACTTGAAAGCTGTTTGTACAACACTAGCTATTCTTTAGTTTTGATTTACTTGCTCAATTTTATTTTTCTTTCAAATCTCTATTTTTAATCAGTGGGTTATTTGGAATTGGACTCATTTGAATTTTTATAGTGAGTTTAATTCTCACTGTTTTCACTTATTGGACCTTTTTGACTCTTAAAAATGTCATAAATACTTATAACGCATGACATACAGATTCAAAAAACCCAATACATATAGTGGATTTATGTTGTTTTGACGGTCAAAGTACAAGATCAGCGTCCAAGTGCCTATGAACACTTTTTTTTTGTCACTTTATGATTTGGTGGCAAAAAGATTTCTTGCAACCCTAGCTTTCGATGGGTGTGGTGCTTTAGAAAAGGCTGAAAGCAAATGAAAACACGGGGAGAGGAGGGGAACTATTTGGGTGATTTGATGCATCATCTGTCTGTGTTGCATGTTGGTAAAAGTTGTGAAGCTGTGAATGTGATTGGATTTTGTTTGAATGTTTGGGGAAATGCTTGTTAAGGTGGTGGGGCCCTGCTCTTTTTTCCCTGTGGAACTTTCCCTTGTAGTGAGGGGTCATGACAACAAAGTTACTGTGGGAGCCGAAAGGAGCTTTCTATTAGGATTATAGTTGATGGGACATATCTGTGTACTTTGATTACATTATGTGGACTTCTTTTCATAAATATGAACCTTTTGGCAGACAAAAAAAACAAAAAAAAAAAAAAAGGGACATATATCAAATAGTGTCTCGAATATTTTTTAATATTCATTTAGTTTAAATTTTTTTTATTTTGCCTCAAAAAGTCCTTTGCCACATGTTTTGAAGAGGGAGTGCCGCTGACGCGGATCTCTAAAAATAAGAGGATATTGAGTGTTTGAGAGACTAAATGGGTTAAACTAAAAATATGTGTCTTTTTTAAAAAATATATATTTATAATAGGGATTATTTAATAATTGACCCAAAAAAAAAAAGAAAAAAGGGTGTTATGATGGAATTCGAGGGCAAAGCTGTTTAACGGGATATGTTTAAATAACCCTTTTTTTAATGCCAATTAGTTCCCTTCTAAACTGGCCCAATTCATTGAAGTACAAGTCTTTTGATACGTTATGATTAGGCCCCTTAACTTTATATATCCAGCTATACAATGAAATCCAAATTGCATGTGTATACGTGTGTGTGTGTGTGTGTGTGTGTGTGTGTGTGTGTGTGTTGGGTTTTGGCAATCTGTTTCCTTGTAATTTGGCCAAGTGAAAAAATGTCCAATTCCCTTTTGACATTAGAATTAGGTCATTTGAAAATAGTGTCCTCTAGTGTGGTCTAAGTCCCACTATTTAATTAATTGAAAAAAATTGATTTTGTCTCCAAAACAACTTGTCAAAAATCGTTTGAAGATTAATTTGTTATAACATGTGCCGGTACAAAAATAATCACAATGAATAATCCAAAGAAATCGAGTAAAAGAAGAAAGTAAATCAATTTCACACACAACATAAAAAATACGCGATTCAGTAACTTGCCTACGTTCACGGAGAGTCATTGTATTTTATTAGTTTGTCTATCAAGATTACAAAGTTGCATCTCTTTGACCCCGGGATGAGGATTTATAGTTACATCACGTTCAAATGGTTGAGTTGTACAAAAAACTCTTTCGGCTTAAATGTAGCTTGTGAAGTGTCCCTGAATATCTCTACGAGATTAATGATAACTGACTTGAGCTCATCAAGAAATTTTCAAGTACATGTTAAATACATGGGTGCAATTAATAATTTGAATTGGACTGGCTGCATCCTATTTCTTGCTAGGCTAGTCGGCTAAAATCATGGATGGGCCTATTGGATTGTTTTAGTATCCACAATATGAGAAGGTTTAATTGATACTAAATTTTAGTTTTACTCAAAAAAAATATTTTCGCCTGATTTTCGAAACAAATTCAAATTACCTGTTAATTAAATCTAATTAATCAAATTAAGGTCAATTCCGTAATTTATTAAAAACAATTAAATAGATCCAATTATGATATGTGGTAATTGCAAATTAAAAGATGACAAATATGTTAAAAGCAAGTACATATAATAAAAATTGGTATTTAGAGTAAAACCCTTGCAGAAAAAAAAACACTATTTCACTTAGCCCACACAACTCCACTAGTACTAAATGTTTTTACAGTTCCTACAAAGAGACAGGCACGATTTACATATAAGACTATGATTACCTACCACGAAGTCTCAACCTTTGCGCTCTACTTTGTTGACTATGCTTACAACATGAACAATCTGCAGGTCTCTGTATCTTTTGATTGGTACTCGATGTGCCTACAAGATCACTTGTGTAGATATCTTCTAATGAAGACAATTTGTCTGAATCTGAACTGCAACTTCAATTTTCTGGCGCACCGGTCTCTAACAAACTTAGTCTTGGAATCCATCATAGGCTCAACCCACATCAAAATCAGATGTATGTGCTTTTGACTTATTGTTGTATGTTAATAAAAATGATTGGTTTGACAATATCTGTAATGAAGACTCAAACAAAAACTAAAAAAATACTCTTTAGGGTTTTGAAAGGTTACATCAATGAAGAGATGGTTCTAGATCGAGATTAGAGTAATATTTATAGCTTTTTAAGAAAATATAGTTTATAAAAACACGTGTTCCAAAAGTTGACCCTTGTTCAAACCAGATCCAATCTCTCGCGAAGGGAACTTCGTATGAGCCTTTATGCCTCAGTTTTGGGTGCGAAAATCTTTCGCACGAGGGCTTTACACGAGTTCCAAATCTTATCTCTAGTTTTTATGAGGTTCACTGTTTTGACCATAGCTTTTGACTCAGATAGAGGAATGACATGTTTTTTTTTCATGTAGAGCTTAAAACTAAAAAAATGAGGTTTGATAGTTCCAAAATTTCAACATTTGATTTTCTAAAAATACCCTAATATTTTTTAAAAATGGTATTTATAACATAAGAACTTTCCTTAATGTCAAAAAATATTTTTTGTCACTTTTTATGATTCATGTCCAACCAAGTCAAGTGAAGACACAACGTAAACCTAAATCACAACTTACCAAAAATAATAATACCTCAAGACGCGTGCATTAATACAATGATATTTTTCGATAAGATGGTGTATAGATAGTCATGCCACATCTAATTTTTATGTTTTAACACTCTTGAATAAAGAATAACCAATGGTGGGTAGATAATACATCCTTACAAATATCCCCATCTAGCTATTTCGTGATAAAAATAAACCAAGATAAAGACAAAAAAAATGGACAAATAAAAATATGCCTATACCTCAAAACTGCATTGTCTGAAATCTTGCGATATTCGATATCTAAATAGGATGCAAAACTTTTATCCAATCTTTATTGATATTCATAAGCCATGTATATTAGACACTTCAACATATATCCATGCCTTACAAAACATAAAAGATAATAATAAATCGATGAGTATTTAAAAATATAATGCATGCACTAAATTACTCCCCTTAATAAAATACTTCCTCTTAATCAAAACTTTTCCTTGTTTTGTATTGAATATACAAAGAAAATAATCCAACAATATATTATAAATCAATCAACCCCCAAAACTAATAATCACACAATAATAACACATGCTCAACGAGGTAAATGACATATAAAAAAATATATGAATATCACAAGAATATATCAATTAAGAATATCAAAGTCATATCTCAACATGGACAAAGGAAATAAAAATAAATTAAACCAAACATAAGTAGGTGACAAGTGTAAGATATTGTCAAATCTATGAAATCTTAGACAAGCTATCTAACAAAGATAAAAATAAACTTAAAACCTAAAAAATTTGATAGACCCGACTTATGTTATGCTTGAACCCATTAATGCACCCGTAGTTGAAAATACTTACAAGTCAACCATAATAAAAAATAATTAAGTGATCATAGGTTTATGCCAATCAAGATCGAAAATTATCAGCTTACATTAACAATTCAATAAGGGCAAAATTATATCTCATACTTGACATATAACTCCCTCAAACATGTGATTTTTTATGTTTCTTTTTATTTTTTAGAGCTAATTTTCATGAACAATTAATTTTATTTTTCTTTCATTAGGACATATAGGTAAGATTTTATTGACCATGTCTTCCAACACCCTTTTCGCGAGAACTTACCATAGTTTTTCTCATCATTTTTAATTAACTTTATAAGAAATGATTTTTACGTGCACATCCCAAAAAATTAGGTGAAAGTAACTTTTTAAAAAAAATTGATCAAAAATAAAAAAATACAAGCTAGCCAATTTGTAAACATGTGTGCGGCATGCCAATGACCACAACATACTCCATATGAGTCGTTCTTGGAGAACTTCACATGAATGACTACGTAAAATACTCAAAGGTTTATAATACCATCCTAAGGATCTAAACCAATAATAGTTAAATATATATCAACATATGTTCCATAAACCCTAAGCCAGCCCGACACTAATTATCCACTAAAGTTTCAAAGCACAAAATCTTTATTTTTTATTTCCTTAATTTTTGTCAAAAGATTTTTTCGGGGGTATTTTCCTAAATGACTCGAAAGAAAAGAAAATAATTTTTACTTTTCATCTATAAAACTAATTCAAAACAAATATATATATATATATATATATATATATATATAGTGCACATTTAATCGAGGATATAATTCATCATGCGTTAAAAATAATCAAAGACTAAATTAAAACTCATACCAAGACTAAATAAATAATCAACTATAATCATACCCAGTCCATAGAGGGATTTAAACAACTCATTTGAAAGGAGAATTTTTTTTTACATACTAAAGGTTCAAAACGATGTGTAATTTAAGGAACATGGTGACAAACATCAAACCTATCGACCAATTATGCAATCAAAACAAATTTTCTAACCAAAATAGATATAATAATGGGAACATAGGGGCCAAGTAATCGATTTGGTACTTGTCATATATGGTAACTTGCCTTATGATTCAGACCTTTGAATTTCATAGCTTTAGTTACATTATCAACTTTTATAATGAGCTTACTAATCTTTTGACTTATGTTGTTTGACTCTACCGGTTTGTTAGGATGCCTCAATTACATACATCACTACACTTCCACTTAACACCTATGTACTGATAAATAACTCATCTCACCGTGACCTTCTCTTAAATTCTCAAAACTTATGAGTTTCAATTAGTAAAATGGTTGGTTCTAGGCATCTTAACTCTCATAAAAATTAAAATAAAAATCTATAAAGTGTCTCTTCCTATGGAAATAGGTGCAAATGTATGGTTGTGGGGTGTTCACATTCTTTATCTTAGGGGTGTTCCAAGGTTGGGTGTGCATAAGATTCTTCTTTGAACTTTTGACAAAGACGGTCTGAACTTTGGGAGTAGTCTCAAGTTATTTATGACTAAAAATGACTTTAGATTGAGTAATTTTAATTCTCCTAGTTTGAATGTAATTTTTGGTATTGTCACACCCGATGAATTTCATCGTATCATGACGTGTACCGTGTCAAAAGAAGTTTGGGATATTCTTCAACTCACCCACGAGGGTACCAATGTTGTTGAAGATTCTAAGCTTCAAAACCTCACCACACAATTTGAGACTATACGCATGCTTGAATTTCACACTTTAATGAATTTTATACTAGTATATCTAATATTGTGTGTTCATGTTTTAGTTTGGGTGATCAAATTCCAAAAATGAGAGTTATTGAGAAAATTTTAAAGTCTCTCTCATCTCGTTTTAATACGAAAGTTACTGTCCTTAACTCTTTGGGAATTATAGACACAATTATGCTATAAGAGCTCATAGGTGATCTACACACTTGAGCGAGGAATGGTTCACTTTTAAAACACTATACACAAGTAACTAGAGTTTAATAAACTTAAGATACCTGCGATTTTGTCTAAAGGACTCAAGCAGGACCAGTTTAAACTTTTACTTAAATTGTTAAATAGGTGAAAAACAAGATTAGTTTTGACTAGTTAATTAAAGTCCAATTTTATTATCTTGAGTAATCAAGGTTGTTATAAATAAATAATAACACTTTCAATTTAATTAGGCTAGTTTCTAGTTCTTTAATTTACTTTTTCATGTGAGGTTATTAGACTGTTTTACATCTCAAAAACCTTTCCCCTGGAAAAAAACCGCGGATCCTTAAGGATCAAACTAATCTACTCCAATAAAAAAATCAAAATAGGAACGATTTATAAGCATTCGACAAGACACAAAATAAACTAGTCAGAAATATATTACCTAATACCAATCCACCATGCATTGGTTTCTCTTCTGAGCTCAGTTTCAATTTCTTCCTACCCAACTTGTCTTTCTTCATGTCTTCGCTTTTCCCTCTAACTTCCTTAAGCATTGGATCAACTCATTGCCTAGTGACTTATTCTAGTGAAGTGTAAGTGCTTTAAGTTATATTTTTTTAGGGAAAAGGGACAGACCCCCCCCCCCCCCCCCCACACACACACACACATTTTTTTATTATTAAATATTAGAGAAAAGCCTCTCTAGTGGCATTTACAAGATCTGAAGGCAACTTCAAATAAAGAAATCAACATTAAGAATAATTGAAACTAGATCTGATGTAGTGGAAACCCATCTTGTCTAACTTGATTTCTCCTCTTGCCACCTTTGGAAGATCGATGATGTTGTTAAAAAAACTGACAAGGATTGAAGTTGAATCCCAATATTTGCAAGAGAATCTGCTACCATGTTAGATTATCTGAAAATATAAGGCAAAGAAAAATTTAGAAGATTCAAATAAGCTTTTGTTTCCTCAAATGACCTCTTTAAATTCCATGGAGGATTCCTATTTTTGTTGAAAAGATTAATAACAAAAGAAAAGTCAGATTCAATTTAGACGTCTTTGATATTGTATTCTAGGAAAATCTTGATCTGTGCACAAAGACCTTTAAGCTCTACATTTGAATTTGTTGAGATCCCCTCTAAATTAGTAAAGGAAAATCTTAAATGATATAAACGAATAATATGAAACAATAGTTGTTTCCTAGATATCGTTGAAAAATCTTGTGCTCTTGCTTTTAAGTCAAACATCTTAACCTAAATAATTTTAGAAAATCTTTTTCAGTTCTTTTGAACACTCAGACTTGGCAATATATTTACTCAAGTATTTCAATGACTAAGTGTATAATGTGTTATGTGATTGAATAAAAACTAAGTGATAATATGTATAATCGGATATAATATCAGTCCTCTAACATTAATAGATGTGTTATGTAGATTTAAATAATAAGCACAAATATCGCACAATCAATCAATAATACTGTAAGACAGAGTATACACCAAAACATATTTGACTAACAAAACTTTATATCAAATTAAGCACAAAGTCAAATACAGATTTAGCAAACTATTTTTTAAAATAGTTTTAGATTATAAATGACTTTAATCTAATGTCCTATTGTAGACACCCCATTCTTTTACCCCCTAACTCTCCTTAGGTCCTTAGTACCACCCTTTATCACCGTAAACCCAGGTCATGTCCCGAGTACTGACCTGGAGGCCATCGGGCACTCCCCGGCTCAGTTTGACCCAAAACTAAAACTCTTCGTCTCGACTAAGACTGAATGAATCTTCAAAGGGTAGTGAATACCCTTTCTAACGGTCCGCCCCGTGCCCGTTCTGACTTACCATGCGGACGAACAATCCGTTTGCGTCCGAAACTTGACCTAGAGGCCACCGGGCGCTCCCGGGCTCTGTTTGACCTATGTCAACTCTTCAGCTCGACCTAGGCTGAATGAATATTCAAAGGGAACTGAATACCCTTTCCAACGGTCCGCCCCATGAGCGATTCCGACTTTCCATGCAGACGAACAATCCGTTTGACTCCGGGAGGTCACCGAATACTTCCCGGTCCCGGTTGACAAAAGTCAACTCTCCAAACCGGGTCAAACTCTTTGTAATGTAGAAGTAAATCTCCTAACCTTTCCAATGGTCCACCCCGTGCGCAATTCGGACTTACCATGCGGACGAACGATCCGTTTGCGTCCGAACAATTCCCCGTTCAATGGACCGACAAATGCTTCCGAGCCATATTTGACCCAAAGTCAACTCTCGAACCCGGGTGAGGTCCAAAGTAACTTCGAAGGTCTCTGAATTACCTTTCCAACGGTATGCCCCGTGCGTGATTCTGACGAACGGTTTGCCCTCGACGGCCAATTTTTCAAAAAAGCCTGAAGCGCACTTCCAAATGGCATGTTCCAGACCCTGCCTATCGGCACCTGCCGATAGGCAGGAACAGGTCTATGCCGATCGGCACTCACCTGGGCCTATAAAAGGAGGTCTTCACCTCATTTGCAAAGGGGTCCCTGATCTGATAAAAATCTCTCTAAACGAATCCCAGAAATCTATCTCGAAGGCAGCGTGATTTCAACATCCAAATCCCCCTTTTACTTCCACTTTTCATCATCCTTTTACTCAAACTTGGTGAAATAGCCACTCTCCATCATCATCCAAGTGCAAGGGCTTCTCTCCAACATTCAAGATTTTCAAGAAGGTCCAACTTTCTCAAACTCTCTCTTAAATTCTCAATAACTTGTGTTCTTATTTAGCAATTTTATTATCTCATCTCACACATCCTAATATACTTTTTATTCAATGTTCTTGCACATCTCCTATGTTCATATAAATAAAACCCAAAAAAACAAGAAAAAGAGGGTTTTCTCATAAATTCCAAGTAGGGATTCTCACACTTTTTCCAAACTTTTCTCATAACTAAAACACTTTTTCTACACACATACACACACTTACAAATGAGAGATTCCTCAGTTTGATTTATGGGATAAACCCCACCCTCATTTTGTATGCAAACTACGTGGAGGAACGATTTATAAGCATGCGACAAGACACAAAATAAACTAGTCAGAAATATATTACCTAATATCAATCCACCATGCATTGGTTGCTCTTCTGAGCTCAGTTTCAATTTCTTCATGCCCAACTTGTCTTTCTTTATGTCTTCGCTTTTCCCTCTAACTTCCTTAAGCATTCGATCAACTCATTGCCTAGTGACTTATTTTAGTGAAGTGTAAGTGCTTTAAGTTATATTTTTTTAGGGAAAAGGGACAGACCCCCCCCCCCCCCCCAACATTTTTTTATTATTAAATATTAGAGAAAAGCCTCTCTAGTGGCATTTACATGATCTGAAAGCAACTTCAAATAAAGAAATAAACATTAAGAATAATTGAAACTAGATATGATGTAGTGGAAACCCATCTTGTCTAACTTGATATCTCCTCTCGCCACCTTTGGAAGATCGATGTTGTTGTTAAAAACTGACAAGGATTGAAGTTGAATCCCGATATTTGCAAGAGCATCTGCCACTGTGTTAGATTATCTGAAAATATTAGGCAAAGAAAAAATTAGAAGATTCAAATAAGCTTTTGTTTCCTCAAACGACCTCTTTAAATTCCATGGAGGATTCCTATTTTTGTTGAAAAGATTAATAACAAAAGAAGAGTCAGATACAATTTAGACGTCTTTGATATTGTATTCCAGGAAAATCTTGATCTGTGCACAAAGACCTTTAAGCTCTACATTTGAATTTGTTGAGATCCCCTCTAAATTAGCAAAGGAAAATCTTAATTGATATAAACGAATAATATGAAACAACAGTTGTTTCCTAGATATCGTTGAAAAATGTTATGTTCTTTCTTTTTAAGTCAAACATCTTAACCTAAATAGTTTTAGAAAATCTTTTTCAGTTCTTTTGAACACTCAGACTTGGAAATATATTTACTCAAGTATTTCAATGCCTAAGTGTATAATGTGTTATGTGATTGACTAAAAACTAAGTGATAATATGTATAATGGGATATAATATCAGTCCACTAACATTAATAGATGTGTTATGTAGATTCAAATAATAAGCACAAATATCGCACAATCAATCAATAATACTCTAAGACAAAGTATACACCAAAACATATTTGACTAACAAAACTTTATATCAAATTAAGCACAAAGTCAAATACAGATTTAGCAAACTATTTTTTAAAATAGTTTTAGAATATAAATGACTTTAATCTAATGTCCTATTGTAGACACCCCATTCTTTTACCCCCTAACTCTCCTTAGGTCCTTAGTACCACCCTTCATCACCGTAAACCCAGGTCATGTCCCGAGTACTGACCTGGAGGCCATCGGGCACTCCCCGGCTCAGTTTGACCCAAAACTAAAACTCTTCGTCTCGACCGAGATTGAATGAATCTTCAAAGGGCACTGAAAACCCTTTCTAATGGTCCGCTCCGTACGCGATTCTTACTTACCATGCTGACGAATGATATGTTTGCGTCCGAAACTTGACCTAGAGGCCACCGGGCACTCCCGGACTCTGTTTGACCTATGTCAACTCTTTAGCTAGACCTAGGATGAATGAATATTCAAAGGGCACTGAATAACCTTTCCAACGGTCCGCCCCGTGTGCGATTCCAACTTTCCATGCAGACGAACGATCCGTTTGACTCCGGGAGGTCACCGAATGCTTCCCGGGCTTGGTTGACAAAAGTCAACTCTCCAATCCGGGTCAAACTCTTTGGAATGTAGAAGTACATATTCTAACCTTTCCAACGGTCCACCCCATGCACGATTCAGACTTACCATGCCGACGAACGATCCGTTTGCGTCCGAACGATTCCCCGTCCAATGGACCGACAAATGCTTCCGAGCCATATTTTACCTAAAGTCAACTCCCGAACCCGGGAGAGGTCCAAATTACTTTAGAAGGTCTCTGAATTACCTTTCCAACGGTATGCCCCGTGCATGATTCTGATGAACGGTTTGCCCTCGACGGCCAATTTTCCGAAAAAGCCTGAAGTGCACTTCCAAATGGCATGTTCCAGAGGCAGGAACAGGTCTATGCTGATCGACACTCACCTGGGCCTTTAAAATGAGGCCTTCACCTCATTTGCAAAGGGGCCCAGATCTGATAAAAATCTCTCTGAACGAATCCCAGAAACCTCTCTCGAAGGCAGCGTGATTTCAACATCCAAATCCCCTTTTTATTTCCACTTTTCATCAAACTTGGTGAAATAACCACTCTCCATCATCATCCAAGTGCAAGGGCATCTCTCCAACATTCAAGATCTTCAAGAAGGTCCAACTTTCTCAAACTCTCTCTTAAATTCTCTTAAATTCTCAATAACTTATGTTCTTATTTAGAACTTCTATTATCTCATCTCACACATCCTAATATACTTTTTATTTAATGTAATTGCACATCTCCTACGTTCATATAAATAACCCCCCCCCCCCCCCCCAAAAAAAAGAAAAGAAAAAGAGGGTTTGCTCATAAATTCCAAGTAGGGATTTTCACACTTTTTCCACACTTTTCTCACAACTAAAACACTTTTTCTACACACATACACACACTTACAAATAAGAGATTCCTCAGTTGGATTTATGGGATAAACCCCACCCTCATTTTGTATGCAAACTACGTGGAGGAACGATTTATAAGCACGCGACAAGACACAAAATAAACTAGTCAGAAATATATTACCTAATACAAATCCACCATGCATTGGTTGCTCTTCTGAGCTCAGTTACAATTTCTTCCTGCCCAACTTGTCTTTATTTATGTCTTCGCTTTTCCTTCTAACTTCCTTAAGCATTGGATCAACTCATTGCCTAGTGACTTATTTTAGTGAAGTGTAAGTGCTTTAAGTTATATTTTTTTAGGGAAAAGGGACAGACTCCCCCCCCCCCCCCCCCCCACACACACACACACACATTTGTTTTTATTAAATATCAGAGAAAAGCCTCTCTAGTGGCATTTACAAGATCTGAAGGCAACTTCAAATAAAGAAATCAAACATTAAGAATAATTGAAACTAGATCTGATGTAGTGGAAACCCATCTTGTCTAACTTGATTTCTCCTCTTGCCACCTTTGGAAGATCGATGTTGTTGTTAAAAACTGACAATGATTGAAGTTGAATCCCAATATTTGCAAGAGAATCTGCCACCATGTTAGATTATCTGAAAATATAAGGCACAGAAAAATTTAGAAGATTCAAATAAGCTTTTGTTTCCTCAAACGACCTCTTTAAATTCCATGGAGGATTCCTATTTTTGTTGAAAAGATTAATAACAAAAGAAGAGTCAGATTCAATTTAGACGTCTTTGATATTGTATTCCAGGCAAATCTTGATCTGTGCACAAAGACCTTTAAGCTCTACATTTGAATTTGTTGAGACCCCCTCTAAATTAGAAAAGGAAAATTTTAAATGTTATAAACGAATAATATGAAACAACAGTTGTTTCCTAGATATCTTTGAAAAATCTTATGTCCATTCTTTTTAAGTCAAACATCTTAACCGAAATAATTTTAGAAAATCTTTTTCAGTTCTTTTGAACACTCAGACTTGGCAATATATTTACTCAAGTATTTCAATGACTAAGTGTATAATGTGTTATGTGATTGAATAAAAACTAAGTGATAATATGTATAATGGGATATAATATCAGTCCTCTAACATTAATTGATGTGTTATGTAGATTTAAATAATAAGCACAAATATCGCACAATCAATCAATAATACTCTAAGACAGAGTATACACCAAAACATATTTGACTAACAAAACTTTATATCAAATTAAGCACAAAGTCAAATACAGATTTAGCAAACTATTTTTTAAAATAGTTTTAGATTATAAATGACTTTAATCTAATGTCCTATTGTAGACACCCCATTCTTTTACCCCCTAACTCTCCATAGGTCCTTAGTACCACCCTTCATCACCGTAAACCGAGGTCATGTCCCGAGTACTAACCTGGAGGTCATCGGGCACTCCTCGGCTCAGTTTGACCCAAAACTAAAACTCTTCGTCTCGACCGAGACTGAATGAATCTTCAAAGGTCGATGCATACCCTTTCCAACGGTCTGCCCCGTGCCCGATTCTGACTTACCATGCGGACGAACGATACGTTTGCGTCCGAAACTTGACCTAGAGGCCACCGGGCGCTCCCGGGCTCTGTTTGACCTATGTCAACTCTTCAGCTCGACCTAGGCTGAATGAATATTCAAAGGGAACTGAATACCCTTTCCATCGGTCCACCCTGTGCGCGATTCTGACTTTCTATGCGGACGAACGATCTGTTTGACTCCAGGAGGTCACCGAATGTTTCCCGAGCCCGGTTGACAAAAGTCAACTTTCCAAACCGATTCAAACTCTTTGGAATATAGAAGTTCATATCCTAACCTTTCCAAAGGTTCACCCCGTGCGTGATTCAGACTAACCATGCGGACGAACGATCCGTTTGCGTCCGAACGATTCCCCGTCCAATGGACCGAAAAATGCTTCCGAGCCATATTTGACCTAAAGTCAACTCCCGAACCCGGGAGAGGTCTAAAGTGATTTCGAAGGTGTCTGAATTACCTTTCCAACGGTATGACCCGTACGCGATTCTGATGAACGGTTTGCCCTTGGCGGTCGATTTTCCAAAAAATCCTGAAGTGCACTACCAAATGGCAGGTTCCAGACCCTGCCTATCGGCACCTGCCGATAGGCAGGAACAGGTCTATGCCGATCGGCACTCACCTGGGCCTATAAAAGGAGGCCTTCACCTCATTTGCAAAGGGGTCCCAGATCTGATAAAAATCTCTCTGAACGAATCCCAGAAACCTCTCTCGAAGGCAGCGTGATTTCAACATCCAAATCCCCTTTTTATTTCCACTTTTCATCAAACTTGGTGAAATAGCCACTCTCCATCATCATCCAAGTGCAAGGGCTTCTCTCCAACATTCAAGATCTTCAAGAAGGTCCAACTTTCTCAAACTCTCTTTTAAATTCTCTGAAATTCTCAATAACTTGTGTTCTTATTTAGCACTTTTATTATCTCATCTCACACATCCTAATATACTTTTTATTTAATGTTATTGCACATCTCCTACGTTCATATAAATAAAACCCAAAAAAAACAAGAAAAAGAGGGTTTGCTCATTAATTCCAAGTAGGGATTCTCACACTTTTTCCACACTTTCTCACTACTAAAACACTTTTCCTACACACACTTACAAATAAGAGATTCCTCAATTGGATTTATGGGATAAACCCCACCTTCATTTTCTATCTTCTCTAAATCCATTTTCCTTATATTCTATATACTTTACCTTAATAACTTATTGCTCGATATGCGTTATTGTTCCATTATAACGGTCAACGTAGGGGTAATCGCGTAAATCTTATTTTTCTAATACTATTCTTATATCTTCCTACGGACGACTAGCTTTATCTTTCCCATGATAAAAGTCGAGGATTCCTACCTCCATTCTATATGTATACACATGCACACATATCACGGGGGGAAACAAAAGGAAAATAGAAAATATTCATGAGAGACCGAAAGGGCGGAATGGGTGTCTAACACCTTCCCATTTCGTAACTAGGCCTCTAAACCCTTCTCGAATCGTCTTGGTTTCGCACGCACCAGTATGTCTTTGGATGCCATCCTTCAGGGTGGTTTCCCCTTTTTTCTTTTGTTTATTTTGAGTAAAATAGACTGGCGACTCTGAATCTCTCTACATTTCTACATTTCTACACCACAAATGACGTCGGCCGAAGCGCTCCTGAGAGGGAGGCGCGGGACCCGAAGGATCCTTTCCCCCATGCTACCCGCCCGCGCGGCGAGGATCGGGGATGGCCACAGTGGCAACTCTGTTGGGGATTTCTGTATTTTGAGCGCTTGACTCTATTTACATGAATCCTATATTTGCTTATATTTCCCCCATATTTGGATGTTCCCCTTTCTCATATGTATCCCATGCTTATGCTTCTGTTCACACACTTATAGAAAATTCTCCATGTACACTTCACACCACGTGCACCTAGGATCACATGTATATCCCCATGTTGCATGCATCACCCATCCATACTTGGTGTACCTTTTGGGGTACTTGTACTTTGCACCCTGTTTGGCATAATCAAGAAAGGCATTCTCATCATAAGATACTAATAAGAGAATCATGCATGATTCACACGACTTCACCAAAGAGCATTGATATTGACCAAATTTTACCCAGTAACTGGAGGGTCACTTCGTGATGGGCGCTGGTCCGGCAGGTCACAGTTAGCCTAAGCGATATGACTCTCACCTTCCATTGGTCAAGTACCTTCGACGTATATCGAACGGTTCCCCCGCATCGTACCGCTTGACCGAAGTCATGACGGGAGGTATATCGCAGGGAATTCATTCACGTACGTCGAGTATATCGAATTCTCTCTCACACGTACCGTCTCCATGAGGTATATGGTGAGGCAGTTCACGTACACTCAGGTATATCAAATGGCTTATCCACACGTACCGATTACCCGCAAGAGCAGGACGTATATCGTGGAAGTCACGCCAAAGGGGGGAACCCATGACGATTCACCCAACCAACTGTATACCCGCATATAGGTGTCAAACCTAGGACACGCACTTTAGATTGCCGGTTTCAACCCGAAACTCTGTCGAAATTTCGGGTCGGCCTGCTGTCACGACCCCGACCCAAAATAGTATTAGGGAACGAGTGTCTTGACATGCCACCAAGGCAACAAATATTCCGATTTAATTGTTTCCTTAAATAAATGCAACGGATATATTATCACATGGTTATGAATTGTAAAATACTGAAAGTGAAGGAATTACGTCATCAGAGCTTTCTAAAGGAAACTTCATATATATTAAAAGTAACAACGGGTTACAACTTAAGAGAAAATTTAAACCTTATTATAAGAGAGCCAGACATGCTCTAAATAAACATTTTACAAAAAGAGCTCTAAAAGCTAAATCTTCAATATAGTCCATTTTCATTCCGTCCGTGAGCCTAAACGTTTCCTGAAAAATGGTTATTTATACAACATCAGCTAAAAGCCGAATGAGGTTCAATCTCCAAACATTCCAGGGTTTTTGGAAAATAGATACCTATTTAAGTCAAAAGAGAAGGCATATACATATATGGAGAGGAACTTGCAGTAAATAGATATAATTTTGAAATGAAATTATATATATCACAATTGAATAGCTCAGAATAAGAAGAATGCAACAAATCAAATGTGATATCTTTTTCTTTCAATCATATCATTTTAATGGCCAAGTACACTCTAATACCGTATTCTTCTACCGTATTATACCCCGGTAGTTGAGGGTCAATCGAACTAGTTCGTCACAACGCCTTAGTTAGGGCACACCAGCGATAACCCAGCTAGGAAGGTCAGTCAGTAAAGAGGTCCCTTAGGCCGAATCAGATTTTCAATATTCAATATCCTTTTCAATAATCATTTTAATCGGTATGTTTATATGGACAAATATAAACATATCACAAATGAATCAATCATCGGTATCACATGAGTTTTGAGAATAAAAGCAGTTCACAAAATATATATAGTTTGCATAATATCATATAATCAAAATGCACAAGGAATGTCAGAGTACTCACCCAAAATGGAGGTCAAATTTACTGGTATTGAGTCTTCGATCACACGTTAATCTGATAAAGATTTAAGTACACGTTCTAAGGTCCAGTTTATACTATACTTTAATAATAACTTCCTCTTTTAAAGGATTACTGAATCCCCATTTTTTAACTTTTAAAACTCATTGATCGTAATTGAAGAATTCAATTCATTGTCTTTCCTCATCAGTCGGTTCCCAATAGAGATGGAGGGTCACAGGGGCACCACTTAAATACCATCTCATCTAGACAGAACATTTTCGGATTCATTCCCAGTAGAGATGGAGGGTAACAGGAGCACCACTTAAATACCATCTCATCTAGACAGAACTTCACTGGGCCTGACTTTGGAATTACTTAAATCGGATTCCATAATAACGAGCAATTTCTTTAAAAAGAATCATTTTTAAAAGCGTATAATTTCAAACAAGTTTATAAAATCAACTTGGATTTGTTCTAAATTTTAAGTTTCGATTAGTGAATTCTTTATTGTATTTTACCATCATAACTACTAAGTAAAGCTATAAAACAAGAAATTAAAACTATAAAGATGCATTATAACATTAAGATTACCTTAAGATGAATATCCCTAAGAACTTCTTCTTAAAATTTCTCACACTTTCTCTCACTATTTCTTTCTATAATTCTCAAGGAATTGGTGTGAGTTTCAAACGATCCCCTAAAGGCCCTATTTATAGTTTTCCAAAGATATCCCGGGGTTGACACATGTCCATGCTGACCAAGCTTTTACAATGGGAGTCAACGTTGACGTGTCGCGTAACGGAGGCGTCTTGCAGTCTTATTTCACCGGAGTGCGACACGTGTTTTAGCTTCTCCTCCAACAACGACACGTGTTTTGGCTTCTCCTCTAACGACGACACGTGTATGGTGGAGGTGTCAAAATCGAGCATGAGGTGGATAGGTATTAAGGGTATAAGGGTCATTTCGGACCTGAAGGGCATTTTGGTAATTTCACACTATATATTTTCAATATTTCTTAAAGGTCCCTGGAAATATTTTATTTACGAAAAGGCCCCTTTTTATTTTTCATTTTGGTCCCTGAAACTTTCTTTATTAAAACCAAGTCCCTAAAGTTTCATAAAATTATATTTTCTACCCCAAAACTTATCACTTAGCTTAGGATGTGCCATAAAATCTCAATCTGACCCATTTTACTGTTGATTCTTTAAATTTAAAAACGGGATCTGTCATATTAAGAACTCGGAATATCATATATGTAATAATATATCATTATTAGATAGTAAGTATGACAAAATTGAAAGAAGACAATTATATATTGGCATAAGAAAATGGGGTCATTACACCTGTTGCCCAATTTTTGCACATTTTTAAAATGGGACCCTAGTTACAAGTCCAAACCGTAGCTTTGCATATATTAAGACCCCCACTTTTCCAGGCTCGGGTCCTGTCCAACATTGCATTTAGGAGAATTAAATACAAGTGAAAACATAATAATCATAATAATCATGCTGAGTTCCGTCTCTAAAAACATTTCTTCCCTCTTTATCAAAAATCCAAAAAAATTTCTCCCTTCTTTATCAAAAATCCACAAAAATTTCTCCCTTCTTTATCGAAATTCCAAAAATAATTCTTCCTTTTTAAAAAAAAAATCTCATCCTGCGCCTTCTCAGGTCAATCGCAAGTCCTTGGCCTGGCTCTCTATTGGCTTCAGTCTTTAGTCAAATCACTCCGGAGTTTCATCCGTTCTTCAACTACTTCTTTCGAGTCCGAAATCCATCCATCTTCCATGGAGAAGACAGATCAAGCACCATCATACAGCCGGATCTGACGATAGTCCTAGCTCAGCTCGTGTCCAAGATTGACAACCTCCAAACTGAGGTCCGAGAGATGTAACGAAACTAAGTTCCTATTTCTCAAGAGCCCGAGACCCTATTCCCTTGTGCTATGGGTCCACCCGAGCCTATCTGGGTTCCGAAAGAATATCAGCACACTCCACGTGCCCCTCCTACTAATGGGCCGCTGCCTTCCCAGCTTCCAATGCCAAACATTGCCCATCTTATGGCTAACCTGCCCGTGGTCGTTGATCCAAAGGAGGAGGAGTTGAATAAATTCATAGAGGATCTCAATATGCTCACCAATAAGTTTGACCAAGTCAGGATGTCTGGGAATTACATGGACTACACCTACATGTCTCCTTATCCTAAAGCGAGGTTACTCGAGAAGTTCAAGATGCCAAATATCGAGAAGTTCGGAGGGAGTGGACCCCCAATTTTTCATCTTCATAGTTATCATCGTTCCATGACTCTACTAGGGGCTTCTGAAGAAGTGATGGCCCAATTGTTTCAGCAAACTTTAAAGGATAGTGCCCTCCGATAGTTTTTATCTCTTGAGGAATCCAGAATCCGTAGCTGGGAGGATGTAGCCCAAGAATTCATGTCACAGTACAAATACAACGAAGAGCTTGAGGTCACCAATCGTGATTTAAAGCTTCTCAAACAGAAACCAGGAGAATCAGTCAGTAACTTCATAACTCGGTGGAGAGAGCAAGCAGATACCATGACCAATCGGCCATTTGAAGAAGAACGGGTTAACATAGTGAAGAAAAACTTCATGCCCCATGTCCGAGCGACGATGGTAGGACAATACTATCCCCACTTTCGATCTCTCAGAGAGGCTGGAGTGGAAATTTAGGAGAGCCTCATTAAAACAGAGGTTGAACCAAAGAAGGTGTCCGGACAGTTCACCCCTAGAAAGTATGACAAGCCTTCCAGTGCTACCGTTTCGACCACCAACAACATCTCTCAACCGACCACTTCATGGGCACCAAAAAGCCTCCCTGCCCCTATCCGAAGGGAATATACCAAGATCCATACTCCCCTCTCCAAATTTTACCAAGCCCTGTTAAGCCGAAACCTCATCAAACCCTTGGATCCCCGTCCATTGCCAAACCCACTCCCAATAAACTTCAAGACCGATGCTCATTGTGCCTTCTACCAAACTGTCGACCAAACTACCGACCAATGCTTCCACCTTTGGAACGTAATCCAAGATCTCATTGACTGGGGTACCATCGCCCCACCAGCCAATCGTAAGCCAAACACTACTCACAACCCACTCCCAAATCACACCAATGACATCTTCTTGGAAGAAAACCCAGATGTCGATCCCTCAACTCAAATAACACCCATATACTCTCCTAAACCTCTTCAAACTTGCCCATATTTCCCCCTACACCCTACTAGCCTCGCAGATTAGGCACTATCACTCCTTACCAGCGCATGCATCGCTATCCGTACCCGTTCTGAAAATGGAAGTATGGAATTGTCAGAGGTGTTAAACCAATTCCTAGAGTTCGGACTAAAATTGCCCTAACAGATGGTCATCGATTGCCAGAAGTTCAGCACACTGTTCTTGGAGGCACAAAAGTGGGATCGAGATTCAGACAAGTGGGTGGTACCAACCGACGAAGTCAGTCTAGATGATGTTGTCCAGACTATGGCAGAATTATTCGGGCAAACCAACAACATTTGCAGTATCACTGGGTTACTTGACACTTTGAAGCTACAAGGGCGTTTGGTCCCTTCAATCACACATATCCCCACGGAATGGGAGAACTGATGTAAAGAAGCCGTTGAGGTTGTGGAATCCATCGACTTTACATGGAAAGACAGAGTTGCTACCACCAGATCGGGGGAACAATTCGAAGAATCGAGTGAAGAACAAGCTTCAGGAAGAACTAGCCCAGTAGCCGACATATGTGGGATGATATCACTTGAAGAACTCCTCGGAGAAATAAATCGGGTGGCAGCACAACCTGAGATTGACGAGGAAACGGGACTCATGTTCTTTCCTTCTTCAGTAAATCACATGAACAGATCAGGGAGACATTACCAGGCTCCAAGCTCACTACCAGCAAATGATAAAGGGAAGGGCGTTGAAAACCTTCCTATGCTAAAGATGACCATTGAGGAGAGCAAGATCCTCAATCAACTGAAGGAAACCAAAGCTAATATCACTTTATGGGGGCTTTTCATGTCTTCCCAGCTGCAGAGAAATGCTTTAATCAAATTACTCACTGGACCCATAGTTCCTCCATCTACCACACCGAAAGAAGCGGTAAATCTGGTCGGATCCTTAACCTCTACCCGAATGCTATCATTCTCTGAAGAAGAAATCCCTAGAATTTGGCCGAATCACAATCATGCACTCAATATCTCCGTTGAAGTTATAGGAAAGGTCGTGCCACTCTCCCTTGTCGATAACTGATCCGCCTTGAACGTTTACCCTCTGAGAACTTTCAAGTGTTTAGGCCTGAAAGAAAGCTACCTCGCTCCAACCTCCACCGATGTGCGTGCCTACGATAATACCCATCGTGAGGTGATAGGGTCCATAAAACTTGCAATAGGGGTTGGCCCTATAAACCCCGTCGTTTAATTCCAAGTTATAGACATCCCAACTTGTTTCATCCTGTTGCTCGAATGACCCTGGCTCCATAATATCAAGGGTGTGTCTTCCTCACTCCATTAGAAATTGAAGTTCTGTGCCGAAGGGCGAGTCATCACCATTTTGGGTGACAACGAAAATGCCGAGGGGGAAAGCACCAGCAGTCCAATTCTTGAGATACAGCATGGGTCAAATGATATGCTCCTATCAGGATTTCGAGTCGACCCACTCCTACTCCCGGTAGGGGACGGTTTCAAAGAAAGGGTTTGTCCAGAATATGACCCTCATGGCAATGTCAATGTGATTCAGTTGTTCAGAAACATGCACTTCATGCCCGGATTGGAGCTAGGGCAAAGGCAGTAGGGGATACTTGAGCCCATCAAACTGAAGAAAGCTTTCCCTCCTTATGGCTTGGGGTATCAACCATCAGAACAAGAGCTCAGAATGATCCCCCAGTCTCGACCAAAGAGAAGATCAGACTGCATCCGAACTATCTCAGGAGACTCCTTAAATGGACGATTCATCAAAAAAGGCGAGGACTTCCCCTTTTGCGGTTTTCCAGAACCATGATATGACCACACAGGCAAGAAAATGAGGCCAGGAATGGAGATCTTTTTCCAAGATAGCTACCCATGGGCCGAAAGTTTCCAACACCGCATACAATCTCTCATCAAAGATACCGAAGAGACTGAGGAAGGCGATTTTGAAGATTCCTTCAACTTACAGACACTGGGGCTGGCAATCTGCGTGGTTCATTCAGGCACTACATCATTGGACCCATACCGTTTGATTAAAGCTGCTGATACACCTCTCCTCAACTGACATGCTGCGCTAGTTCTACCTCGTGAAATCTCCCCTGACCCCAATGTTTACCCTATTTCTTCTTCTGTTGTCTATCCTTGCTCAAATTTAATCGAGACCTCTTTTGATGAGGTTCTCAATGCTATTTTTCCTATCAATGAAATAAATGAAGATTTTGAGTATCGTGCTGTGCCTTACATTAACTGCTTGAATTCTAATCAAACTTTTGATGATGATGATTTTGCAAATGAACAATTCTTAACTGATCTAAATAAGGTTAATAATAAAAAACATAACCGCGTTCAAGTTAATGAAGAAGAGACTGTTGTTATTAATCTCGGTTCTAGTAGCCAACTGTGCGAGATTAGGATGGGGGGCACCCTTGACGAGCTTGAGCGTGCACAACTCGAAGAATTATTGAAGGATTTCGTAGATGTCTTTGCATGGTCCTATGATAATATGCCTGGCATTAATCCTGAAATAGCTCAACACGAGATCCCCACTCTCTCAGATTACAAGTCGGTTAAACAAAAATTGAGAAAACTCCGCACCGAATGGTCGCTCAAGGTCAAAGAAGGGGTGGTCAAACAATTAAACGTGGGTTTCATTCGGGTGATCGAATATCCCACATGGCTAGCCAACATTGTACCTGTGCCAAAATTTGGAGGGAATGTTCGAATGTGTGTAGATTACCGAGATTTAAACAAAGCTTCTCCAAAGGATGATTATCCGCTACCCAATATCGACATGATCGTGGACAACACAGCCAGTCATGCTCTCAAGTCTTTTGTCGACGGGTTTGCTAGATATAACCAAATCAAGATACACCCCGACCACCAAGAAAAAACTGCATTCATCACCCCATGGGGAACCTTTTGCTACACCGTTATGCCATTCGGTCTCAAGAATGCTGGGGCTACCTACCAAAGGGCTGCCACAACCATTCTGCACGATCTGATTCACAAAGAGGTAGAGGTCTATGTGGATGATATGATTATCAAGTCCAAAACTAGAGAAGGTCATGTTCCCTCTCTCCGAAAGTTCTTCAAACGACTGGGACAGTATCAGATGCGACTTAATCCACAAAAGTGTGTCTTCGACGTTATAAAGGGAAAACTCTTGGGATTCATGGTCAGCGAAAAGGGGATAGAAGAAGATCCTGCAAAGATGGAGGCCATACTTGAGATGCCACAATCCCGAACAGAGAAAGAAGTCCGAGGTTTTCTTGGGAAATTACAATATATCAGCCGGTTCATTCGCCAGCTAACCTCTATCTACGAACCGATCATCAAGCTCCTCCGAAAAGATTCAACCAAGGTTTGGAACGAGGCCTGCCAAGAATCTTTTGACCGAATCAAATAATACCTAACTCAACCTCTAGTGCTCATGCCACCACAGTCTGGTCTCCCTTTGCTCCTATACCTAACCATAACCGACACTGCAGCTGGGGCTTTGCTAGCCCAATATCTTGAAGACTCCCGCAAATAAAGACCATATATTACGCCAGTACGAGGTCAACTACACTGCCTTGGAAAAAGCATGTGTCGCACTTGTCTGGGTCACCCAAAAGTTGCGACACTACATGCTCTCCTTACCCATCAAACTTGTATCCCGAATGGATCCCATACCTGCTTGAGAAACCCGCCTTATCTAGTCGAATGGCCCGATGGTTGATGCTCCTAACCGAGTTCGATATCGTGTACGTCACACAGAAAGCTGTTAAAGGAAGAGCCATCTCTGACTACCTCGTCGATTACCCCATAGAAGAAAAGGAGGTTCGAATTTCCAAATTCCCAGATGAAAATATCCTCTGCACCAATCAAGACCGCCTTTGATGGAAAATGTTCTTTGATGGCGCTGCCAACAAAAAGAGGTGTGGCATTGGGACACTCCTGATCGCCCAGATGACTCCCACACTCCCATCGCCATAAAATTGGATTTCCCTTGCACCACCAACATGACGGAATACGAGGCATGCACAGTGGTCCTCAAAGTTGCTCTCAAGAAAGGTATTCAATACCTTGATGTCTACGGGGATTCTGCCCTTATCATCGGTCAAGGGCTCAGAAAGTGGAAAGTCAAGGACGAAAAGCTCCAACTCTTTCATGCCCAATTAGAAGAGTTAGCCTCCCAATTCTGAGATATCACCTTCCATTACCTACCCCGAGCAAAGGATAACCTAGCCGATGCTCTCGCAACCTTGGCCTCCGTGGTGACATTCCCGAAGGAATAACAATGACCCCCTTCCTGGTTCAAAAACAAGATTAACCGACTCATTGCTACCATATTGAGCTTGTCTCCACTGAAGATCCCGAACTAGATGATTGTTGGTACTATGATATCTAGTGCCTCCTCAAACATGGTAGGTATCCCGAGGGTTCCAATAAGAAAGATCAAACAACCCTTCAAAGACTGACCGCCTAGTACATCATCCGTCATAAAGCTCTACTCAAGAGGAATTTTAATGGAACTCATCTACACTGCATCGCAGGGGTTGAGATTGAGAAAACAATGCAGAAAATCCACAGCGGGGAATGCGGACCCCACATGAATGGTCATATGCTCGCCAAGAAGATCGTTCGAGAGGGCTACTGGACCACCATAATCCAGGATTGCACCGCCTATGTCCGGAGGTGCCTCAAATGCCAACAATTCTCCAATCTTCAACACTTGCCTCCACGAGAATTACACAACATGACCTCTCCCTGGCCGTTCTCCACCTGGGGTATCGACATCATAGGGAATGTTACACCAAAGGCTTCAAACTAACATGAGTTCGTCCTGGTTTCCATCTATTATTTCACCAAATGGGTTGAGGCTGAGTTATACGCAGTATTGAATGCCAAGAAAGTGGCCAAATTCCTTAAGAAAAATATCATCTGCCGATATGGGGTCCCGCACGAGCTGGTATCAGATAACGGGTTGCATTTCGAAGTAGAAGTCACAGAAGTAATCAACGAGTACGGGATTCAGAGACACAAATCTTCTCCCTACCGACCTCAGACCAATGGTGCAGTTGAAGCTGCCAACAAAAACCTCAAAGACATCATTAGCAAGATGACCGAAAGTTGTAGGGATTGGGACGATCGGATCCCTACGCCCTCTGGGGCTATCGAACCTCAATCCGAACCTCTACTGGGGCTACCCCTTACTCCTTGGTCTACGACATGGAAGAAGTCCTACCCGTGGAGCTGGAAATACCCTCGCTACGCGTCATGCTCGAAGGCAAGGTTAGTGAAGAAGACTGGTTCCAAAGCCGTCTTGATAATCTAGCCCTACTAGATGAAAGAAGATTAAAAGCTCTTTACCACATACAGGGGTACCATCGCCGAATAACGCGATCATTCAACAAAAACGTCAAGGATCAAGGTGTCTGGGAGGGGGATTTAGCCCTCAAGGAGATAGTAGAACCCATATGGGACCCAGAGGGAAATTCAAGCCTAATTGGAGCGGCCCCTACATTGTGAAGAAAATGTTATCCGCGGTGCCGCCATGCTCACTGACATAGATGGGGAGGAGATGGCTCGTCTAGTCAATCTGGACCGTCTCAAGAAATTCTACCCTAGTCCGAAATCTCGGTGTGCTACGACTCTTCTCATCCGTCTGCTATTCTAAAAATAAAAAAAAATTCTTCACTTCCCTCTACCTAGAACTATGTGGGCCTGATCCTCTACAAAAACTATTTTAAAACATTTTCAAAAAACCCCAGAGGTACGTAGGCAACTCATGCACCTCACATGAGTGCGGCCCCTTTCTTTTTCACAAAGTACTATTCTTTTCTTACCTCCGAGAATGGCGGTTCATTCTAAAAATACTTGAACAAAGGATTATGTATGCCTTAGCGATCAATATAGATAATTCAAAATACAAAATTCATCAAAAGGCACAGCTGGGTGATCAAAAACTTGTTTATTTCATTAATAAGAAATTACAGTACGAATTACATAAGAAAAAGGAACGGATAACTCCCTTCCCCACTACCATAAAAAAGCCAAATAAAATCCCCACATGCATCACCTATCACACAAATAAACTCCCCAGGAGTCCTACCCACAGCTACCAGAGGAGCCTGCACCCTCATCATCTATATCCTGAGGACCCCAAGTTTCCCCTGCATGAATAGAGTTCCATAAACATTCCATGGATCGATGAGCCTTAACAATCTTTGAAAAGATCACAATGCCCCCTTCCATGGTGTCAGATAAAACAAACCATCTTTGTCCAGTCTCCACTGCCAACATCTTGCTGACTACTTTCCTCCACAACCACTTTATATAATCTTTGGGGATATGGCAAACCTTCTCGACAAACTGAGAGGGACGGGTCGACGGACGCCGATTTTCCAACAGAGACCCAAGCAACAGACGCAGGTGCTCAGTCAAGTCCTCTACCAGAAAGAAATTTGAGATCCGAGGTGGCACGACCTGTGCCCAGCCGAATTGGCGCAGAAGGCGCCAAGGGAAATAAAAAGAGGTCTGTCTGAGACCAACAAGCCGCACATATGAATACTCTCCTAGCTACAGAACAGACTGCAACTATCGCCACCAAGGCACTGACCAATACAGACCACGAGCCCCATGCTCCACAAGCCAATTCTCCCAGTTCTCAACATACAAGCCAACGTGGATGAAGTAGCACGAAAAGAAGTTAGGTATGACTGACAAGGGATATTCTGGAGGAGTCGATAAGCGGAATCTTTCAGACAACCACATGAACAGCATCACAGGGATACCCCTCAAAAAGTCAGAATGACCTTCTCTCCAAGCATCCAGGACATTCAGAGTCTTTGCCAATAACATCGCCGCGGGATTACGACGGTATGATATCCATGAAGTTATGGCTGCAAGTTGTGGGTCGACCTGTAATTCCCCAGTCACCAGCAACAATTTTGAAACCAGACCCAGAACAACGGCTCCAGCGTATCCAGCATCACATACTTCCGACAAATGCACGGACTGCAGCACCGTCGAGAGGGAGATCATTACTCCAGCAACCAATGATCTAGCCGCCGAAAGCGAAATATGAAGAAGCCCGGCTAATAAATCCCTTGCAGAATGGGAAAACTCGGGCAAAGCCACAGCAACACTGGGATTTACACCCAGTATGGAAGAAAATTCCCCGTAGGTAGGATAAACTTCTTCCAACCCAAAGTGGAATACATGGTCTTCGGGGTACCAAAATTGTACCACCGCCATCAGCATATTCCACTCAATAGGCCGATTGCGCCACAAGGAGACTCGACGCATGTTGAAAGTATCGTAGTCGATATTATAAGAGCACATAGCTTCCAAGGCTTCGAGGTAGTTGGCAAACTCGGTGCTACCAGGGAGAGCCATCTTGCAAGGCTAAGAGATGGTGGGCAAGTAGGTAAGAATGTAAAGGTGTGATGACAACACTTCACCCTTACCCCTTTTTATACTTGAAGATCCTCACAAGAGACGCAATCCCTGCAGAAATCAGAGGGAACCCTACCCCATAAGGTACCAAAGGCTGAAAAGGGTACCATTTAAAGCTTTGAATTGATGGGACTGGACTGAACTGCCGATAGGCAGGTCAGGGTGCTTGCCGATCGGCAACCCCCCATTTTTGGAAATTTCCCTCTTTTCCTCTTTTGTCAAATCAGAAAACTGAATAAAAATAAATTGATATTCTCAAAAGAAGTTCAAAATCCCTTTAATTCTCCCTTTTTAATCAAAAAACTTTACTTCAAAAAATTCCAAAAGTATTTCCTTTTTAGGGTCTTAGTAGCAAAGTAAAAAGCGCATGTGCATGCATTCATTCATCATTAATAAAAGATAACAAAAAAAAACACAATTGCATTGCATATATCTATTTTCTGTGTTACATCATCTTTGCAGGAAATAAAAAGAAAGGGTAAAAACAATGGGACTCAACCCGAACCCACATTCTTTTTCCCTCTCTCTCAAGAGCTTCCACCCCTGCGGCGTGCTCTCTTCCCCCTACGGCGAGACGATGCGCCACCACTACCCGAGCTCGAGTCCTCTCCGGATGAAGCAGACGGCACTAAGTAAGAAGGAACAGGAATCGCATCCCGAATATGGGCGGTCGACGAAGATATCCAGTCTCTGATGTCCCTCAGCCAAGTAGTCGACACCCGAACTTGCTGAAAGAAAAGGTGAAATCAGTATCAAAGCAGAAATGACCAAAACAGAAAAGAAAGTAAGAGAAGAACAGAAAGGTATACCGCAGTTCGAAGGACCTCCTCTGTCAAAACCAACTCCTTCGAATCCATCGCATGAGGATGGTGCAACATAGGCACCATCCTTCCATCAGCCCGCTGAATGTTGTATGAAGGGGTATGCAGTCGCACAAAAGGGACCTCCGAGGTCGCCGCCGCCGCAGATGCTGACGAACCACCACCACTGTGAGAAGATCCCACCGCCCGACTCGAACCCGCCGGAGGGAAGGGCAGCGCATCATATATGCTGGGTGTCATCAACCAGCTCGTCATAATATCCATATAGTCATACGGCGCAGCCATATCGGTGTATAGCAAGTAGGACTCGTTGACCATCACCGCGATCCTCTCATCCTCCAACATCAGTCGCTCCTACCTCATAAACGTAGGAGGTTGCACTGGTGGAACCACCACCTCCTCCTCGGAAATCTGACGAACTACCCTCTCCTCGAGGTACCAAGAATGGCCGAACTCATGCGCCAACAAATGCCTCATCCGCGCATTCACCCCGGTCACCACCACATCCTGAATGGCTGTCCCCCAAGGATAAAAGGTCACCTGAAAATCTCCAAGTGAGCATAAATCAATACAAGATCAGAAGGTGCAAAAACCAAGACTGAAATGGAAAGAGTCTTACCCTACCACTGGTCAGGTCATTCAAGACCTGATGCACTGCCTCCAGGGAGAGAGATCCCTTCGACTGCCGATTGGCCTTACGCCATCAATACAATCGACAGAAGTCCTCAACAGTGTCGTCCTTTAAAGCAATCAGCAGAGTATTGCACCCAATCACCTCATAGAACCACATCTGAATTCACAAGCAAAAAGAGACGCATAAGGAAAATGAGAATGCATGAAAGGAAAATGCGAGTGCGTGAAAGGAAAATACAAATGCATGAAAAGAAATGCACAAACTGAAGAATACCTCAAGAAGGTACGTGGCCCCAGTAAAATTCTGTCGGCAGTACCGGCTGAATGCATCCAAAGAAAAGTAAAGGGTCGCCAAGGTCAGACTCCACCAATCATAGAAGGGGATGTTCGAAAATATCCTCAAGTACGGTAGAAACCATAAATGAACGACGTCGCCGCTCGACGCCACCATGAAACCACCCAAAACTAGTAGAATGAATAATCGAGACATCTTCCTCACTTGCAGCCCGTCCTCCACATCGACCCCCTACCCAACAGAATATCCTTCAGCAGGGACAACCGAATAGAATCCCCAGAGACTATCCTCCCTACATCACCAAGTGCCGCGCGCACTGCCTCCGGTCTCACCCATAAAGAGCGATCCACCTCTATCTTATCTCCATCACAATCTAGCCCCAGCAGCTGCTGCACGTCTATGGGTGTCACCGTCATATCCCCGAAACCGAAATGAAAGGTGTGGGTAGTGTCCCACCACCTCTCTCCCAAAGAGCATAGGATCGCTGTCGAACGAGGCGTCTCATCTAGAGACGATGCCAACCACCCAAAACCCGTTGATGATACCACCTAGTACACCACAGGGGGTAGATGCTCCCAGACATGCTTGAGCCCCGCTGTCCCGCGAGCACACATGTTCTTCAAAGAAATATCAGACTGGAAAAAAGAAAAGTCTAATCAAAAGTTAAGAAAGAAAAAATCACCAGAAAGAGAAGAATGTTAAAGGTCAGGTTACTTACATAACCGCTGGGGATCACTCTCGAAGAGCGATGACGCGATGGCTCCCGCAACAAGGTTCGCTCATCCGCAACAGGCTCAAACGCATCAAAGGAGTTCTCACTCCCCAAAGCAAGAGGCGCCCTGGCCCTCCACTCCACATTCGCCCAATCATCAAAGTTCAACCACTCCCGGTGGACTGCAGTGCTCACAAAATCGGCTATTTCTTGAAGATCGGAATGATAGAACGATTTGCAGAAGAATCGCAGAGATAGAGAAAGCAAAAGAAGTTGTGAAAAAATGAGGAGATTCGCCCCTTTTTATAGGATGCCAAGCGCCATGCCAATCGGCATCTCCCCATACCATACTGATCATCACTGAACCCTTGCCTTCCCAAGGTAGCCCAAAAGTCTGGGCCACTGTCGAATGGCACCCTTCATACTATGCCGACTGGCACCCCCCTTAAATTTCGTACAGAAATTCCTAGAAAATACCAAAAAACCTCAAAAAATCCCCGGAAAATTCCCAAAAATACCAGGAGGGATTTAAAGCCTCTTTACCAAGAAAATTTTGCATTCCCCCAAGTATAACCCCTCTTCCCCAACGGAATCCTCTAAAACCAAGTGAAAACTCCTCCCGGCAAACCTCCGGAGGATCCCTAAGGATCACCTAATCACTTCCCCAGTGGAATTCTCTCACAGCACCCAAAATAGGTTATTCCCCCCCTGCGAGGTCTCGTAAAATCTTCCCTAGCTATCAGCTCCCCAGCTCAGTTCAAAATCACAAAGCTCTTTCTCCAGCAAAATCAAAATTCAATCTTTATCCACTCTTGGGTCAGAATTGGCCCCGGTCTTGGATCGTCACCTGAGTTAGGTCAGAATTGACCTCAGTCCTCGGTCGTCGCCACTCTTGGGTCAGAATTGGCCCCAGTCTTGGATCATCACCTGATTTAGGTTAGAATTGACCTCGGTCCTCGGTCGTCACCACTCTTGGGTCAGAATTGGCCCCGGTCTTGGATCATCACCTTAGTTAGGTCAGAATTGACCTTGGTCCTCGGTCGTCACCACTCTTGGGTCAGAATTGGCCCCGGTCTTAGATCGTCACCTGAGTTAGGTCAGAATTGACCTCGATCCTCGGTCGTCACAACTCGTGGGTCAGAATTGGCCCCGGTCTTAGATCGTCACCTTAGTTAGGTCAGAATTGACCTCGATCCTCGGTCGTCGCCACTCTTGGGCCAGAATTGGCCCCGGTCTTAGATCGTCACCTGAGTTAGGTCATAATTGACCTCGGTCCTCGGTCGTCACCACTCTTGGGTCAGAATTGGCCCCGATCTTGGATCGTCACCTGAGTTAGGTTAGAATTAACCTCGGTCCTTGGTCGTCACCACTCTTGGGTCAGAATTAGCCCTAGTCTTGGATCGTCACCTGAGTTAGGTCGGAATTGACCTCGATCCTTGGTCATTACCACTCTTGGGTCAGAATTGGCCCTGGTCTTGGATCGTCACCTGAGTTATGTCAGAATTGACCTCGGTCCTCGATCGTCACCACTCTTAGGTCAGAATTGACCTCGATTATTAAATCTTCACCTTAAGCTCGCAGATTTGACTTTGACCCGCAAAATTGGTCACCCTCCCCAACACCACTTCAGGTCCTCAGAATCGACCTAAACCTGCGATCGTCATTCATCTCCACCACACTCTTAGGTTCGCAGAATCGGCCTTGACCCTCTAAATCGGTCATACTCCCTCAAAAGCATCATGTGGTGTCTATTCGACGGTCATCACTTGTTCAAAACTCACCCGTCGAGGGTCTCTGTAGACACCCCATTATGTTACCCCCTAACTCTCCCTAGGTCCTTAGTACCTCCCTTCATCACCGTAAACCCAGGTCATGTCCCGAGTACTGACCTGGAGGCCATCGGGCACTCTCCGACTCAGTTTGACCCAAAAGTCAAACTCTTCATCTTGACCGAGACTGAATGAATCTTCAAAGGGCACTAAATACCCTTTCCAACGGTCTGCCCCGTGCGTGATTCCGACTTACCATGCGGACGAACGATCCATTTGTGTCCAAAACTTGACTGAGAGGCCACTGGGCGCTCCCGGACTCTGTTTGATCTACCTGAACGGAGACAAGATGCATATGCAACAAGAAATATAAACGGGTCAGGGCCCGGTTCTATATGATCACCAGATGAATAAAGAGTATGACAGTTATGGATAATAAATCATGAAGAAAGAGAAATAAGAAGCTGCCTACACAATGTAAAAGATAAGCTAAGCAGGAACAATAAAAGAAGTAACATTAAACTACATTTTTCATCGTATGTACCAATTATCTCATATATCTTTTCCTTAACAAGAAGTATATATGTGATCACATTCTTTTGCTCTTTATGGCATTTTTATCTCATTTTTACATTTTGTAAAAATCCTTTCCTTATCAGGAAAATAATCATTTTCAAATGCTATTTGTGGCAGTTATATGTGCTCTTTGTGGCACTTCATCATGCTCTTTATGGCATATCAATTACATCAAGTCCCACTTGATTATGAATAATTATATTTATATACATATAACGATTCTAAGACTGCCCGTCTGGGTTTCCCCACTGTGCGCGCCCCTAAATGACCATCATCTTCCAGGGCCTATCATAAGACAACCTGGGCACCTATATCGCAAGACGTCGGGAAGCGGCCATGTGCCTGCGGGATAGTTAAGACCACACCCGGAATCTCCTAACCAGCGCAGAAAAATATACAACAATAAACGCTCACATGGCCTATGAACTATATCCACCCTGCGTTAATTTTCCAGGGGGCATCACCTCACGCGCGAACTTCCCTTATGATGTCATTTAAAGAGGTGTGTTTAAACCATTTTATTTATCATTTTCAAAATCAAGTAAATTATCATTTACTAGTTTCATGATTATGTAAATTATCATTTACTATCATCATTACCAATTCCATGTATATGTTTCATTTTATCCGAAACCATTACCTTTTACTTTTTGTAAATAATATAACTTATCATCCGGAGCCATGCTATGGCTTATATAGACACTACAACCTCGAAGGGGTAAAAAAAACTCTTGATTATCTCCAAGTATTTTAGGGTGTTATTTTAAAACCCCAAGATTATCACCTTTCAAAGGAATGAATGAACTTTTAATTTATTCTCCAAACTCACCTTTATGGTGTTATTATGAACCGCCAAGGTTAACATAACGCAAATGAGCTTCCAAAATCTCCCAACATTCTTTTTGGGTGATAATATAAACCATCAAAATTAATATAGCTCAATTGAGCTTCTAAAGTCTCCCAAACATAATACTACCTCTCCTAGTTTTATGAAAATCAACTAGAAGAAAAATGCCCTAACTTCAATTGGCACATCCCTGGAAAAGTCCCCACATAACCCGTTCCTAATGTAGGGAAAGTAACTGACTCAATTACCAATCTAGGACACTTAGTTTACTTCATTAAAGAAGGTCCCTAGGCCCTAGACTTAAAGAAAATGAATTGGAATTAAACTAAGAAAGTTACTCAAAATGCAGGGCTTCCGAATCGATTCGGCCTAGCCGAATCGATTTGGGTTCAGGAAAGCGAATCGATTCGGACCATCCGAATCGATTCGGTCCAGAAAACATGACTTCTGCATAATTTCCGAATCAATTCGGACCATCCGAATCGGTTCGGTCGACCCAGACCTGGAAACTGTCTCAAGGCGAATCGATTCAGCTAGGCCGAATCGATTCGGTTATGCAGATTTGCCTAATTTGTTCTTAAGGGTTATGAACCCTAATTCTCCCAAGCCTCCAATCTCTTCGATTTTACCCACAACCAACAGCATTTATCTACCCAACATTTATCCTATATGATTAATAACCATTATAATCCACAATTTTTATCATCAAAACTAAGATTATGGTTTAATCCCCATAAATTCCATTTTTGATCTCCAAATGAATATACATAATTATCATACAAATTATTCAACTTAAATCACATATTATCAAGTAGAAAACTTGCCTTAAGGTTGATATCCCATATTAATTTGGAGAAGAAGCAAATCCCAAATCCTCCATCTTCAAGCTCTCTCTCATTTCTCCATTTTTCTCTTCCTCTTTCTTTCTCTCCTTTTCTCTCTATGTTTTAAGACATAAAATGAGGAAATGAAATAAGGGGCAAGACCAAAATCGTGGCTTAACATAATTCTCCCAATCTTAAGTGGTTAATACCACATTAAAATGACTCGCAAATACGCATATAAGCTAAAACCAGGTAAAAGTGCCCGAAATACAAAAATACAATATGGCACTTATTTTGACTGTCTCGCACCTTCCGAGACTAACTACACCCTCTAAACTGGCATCCGGAAATTTTATAAATTATTTTGAGTTCCAATTTCATTTAAATCAAAATGTCATTTTAAATACATGACACTATAAACACGCAACCTGATGATATTTACTTTCACATACAGTAAATATACATCAACCTAGTAAATATTAACTTTCAATTTATTCAATTAATATTTACTCCAGTCCCCACATTTTATATAATTACTTTATGCGGTAAAATTAATATAAAATGAGCCTCCCAGAATCGAGGGTTGTTACACTTAAGACCCTTACCAAGGAAATGACACAACCACAAGCCCGCCGCAACTCGTGACTGGGGATTTGTGCCTGTTCGAGGGGCTTGGGCGCACTAGTAGTCCCTTTGGGACTTCAATCCTACAATGTCTTCAACGAAATAAACTAGAAAAATCGTCAACATAGGCAGGCCTGCATATACATATATGCATATATGCTGCCTATATATATGCATCTGCATATATGCATATGCATATTGTAGCAAATATGCCAGTGCAAATATGCAGTGCGCGTGTGTGTACTTGTGTGTGTGTGCGTGTGCGCGTGTATGAGTGGGGAGGGGCCGGGGCAAGGGGTGCGTGCGTGCGTGTGTTCATGTGTGTTTGTGTGTATTTGTACAATGTAAACAATGGCACGAAACATTATACTACTAAAAGAAAGACGTGTCCAAACCAAAAGAAAAAAATATCACCAATACCTTCTTGAACATGAACAAATAAAAAATCACCCCCCTTATAGTTAGTATAGATTCTTCCTTTTCCAATTACAATAAAACACCTGCCCAAAATACGTGGGACATGGAATAGATCTAATCCAATTATGGAAGATGTCAATTGTTTATATATAATTAGTAGGTGTTTATGTGGCAGATGTCAATGGCGTCTCAATTAATCAGAGAATGGACTGGGATTTAGCAATTCCCTGCAGCCCCCCAAACCAAACTGCTTGAGGTATTGGGAAAGCTAAAGCAAGAGGTCTAATTCTCCCTCTGCTTATTAAGAAAATAGGGATGAAGAAAAAGAAAACATATATAACTATACTGATGTTGTAGATTTATTTATATGTGGGTGCTTCTTTTTTTATTTGAGGAATAAGACAGAATGTTTGTTATTAATTAAAGTGTGTATGTTTCAGACATTTTTTTTGTTCATGTATACTTGTAGGATGTGAGAACCTTGACCATCCTTGTGATGGGGGAAAGGCGGTGTTGGAAAATCTTCTACTGTGAACTTGATTGTTGGGGAAAGAGCAGTTGCAGTCAGTGCCTTCCAGGTATATGTTGCTTTCAACTGGGTTTATCTAATTGTATCAACAATGACGTAAAATGAAATATGATAAGGTGAATTTAACCTATTAGAGTCCGCAATGGGTAACTGAGAGACTTACTCTCGAACAACCAACAGTGGATGGTTTTGTCCATAAAAAAACCAAGGGTTTTTCGGTCGAGTGTAACATACTTTTGGTTGTTGTGCCAAAAATGATGCTGTTCTCAGACGACCAATAGTTGGCCATTCGAATAAAAGTTTACCCAATGTTAAAAACTAAGAGAAATTTACAAACTTTTCACTATTTACTTTTTGATAAGAAATAAGGATTATATTAACAAATCCATCCGAGGGGCGGAAAACCTATATAAACACAAAGTGGCCCAATAGAAAGGCAAAACTCAAATATACAAAAAAAACGTATCCCTCCCAAAAAGACCTCTTGCAACAGCTTGCTTAGTTTCTGAAATAATAGAGTTGGTCTAAATTCATTTTTGAGAGTGATAGAGAATCCAAACTAATTAGTATTAGGGCTCTAATTTCAGTTTGTTAAGCTTAGTTTAATTTGTGAAACATGGTTTCATGTCAATTTTATAGAGAGAGAGAGAGAGAGAGAGAGAGAGAGAGAGAGAGGTCAATCCACTAAAAGTAAAACACATGTGTAGGGTGTAAAAATGTTTATATTGGAAAAACTAATTTGAAGCAACATATTATGAGTGAAGCAGAAGCACTTACATAAAAGAGAGATGCCAAATAATGAATCCCATCTTCCCTCTTACTGGTTATTCTTAAGAAAACATTTACCTACAGACACATACAACAACAGACACGTATCTATATAAGCCAAGCCAAGCCAAGACAAACCAAGCAGGTGGTTTACCTTGCAAGGAGAAAACAGAGTGTGACTCAAAAACCCAACATTCTTATCCACTTCATCAACAAACTTATTTAACTTTTCTTCTAGATCGTACTCGATCAACAACTCACCCCGCCAAAACATTATTTGCAAACTACACTTGATTCCCCAAAAGGGAAGGATAAAAATTAGGGGTGGCAATTTGGGCACGAACACGACAACACGACACGATCCAACACGAAATTGACACGAAATTAAAACAGCTTGTCGTGTTCGGGTCGTGTTCGGGCCAGACTTTTTTGGCCCACTATCGGGTCGTGTCGTGTTCGTGCCAGGAAATTAACCCGATATTGGCCCGAAATTGGCCCGTTAGAGCCCAATTGTAACACAATAAGAAAATAACCCAATTGTGTCCCAATTACAACTCAATTGTGTCCCAATTAGCCCAAATAAGAAACTCCATCTCGTGAAAAAAGAGAACACATCTTCAATTAGCCCAACGGGTTTTTTTTTTCGTGTTACTCGTGTCGGGTCGTGCTACTAATGGGTCGTGTTCGTGCTAGCAAAAAAAACACGCTAGCGTGTCGTGTCGTGTTCGTGCGAGATAAAATTGTGTCGGGTCGTGTCGGGCCAGACCCAAACACGACCCATTGGCCCGAATTGCCACCCCTAATAAAAATACAGCATCACATGCCTACCTCTACTTGTTTTGGTCCATCAAAAGAAGAAGCCAATTGGAGAGTGAGGTCAAAACCAGGTGCATGTGGGCTTTAACCCAGCGCATGAGGGCACGCCCCCAATCAGATAATTTTTTTTCCCCAAAATTTTTATTTTCTTTTTCTGATCAAATTTATGTATTATATTTTTCCATTTGGTTACTCAGAAAACATTTTCTAGAGAAAACAATTTTAGAAGTCAGAAGATTATCTTTTAATTTATTCATAAAGCCCTGAATTTGTAATCTTTTTAATAGTAATCCCAAACTTTAAATCCAAGTCCTTTACAAAAAAATATAACGTAATTGTTTCTTTTCATCAGTCCCATATATGAATAAAACTTAGAAAATTAATTAAAGACATAAACAAATTATAATTATATATTTGACTTCATAAGAATTCTAAGTCTCAAATAAATTACATACAAATTCCCATATTAACTTAGATTATTATTTACTTTTCATACCCTAAACATTTACTATACACATGATTTCATAATCTCCAATTTACCCATTTGAATAAGAAGATCATATACATGAAGCCCAGAATTAAAAAGCAGATATCTTCTAATTTCTTATTATTTCATGCAATTACCTAAGTTTCATCAATTATTTATATCACTTTGTGATAGTCCCAGAAATCTTATCCTAATTTATGAACTCGTTTGTGTAGTTCATAAATCCCGTGAAAATTGATTCAATCTTTATCTGAAAAATCCCTAACCCTATGATTTCATGCGATCGATGATCTCAATCAAGAAATGATTTTATAAACATGAGATACTTTTATTAAAATAATATCATACATTATAGCTCAGGGAATAGACTTTCGGTATACCAACACAAGTGTTAATTGTCCTCTAAGACTGGCGGTTTGAGTGATTAGTTTTCTTACTATATGGATGACACTCTTCGAAGATCGGCTCAACGATGTTGCTTTATCTCTAAATGTTTTGGATTGATTATTCTCCAAAGGTTTTGGAGTAATGATAATATAATGGTATTGCCTAGAATATAAAGCCTCTATAACCGATAATTATGGGTTATCCTATAATAAAAACCTCAGATCCTTATTTGTATGACTCGATAAATAGTTATCCAACTATAGTCACATACCATCCTCATAGATATCAACAGACTCCATTTATGCCTTTATTACTCATTGCGATATTTCATATTATTTCAAAATGCTATAAATTGTGATATATATTATATATTCTTCATTCCCTTTTATGCTATCTAAACTCTGACATATAGACTTGTTATAGTAATAGAATTATCTACTTGGCAAAGTTTTCCTTATTCGTTTCCCTTCCATATGGAAAGTGAACTCAAAGATAGAGATATACCCCTTGTCACAATGGATTTTTATTCTACCTTCCCAAGGATAACCATTTCATTTGCATATGTATAGATGGTAAGTGTGGCCACCCTAGACGTCGGGGGGTCAGGGTCTCCAGGAGATGGATCCCTTCCTTCCCCATTTCCCCTCTTTCGATGTGTGGGTGGGATTACGTCCTTTATAGGTGTGATCAGCTATTGTTGATGTGGGGTGATATGCAGAGATAGAGTCGCCAACCTATTTTACACAAAACATGAAAAAGAATGTTGACTCCTTGACAGAACAACATCAAGGACAATACTGATGCTTGTGAAACCAATAAGTTCAAAGGTCTTAGGACTAAGTTACGAAATGGGAAAGTGTTTGGAACCCATCCCGCCCTTTTAATCTCTCATGGGAATATATTTATCTTCTTTTATAGAACTCAGTGATATGTGTATATTATAAATTGAGGATGGGATCACTCGACTCGCTTCATGGTTAAAGATGGAGCGAGGTTATCATTAGCAGTGTTCCGAAAATGATAGTAAAAAATACGATGTGGGTGTTTGTTGATTCACAAATCGTTAGGGAGGAATGATTCAATATATAAAACAAGACACAAGTAAACAAACATATAAAACATATATATCATGAATATATAATACCAAATGTAGGTGGGGGGACTCGAGTTAAAGGATTCACTCGAGGCGCCTACGTAGCCCCGGGGCATCAAAATCCACGTAACTTGAAAATAATATGAGGTGGGGTTTAACCCATAAATCTAACCAGAGACTTTATTATATGTGTGTGTAGAAAAAAGGTGTTTTAGTATGAGAGACTATTACGAGAAATCCCCTTTTGGAATTTACGAGTGAACCCTCTTTTTCTTATTTTTGGATCTTTCTATGAAAATAAAGTATGTGAGAATACTAATAATAAAAACTTAGAATTGACATGTTTGATGCTATGAAATAAGATAATAAAGAGAAAATGAAGTAAATTGTCACCCCTAACCCCATTAGGATATAATTAACTAAATAGTTTACAAACCACAATTATAATTTATATATTATTTTAGTAATACATATTGAAACAACTTCAAGGTTAAAATGCGGAATACTAAAATTCCAATCGTTTTAAGGAGACATAATTTCAACAGAACTCACATATCATTTAACTTAATTACAACTTGTACAGTGTATAAAACAAACTAAGAAGACCCTACCTCTATTTACTCAACCTCCTAGACCTGGCAGTGGCAGCTGAAAAACCTGAAAATGTAATCATATGAAACCATGAGTTTAAAAACTTAGTGAGTGTACTTACTGAGTTGATTTGGGATATGATGTGTATGTATTATATATTGAGATGATATGGCTTATTAAAAGTCATGAGATGTTGAGATGTTATGGCTTATTAAAAGCCAAGAGATGTTGAGATGTTATGGCTTATTAAAAGCCAGGATATGTTGAGTTGCTATGCAATTCAGGAGATATTAGGTTATTAAAATCTATGGATATGATTATTGCCTACGGGCATGAGATGTGAATTTTTTTTACTCCGGATATGTATATGGACTAATTTGGCACAGAGATATATATATATATATATATATATATATATATATATATTGATATGCTGAGATGTTAATATAGTACTTTTACTATAGATAACTGTCCATATAAATGATGTCTCGAAAATTTCAAGGCAAAAACAATAGCTGCAAGGTCTAAATCATGTGTAGGATAATTACATTCATGCGTCTTCAACTGTCTAGATGCATAAGAAATTACCTTTCCAAGTTACATGAAAACACAACCCAAACCCTGATGTGAAGCGTCAGTATAAATCTCAAAACCTTCTCCACTAGATGCATAAGAAATTACCAGTGATCCATTCCTTGAGATGAAGAAACAAGATGTCCTAGATGGTAAAGAGAGTGACTTTGAAATTAAGAATGATGAATCGTTGTGTTATAAAAATAGGATTTGTGTACTGAATGATCCACCCTTAAAGAAAGATATATTAGAAGAGGCACATAGTTCTATTTACTCTATGCATCCAGGAGGTACCAAAATGTACAGAGATTTGAAAGAATATTACTGGTGGAACAATATGAAAAGTGAGATTGCAGAGTTCGTAGCTAAATGTTTAGTATGCCAGCAAGTGAAAGCAGAGCATCAGAAGCTGGCAGGATTATTGCAGTCTTTGCCTATTCTAGAATGGAAGTGAGAGCATATAACGATGGAATTTGTTACAGGATTACCCCGGTCACCAAAGGGGCATGATTCTATTTGGTTTATTGTAGACCGATTAACAAAGTCTGCCCATTTTCTTCCAGTTAAGACCACCTACATTGTTGACAAGTATGCACATATGTACGTTGATGAGATTATCTATTTACATGGGGCACCAATGTCAATTGTATCAGATAGAGATCAAACGTTCACTTCTAAGTTTTGGCCTCGTTTACAGAATGCCATGGTCACAAGTTTGAAGTTCAGCACTGCATTTCATCCACAACCCGATGAGCAATCTGAAAAGACGATTCAAATATTAGAAGACATGTTACAAGCTTGTGTATTTGAACTCAAGGGCAGTTGGAATGATCATTTGCCATTGATGGAATTCTCATATAATAATAGTTATCAGTCCACCATTGGTATGGCTCCGTATAAAGATTTATATGGGAGGAGATGTAGAACGCCTTTGTGTTGGGATGAAGTAGGTGAAAGGAAACTTTTGGGTCCTGAATTGATAGATATGACAACTGAAAATATAAAAATGATTTGGGAGCGGATGAAGATAGCGCAAAGCATGCAAAAATTTTATGCAGATAAGAGGAAGTATCCATTGGAATTTTAGAAGGGGGATTTTGTATTCCTACGTATTTCACCTTGAAAAGGCTTTATGAGATTTGGAAAGAAGGGGAAACTAAGTCCAAGATACATTGGACCATATGAAGTGTTGGAAAGAATTGGAACCCTGGAATATAGATTAGCATTACCTCCAGAGTTATCTCATTTTCATGACGTGTTCCATGTATCGATGCTTCGTAAGTATTTGGCGGATCCATCTCATCAGTTGAAAACTCAACCAATTGAATTGAAGGAAGACTTGTCGTACATCGAGGAACCAATGGAAATTATTGATCGTAAGGAGAAAGTATTGAGAAATAAAGTTATTCCCTTAGTTAAAGTTATGTGGATGAGACATGGAGTTAAAGAAGCAACTTGGGAAATGGAGGATAGCATGAGGAAACATTATCCCCATTTGTTTGGTAAGTGACCTTTATATTAAATTTCGGGGACGAAATTTTCTAAGGGTGGGAAGTTGTGACAACCTGAATATAATTATGATAAATTATATTTAAATCATGCTTATCTTATGTGATATGAATAATGTGTTAATAGTTCTAATGTTAAGTGATTATGTTTATTATAATCCTACTTTCATAAATCATGAAAGGTCGAATTATTTACAAACACAAAATTTTGTTGTTTTCGGTAGAAATGTCCCCGTTAGAGACTAGTTTTGACCCTTATCACATTACAATTGACTTGAGGTAAAAACTATATAGTTGTAGACATGTGAGTTAAGGTTTTAACACAATAAACGGTGCATGAAACGGATGTGCGAGTAAGAAGTTAGGCCAAAATTACAAACAAGGGGTAAATCTGTCAATTCCCTCTAAGTAGTAAATTTTCTTTTATTAAACCAAATGGTTTAATTTGATTGGTTGGATTGGGAGGCAGCCTTGGCCGACTTAAAACTCCCCCTTTAGCTTATTTCTTCAGCAAATATAACCCTAGGTTCAGTTTTGAGAGATTTAAGCTTAAGGAAAGAGGAAGTAGAAGTTAAGGAAGAAAGATTACAAGGAAAAGCTAGGAAAAATTTCCAACAAAGTCCTTAAGGTATTTCCAATGTAAAACTATATGTTAATATTGTTGTAATCTTGTATTATACTTATTTCAAAGTATATAAATCGTGAAATATTGATTAAAACCTCATCCTCCTTTGTGATAATATGTATTGGTTCATATGTGAGATAAGTGGTGTTATAGGTCATATTGCTTTGTATTGAAACACTTTGTATTCAAACTTGCATATCTCGTTGTGTGCTTACTAGAATTCAGAAATTCCAATTGGATATGTAAGTAGACTCATATATTCATATCATATCTGAAAATTAGAATTTATCTCCTTGTGGTTAGGCCATAATGATGATTTCAAATTGGTACATAGTTGCTATTTGTATACTTGATTTCGGTATGCCCTAAGTTTTATCAAGCTTTTGAGATAGCAAATGAAGTCAAAAAATTATGAAACTTTAATTATGAACTATTGAGTATGTGTAATGGAAATTATTTGAAAATCATGGAAAGTTATGCTGTAGAAAAATTATGAAAATTCTTGCAAATTGAAGGAACAATAGAGGAGCTTGTAGGGCAGATTTCTTGTGTTGTAAATAAATGGTCATAACTTGCTCTAGGAAGCTTGAAAAATTACACCGTCACTTGTATTGGAAATTATATTCATATGTTTTTTCATATTGATAAGGTTGGACCCCTGTATTTACACAATTTAGGAATATAGGATGGTTGAGTATAGAGGGAAATAATCTGAGGCCATACAGGATACCCCATGAAAGGATATTGTTATCTCCTCTTTGCGAAGAGTATTTTGAATACATGTTTCATGTTATATACATTTATAAGTATACTTTCATGTTACTTGGTTTTGGTAATAAATTCCTTATGAGGTATTTCTTACGATTGAATGTTCATAACTTTATTAACATGGATAGCATTGTTTTGTCTTTACTCATGGTTTATGAAATGTGACTTAAGTGGAATTATGTTGTTGGTACATAGTCATGAAAAATTACATAATTATGTTAGGATAATACTTATAATTGAGATTCAGTTCTAATTTAGTTGTATTGACAGGTGTAAGGTCTAATCAACCCAGTTCGGCTCCACCCGAAGGAAACATAAATACATAGTTGACAACCCAAGGTGGGTGTACTAACTGGAATGATGTAATTGTATACTGTTACGAATATGATAATAATGTTATGAATACAAAATTGTTCATTTCGGTTTACCGAAATGGGAGGTTACTCCCCGACCCGGAATGGTGGAGATTTGTCTATTAATGAAAAAGGGTTACTGCTTGATCAGGAATGGGGGAGAATTGTCTATTTAGACATGATATGTGAATAATGATTCGAAAAAGTTGGTCATTCATTAAGAATGAGCCGGATAAGTTAATACATAAGTATATGGACATGATTTATTGTATTTAAATTCATGAAGTAGCATAGTAGTGATGTATTCACTGGGCTATTTTTGCTCATGGTTCCTATGCTCACATTTTTCAGGTAATGCGATGTCACTGCCAAATCTAGAAAGTCGGGTTGGGTTAGCCAGGAATGGGACAAACAAAGATTTTGTTTAAATGTAAATGATGTAATTAAGTCAAATTATCCTTCAAGAAAGTTTGTATAAGTATGACTACTCTGATGTTGTAAAAAGGTTTTCAGTTATATGGATTTACAATGATGACTCTAAAATTAGAACTCGTGTTTATGATTTGGTTAAATTAATCATGGTTTGACTCACTTTGACTTTCAAACTTAATTATAAGTAACTGGGTTGGGGTGTGTCATAAATAATGCAAATTTAAGTGAAATTAAAGACAAAGAGGAAGAAATAGACCTCCTTATGATGACTTGAAGTAGATCTTCCTTGTAGATATGCTGACCTCAAGGTGAAGTGATGGTTGTTTGAGGAGGTGGGTGGGGATATACTCAAAAGAGTATGAAAATATGGAATGAATGTGGGATATGGGCCTTTTAGGAAAGAAAATCTATTAATTCGAGGGAATTCTCTTTGAATTGCTAAGAGGGATGTTCAGGTGTCCCGAGGTGTGTGTTTCAAAGTGAGTTCATGGACAATATTTATATGGTCAAGGGGAGTGCTGATCGTCATGTTCCTTGACCTACCTATCGGCATGGAACACTAAACATACTACCGATAGTCAGTGTCCTGAGGTTGCCATTCGACAGCCTGAGGAAGGTTTTTTTAGAAAAACATTTGTAAAATGCGAACTGTAAGTTAGAAGTGCACATGGTGTGTACCATTTGAAGCGTATTTAGAGACTTAAAGAATCCATTAAGCCATGATCGAGTTTGGGAGTTAACCGAGGTCAAACGAGGCTCGAAAGTGGTCATTGGTCATTAGAATGGAAATTATCAAAGGAAAATGAATCGTCCATTTGAATCGTAAGCCATAATTACCCATGGGATGGAACATTGGAAATGATATTCAGAGCCCTTCAAAGATTCATTCAGTATCATTTAGTTCTGAGAGTTGACCTTAATCAAATGGGGCCAGATGTGCCCACCTTTTGGAGCAAAATGGGTCGTTCGTCTGTACCATAAGGTTAATTGTCACATGAAGTAGAACGTTGGAAAGGTTATTCAGCGACCTTCAAGATTCATTCAGTCTCGTCTGAGGTGAAGAGTTGATAGGAGTCAAACGGAGCTCGAGAGCACCCGATCGCCTCTAGATCAATTTTCGAGGTGAAACGGATCATTAATCCGAATTGTTAGTTCGATTCATGCATGGGAAAGATCATTGGAAAGCAAATTTAGAGCCCTTTAAAGATTCATTAAGTTTGTACTCTGATGGGAAAGTTTATTGGGGTCCAAATAAGGACTAGGAGCTCCTAGTTGTCTCCCGATCGATTTTTTATGACAAAATGGATCGTTCATTTGAACTATAACACCGATTTGTGCACAGGGTAGACTGTTGGAAAGGGAATTTAGATCCCTTTGAAGATTAATTCAGTCCTATTCGAGATAAAGAGTTGACAGGAGTCAAACGGATCCTCGGAGCAGTTTTTAGGGTAAAACGACTCATTCGTTCAAATCGTAAGGCCGATTTGTGCATGGGTGGGACCATTAGAATGGGGATTAAGATCCTTTCAAAGATCCATTGAGATTTTTCTTAGGAGAGGAAGTTTATTGGGGTTAAAATGGGTCTCGAGAGTGCCTCGTGGCCTCCAGATCGGTTTTTAATAGTAAAACAAATAGTAAGGCCTATTTGCATATAGGGTGAGCAACCATTGATTCAGATCCCCCTGTGAAGGTGGGAGGATTGCCCTTATGGCAACTGTAACTCACCCTATCCGAAGGCGAAGTGAGTGTACCTTGCTGCTGTGCCTTTAAAGTCACCCATCTCTGTCTCCCAAGCTCAATACCAACCATCATTCCCTCACCCAAAATCGTCTCTAACTCCTCAGCATCAAACAAAAACTATCTGGGCCTCTCCTGACTGGCGAATCCAGCAAATGAACCCTCTCTCCTATCTCCAGCTCTCCTAGTATTCAACATCTGGAAAGATAGGTACAAAAATAACATCAGACTCGGAATAACTAAGAGTAGAATTCATAAAAAGGAATCAAATATAGTAACGTGGAAGCTAAAACGGACTCACAAACTACTAAATCTAAGACCATGCTCTGATACCATATAACACCCTGCATAATCTAACAGGTGAGGTGGCCAGCCGCCTCCTCCAAACTACGTCGGGCGTCACTCAATAAGTAATCATTCTTAGCATGTGGCAGATATGAGACATATAAAATTCATTCCACATTATAACAATTAGATTGATACCAATAAGAATAACCATTCATGCAGTTGTAAAAATCCATCACCATCCTAGTCTCCAAATAAATCTAATCTCTTGTAAATATAAAACTGAATAAAAAGATCTAACTAAGAAAATCTGAATGAAACCATAAACACCTATGGAAACGAGTGGCCCACCAAATACATAAGTAAAGTCTCATAATAAAAATGCTACGAAAAGGAAAATAAATCTAAACTACTAAGCAACGAATAAATAAATCCAGTTGCACCACCAAAAGATCTCCAATAACTCCTATGTAGGTACTCCAACGCTAAATCAGAAATGTTAGTCAATGCAATGGGTTAGAGCCCACCACATGAATACAAGTTACTCTCCCTTATTAGGGCCTGTGAAACAACACAGTAGCATTATACATAATAAATATCACAATAAAATATTTTAATTTAACGAGATAATTAATAACGAGCTAATAAATGTAAACTACCACTATCTACCATACAACTAATGTGCCCTAATGTGTAACCCCAAATATTTCAATAACATTATTAATTACAATTTCATCCTTATCCTTACTCATTTCAATTAATTAATTAATTAATTTAATTCATGCGACACCAATATGGCCAGCCAACCCCTATCGGTCCTGCGCACACTCTTGGCATGCTTAAAGTTCTACACATTAGACCCATTCCTCTCACTATAGCCAGTTAACCTGTATTCTGTCAGTTTTACACATACTCGTGAGGTTCCACGCATGACACGTCATTATATCCCATCAGCCCGTTTAACTGTCAGCTTGGACATATGCCAACACCCACCCACATTGCTATATCCAGTCGGCCCATTTAACTATCAGCCCTGCACATACTCGCACCATAAATCCATTTTAATACCTTTTATTATCTTAGGTATAAATTCTCAATTTTTTATTTCTCATCATCTCAATTTCTCTTTATTTTATTTTATCCCCACCCTATTATAGAGAAAAATTTCTCAAACCTACCCCTAGTCCCGTACTTAAAGGTATCCAAAACACAAGAACGTCCAACCCTATGTTACAAGATGAATTTCTATCATTAATCTCTTCCTAGCCTCATGCCTAGGCTATCCAAATCAACTAAATGACACCAAAATCAGCCCCACCCTGGAATATCCCATCCGTGAAAAATCTACACTAACCAGTCCCATACCTAAAAAGTGTTTGCTGCAACTAAGGCATACCCACTAGTTTCAAACCTAGCAAGTATTCCAAAAATTATGTGAGAGCATACTACCCGAAATTCCGTCGTCCCCGCGATGTCGAATATAATTAAAACAATAAGTCATCAAATCCAATTTATCAACAAATACGCAAATACGCAATTGCGCATATGATCATAATTAATCACAATTTAATTTATTCATTCCATCATTTCAATTAATACAAAATTATTTTATTTCAACAACTATAATATTAACATCATGTGAATTTATGAGGCACATAACAATAATTCATTTTAAACCCGCCTACATAATTTTATGTGGTTATAAAATCTAGTTATCATTTAAATCAAAATAGAACGGTTTCTACATGCAACCCTATTCCCATATTACCCAAAATCCAAATTCTACCCTAAGCACACAAGGGTTATGAGTATTAATTCAGATTAAGATTTTTAAGAAAAATAATCCCAAATTAGTTTTCACTTTTTCTAATTAAGGTTGCTAATTTATTTTAAGAAAATCATGTAATTAATGTTTAGGCAATACTTAAAACACATAATACTAAAAATAGAGAATAGAAGTATTCATGCATGCTGAAAAGTCATTTATAAATTATGATTAGACGATTGGAATCCTTTTGAAAAATTAAGAAAGATTGATTCTTGGACGATCTTGACAAAACACTGATTAAGCCTTCAAATCCTGGGTTGAAACTTCTTCTAAATGGGGCTAGGGTTTTTTGGGTGGAAGAAGGTGAAAAATAGAGGGCTAATACTCTTGGAGGTTATGAAAAAGTGTTTTAAAAATGCCTAACCCTAAATTAATTTAAGTGGAAACAATTAGAGTTTGACTGCAATTGGAATTCTAATTAAACTAACCAATATGTGGCCCCTGGCAGCTAGCCAAGGACGGTCCCAAATATATATATATATATATAATCTCAATTTCACCCCTAATTCCGATTCTGTTTAAAATCATACTTTCCATAATTAAATCGCAACATTTTAAATTACCAAAAATAATTAAACCTAAATTTTTTTATATTTATTTTCCGAATTCATAATTAATTTAATTAAATTTTGAATTAAAATCTACGTGGTGTGACACCTTTGAAGATTAATTAATATTTTGCTCTAACAAGAAAGTTAACCGAAGTTAAATGGGGCTTGGTAGCACCCGATGGACTCTATATTGGTACTCACAGTACAACCTAGGATTTGCGGTGAATGGGTGAGTTTAGGGACCTAAGGAAATGCTTTAGGGGTTCTTAATATGGGGTTCTATAGAGACCCCCTCGATGGGTGAGCTTGGAACAAGTGAAGGCTATTGAATGATAGACTAAATCGACTTTGGGAAAGAGGTTTGGTAGGCCAATGATGAGGTCATAGAGGGTGAGATAGACCGATTCAGCAGTTCGAGGTCAATTATGAGGACCTAAAGAGGTGAGGATGACCGATTCATTCGATCAAAGTTTACTTTTCGAGTTTTACTAGGAATGACTAATTCTAAGGGTCAAGGTTGATTCCGAGGACCTGAAGTTTGTAGTGACCAATTCTGAGGGCCGAGGTCAGTTTTGAGGACCTTAAGTTATTGCGACCAATTCTATAGGTCGAGGTCCATTCCGAGGACCTAAAGTTACGATGATCAATTCTGTAGGCCGAGGTAAATTTTGAGGACCTAAATTTATGATGATTGATTCTACAGGATGAGGTTAATTCTTTGGACCATAAGTTGAAGTGACCAATTGATTGGGCATAAATATTGTATATTTATTCCCCTAATTTCAGTACATTTGTGAACCCGAGTGATGTAACATTTATGGATTTGATTCACATTTATGCCACTAACCTTTGTTGGTGAGTATTTCATGTTTCGTGCTTCTCTTATTGGTTTTACATGTTAATTATGCTAGCAATGCAAAAGAGGAAGCAAGACGATGCAAGAAAAGCTAAGAAAGCAAGTTCAAGGGAAATTCGGTAATTTTTTAGCCCGATCCGGAAGGAGAAGTCAACTGGAAAGTTGAAGAGCTCGGAACAACGAGAACACTGGAAGAAACGGTACCCAAATCCGAGCTACGGTTGAAGAGTTATGCCCAGTTGAAGTTGAAGAAAAAATCCAGGAAAGGAAGAAAAGAAGGCAGAAAAATTCTAAGTGTTGAATAAGCACCCCAAACCAGCAAGCATTCGCGAACCCCAGGTCAAACCGGTTTGGGGGGCGAACCGGTTCGGGGTACAGGCCGAACCGGTTCGGGGTCCCTGATGCGCGAATTTGCTCATTTATTCTGATTGGTTCCCAAGACTCCTATTAGGTTAAAACTCTCAAAAATTGTAGGGAACGTGGGCAGCAACTTAGGAACAGCCATTAGGGATAGTTTTAGTCATTTTTTGATAGAGAGAAATAGAGAGGAACATCTAGGAACATCAAAGGAATTAATTGCTTCAAGATTCAATTGTTACGGGTTTGTTTTTCAAGTTTTAATTCAAGATTCAAGATTTTTGTCATTGTTCTTACATGCTTTATTTCCGTATTCGATTCAACTTATTGTTGCGTTCATAATACATATTTACATGCTTTAATCTAGTTTCATCATGAATTCTTACACATGCAACGTTATTATTTCCTGCATTAGTCCATTTAACATGTCCGGCTAGGTTTAAAAGGTTGGGATGCATGAACCCAACCTGATGTGTTAGTGCATGTGTATAACGTTAATCCAATGAATTTAACGATAAATTTTGATCGTATTGCGTAATTACATAATAGTTGTGGATCTTTATATCTCGTTTACCTTTGGGTACTCGTGATGATTTAGAGTACAATTTGAGTGCAATTACCGCAATACCGATTTACTCATCCTCAGATTAGGTATGACGCGGGCTTGAACCTCGTATACATAATGCTTGGGAGTACTAAATTCCGGATCTTATTTATCGAATAAATTTATGATTGACGTTGTCACTTCATTACACTAGGGTTGGGGGATTGTATTCCCTTCCTGTTTTCTCATCATTTAGTTTAAAAACAAAAAAAGTTTCGATTCAATTTTTCATTCCTCATTTAGATACTTTAGTTTGCATTTGTCATCATAATTTCATAATTTCATTTAGTATAATCATTCCCAAAACCAAATCTTTTCCTTTCTTTTTAGAGTCATCGTTAGGATTCCTCCATCTTATCCCACCGTCACAACTCCGTTGTCCTTTTTCCCTGAGGATCGATACCCGACTTGTCGGATTATTACTTGAGCGTCAGGCTTGCACTTGAGCCTAGAGAGTACACACTTTAGAGACACATTCTGAGTCGTGTCAAGTTTTTGGCACCGTTGCCGGGGATGACCGATTCATTCGATCAAAGTTTACTTTTTGAGTTTTACTAGGAATGACTAATTTTAAGGGTCAAGGTTGATTCCGAGGACCTGAAGTTTGTAGTGACCAATTCTGAGGGCCAAGGTCAGTTTTGAGGACCTTAAGTTATAGCGACCAATTCTATAGGTCGAGGTCCATTCTGAGGACCTAAAGTTATGATGATCAATTCTGTAGGCCGAGGTAAATTTTGAGGACCTAAATTTATGATGATTGATTCTACGGGCTGAGGTTAATTCTCTGGACCATAAGTTGAAGTGACCAATCCTACGGACCGAGGTTAATTCAGAGGACCTTAAGTTGTAGCTTCCAATTTCAAGGGCCGAGGTCAGTTATGAGGACCTAAAGTTGTAGCGACCAATTTATGGGGCGAGGTCAGTTTTGAGGACCTAAAGTTATAGCGACCAATTCTGAGGACCTAAAGTTGTCGTGACCAATTCTACGAGCCGAGGTCAATTCTAAGGACCTAAAGTTGTAGCAACCAATTCTGTGGGATAAGGTCAGTTTTGAGGACCTGAAGTTTTAGTGACCGATTCTGAGGGTCGAGGTCAGTTCTGAGGACTTGAAGTTTGTAGTGACTAATTCTGTGGGTCGAGGTCAATTCTTAGGACCTAAAGTTGTAGAGAACGATTCTGAGGGCCAAAGTCAATCATGAGGACCTAAAGTTGGGATGACAAATTCTAAGGGTTGAGGTCAATTCTGAGGACCTAAAGTTGTAGTAACTAATTCTGAGGGGCAAGGTCAATTTTGAGGACCTAATGTTATAATGAGGGGAGTTGATATATTGGGGAGTTTTAAATTATCTTGGGGGTGCGGATGCACCTATGGTTCCACTGGGGATTGTGTTGCGTTGGGACTTCATCGACGAAGGATTTATATTTGAGATATCTGGCTGGGGATTATCCAGTATTCAAACGCCACCGGGGGATGTTTAATATGGGGAATTATAGACTTGGATGCAGACGCATCGATGGTTCTTCTTGCGAAACATGTTGAGGATGAGTTTGTAAGATGAAACCGACTGGCTATTTATTATGGAGATAGGGTTCTAAAATTCATCCATCCAAGATGAATTGATGACCGTTTGATTCTTTGAAAGTAACCTTCCCTATTATTTCAATGCCACAAGTAGATAAAGGCTAAGGAGAGGTCATGTTGTATAGCTCATTGGGATGCCAGTGTTGGAGATTGGCGAACTATTAGCATTTGAGGCATCTTCGAACATAGTAAGTGCAGTCTTGAACCATGGTGGTCTAATAGTGACCCTGACAGATGCTCTTTTTGTTAAGCATGTGACCGTTCATGTGGGGTCCACGTTCCCCATTGTGGATCGTTTGCATCATTTCTCCAACATCAGCCCCTACAATGCAGTGCAAGTGAGTTCCATCGAAGTTTCTTTTGAACAGTGTTCTTTCACAGATGATATATTATGCAACCATTTTGTGAAGGGTCGTGAAGTCTTTCTTAGTGGCGTCTTGGGGATACCTACCATGTTTTAGGAGGAGCCAAATGACATAGTACCATATATCGACCATATCAGAATCTTCCTCAGGAACGAGTTCGATGTGGTAGCAATGTATAGGGTCATCTTGCTTTTGAACCAAGAAAGGGGCCATTATTATTCCTTCGAGCATGTTGACCATGGAGGCCAGGGTGGACATGGCATTCGCGAGGATGTTCTTTCTCGGTGAAAGTAGTGGAAGGTGACATTATTAAATTTGGATGCTAGTTTATCTAAGTGGGCATGGAAGGATAAAAGTTTTTCTATCTTTGGATTTTCATTTTCTTATGATTTGGCCGATGATAAGAGTAGAGTCTCCATAGACATCTAGGTGTCAGATTCCTTTTTGAAGGGCGATCTTAAGGCCTACTGTGCATGCCTCGTACTTAGTCATATTATTGGTGCGGGGAAAATTTATCTTGATGGCAATTAGGGTGTGTGAGTCATTAGAGGCGATCCTACATATCCCAATGTCATGTCCCTTATTGTTGGCAGCTCTGTCAATGAACATTCGCCATCTAAGATCCTCTTTATAGGTGCAGAGAATATTTTTATCTGGGAATTCTGAGACCCAAACATCGACCTCTTCCATAAGGTAATCAGAGATAGCTCCCCCTTTCACGGTTTTCTTCCTAACATATATATTATCAAACTCGGCTAACAACATCAACCATCGGGCCATTTCGCTGGACAGAGCGGGATGTTATAGCAAGTACTTGATGGGATCCATATGGGATACAAGTCTAATAGTGAAGCCGAGCATGTAGTGTTATAATTTTTTTGTGACCCAGAGAAGGGAAACACATGCTTTCTCTAAAGAAATATAGTTGACTTCGTACTCGGGTAATTTAAGGCTGGAATAGTAAATGGATCTTTCACTACGGTATTCTTCAATGTATTAGGATAGCAAAGCCCCAATTGCATTATCTGTCATGATCAAGTATAGGATTATAGGAGACATAACATCATAGGTATTAGTATCGAAGGTTAGGCAAAGTCTCGCTTGATTCGGTCAAAGACTTCTTAAAAGTCCTCATTCCACATTATGGTAGAATATTTTTATAGAATCTTGAAAATGGGTTTGTAGATAAAAGTTAATTGGCTGATGAATTGGATGATAAACTCTAATTTTCTTAGGAATCCTCTAATTTCCCTCTCTGTTCGTAGTGGTGGAATCTCAATTATGACTTTCATCTTGGCAGGGTTTTCTTCGATTCTATTTTCACTAACCATTAATCCCAAGATTTTTCCCTTTGTGACCCTAAAAATGCATTTATGTGGGTTTATTCGCATCTCGTATTTACGCAGTTGCTCGAAAAACTTTCGAAGGGTGGGAATATGACTTTCCCGAGTCTTAAATTTGATGACCATGTCGTCCACATAAACTTCGACCTGTTTATGAATAAGCTCATGCATGATGGTTGTCGTAGCCCTTCGGTTGGTAGCCCTGACATTCTTGAGTCCGAATGGCATAATAATGTAGAAAAAGGTTCCCCACGGGGTGATGAATGCGATTTTATTTTAATGGCCAGGGTCCATCTTGATCTAGTTGTATCCCAAAAATCCATAGACAAATGTCGGGAGGGCGTGGCTAGTCATGTTATCCACGATCATGTCGATGTTGGGTAATGTGTAATCTTCCTTCGGGTATGCTTTCTTTAAATCCCAGTACTCAACGCACATGCATATTTTCCCTCTTGACTTCAGCATATGGACGATGTTGGCGAGCCATGTAAGATATTCAAATATGTGAATGAAACATACGTTCAATTACTTGACCACTTCTTCTTTTACTTTAAGTTGCCATTCGGTGAAGAGCTTTCATAACTTCTTTTTGAGTGGTTTGAATTTAAAGAAAGTTGGGATCTCGTGTTGAGATATTTCTAGGTCAATGAGAGGCATGTCACCATAGGACTATACAAAGACGTCCATAAATTACTTTAGAAGTTCTTCGAATTATGCACGCTAATGCTCTTTAAGGGTGTACCCTATCCTAATCTCGCACTGATGGCTACTAGAACTGATATTAATAGAACCAGTTTCATCGTCATTAATTTGAACATAGTTATGTTATTTCTTAGTCTCCTTCTTAAGATCGACTAAGAATTGTATATTTGCAAAATCATCATCATCAAGAGTTTTATTAGAATCAAGACAATTAATGTAAGGTACATCAAGATAATTGAAATCTTCATTTATTTAATTCTCAAGAAAAACAACATTGAGAACCTTGTTAAAAAGGGTTTTAATTACATTGATATAAAAAAAGGGAATAACAACATCGAATGAAGATATTCGATTAGGGTAGATAACAACGTCAGTTTGAATCTGGACAGGTTGGACATGTATGGCATTTGAGTTGGGGAGAGGCATGTAAGTAACCCTTATTTGAGTAGAGGAGTTTGATAGTGCGACATTTGAACGGATCATGCAGAGACTCAGCCCCAATGTCTAAAAGTTGAATGAGGCCTCAAGATCACTTTCCTTAGTATCCTGAGTAACTGTTAAGGCTTTCTCAATGAGAGGTTAAACTTTATATAGGAAATCTGGCCCAGGGGTTGCTGTCTTGAAAGTACATTTCTAGACCTATCTTAATATTCTAATCAATGTGGTCATACCATGGTTGGGGGAATATTCAAAGAAGAAAGTCTTCACCTTCCATGATAAACGTTCCATTGAGAGAGTCACTCAAAACAGTCATTTTTTCTTCTGAGCTTCTTTTCGACCGTGGTCGCTGGAAGGTTTTGAGTTCTTCTAATGAGGGTTGGTAGCCCAGGACCCATGTGGGAAAGGCCTCTTTTAGTATTATGTGCTCAAGGATCCCTTATTGGCGACGTCCTAGCCCAATTACAATCTAAAGGATTCATTGAGCTTTCTCTTTGATGAGAAAGTTTACTGGAGTCAAACGGGGATCGAGAGCACTCGGTGGCCTCTAAATTGGTACTTAGAGTATGACCTAGGGTTTACAATAAATGGGTGAGTGTTAGGTACCTAAGTAGATGCTTAGGAGGGTCCTAGGATGGGGTGTCTACAATAAGTATCAAGGACGACAACATAATCTGGAATATCTTCACTAGCACATATTAACTTATGTAACCCTATTAGTCCCCATATTAATTCTGTTATATGAAGGCATTAAGAAATGTAATAAGATGTAGTTGCATCCTTCTTATATAAAGTTTTATTTTGTTTTCTTCTTGAAACTATATTTTGTATCATTTTATATTTTTATTATGATCATATACAGAACATCGTGTGTGACATTATGGTAGTACGTGTGCAGATTCCTGCATGTCATTATATAGAAGGTCGAAAAAATGAAGACGCATAAGGATTAAAGGGAGTCAAGTCAATTGTGTATGTCAACTGTCATCCTTATGTAATTACTTATCATATTGAATTTATATAATTGGGTCGTCCGAGGTTTTCCCGTTTGAGTTTTCCTTGTACATCAGGCATTTTGTGATTGCTTTATTTTTTCCTTGTTATAATCATTTAGATGCATACTTGGGGAAATCAAATTGGGTGAATTTGTTTAAAAAACATCCGATTTTATTGGGGAATTATTTAGTTGGGTTAAATCATTTAAATAATTTAATTTGAAAATTAAAAAATCGGTGCAGGTGTTTAGACCATCCAAATAAGACCTTATCACTTTTAAATTAGTATAAAAGACTATAAGATGTTTAGGCATGAATTTTAGATGTTTATATACGGTGGTCCAGTCATTTTCTAGGCCACGTTTTTTTGATGGGTCTAACTATGCATACTGGAACATGCGTACGAAATCAACACATAAATCCATAGATGAATGGGTGTGGTTAGATGTAGTGAAGGGATGGATGCCACACCTAACTCTAATAAGTGAAATTCATGTCCCTAAACACGTAAAGAGTTGGAGTGAGGATGATCATAAGTTATGAAACTAAAATTCTAGTGGTCTGAATGCTTTTTATTATATGGTCACGCCTAACGAGTTCTTTTGTATTATGATGTATGAAATGTCCAAAGAGTCTTGGGACATAATAAATTTTACCCACAAGGGAACTAGTGTTGTTAAATATTCTATACTCCAAAATGACAACACTTAGTTTGAGAGCTTTAGGATGGAAGATAGTGAAACCTTAGATGATTTATATGAGGGAATGACTGATATTGTATACTTATCTTTTATCTTGAAAGACAAAATACCCGACACCAAGGTTGTGAAAAAAATCTCAAGGTCCTTAACTTAAATATATAATCCCAAAGTTACTGTTTTGATTTATTTGGGAACTATGGTCTTGATGAAAATCATATAGCTTGTGGGTGATGTTGAAAATTCTGATCTCAAAAGTATGGTATCTCTGGTATCATCATTTTGCCACCGTCTGTGGGAAGCGAGGTTTTCTCTACTTCCTCTTATGTCTAGCTTAGCTCCTACTTGAATCTTTGGTGGTGATCCAGTTACACTATTGCTTGACCTTAATCACCATTGAAAGAGTTCTGGTTGGGACTTTCAAGCTTATTTTAGATCATCTAGTTCATCTACACTCTCACTGAAGGCATGACTTCGGATCAGCCTTGAGGCATTGGCTGGAGCTCTAGACAGGCACCACCTTAGTAAAAAATGGCTAACATGACGGAGAAGCTGCGCTCGCTAGTGGCCAGCCAATAGAAGATGCAAGAATAATTTATTGTTTTAAGCCAACCCATGATGGCAAGGACTTTGAGCGATGCGATAGAGATTATCACTCTGACCATTAGCGAGGTTATGGATATGGCGACTAGGGGACCACCCTCGATCGTACAAAAGGAGGACGTGGCCAACCCCTGGAAACTTCACTTTAGAAAAAAAGTTCAAAAGGATCCAAATGATCAGGATTGTGAGGGGGATGATTCTTGGGAGCCATATGAGGTTTTCAGTGATACAGTTTACCCAGCATCAACCAACCAAGGAAATAGCACAAGGCCATCACCAGAAGGCCAACCCAAAACTTTAGTATCTGATCGGTTTAGCAGAGGGACATGTTTAATCTTCTCGGCCCTGTGGTAAATTTGTGAGACTATCTTTCTCGATCTCACAGTATCACTACTTCCATAGGGAACAATGGATGCAGCAATCGTCATCCTTAGAAAGGCCGAGTACGAGAGAAAAAGGAAGTGAACAGTCATTGGGGAATTATTGGACAAGAGCAGGTGCCTTTTCCAGTTGACAAGGAAGGCGGAGGAGACAATACAGTGGCGATAGATAAGCCTTAAAACAGTTGAATTCATAAGCTGGAGGATAAGATCAATGATTTATTGAAAATCCGAGACCCAATCCATAGGGACTACATGGAAGGATATAGATAAGATAACAAACTTCCCCATTCTAGCTATGTTCAAACGTCCAAATGTTACTCCAAAATACGATGGCAATAAGAATTTGATACACCACATTGATATGTAACACTCAATCGTCGATATTTATTTATCTCGAATGAGATGAGATGCCAGACGGTCTTTTTCGATACCCTCAAAGGCGCAACCCATAAGTGGTATACGTCTCTACCTAAAAACTCAATCAAGAACTTCAAAAGTTAATCGAGAGATTTATTCACAACTTTTGTTTCGACATGAATCCCCCAAAGAAAGTGACCCATCGCTTGTATATGAAACAAGGGAAAAATGAGACACTTAGAGACTACATTTCTCGGTTTAACAAATAAAAACTTGAAGTAGAGGACTATGAGGAAAATATTGCTATGATGACCCTGATGAGTCGGCTATGGAAAGACATGCTGGTCTGAAAGCTGGTCGAGGATCCTCCTATGTCCACGGTAGAGTCCTAGCCATGACCAAAAGAGTCCTGAATGCCAAGGAGGCCAAAGGTGAAGACGACAAATTAGCATGTATGGGTAAGTCTTTGAAGGAAAAAGGAAAATATGGAAAAAAAAGGTCGGTCAACGACAAGTTTGCCAGTTATACCCCATTGATAGTGAGTCTCGACTTAATCGTGAATGAAATTAAATACGATAGAGCATTTAGGTGGTGTGGAAAGCATAAGTCCCCTCCTCACAAGAGGGATAAGAGAAAATGGTGTGATTTCCACCAAGATCATAGCCATATGCGGTTAAATGTTTTTCTCTAAGGGATGAGATTGAGAAGATGTTAAAGCAAGGAAAACTCTAAAAGTATATGGACCAGAGTGGTGCTAAAGATGATTCCAATAAGAAGGGCAATGGGCCAAAAGATGAAAGGCCAAGATGACATGCCTAGGCCACCAAGAAAGATGATGAGGAATTTGACAACAAAGAGGATGATGTGACACCCCGCCTAGTTAAATACTGGGTGATCCGTCCTTTATTAAATTTAAAATAGAATGTTCGATGGATTCATTCTTAGCATCACCGTCGAATTTTTTTTCTTTATTTAACACCTAATAAATAATTAAGCTAATTGTTAAAACATTTAATTTTAATGATTATCAAATAAACCGTTAATAAATTTCCCTTCCTTAAGATATAAGCCATTTACATTACAAATAAATACAGTAAATACTAGAAATGAATCAACTACGAAAATAAATCAGACTGGACAAATCATTCCAGTTCAATGTCTCAAACCAACAAACCAAAAAATCTACAAGTGTAACAGAAATAAACTACAAAAGTAAACTAAGTACAATCTCTAATAAAACGATTGAGAATGGGAGAACATGCCCTAAGATAAATGTCTGGATGGAACTGAAGGAAATCGTAGAGGTTTCTAATGCAAGGACCTGCAACTCCCATAACCTCTGCATCTCGCTAAATGATCCACACGTTTAAGGCTGGTAACCCCATGGTTGGGCACCTTACATATATATAGCAAGGACCTATAACTCCGATAGCCGTTGCATCTCGCCAAATGATCCACGCGTTTAAGGCTGGTAACCCCGTGGCTGGGCACCTTACACACACACACACACACACACACACACACATATATATATATATATATATACTAGTGGTGACCCGTGCGATGCACGGTCGGGTGTAACGCGTTTTGAAATATATTATTATAATATGTAATCTAATATATAATTAATATTGGTATTTAAAAAATGATTGTAGCCAAAACCGCGAATATGTAAATTTAACTAATATGGTGGGAAACACATATGACTTGAAATGAATATGAGAAAATGAATGTTCGAAACTATATTATCGCAACAAAACAATTACTGAAAATCCAAATTAGCAAAAAAAAAATATGTATAAAATTTAATTCTAAATTAATGTAGTAGTTCGAAGAGGTAAAAACAACTTTTAACCAAAATTACAACGATATTCGTTTTTTCAGGCCACTACAAATATAGATTTCCATCGTATTCGTAGTTTGTAAATCCATCCTGAACATAGCCTTCTGATATTCCAATGTCTTGATGTAAACGCATTTCTTGAGCTATGGGACAAAAACTGTAATTTCCTTAGTCAAAAAAAGTTGAAAATACATTAATAGGTTGTAAGTAAATGTAAACATAAATGCAGCACATGTTCTAACACATGTTTTAAAATGTGGACGCGACATACCTCATTCTTCTTGACTCGTGGTGAATAAAACTATATTCGTGTCGTGTCGTGCATTAAAATCTAAAAAAATTAGTAATGTATTAATGTCAAAACTTAGTTTCTTACAAAAATCATATATATATATTTTAAAGTTATGTTTTTTTTAATTTGTGTAAAACAAAGTCGAAAAAAATAGATTTTTTTTTAAAGTTATGTTATATAAAAATTCGTAAAAAAAAGGTATTAAAAAAATATATTTTATACAAAAAGTTTCGTCCAATATTTATTAAAAAAAATGATGTCATGTTTTTTGTTTGATATAATTAACGTCGACTTCTTTTAAAATAAACAATTAAACAGTTTTTGTATTAGTGTTCGTTTTAAAAAATAAATTAATATAAATATCAAAATAAATATAAACAAATGGTTGTATATAAATTAGAAGTTAATATAGATACACATATGTATACACCAAACACAATAATACACACACCCTATATATATACCTCATACAAAATAAAGAATACGCAGAAAATGCATTTTTAGGGGTGACAATTTTAGACACAATGCAATAACATGACATGCAAAGACGCAAACATAACTCGAAATTGACACGGTATTTCGCCTTTGTGTCGTGTTCATGCCATATTTTTTTAACACGAAGTCCTGTTGTGTTGTGTTCGTGTCATTTTTTTAACACGAAGTCGCATCTTAACGTGTTACTCATATTTTTACGCATCTTTTCGTGTTTAGTTAGGTATAAAAGATTATAATCATTTTGTGTCGTGTTTTAAATGGGTAGTGTTTGTGTCAGATACAAAATTATGAATGCATGTATTATCATGTTCGTGCTAAATGGCGCTAGTCGTGTTTATACCAAACACGACACGAAAACAAAAATTATCACTCTTATATAATGCAGACTCGAAAACTACACGATAACCCATACACACTCACATCCAACATAATACATCGATTATATACCCATATACACACATAATATTATACGCACACCCATATACACATAGACCCAGCATACCCACACACATACCCAACCAATGTTATAGAAACATATAACCTCTATATTAAATATTGGGTGTTTATTAATGTTTACCGCAAATAATTAAAGAAGAGAAATAGTGCAAAATTCGAATCATGTAGAAGTATGTATGCAAAGTAATATCAAATAGGAAGCAATTACAAACAACTACTTGATTCTCATTGTCTAAATCCAACATCTTATTTGAAATATAATTTAAAAAAACAGGGACATTAAAATTGGTAAAACATAACTTAAAGTTATAAAGACACTACCGAACACATAAATTCTTGTATGCTTGAGCACATTCTCTCAAACATAACAAAAAAGAAACCATACTAATAGAAAATTTAATATTCAATTTAAGCAATTCTAATTATAATAATGGTCTTCCGCCCTCGTATCATGGAACACCCTTAAGTCTTTCATGAAAAGAAGCTTATCACTAAACACATGTAAAATGGAACTTCACAGCAGTGTATCTTTTTTTTTTAAAGCAGTTTTAGTATAGGTATGTAAAGGGCATAACCCGTACGTTTTCTTCTAATATGGAATAAGAACCTGATATAGGTTCATAATCTACTTGAAGAATAAGCCTACACTATAAAACAATACCAACAGTATCATGCTAACACAATGTTTTGAAATTCTTAAATATGTCATATTACGGTACATATAAACAGGGTAAATTAATTATTTAGAAAGTAAGCAAAACCCCTCCAAGCTTTATGAATTTTTTTCGTAAAAAAGGGTACTTTATATCTAAAACGTAGTGTACTTTTATATATAAACATATTGGCAATAATAAAATATATATGTGTACAAACATCAAATAGATATTGGCAATAATCAAATAGATATGGTAGTTTACATATAAAATAGCAACTATTGAAAATAAAAATTTGGGAGACCAAAAAAATTGACATTTACCAATTCCACTCTTCCATATAACTCTTCAAAGGATTCTGAAACCATAACACACAACAAAAGACTAAGGGAAACTGTAAAAAAACACTTTAGTAACCCTAAACAATATCATCCGAATACCTATCTACACAGACCTGGACATTATTTTTCTTGGAGTCATTAATATCAACAATGATTGACCATGTCCCCCAGTTATTCCCCGAAAAAACTTTATCTTTATACCCACGTGGTCTCTTGGTAATTCCATCAAACAACTTATATGCACTCAGGTAGATTCCTGCAAATCAAAGTCATCAAAATGAGATAAAACTTGTAAGAAATAAAAATAAATAAGGACAACAATGAGTAAGAGTAACAAACAATATTTACTGTCCCCCTCAATGAGTAAGGGGAACAAATAAGGACCATAATGAGTACGGAGAACCAACATATCTTGAAACCAAACAATACCCATTAGCTAAACTGATCGTCACTGTCCTCATCTAAAGGGGATAATATTAACCGAGTTGTGCACCTCAATAAATCTATAAATGATCGACCATGTAGTGCCTCACGGCTGTGAGTGTCCAATTACGGTTCTTATTAGTAAGCCACACATAAAGTCGAGGAAACATATTGGGGAGAAAAAGGGATTTGTTGAAGATGTATGGACTTCAAAAATTTTGACAAAAATGAGAAAGACGAAGAGGGTATAAGAGTTTTGAAACATTTATGGGAGTGGACACAAAATGAAAACTTATAACATTCTCAGCTGTTAGATACAAAACTCTTCAAAGAGTCTGAATATGAAACAAAACAAACGAACATTCTTTCGTAATGAATGTAAAAAAATTAGTTATTAACTTTTAGCTTCCAAGGAACCTTAGATTGACGTTCTTGATTATGAAAAGAAAATACAAAACAAAAAAATTATTATCATAAATGAATGTAAAAATATATAAAAGAAAAATAGCTAAAAACATTTACCTGTAAAGAAGCTGTGAGAAGTGAGTTTGAATATGTCAAAAAGCCTTGAAATAAAAATGATGTTCTTCATCAATTTGTTGAACAGTCTCGTTGACGTATCTGAAAAAGTGCTGATGGAGTTTGAAAATCTCAAAAAGTCAGTTATGCAGACAATGCTTCAATTACAACTTGAGAAAGAAACTGTTTCTCGTGAACGTGGGAGTCGTGCAAGGCGAGAAAAGTTGGAAAACATAGAGAATGTGTAATTGTTTCAATTTCTAAAACTCAAAAATCGGAGAAAATTAGGTTGGAGGTTTGATAAACTACATGCGTATATATTATAAGGTGCGTATATATTATAAGATGTGCGTGGGAAGTTAACAAATATTTTAGTGGGAAGGTTTGAAAAAGAGGGAAGTTAATTTAGTACGTGGGTAGTTTCTATATTATAGTCGTGTGTTTACTTCATTTAAAAAAATAAGAAATCTGGAAATTTGGAATCAACAGTTTGTAGTTACAGATTTTACGGGTTGTTTCTATATTTTAGGAATTTGAAATATACGTGGAAGCTTCGTATGTAGGTACGTGTATTTGTTTAATTAAAAAACTCAAAAATTTGAGAATTTAGGATTCACCTTTTGGAGGCTTCTCAATGCTCCTACTACATACGTATATATTATAAGATATATATATATATATATATATATATATATATATATATATATATATCAAAAGACAGAAAAATAGAAAGAAAAGGGTCAGAGCCGAGTTGTAAAAATATTTGTTTTAGCGAGTATTTAAAACTGCAATAATGCAAGTATTATGTGCATGTTAGTTTCGAACTCTCACATGAGATTCTCACATCTCCACTATTGTGCACGCCTAACGTTTGTCTATCCTAACCTAGTTATCTATAATGTTCCCAACTAGGTCATAAACTTATACTTCTAAATATATATCAAAGGAGTAACCCGTATCACCCATACAATACGCTATTAAAAATTATTTATCCCCAAAACCACATTCCATACCCATTGTTCTAATTGTTAATCTTTTACTGACCATATTTTATTTATTTATTTATTAACAGTACTATATCTACTAATTTCACATAGTAGAGTTTATCCACAAGTACATATATATAGATACATAGTCACAACATCCCTATACACACACACACACACACACACACACACAGATATATATATATATATATATATATATATATATATATATATATATATATATATATATATATATCCTTCACCCTTATATTAAGACCACTTGGCGCAATGCATACTCTTCTATTATGTCCAAGTGCATCAATCACTTCATAAAGGACAACTGGCTCAATCTCTCACGGACCATAAATTCAAAACACAAATATTGGAGGTGAGTATACTCACCAGCCAAATGGGTTATTCACATCCCTATGTTCCCATTCAACCGTCGAAACTATCCTATTTCTCAGATATCATGTAACTAAGTTCATATACTCGAGGTACAAATCAAATATCCCCCTATTGGTTTACCCTGGATAAGACTCTCCCCTGCGCAAAAACCTCCTCCTGATAGCAAGCAGCGTATGTATCCTATACACACAATAAATATAATCATATAATAGGTATTACCACATCCCATTAAATTCAAGGTATTCACCCCACCTTTACATGTATTTTTCGAACGTAGTATTCTCTCATTACTACTTATAATATAATTATTTCCATTATTCCCTCTCTCGAAATTTCGAAGTTTTAATTTCCCTTGCAAACATTTAAGGTATTACTCTACGAATATTCCTTAGCAATTCTGCACTATGCTACAATCACCAATTGACAGTTCCCTATGGCAATTCTACAGTTCACCAAATGGTAAAATTAATGACTCATTATGGGGTAGGGAAAATTCAAGGTGACCAAGTGGAAGCGACACAGTGTTACTTCGTTAAACAGAACAAAAGGAGGCCCATAAGAAGATCACAACCTCCTATAATATTGATAACCTTGACCCAAAGGACGAAAGGTAGTTAAAAAAGAGTGAGACCGTAAAGGAGGTAGAATTCACCATCCTTAATGAGGACGAGCTAGAAAAACCATCCAAATCATCTCATCATTAAAGAAAGAGATGAAAGAAAAGTTAATAGAGATACTGAGGAAGACATAGAGCATCTTCACGTTGAGCCATGAAGATATGTCGGGGATTAACCCCGAGATTATCTACCATCGGCTAAACATTGATGAATGTGCCAAACCAGTGAAGTAGAGAGGGAGGACCTATGCTAGAGATAGATATGAGGTCATCCAAGATGAGGTTAAAAATATCCAATCATCTGAGTTTATTCATGAAGTGCCCTACCTATATTGGCTTCTAATGTTGTGATTGTACCGAAAGCCATTAGAAAATGGAGGATGTGTGTAAACTTCATAGATTTAAATAAAGCTTAACCTAAAGATAACTTCACCTTACCCTAAATAGATCAAAGGGTGGATGCCATAGTTGGACATGAACTGATGAGCTTCAAGGATTCTTATTCGGGGTATAATCCGACCTTCATGCATGAAGATGAAGCTAAGAAAACTTGCTTTATCACAAAAAAGAACCTACAGCTATAAGGTCATGTCATTCTGAATTAATAATGGAGGGACAACCTACCAGAGGTTGGTCAATAAAATGTTCAAAGATCATATTGGAAAAACTTGGAGGTTTATATTGATGATATGCTCACAAAGAGCCTCAGGGACAAGAATCACATTTTCGACCTTGAGAGGACACTTGACATTATGTACATCGATAAGATGAAGTTGAATTCGATAAAGTGTGTGTTTGGTGTCTGTACTCGAAAGTTCCTCATCTTCATCATCAACCAAAGGGGGTATAGACAACATTCTAGGACAACCTAAGTCTCTCCTTAGACTGTTAGCACTCCCCATTTCACCCACAAACCTAGGTCTAACTCCGAGTACCGATCCAGAGGCCATTGAGTTTCCCCGGGCCCCATTTGACTTTGGTCAACTCTATAGTTAGAGCAAAAAATCTCTAAATCTTTGAAGGGATCTGAATACCCTTTCCAATTGTCCACTTCATGCGTGATTGGCATAATGGTCTGGACAAATGTACTATTTCAATATCGTAAATGGATTCAGAGGCCATCGAGCACTCTCGGGCCCTAAATTGACCCCAATTAACTTCACCATCAGAGTGAAATCTGTTTGAATATTTGAATTGCACTGAAACCCCTTTCCAATGGTCTGCCCTGTACATGAAACAGCATAACCGTTCGAACGAACGATCCGTTTTCCCTCGAAAACCAATCTAGAGTCCATCGGGCGCTCCCTCTCTCTGTTTGACCAAAGTCAACTCTTTAACTTGAACGATGCTGAATAAATCTTTAATGGTCACTGAATACCCTCTCTAACAATCTACCTCATGCATGATTCATACCTGTGATACGGATGAACGATTCGTTTTACTCCGAGAGGTCAGCGGATGCTTTCGAGCCCCGATTGAGCAAGGTCAACATTCCAAATCAAGAAAAACTCTTTATAATGTCTAACTACATCTCCTAACCTTTCCAATGGTCCACCCTGAGAGAGATTCTGACTTACCATAAGGACAAACGATCCATTTCCGTTCGACGATCTCACGTCCGATGATCTCCCGTCCAATAGACTAACGTGCACTTCCGAGCCACATTTGACCCAAAGTAAACTCCCGGACCTGAGAGAGTTACAAATGACTCTCTAAGGTCTCTGAAATACCATTCTAATGGTATGCCCATGCATGATTCGGACCAACGGTTTGTGCACTACGATCATTTTCCCAGAAAACTCCATATGAGACTGCCAATTGGCAGGTCCTGAACCCTGCCTATCGGCACAATGTCAAGGGTGACCTGTCGATAGGCACAACATTGGGTAGACTGATCGGCACACCCTATTACCCTATAAATAGGGTCCATGACCTCACTCCCAAGAGGAGAAGAAATCCATCAGCATCAACGATCTCAACAACATTCTCTCAAAATCAGCGAAGTTCCATACGAGAAGTTTCATTCGATCCTAAATACCCATCCTTTTCACACCCAATTTTGCAAATATCCTTCTCTCTCATCAACATTCATTGGCATTCATTGGAGTCCATCCAAGATCCAAGATCCAAGATGAAGCTCCAAGGAAGGACCAATTTCTTCCCCCCCTCTTTCTTAATCTCTTATTTTTGCATAAGTTACATTAGATTCATAATTTAGTTTCACTTTAGTTCGTACATATTAACATCCACACTTTTATTAGTGTATTTCACATACTTTATTTTCGATAGAAAAGCCCAAAAGCAAATAAAGCAGGGTTACACCCGTAAATTCCAAACGAAATTATCCATCACACTTTTTCCAAAAAACCAAAAACATATTTTCTACATGCACACACATAATAAAATTTCGTTCGAATATATGGGATAAACCCCACCCCTATTCTACATTCGAACTACATGGACTTTGATGCCACATTTTTGGCTATGTAGGCATTTCAGATTAAAATCCGAAACTCGAGGCCAGTTTTCCTATTTTCCAACTTTCTCAAAATCCCTCATTTTCATAATTATCATACACATTCATATAATAAGTTAGCTTGTTTTTGAAAATGTACACATTTTCAATGGTGCAGGTCAATGCCACCTCCTTACACATTTTAATGGTTCAGATCATCTCCCTTTTTTTTACCAACCTACCCTTTAATTCTTTGATCCCCCCTCTTTTATACTCACCAAAATTACACTTCAATTCAAAAATGAGGGCATATTGGTAATCGCCTCTCACTTTACACACGGAAGACCATCTCTCTCTTGGGAACTCGAGCTCATTTCTCAAAAACTATACACACGCACCTCTCTCTCTCTCTCTCTCTCTCTCACGCGCGCGCGCGCGACCTCAGTTCTCAAGAACACACGCTGGCAACTTAGCGGCTGTTGATACCAAAATTAATATGCTGATGTGGACGAATAATACGAAGACATTTGTCAAATCTATGTGGCACAATAACAACGAGGAAGTTCATTTCCCCGACCAACTCATGTTCTCTCCGAGCAACGAGGATACACCGAGGAGCTTCAGCACTCCGAAGTACTCTAGCGCTCCGAGGAACTAAGGCGGTCCGAGCTGCATCTCGGCCGTAGCATAAACTTCCAGATAATCAACAGTTCAATTATTCATTGAATGTTTATCATCTTGACGCACACGCTGCATTAAATGTATTACCCTTTCATATGTATATCATTTAATGTATCAACCCTTTCATGTACAACCTAAGGGCTATAAATACCTTGTATCACCCTCATTCAAAGGGACCGGAATTTCTTGGTAGAATTTGTAATCAAGAATTCTCAAACACTCAGCAATAACATAACAGTGGACGTAGGCCATTCTTATAAGGCTGAACCACTTTAAAAATCTTTGTCTCATTTTATTTATCTGTGATTGAATAATTAGAGCGATCTAATTTTTTACATCAACAGATTGGCGCCGTCTGTGGGAACGATTATTACTATCGTTTTTCACCACAATTCATTCATCATCAATAGCGGATAACCCAGAATCTAGCAATCAAAATGCTGGAAATGCTGGAAACCCTCCAAATCCCTCTGCACCTCCGGATCTGGCCAGGATCATGAAGAATCTGGCTCAAGGATAAACCGCCATGCAAGAAACAATGAGGCAACTCATACAAACCCTTCATGGTGGTGCACGCGCACGTTCAGGACAGCAAAGTGGTCAAAGGCAAACGTATTTACTTTCTTCACGATCCAGGCGTACTGAGTCACGCCGCAATGAGGAATCCGATGATTTCTCTTATCAACCTGGGCGAACTTCGTCAATAAGGGCTACAGATACTGATCAACATATCACCCTCTCTCCGGAAAGACCCAGTGCTTTAGAAAGATTGAGTAGGGTGTATCCTTTTAGTCGATTAGGCCCTAGGAGGAATAGGAGTCCACCTAAGACCATGTCAAAGAGTTTTCGACAACCATCAGATCTAAGAGAAGGATCAGCACAGTCACGACCAGTCGTTCGTCAAGATAGATCTCAAGAAGCTACCTCAGAACGATCAATTGCTTGAACCAATAGGCCCGAGGAAGGAAATGAAGCATGGAAAGGATCTCTCCAACGGTTGGAGGACAAATTGGGAGAAATGGCCAAAGCAAAGAACCCCCTACAACGAACTTTTGTTCGAGGAATACCTTTTGTACAGGCCATTGTGGATTTTCCTACACCATCGAAATTTAAAGCACCCGTAGTAACTCCCAAATATGATGGGAAGACAGATCATGTTCTTCACATAGAACAATATCAAGCTGCTATCGATATCTATGTTGTCCCCGACGAGATGAGATGCAGGGCATTCTCAGGAACTCTTACTGGATCTGCCCAGATATGGTACAACAATCTTCGTCGGGGTAAAATTTCAACTTTCTTTCAGTTAGCCGAGTTGTTTATTGGCAATTTCTGTTTTGGAGCAAAGCCAGTAAAACGAGTAGCACACTTGTTAAGTGTTAGACAAAAATCTGGTGAGAGTACTAGAGATTACATAACTCGTTTCAATAACGAGAAGCTAGAAGTCATAGATTACGAAGAGAAGACAGCAATCACCGCCTTGATGAGTGGGTTGTTGCCTAATAAATTGTATTACACCTTGGCAAAAGATCCACCTAGAACTATGTCAGAATTGATGGCAAAGGCGGCCAAAATCATGAATGCCTAGGAGGCTATGGCTGCAAAGAAGAATATGGATAAAGAAACCAAGGTGGAAGTCGACAAATCTAAGAAGAAAGAGCATAAAAGCAATGGTGGAGATAAACATTCCAAGAATAAATGGGAAGTCATGAAGAAGTATGATAATTATACTCCTTTGAAAATGGGTATTAATCATGTCTTGGAGGAAATCAAGAACAACGAGGAAGTAAAATGGCCAAAGAAACTGAAGTCAGACCCTGATTCGAGGAGTAGGATAAATATTGCGAATTTCATAAAGATCATGGTCATATGACCAAAAACTGCATAGCTCTTCAGAACGAGATTGAAACACTCATCCGAAGAGGAAAGCTAGCAAAATATGTTGATCGGGGAAGTGAAAGAAAGGATAACGACCGAGCTAGAGAAAGTTCTAGATCTCCTCGTCGGGCAGAGGAGAAAAAGAAGAAAAACCATGAAGATGATCTAGAAGATGACCCCGATCTTCCCAAGAAGCCAAGGCAGCCAGAACGAGAGGTATTTTCTATACGTTTTGGGTCATTTGATTGTAATGTCATTACAGGAGGAGATGCAGGAGGAGGACACCTTACTGCAGAAAGAAAGGCTTACCTCGGAGAGGCTCAAGCTTGTTCATATATTCAGCGAATAAATCTGGCCGAGGACGATCATCCGAGGAAGGTAAACAAAGAGAAGCTGTTCATTGGCTTTTCAAAAAACGACTTGGCAGGTGTTCTTTATCCTCACGATGATCCTCTGGTGATCAAAATGAGGATGAAAAAAGTAGTGATTTCAAGGGTGTTAGTAGACAATGGAAGTTCGGCAGACATCATGTACTATTCATGCTTTGACAGATTGAATCTGAAATTATCTCAGTTGGAACCGTATCACAGACCCCTCCTAGGTTTTGCTGGTGAGAAAGTTTTTCCACTCGGGACGATCAAGTTGGATATATTCATTGGAACCTGGCCTGCTTGTCGAACAGAAAGAATACGCTTCTTTGTGATGGATAAGAATGTGCAGTCAGCCTACAACATCATCATGGGAAGAGTTGGTTTGCAGAAGTTCAAAGCAGTTCCATCTACAGTGCATCAATGCTTAAAATTCCCAACAAACTTCGGAGTAGGAGTTGTGAAAGGTGATCAAAAAATAGCTCGGGAATGCTATTATTCATCTGCCGAGCAAGAGGATCTTGAGGAATCAAGGAAAAAGACTATTACCTACCAGGTGGAGGAAGGTACAGAAATTGAAACTCTTGATCCCAGGGATGAATCCCAACTTGTAAAAGGACAGGTGGTAGAATCTACAGAAAATGTTATTCTGGACGAGGAGCACCCTGAACGAGTAACCCAGATAGGTTCGTCGTTGGATGCTTCAATAAAACAAGAGTTGATAATGTTCTTGAGAAACAGGAAGAAAACTTTCGCATGGAGTCATGAGGACATGCCAGGAATAGATCCAAACTTCTTATGTCACGAACTCAATGTGAATAAGGAGATCAAGCCTGTAAAGCAGAGAAGAAGGGTATTTAGCCCCGAGAAGAATCAATCCATACAAGAGGAGGTCGAGAAGCTCCAGACAGCCCAATTCATTGAAGATGTGAAATATCCAGACTGGCTGGCAAATGTGGTGATGGTAAAGAAGAAGAATAATAAATGGAGAATGTGTGTTGATTTCACTGATCTCAACAAGGCATGCCCAAAAGATCATTTTCCATTGCCCAAAATTGACCAACTAGTGGATGCTACCTCGGGACATGAGCTGCTCAGCTTCATGGATGCGTATTCTGGCTACAACCAGATCAAAATGAAACCTGAAGACAGGGAAAGTACTTCTTTTATTACCCCTAGGGGAACTTATTGCTATAATGTTATGCCTTTTGGTTTGAAAAATGCAGGAGCGACATACCAGCGGCTGATGAACAAGGTTTTCACCGAACAAATCAGTTGCAACATGGAAGTCTATGTCGATGATATGCTGACAAAAAGCAAGAAAGCTGCAGATCATCTAGTTGACTTAGCTCAGACATTTAATCAACTGGATAAATACCAGATGAAGCTCAACCCGACGAAGTGCACATTTGGAGTACGAGAAGGAATGTTTCTCGGATACATTGTCAACCAGCGAGGCATTGAAGCAAATCCAGATAAGATCAAAGCTCTTTTAGGGTTGCGATCTCCAACAACAAAGAAAGAAGTGCAGAGTCTTACAGGACGAGTTGCAGCGCTCAACAGATTTGTGTCCCGAGCAACTGACAAATGCCTCCCATTCTTCAAAATACTTCGAAAAACTTTTGAGTGGACTGATGAGTGTGAGAAGGCCTTTCAAGACTTGAAAAAGTATTTGGGGGCACCTCCATTATTGTCCAGGCCAATAACATGAGAGAAGTTGTATTTTTATCTGGCAGTATCAGAGAATGCAGTCAGTTCAGCATTGATCAGATTGGAGAGTGGAGTCTAGAAACCAATCTACTACACAAGTAAGGCTTTCCGAGGTGTAGAAATCAGGTACCCAAAGCTGGAAAAATTAGCATTGGCATTAATTGAAGCAAGTAGAAGAATGAGGCCATATTTCCAGGCCCATACCATCGTCGTTTATACCGACATGCCACTAAGGCAAGCCCTTCATAAGCCAGAAAAGTCAGGGAGATTGATGTACTGGGCAATAGAGCTCGGTGAATATGATATTGTGTATGAACCCAGATCATCATTGAAAGGGCAAGCTGTAGCAGATTTTATAGCAGAGTTTACATATCCTGATACCCCCGAGGAACAAAAACTGCTCGCTGACCAACCTGTGGATGTTACAGGTCCAACAGACATAAGTCCAGACCAACTCCGGTTGGAAAAAGGGCTTGTGGATGTAGAAGGATCATCAACTTCAAACTCGGACCAGTTCCGGTTGGTAAAAGAACGAGAAGAGATGGTCAATGAGGAGCGAAAAGTGTCAGGGGAGGATGAAAAGAAACAACAAGTATTTCACCGAGGAACTCTATCAGATAAGAAATTTGAAGACGGATTGCCCATATGGAGATTATATGTAGATGGCTCATCTTGCACAGCAGGTTGTGGGGCAGGAATTGTTTTGAACACCCCATACGAGATTGACATGGAATATGCTTTGCGATTCCAATTCAAAGCCTCCAATAATGAAGCTGAGTATGAGGCCATGATAGCAGGTCTTAGTTTATCAAAGATTATGGAAGCGCAACAAGTGATGGTATTCAGTGATTCTCAATTGATTGTGAATCAGATGATGGGAACATATGCAGTTAAAGGAGAATTAATGGTCAAATATCATGCCAAGGTAATGGAGTTATTGGCAGAATTTGATGTGATTCAATTGATCAAAATACCCAGAATAGAAAACGCACAAGCAGACGCACTGGCCCGACTAGCATCAGCTACTCGTACCGAGCTGCGAAGAACAATACCAATTGAAGTATTGGAAAGTCGGAGCATAGATGAAGACTTGATGATGAATGTTATTGCCCTTGATTTAAGACCATCTTGGATAGATCCCATCAGGGTATATATTGAAGAGGGAGAATTGCCAGAGGACAAGCTCGCTGCCAAGAAATTGAAGTATAAAGCTGCTCGGTATGTATTAACTAATGGTATTTTATATAGACGAGGAATTATGGCAGGTTTGCAGAGATGTGTACATCCCTCCAAAGTGAAAGAATTGATCGAAGAGATCCATGAAGGGTCTTGTGGAGCTCATGTAGCAGGTCGAACACTTTTACAAAGGGTAATGACTCAAGGATACTATTGGCCGACGATGAGGGCTGATTGTATAGCCTATGCTAAGAAATGTGACAAGTGACAACGTTTTTCCTCTATCCGACGAACTCCACAAGCATTGTTGACACCCATAACTTCCCCTTGGCCATTCGCCATGTGGGGAATTGATTTGGTGGGACCATTGCCGACCACCCGAGGAAGATTCAAGTACCTCGTCGTCGCAGTAGACTATTTTACTAGGTGGGTAGAAGCTGAACCCCTTATCGACATGACGTACGAGAAGGTATAGCAGTTCGTTTGGAAGAATATCATCTGTCGATATGGTCTCCCTCATGCCTTCATCACAGATCATGGAACACAATTTGACAACGAGGAGTTTGCTGCCTATTGCCAACAATCAAACATCCTGAAGACCCATTCAGCACCAGGTCATCCTCAAAGCAATGGGCAGACTGAGGTGATGAACATAACGCTGCTAAATGGTTTGAAGAAAAGGCTAAGTGAAGCTAAAGCTAACTGGATTAATGAGCTACAACCAGTATTGTGGGCTTACCGAACAACTCCCTGAGCAGCAACTGGAGAATCACCATATATGCTGGCATTTGGAAGTGAGGCTGTAATACCTACCGAGTTGGGCCTACCAACACACAGAGTGCTGAATTTCAATTCTCCGATCAGTGACTTAATGAGAAGACTGGATTTGGATATGCTCGAAGAAGTCAGAGAAGAGGCAGCCATTAGGAATGCTGCTTATCAATAACGAACAACTCTGTTCTACAACAAAAGGGTGAAGGAATGAAGAAGGTCATTCAGAAGCACAATAAATTGGAAGAAAATTGACATGGACCCTACCGAGTTACAAAAGTTGTTCGACCAGGAACTTACCGAATAGCAACTCTAGAAGGAGATGAATTCAAGAATGCTTGGAATGCTGAACACCTTCGCAAGTATTATCAATGATGTAAAATGTACAACGGGTCCATCAATATGAATAAAACGATGATGTTTTTCACCATTTTTCTCTCCTTTGTTTGAAAGTTTTTCGGGGAATACTAGTGTTGTACACTACACTGCTTGATAGCAAGAAGAAGACGATAGTTCAGACCCACGACCAACTCCGGTTGGTAAAAGGGCGAGAACAACATCTTATACTCCTTTGGTTAGGAGGCGTACACTGACGTGATCAACTTAGGTTGGTAAAATAACTAGTGGACAAGATAGTTCGAAAGAACAAGATAGTTCAGACCCACGACCAACTCCGATTGGTAAAAGGGCGAGAACAACTGATATACTCCTTTGGTTAGGAGGCGTACACTGGCGTGATCAACTTCGGTTGGTAAAATAACTAGTGGACAAGATAGTTCGAAAGAACAAGATAGTTCAGACCCATGACCAACTCCGGTTGGTAAAAGGGCGAGAACAAAATATACTTCTTTGGTTAGGAGTCGTACACTTGCGTGATCAACTTCGGTTGGTAAAAGAGCTTGTGGACAAGATAGTTCGAAAGAACCTGATAGTTCAAACCCATGACCAACTTTGGTTGGTAAAAGGGCAAGAACAACATTCTTATAACGCCAATCTCGGTTGGTTTATACTCTCAAATGCCAACTTATGTTGGTCGGGTGGTAATATTATTACAAAAGTTCCTCAGAGAACAAAAGATTCCAAATTGAACCAAGTATAGTTGGTCGGTGATCAAAACCCACTAACTGTAGTTGGTCGACGAGGATAAATTATTGACCTTGGCTGGTCGGACACATTTTATGAAAATATTTCAAATTGAACCAAGTATGGCTGGTCGGGGATAAAAACCCATCAACTGTAGTTGGTCGACAAACACAATTTAACAACCTTGGTTGGTTGGAAACATTTTGAACATTTTATACTCATTACTTTATTATTAAGTGATTGAACAACCTTGATACTTGTAACTTTTTATTAAGTTGCTCGATGAACAACACTATTGTTATCTTTTTAACAGATACATATGCACAAATATAAAGGTGTTTGATAAACACAAGACAATAGCAAAATTTCCAAACATAAATGAAAGTCTTTCATTAAAATTCAAAATAAATTACAGGTTATATGGATGTACTAACTATTACATTGAGATTCCTATTCTATTGGTTTCTTGCCCTTTGCTTTTAAGACAGGCTCTTCGCCAGCAAGAGGATCTTCCAGGCAAAGGGGGGAATTAACAAAGTTCAAGTCCTTCAGCATTCTGACATTCATTATTGAAGGTGTGTCCATTAGATGCTCTGGATGAGATACTTCTATTTGGGAATGAAGACTGTAGTCACCAAGGTATTTTGAAATTAAGCTCCGAGGAATGGAACGAGCTGGGATCCATTCCATGTCCAATTTGAAAGGTGGCACAGGCAAGTCTAGTAACCCTGGAGCATGATAATCCCATAAAAAATGCCCTTGCTCCAATTTTAGTACACTCAGGGCGTTCAACCACCCCTGCTTATAACCTTCATTATTGGCATGTTCAATACGAGCATCTAAATGAACAAAGGCTTCATTATATCCAGCCATCCAAAATTCCCTGGGCTGTTTGTGGAATTGGAAGGTTAATCTATCCAATTGTTCGTGAAGGTTCCTGGCAAAAACATCTTTATCATTCAAAGCAGACTTCGTCGCAGTAAGTTGATCTTCCAAAGATAGATTTCTCTTGGATATTTTAGATAAAGCCCGATCTTTGGCGTTCAATTGGTATGCTTGAGTTTCCAATGTGGACAGAGTACGAGACTCTTCAACATTACGGCTAAAAATTCTTGATCGACTCCGAGCAGCAATTGGAGAACTTTGCTCCTCGATAACATTTTGGACAGCTCTTCCTCGCCCACGAGAACCTCTTCCTCGTCCCCGAGCAGTCATAGGAATAACAGGTCTTCTTAAGTTATCCAGTTCTTGCCTTAATTTGGCATTCTCAACCTCTAAGAACGAGAAACCTTCATCGGTAAATGGTACTAAAGCAGTGGAAGATGACGCTACATATTCATACTGTGCCAACTTTTTCTGCAAATTATTGTTCTCTTGTTCCAGCAACTCAGCAATCTGCCTGCAAGCTTCAACTTCACCTTTTAGAGTTCTTTCCCTAACATCGTATCCAGCAAGGATCTTTTTATGGCCTGTTTCAGAAGAAAGCTGTTGATATCTATTTTCATATTCCTTGTGCAGTAAAGCAGTTGATTCATTGTGTTGATGTTATAGATCTTCTAAGGTACAATGAAGTTCCTCGATCAATTCATAGTAGGCCACACTGTTGGCCACAGCTCGGTCGAGTAAATCTTTCAAGTACCGATAAGCCTCAATTGCTTGTTCTGAGGCATCATGGCCAAGGATGTCAGCAATTTCTGATCCACTCAAATTTGTATGACCAGCTTTATAATACTCACGACATTGCTACATCAGCTTTGTATCATGTGCAGATATCAGTTCCATTCTAGCAACAAACTAAGGATGAGAAAAAGACAACAATCAACAAAAACAAATCATCAACAACAGAGATGAACAAAGATGTATTTTATTAGATCACAAAAGGATTACATTGTTTGATTACAAATAATGAAAGATAGAAATGATACCGAACAACTTCACACCTTTTCCTTGTCTCCCAAGACTTTCTCGGGAGGCTGGGACGAGGAGCTTGGTTGCTCGGTGGTCACAGCGACTTGATCAGCAGGAGTTGAAAATTTTTCAGAAGGAGGAGCCATGGAAGAAATGTCCTCATTGGCAGAAGATAGAGATGCAGGGACTTGATCACCTATGGCCATGGAAGATTCATCAGAGACAGGCTCATCTTCTTCTTCTTCCACAATTGGTGGAGGAGGGCCAGGGAGGTGTAGTTGGAATAGCCCAGAGTCGTCCTTGATCTTCAATTCTTGCAGGGCAGCTACCCAGCCATTTCGGAAGTATTTCAACTTCCCGTATTGAACTTGGGATGTCATCGTAGCAATCCCCTTGTCCCATCCTTTATCCCATCCAGCACTGAAGGATTTTTTAACTGCAAGCTTTCTTCTCAGTTTCTCCGAGGAGAGCTTCGCATCCAATTCTTCTTTTTGGCCTTTGATATCTCGCAGGGCGGACAACTCTTCCTCTGCCTTCTTCAGCTTATCTTCAAGCTCTCCAAAGTTCTTGAGCTTGTCGTCATATTTCTGATGCTCGACCTCTAAACTTTTCACCTTACTCTCCAAACTCCTGGAGATCTCAGCCATCTTCACCTTCTCGGCCTCAACTATTGACAAATTTTTCTCCCAAACAGCTTTGTCCTCACTATACTGTTGACGAGAATCCTTCAAAGATTGGGTTAAACCCAGCAGAGCATCCTCTACACCTGACGAGGAGCTGGAAGCTTTAATAGCTTCATCTTTCTTCACGATGTTATTAAAACAATTCACCAGCTAAACAAAGGAAAAAGTGACAGGTCAGTGCAAAAAGACAAGTATTCAAAGAAAGAAAGGAAATTCAGAGTGTGATAAATTTACCGAAGCAAGATTACGAGTAGCTAGGGATGTCAGCATATCCCTAGAAATCTTTTCATCAATTCCTTGGACCTCGAGTATAATCCAAGTTTTTACCGAGCTCATTGCAGAGCTCGGAGGAATGATGGTTGGAACACCAACACCATCAGCTGGTAGAGAGGAGACAGTTTCAGCCAAATTGACTCAGGATGATTTCCTCAATCTCCTCAAAGGGACTTCAGCATCTTCAACCAAGGAAGAACTCTTGGTCGGAGAGATAGCAATTATCTCCACAGGAGGAACCTTCTTGCTCAGAGCCACTGGGGGCTTCTCGGTAGCTTTGGAAGGTGCAACATCCATATTTTTAGTCCCCTTTGGGACATCAATTTTGCTTTTCTTGGCTTCAGCAGCAGAAGTAGTGTCATCAAACAAAGCAGGAGGAGCTCTTTTCTTGCCCATTCTTTGACTTAAAGGGATGTGAGAATCTGAAGAAGAATCCTCTGGAGTTGAAGCTGGCTCAACAGGACGAGCAGTATAAGAAGTCGTATAGCTCCTATACTGCAGCAAATATGATGCAGACCTGATGTGCTCGTCTGCAACGTTCTTATGCAAACCCCAGATAAGTTTCAGATGCTTAATATTAACCTCTAATTCTTTTGGAGTTTTTCTTTTGCTATCAACTGCAAATAAATACATAATGAGATATCAGTCATACATTTTGTCAAACATGATAAAAGCATAATTTCATAAGTAAAGGAAAATGAGAATAAACCTATCCCATTGCCATATGGGGGGCATTTGGGACCTTCATACACTCTGTCTCCGACTAAAAGAGCATGTTGCCAATTTTTGAAAATTAACCCATGTTCAAAATAATCTCTATTTGCATCAGGGAGGTTAACTACAAGAGCCCTATTTAAAAACCTAGTTTTTAAGTAGTAAACATTATCTAAAATAGCTCATCTATAGCAAAACATAATTTCAGGAATCCCTATACGAGTTCCATGAGTTAGATTTAATTTATACACCCCATTAATTATTCTCCATGAATTGGGGGATATTTTTGCAGGAACAACGTCAAAGTATTGACAGAACTCTAAGCATAAGGGATTTGGCGGAAAAGAAAATCCACATTCAGCAATGAATAGACTGGGGAACCAATGTCCCTCAGCCAATCGAAAATAATCTAAAGGCTCAGAAAGAACCTCCAGAGTTACCCAGGAAGGAATGGAAAAATCGGAACGAAATTTCTTAACAGACTCCACAATATAAACCATACTGAATAAAAGAAATACAGAAGAAAGGAAGAAGATCTTACAGGAAGAAAGGAGGTCTGTTGACAACGAACGAAAACAAAGATGAACGCACACGAGAGAAAGAGAGAATAGAAAGCTTGAATGCAGAAAATTGGAAAAAGAAGAAGATGGTATGGTTACCTAAGAAGTTTAAATACTTTGCCTTGGAAAACGGCGAAGGAAATGATTACACAAAAGAAACTATTGAACTTCCGGCGGCTAAAAGGACAAAAAGGGCACAAAGATCGAAGCGCTCTTAAAAGTTCGAAAAAGGCGGATTCTTTGAATTTGGAAATAAATTCAAATACGATGCTCCTAAAACCCAGGAAGATCATTCAATATTACCATATACCAAGAAAGAATGTTTCATACTCCTCAAAGTTCGAAATATGAAACATTGGGGGCTTCTGTTGATACCAAAATTAATATGCTGATGTGGACGAATAATACGAAGACATTTGTCAAATCTACGTAGCACAATAACAACGAGGAAGTTCATTTCCCCGACCAACTCATGTTCTCTCCGAGCAACGAGGATACACCGAGGAGCTTCAGCACTCCGAGGTACTCTAGCGCTCCAAGGAACTAAGGCGGTTCGAGCTGCATCTCGGCCGTAGCATAAACTGCCAGATAATCAACAGTTCAATTATTTATTGAATGTTTATCATCTTGACGCACACGCTGCATTAAATGTATTACCCTTTCATATGTATATCATTTAATGTATCAACCCTTTCATGTACAACCTAAGGGCTATAAATACCTTATATCACCCTCATTCAAAGGGACCGGAATTTCTTGTTAGAATTTGTAATCAAGAATTCTCAAACACTCAGCAATAACATAACAGTGGACGTAGGCCATTCTTATAAGGCTGAACCACTTTAAAAATCTTTGTCTCATTTTATTTATCTGTGATTGAATAATTAGAGCGATCTAATTTTTTACATCAACAGCGGCAAAGGTCGCCGGCCATTTTTTGACACGTAACTCTCTCTCTCTCTCTCTCTCTCTCTCCAACCCATTTCGGTACACTCTCCCTCTCTAAAGATTATTTATTTTTTGGGATTTTTAGATTTTGTTTGTTTGTAATGGTTTTATTCTCAGATCTAACTCCAACTCCAACTCAGAACACACGTCGGCAAGCTTTTGTTCTCAAATCTAACTCCAACACAATGTTTTTAGATTTTTTTTTTATTTTTAGATTTTGTTTGTTTGTAATGGTTTTGGGATTTAAGCCATATATTTATGTTTATTTTTGCAGGTATTTCCTCAGATTTTTCTCTCTCAGGTATATTACATCTTGGTTTAAAATCACATTTTTAGGGGGTTAAAGTAAAAAAAATCAATTATAGGTGTTGATGTTTATACCTGATGCTATAGAATCAATGGTATTGATTTGGGGCTAAAATCACATGTGTGGACGTTGGGGCTAAAATCACATGTGTGGACTTTGGGGCTATAACTGATGCTATAAGAATCAATTAGTTTTTTCTTTTAATTTGTATATATTTTAGAATAGATGCATAATGATAAGTGAGTAGTGTCCCGTATTAGATGTATAATTGATGCATAACTAATTTCGTATTAGCCATGTCTGAAAAAAAACTATTTTCACTTTTTTAAATGTAAGCGTTAAAAGCAAGGGTTGTTGCTGTGATCCATCTCCCCCCCCCCCCCCCCCCACCCCCCACCCCCATCCCCACCCACACTCCAATCAAACACACCTTATGTCCATTGTACATATTATGTCTTATGTCAATGAATGAAATGAATTGCATTTTGCATTTGTTACAGATTTGGATGCAATGGCAGTGTCTTTACCCTCTATCACGTTAGGCCTTTCAGTGACTACTTTGAGCTGCCCAAGCACATTGGGTATTTTTTTCCAGTTTGTAGCGACAAAAAGGTATTTTGTTCTCTCTCTCTCTCACCTATATTTCTTTTCAGTCTCAGACTTATTTATTATCTCTGCTGTGGTTTACACTTCTTTGCTTTGCCTTCCATCACTTATTTATTAACGCAGACTGATCTCTTGGATGAGTAGATAGAAAATGTGGGTTGCAATCTAAGGTTTGTCCTCAAAACAGGTTAATTTGGGATACAATCTAAGGTTTGTCCTCAAAATAAGTTGTCTTTAGTTTATTTATTTGGTTTTTTTTTGTTATTTCTTTCATGTATTTTTATTATGTGCAGGATATTCGGTAAGAATTTGAATAACCTGTGCGCATTATCCAAATACCAAGACCGATCACGATCAGCCGATCACGATCACCAGAAGAGCAAGGGTATTGTTTTAGGATATATGCACTGTGTGAAACTATATCTATGCATTCTGTGTATATAAAAATGTGGATAAGTGTGGGTTTGTGTGTGAAATGTGTAAACTCTAGGTAAATTATGTATATGAAACTATATGCGTAGCGTGTGCGTGAAACTCTGTTTGTGAAGTTGTCTACACTGTGAGTATGTCTGAAGTTGTGTATGTAGGGGTGCGTAATCAATTCAATAAAATGTGATATTGTAATTGTGTACTTTTACTTCGGAATTCAATTTATGGAATTAGGATTCTTAGAATTAGAATCCCATGACAATTTCAAACTCAATTTTTCTAATGCAAAAAGGGAATTGGACATTTCATTTCCAAAGTTTACTTAAATGACAAATATTCACCTGCTACTTGGTTTGAATTCAAACAGTTGATTTAAATCATATATGCATCATTTTTTTTACAATCCTTTTGACTTCATACAAAGTTTTATGATTGTGCTACTGTTTGTCTAGATTGCTTTTTTTCCTATTAAATTGGTTTGAGTATTAACCACACTCCATAAATCAGGCAAATAAATAGAACTTTGTTTTGCTTTGTCCTTACATCTTGGTTTTGGGGACTTGCAATCATGGTCTTGCTACTCCCAACATGTTTATCTTTAGTTTATTGTTAATTTATTGTTGCCTTGAAAATAATGGTTCTCGTCTAAATTCACTTTCTATAATTTAAATATAGAGCTTTTTTATTGATCCCCTTAAGAGTAAGGGACAGTGTGTTGGATTTGGACAGTGTAACATAAAAATGTGTAGGTAGTGTCCAAAACATTACTTATTATTACTCTAATTTTTCTTAAGAGTTGGTCACATCAGGGACGACATATTGTTCCGTTAAAATGATGCGACTTGAGAAAAATTGTAGTGAATTGGAGGTTTAAGTTATAACACTATAGTTGTTACAAGTTCATGTATTGATCAAGAGCTTTTAGAATGGTTGTTTCTAAATGAGTAATTTATAACATCTACTTTGTTTTTATCACTTCATGCGTTGGCACCTTTTATTCTTATCGGATCATCTTCAAACTTTCAAGGATTGGAGAACTATTTCCCATTGCCTTCTGTTTATGCCAACCCCATTCATAAACTATTCCATCAAGATATTGTACTATGAAGTTTGGTGCGGCACCACTATACACGCACACACGCGCCCCCTGCCCCGTCCCCTCCCACCTTCCCCACTCACACACGGACACACAAACACACAAACACATGCACAAACATGCACACACACACGCGCCCCTCCCCTCCCCCCTTCCCACTCACACACGCGCACACACACGCACGCACACCCACACACGATGAAATATGCATATATGCACTGCATATATGCAGATTGCATATATGTAGATGCATATATGCACTGAATATATGCAGGTTCCATATATGCATACACGCACACGCGCCCCCTCCCCCGTCCCCTCCCCCCTTCCCAACTCACACATGCACACAAACATGCGCACATGCACACGCGCCCCCTGCCCCATCCCCTCCCCCTTCCCCACTCACACGCACGCGCACACAAACACACACACACACACACACTGCAATATGCATATATGCACTGCATATATGCAGATTGCATATATGCATACACACACACACACACGCGCCCCCTGCCCCGTCCCCTCCCCCTTCCCCACTCACACATGCACACACGCACACACACACGCGCGCGCGCGCCCCCTGCTCGTCCCCTCCCCCCTTCCCCACTCACACACGTACACATGCGCACACAAACACACACGCTGCAATATATGCACTGCATATATGCATACACGCACACACGCATACCCTTCCCCGTCCCCTCCCCCCTTCCCCACTCACACACGCACACACGCGCACACAAACACGCACACGCACACACGTGCCCCCCGCCCCATTCTCTCCCCCCTTCCCCACTCACACATGAACACACACACACACAAACACACACGCTCCCCCTGCCCATCCCCTCCGCCCTTCCCCACTCACACACGCACACGTGCACACATGCGCACACGTACACACGCTCCCCCCCTTCCCCTCCCCGCATTGTCCCCTCCCCCTTCCCCTCCCCGCATTGTCCCCTCCCCCTTCCCCTCCCCGCATTGTCTCCTCCCCCTTCCCCACTCACACATGCACACACACACACATACACACACACACACACACACACACACACAAACACACATGCATGCACATACGCGCCCCCTGCCCGTCCCCTCCCCCCTTCCCCACTCACACGCGCACACATGCGTACACACTGCAATATATGCACTGCATATATGTAGATTGCATATATGCATACATGCACACACGCACCCCCTGCCCCGTCCCCTCCCCCTTCCCCACTCACACACGTGCACACAAACACACACAAACATGCGCACGCACACACGCGCCCCCAGCCCCGTCCCCTCCCCCCTTCCCCACTCACACACGCACACACGCGCTCACAAAACACACAAAAATATGCACCCACGCACCCACGCGCCCCCTCCCCTCCCCCCTTCCCACTGACAAGCACACACAAGCTCACACAAACACACACACGCACACACGCACACACGCACGCACCCACGCACACGCTGCAATATGAATATATGCATACACGCACACACGCTGCAATATGCATATATGAGTACACGCACACACGCGCCCCCTGCCCCGTCCCCTCCCCACGCACACACAAACACCTTGCCCGTCCCCTCCCCCCTTCCACTCACGCACGCACACAAACACACGCACAAACACACACGCATGCACAAACGCACACACGCTGCAATATGCATATGTATGCATACACGCACGCACGTACACATGCACCCCCTGCCCCGTCCCCTCCCCCCTTCCCCACTCACACACGCACACAAACACACACACACACACACACTTACACATGCGAACACGCACACATAAACACACACACGCACGAACACATGCTGTAATATGCATATATGCATACACGCACACACGTGCCCCCTGCCCCGTCCCCTCCCCCTTCCCCACTCACACGCGAACACAAACACACACGCACATACGCGCCCCCTGCCCATCCCCTCCCCCCTTCCCCATTCACACACGCGCACACAAACACACACGCATGCACACACACACGCTGCAATATGCATATATGCACACACACGCCCCCTGCCCATCCCCTCCCCCTTCCCCACTCACACATGTACACACGCGCACACAAACACACACAAAAATACGCACCCACACACACGTACACACGCTGCAATATGAATATATGCATATGCATATATGCTGATTTCATATATGCAGATGCATAGATGCAGATTGCATATATGTATACACGCACACACGCAGCCCCTACCCCGTCCCCTCCCCACGCACACACGCGCACACAAGCACACACACAAACACGCGCACACGTGCCACCTGCCACGTCCCCTCCCCCCTTCCCCACTCACACAAACACACACGCACACACAAACACGCACACACGCGCCCCCTGCCCGTCCCCTCCCCCCTCCCCCTTCCCCAGTCACACACGCGTACACGCACACACGCACGCACACATGCTGCAATATGCATATATGCAGATTGCATATATGCATACACGCACACACGCACTCCCTTCCTCGTCCCCTTCCCCACTCACATGCACACAACAAAAAATACGCATACACGCGCCCCCTGCCCCTCCCCTCCCCCCTTCCCCACTCACACATGCGCACACAAACTTACACGCACACACGCGCACTGCATATATGCACTGGCATATATGAAATATGAAAATATTTTCAGATTGCATATATGCAGTGCATATATGCATACATGCCAACACGCGCACACAAACACTCACACACGCGCATTGCATATATGCGGTGGCTGGAACTGTCTGTGGGGGTGGTGCCGCTGCACCTGCTGCACCTGATCGAACGACTGGATAGGAAGGCCTCTAGCATGAGGTCGTAGCATGAGCAAAGGAGGCTCGGGGGGTTTGATTTAGGTTGAGGTTTGATTCCTTATTCATATACTCTGGCCATTTTTCAATCTTTCAATGTTTAAGGCGCATATCATTAAGGTGGGTCTGCTGCCATCGAGAGAACCGAGTCTCACATCACTGGAAAGCCGCATATTGGTTTCTGATTGTATATTTACTTATGTGATTGTATCTTTATTTGAAAAAATGATTAATTATATTTATTATTTGTCAAATTGTACAGAAAACCGGGAGGGAGAGAGTGATAATGGCTAGAGGTGAGAAGAAGGATGGGAAGACAGTAGCAGTAGCACCTAATCCAGAAGAAGATGAGTGCAAAAGACCTAAAAGAATTACAATTCCCAAAAACATGCTCTCCGATGCTCCTGCAAAGTCCTGCTCAGTTTCTCTTACCCCATCCAAGATGGTGGTCAAACACCACAACACAGACATTTTGAAGAAGTCCCACAGAACGAATAAATTCATATTCTCCTTTCCCGACCTCCCATCTCCCATCTCCGAATTTGGGATTTTTTTAAATTGTTGGATTTGTTGTTACCTCTTAAATAGGGTGGATAGTCCAATAAACAAGGGAGATTATGCCCAATTTTTTAAAAAATTTGACACTTTGTTTTTTTAGACACAATGTGAATTCGATGGATGAATATTTTATATTTGACAATTTAGACTATTTGAATGTTATTGGACTATTTTTAGTTTGTTAAGAATGGTGAATAGTCCTATAAATAAAGGATATTATGGCCAATTTTTTTAAAATTACACTTTGAAATTTTTGCGTTTCGCTATTACGTACATTGAAAAATTGTCGTCGTTTCGCGATTACGTACTTTGGAAAATTTCGTCACATTTAATAATCGCGAAATTTTTACTATTACGCTATTACCATTATAACCATTTAATAATCGCGAAAATTTTACCATTATAACCATTTAATAATCACGATGGATGAATATTGGAAAATTTCGCTATTACGCTAGTGTGTGTGTGTGTGTGTGTGTGTGTGTGTGTGTGTATATATATATACACACACACACACACTAGCGTAATAGCGAAATTTTCCATATATATATATATATATATATATATATATATATATATAATAAGTTATAATGGTGTTTTTACTATTCATTAGTTTGGGAGACACTTCATGGTTCATATCGAAGACAACAAGGCAACGATCCAATGGTTGAGATTAAAATATCCCTTTTACCATTTTTGCCCCTTACATATTTGAGTCCCCCCTCTTTTTTAACCTTCATTTCCTTTCCTCCTTTTACCCAAAATTCAAATACATGGATAAAATTGGAAATTAACACTATAAAGCTTGTACACACTACCGAGAGTACGTTCACCGTCTCTATCAATCGCGAGAATTACAAATCCACCTCTCTCTCTCTCTCCATTTGTTCTTCACCGCTCTTCATTTCGTTCTTCACCGAGTACACTCCTCTCTCTTTTGTTCTACATGTAACTATTTTAGGTTTATCAATGGGTGTTTGTCAATAGGTTTTATCATTGGGGTTTATCAATAGGTTTACATTTGTGTTTTTTTAATAGGTTTAGTAAAGTTTTATCAATGGAGTTTATCAATAGTTTTATGGGTATCGATTTTATTGTTTTGAAAGTGCACTGTGGGTTTATCAATGTTATAGCAAACACTCTTATCAATGGTTTATGGGTATCAATTTTATTGTTTTATGGGTATCAATTTTATTATTTTGAAAGTGCACTATGGGTTTATCAATGTTACAGCAAACACTCTTATTGGCCGTAATGTTTTGAAAGTGTTGGCCGAAATGTTTTGAAAGTGAAAAAAAAAAATACTCTGTTACAATGGGTTTATCAATGTTACAACAAACAGTCTTCAAAATGTTGAAATGGGTTTACACTCTGTTTCAATGGTTGCATTTCTGGAATTTTATTTGATTACTCTAATGTTCCTCTAATGTTTTATGGGTTTATTACTCTTTGGAGTATTACTCTAATGTTCCTCTAATGTTTTATGGGTTTATTACTCTCTGGAATGTTAATATTCATTTGTGTTGCATTAGGTACAACAAACACTATGTTTGCAAGCTCTATAAACATTTGTGTTGCATTCGGTTTTGATTTCTTATCGGTTTATGAGAGTTTCAATGGTTTCATTTCTGGGAGTTTTAATGGGATTTCTTATTTGATTGAATATCTTATGTAAAAAATGTATATTGCCGATTCGTATAATGTTTCTAATGTGTTTTGGGTTTATTACTCTTTGGAATGTTAGTATTCATTTATGTTGCATTAGGTACAACAATCACTATGTTTGCAAGCTCTATATACATTTATTGTGAAGAATGTATGACGATTCATTATTACTTTTTATTGGGAAGAATGTATGACGATTCATTTGTACTTTTTATTAAGAAAGTTTTCATTTGGTATAGTTCATGTTGTGTTTTAGTCACATTTAATAATTACTTCTCATTTTTTTCATTTTGTAGTTGACTTATTTGTTCACATGGAGAACATTACCGTAAATTTATGCTAATTCGTGTTTGTATCCTTTTTATTGTATTTCGGGATATATATTCAAAGTGGGATTTATGTAAAGAATGTATGCCGATTAATTAGTAGTTTTTATTGTGAAGAATGTATGGCTATTCATTTGTACTTTTTATTGGGAAGAATGTATGACGATTCATTAGTAATTTTTATTAAGAAAATTTTCATTTGGTATAGTTCATGTTGTGTTTTAGTCACATTTAATAATTACTTCTCATTTATTCATTTTGTAGTTGACTTCTTTGTTGACATGGAGAACGTTACCATCAATTTATTCCAATTCGTGTTTGTATCGTTTTTATTGTATTTCGGGATATATATTCAAAGTGGTATTTATGTAAAGAATGTATACCAATTAATTAGTAGTTTTTATTGTGAAGAATGTATGATGATTCATTAGTACTTTTTATTGGGAAGAATATATGACGATTCATTAGTACTTTTTATTAAGAAAGTTTTCATTTGGTATAGTTGATGTTGTGTTTTAGTCACATTTAATAATTACTTCTCATTTTTTCATTTTGTAGTTGACTTCTTTGTTCACATTATTTTATTGTGTTTTAATAATGTGGTATAATATTTTTGTTTTTAATCTTTTCAAATTTATGCCAATTCGTGTTTGTATCGTTTTTATTGTATTTCGGGATATATATTCAAAGTGGGATTTATGTAAAGAATGTATGATGATTAATTAGTAGTTTTTATTGCGAAGAATGTATGACGATTCATTAGTAATTTTTATTGGGAAGAATGCATGACGATTCATTAGTACTTTTTATTAAGACAGTTTTCATTTGGTATAGTTCATGTTCTGTTTTAGTCACATTTAATAATTGCTTTTCATTTTTTCATTTTGTAGGTGACTTCTTTGTTCACATGGAGAACGTTACCGTATTTGGCAACGTATGTTACTTTTCATTATATTCTCTTTCACTTAAATGAGATCAATTCCTACTTCCTAATAATTTTCTTATACACTTTCATTCTTTACTTATAAGTGAATGAAGATGCAGCGATTACTGTAACAACCGAACTCCTCTCATCAATATTTATTCTCCTCAATTATATGTTTATATATTGATTCCATCCATTGCCTTTTTAGTTACAGATTCAAAGGTTGTGTAAAAATAATATCAGTGTTGATGTCCTCGATGAATCTCATCTAAAGTGTTCGTTCTGTGGTAAGAAAATGCACTTTTGTTTTCTAATAGTACTTATACGAAGTTTCTCCATTCTTAATCAATATCCTCTTTTTTTATCTCCGCTACAGCCTGTTAACATTTGCACACCTTCAATACGACATGGGAAGGAAAAAGGGAACTTGGCACCCACTAAGGTTGAATTTTTTTCTATTCTCATATATTCTCATATATATAATATATTTCTTTATCTAATTATACACTTAAACTTTTAATATAGGATATACGAAAAGGAAAAGGGAAAGAAAGTGCCACTTTAAGTGTGGTATGTTTAATTAATTATAGGTTTACTATGATTATATCTACTATTTTCTCTTTTTTTACTTAGTGTTCTTCATTTCTCTATAATCTACCTAATTTGTTTTTCAACATTTCTTTCTTTGTTCATAGATTCAAAGGCCGCATGTAAATAACATTGGTATTGTTTTACGTGATGATGTTCCACCAAATGTTGTGCATATTGGGGGTAAATATTAGCTACTAAATGTTTTTATCGTTTCTACTTCATATTTACATCTTCTTCACTCCCTATTTATAGTATCAATCTTACAATTAATTATGAGATGGACAAGTCAGAATCTAATAGAGAAATCCTGAGTCAAACTCAAGCAAAGCTGCTAGAAGCTATTAAAGTGGAAGAAGAATATTCGAGGCAGAAAACCTCTATAAAATGGTTGAAATTGGGATATGTTAACACAAAGTTTTTTCATGCTACTGAGAAGGCCAAGCAACAGATTCTTCATATTCATTCTTTAAAATCCAATGATGGTCAGTTAATAAAGGATCCTCAAGAGCTGAAGACTCATATAGTTGATTTTTTTTAAAGTCTTTGGTCTCTTGCTTCTCCATTTCAAATGCATGATGTATATGAGTTTATTCCTCCATTGATATCTGCTGAAATGAATTCCTCTCTTGAAGAGTTCCCCTCTGAATTGGAGATTTACACAGCCATATCAGACCTTAGTGAGGAAGCAGCTCTAGGGCCTGATGGCTCTGGTGGATCTTTTTACAAAAAATGTTGTCCAATAATTATAACTGACTTTATATTTGCTATCTCTTCATTTTTGCAGGTACATCTATCCCTCAAAGCTGGTCAAGCACCTCAATTGCCCTTATTCCTAAAGTCTAGTGTCCAAAGTCCTGGGCTGAGCTAAGACCAATTAGTCTATGCAATTTCTCAATGAAGATCATCTCTAAGGTGCTATCAAACAAATTGTCAAGAGTCCTTCCTTTAATCATTTCTTCTAACTAAAGTGAATTTATTTAAGGGAGAGCTATCCAAGACAATATTCTTCTAGCCAAAGAGATGGTGGAAAACTTAGGCAAAAAGGCTCACGGAGGTATTGTTCTTATTAAGCTGGACATGGAAAAAGCCTATGATAGAGTCAATTGGGGGTTTCTCATTTCAATGCTCAGGGGCTTTGGATTTGGGGAAAGATGGATTGATTTTATTTGGAGGATTATATCCTCTAATTGTTTCTCAATTCTTTTAAATGGGAAAAGTTGTGGTTTCTTCAAATCCACTAGAGGCTTGAGGCAGGGGGATCCTATTTCTCTAGGTCTTTTCATAATTGCTGCAGATTTCTTGAGCAGTGGGCTGAATGTGCTTATAGAGAAGGGGAATATTTCTCCTTTCTACTTACCTAGTGGCAGCCCCTTGATATCTCATTTATCCTTTTCTGATGATCTTATGATATTCTATAGAGGGGACAAAAAAATCTTAAGGAATGTTATGGGATTTCTTGCTTATTATTCATCAATATCTGATCAGAAGGTCAACTTCAATAAGAGTAGCTTCTCAGTTGATTCCAAGTGCTCTTCTCAGTTCAAATCCAATGTTGCTAATTGTACATATCTGAGGTTTAAAGACCTACCTATTAAATATCTAGGTTTCCTATCTTTAAAGGTATAAACAAACTTAAATATTATGAAAGCTTGCTTCAATCTTTGAGATCTAAATTGGCAGGTTGGCAGTCAAAGTTTTTTACTACAGGTGGCAGATTGATTCTCTTAAAACATGTTCTATCATCTATCCCTCTTTTCTTATTGGCTTCTTTATCCCCTCCAAAAACCATCATCACCAGAATTCATAATCTTTTCAATAAATTTTTCTGGGGTGGTTCTATTGATCAAGGCTGGAAGTTCCAATGGAAAAAATGGGAAGTGTTATGCAGAGGTACTCAAGCAGGTGGAATGGGCTTCAAGAATTTTAATAGCATTTCTAAAGATTCATCCACGAGGCTTTTTTGGAAGCTCAAGGCAGAGAAATCTCTCTGGTCATCTTTTATGGCCAACAAGTACAAGAACCTAAAGGCTGCATCTATTGGTGGATCTCAGACTTAGAAGAGAATCAGAGCAGTTGAAGATGAGTGCTTGGAAAACATGGTCATTGAAGATGGTTCTTGGATATGGAAGCCTAATATATCCGGTGAATTTTTATTTTCTTCAGCTTATGAGTTGTCTTTAGATCATTTTCCTTCATCCAGAGTTTATGAGCAGATATGGGATTCTAATATCCCAATAAAATTATCTATTCTCTCTTGGAAGTTATTGAATCAGTGTGTTCCTATTGACGACTGCATTCAGAAGGTGGGAGTTAGGCTTTGCTCTAGATGCAAATCTTGTTATAATCATGCAGAATCCATTACTCATTCCTTTATTCAATGTCCTATCATCTCCCCTATTTGGAAGTTTTTTGCTGATTTGATGGGTATGTCATTAGACAAGTCTTCTATTTCTTCTCTTATGCATAGTTGGTGGCTGAACGCAGGGTCCAAAATTATCACAAATTCCTCTATAAGTGCATCCCTACAGTGACTTGTTGGGAGATTTGGAAAAGTAGAAATAGTTATACATATAATAATGTCAAGATGGACTCTCGGTATATCATCTCTCAAGCTATTTCTTTAATTTCTAAGATTTGTTCAGGCCTTCATTTTAAGAACTCAATCTCAGAGTTTGATGTTGGAATTAAAGAGATCTTTCAGTTAAAGTCATCATATAATTCCAAATTATGCAAGTCTATCAAATGGTCGTTTCCCCATTCGAATTGCTTCAAACTCAACATTGATGGTGCTTCTAAGGGAAATCCAGGTCCTAGTGGATGTGGGGGTATTTTTAGAGATGATAAAGGCAATGCAATTCTGGCATATGCTCATTCGACAGATATTGCTTCCAATTCTTATGCTGAATTATATGGCCTTAGAATGGGGATGAAGTTATGTATTGAATTTAATATTGAGGAGATCCACATTGAGGTAGATTCAATGTTCGTGGTGAATCTTATCAATAGGAACTAGAAGCCCCCATGGAGACTGAAGAATTTGGTTTCTGAGATCAAAGAAGACTTGAAGTTCCTAAAATTTTCTTTATCCCACTGTTACAGGGAATCTAATATGGTGGCGGATTATTTAGCAAATTTTGGCATTCATTGCAAGAATTCTCAAATCTTCTCTTCTATGGCAGAGGTTCCTCCTTTGGTCAGGGGGGCTATTAGGCTTGACAAGATGGGTTGTCACTACATCAGATCTTCTCCTATCAAATTATAGTTTCCCTATTCAATTTTGTAATGGGGCTGTTAATTTTCCCCACATTTATTGCTTTCAAGTTTTCTGTAATGTGTTTGCCACTTTGGAGAGGCTTTTTCTCCTTGATTTATAATACTGATGGGGGTTATTTCCCTCTTCAATAAAAATAAAATAAAAACAGACTCAAACTATACTCAATAATGCAAATGAGAAAGGAAAGGGAAAAGAGAAAGAAGTTCCCACATGTAAAAGGGTAAACACATCTCAGGACCTTTTATGATAATATTCTTTATGGCATTATGTAATATTCTTTTTATATGATTATATTTATTTTGTAGGCGACATGGATGGGGAAGTATAATGTTTTTCCAGAAGCGGTTCGTTTTTATCATTACCCTATTACATTATTGGTGGTGTTATTTTGCCCTACAATAATGGTGGTGTTATTAAATAATTAAGTGATTAATGTGTACCATTAAGCTTTATCCCCAATACTTGAAACTTAATTTCACTATATTATTAAGACTATGAGCGCACCCCTTTCCATTATCACACAATGCAGATAATTTTTTTGTTTTCTTTAGGCAATTGATCAAACGTTTGTCTCCAAAAGTGCCCTTGCACAACGATTACGGTGAGAAAGGGAAAGATGCAATCCTCCATAAGCTACATCTGTTATTTCTTCCCCCCTTGAACCATAATCGATCGTAAGTGTTGAAATTAGAGAACCACAACATAACTTCATCTCAAAACGCGCACTTGCCCAACGAAAAAGATGTGATCGAGAAGGAGCATTTCAGTTACATCAACCTATTACTGGTCATACTCCCCATGTTAATAATTCTATAAGGCCGCCTGCTTTTGCTTGCACTGAAGGTTCTCCTAAGCTATCAAGGGTTTCAAATTTACCGTCAGATAATGATGTGGCTCAAGTCCTATCGTCAATAACTAACCAATTTATAGAAGTTAGCACTACACCAAATCCTGCGAATTGTCACGTCCAGTGGGTCACGGCCTAAGTTCGCGACCAGCTGGTCGCGGACTTGGGCCGTGACCCACTCAATATTTGGCGTGGCCATATTTATTATCACACTAAATTATCGATGCTCTAGAAGTTGTCACGGGCCAAGTCCGTGACCACAGTGGTCGCGGAATTGGGCCGTGACTATGTCGTGACCATCTTAGTGCCAAACTCACGCCAAAATTCCCTCCGAACTTGGTCGCGAATTGGTCACGACCCAAATCCGTGACCCATGGCATGACAAAGAACAGAGTACACACATTAAGGGTCATGGCCTGGGGCCGTGACCATTTCTTGGTATGGGTCACGGCTATGGGCCATGACAATCCATCATTCAAGCACTAGGGTTGATGAGAAGGCTCGCGCATCACAGATTGAGGGTCACGGCTATGGGACATGACTATTTCTTGGTATAGGTCAGGGCTATGGGCCGTTACCATACCTCAATCAAGCTTAGAAAAGGGTCTCATATGGTGGGTCACAGCTCTAGGCCGTGACCAGGTCCGCCTGGTCTGGAGAACGCAATTATAATATTTGTGTAACTATGAACAAACCTTATGTTTATATGTGTGTGTGTGAGTGTATAGATTTATGTGTATATGTATATTTATGTGTGTAACTATGAACAAACCTTATGTTTATATGTGTGTGTGTGTGTGTATAGATTTATGTATGTTTATTTCAATAAACCTTATATTGTATGTGTGTGTATGTATCGATTGTATGTGTATAAACCATAAATAGTATGTGTGTGTATATATAGATTGTATGTGTGTAAACCCTAAATAATATTAGGGTTTATTAAACCTTAAATATTATGTGTGTGTATGTATATATTATGTCAATAAACCATAGATTGCATGTGTGTGTTTGTATAGATTATGCCAATAAACCTAGATTGTATGTTTGTGTATTTTTTTTTGACAAAATATAATTAAATGGTTTTTTAATGAGTAAAAAAATTTACATCCACCTTATCGTGATTTTATTTGGCTTATATGAGTGCCATCATATTATATTAGAGGTTATATGCATGTCGTGATTTTTTTCACTACAATATGTGTGTAAGTACTACAATATGTGTTATAAACAATTATGGTGGGTTGTTATTGGGATTTCACATATACTTTTAAACTCTCATAACTTTCAAACCTAAACCTTAATAGCAGGACTCGTATTCATGCCCTCGTATACTTTTCTCATGAAAAATGAGGCACGGTGATAATTACTGTCAACAAGAGTGGGAGAGGTTGCAATTAGACCGCACACATAACTCTTTTATTAGCATGCATCATATAGAGGGTACTCCTATTTATAGGTGCAGAAATAGAATGATCGAACAATTTAACTACCTTGTAAATCGTGGATTTGATATCCAACAATATTACTTGTTCGATCGTATTCTATTTTCTCTACCAGAAAACTGGGATGACGTTATACAAAATATATTTCACACACATAATCTCGACATAGCCCTGACCTTGGTTACGTTGTTGGAGAAGGCGGAAAAAAAATCCACCCGTTATGGATACAACTGCATACAGAGAGCATTGACATAGACTGTGAAGTCTCGCGCCACATGCACGTAAAATTGAATCTTGCCAACAAGTTGAGAAATAGGGGATTCCGACACATAAATCATAGATACCCTTCCTTTTAGTTGGCCACGTGCAAAAATTCATAGGTTCTTAAAAACTAATACCGAATGGATGGAGATCAGACACATTGAACTTATTATAAAGTCTTACTTTGAAAAGGTATCTATCTATCAATCAATCAATCTATCTATCTATCTATATATGTATGACTAATTAAGCTTGATTAATTAGTTATAATTTCATATTACTATAATTATTGAGTCACTTATATTTTTTAATTTTTGTAGATAATGTCGAGAGGAAACAACCCAAGGGTACCAAGTGCCGAGGTGACACCACAACGAGGTTCACCATCTCGTGCAGAACTCGGATTCTCAACACCAATGGCTGAGAAATTCACAACTCCACCAGGGGTTCACTCCTCACCAAGTCCAACTCCAAGTGCTCCTACGCCCCAATCCAGCACTCCCGTTGCTTTAACGCCCCTATCCACCACTCCTGATGTCGCCCGCTCATATGAAAAGAATCATATTGGCTTCTCCCTTCTCGGGAATAACCCGACGGGTGATAGGAATGGTGTGCTGAACTTTAAAGCCTGGTGCTTATTGCTGGAAAAAATGAACGTGGGAGTCGGTGGACCAGGAAATTCGAACCTTGTTGATCAAGCCATCAAAGATGACATACATGACCAACTTTGTAAGCATTTCTCATTTCCTGAACGTTCCAAGAATAAGGTTCTATCTCGGGTTGCTGAAGGATTGAGGACATATAGGAGAAACCTTCGGAAGAAATATTTCCCGAAAGAGGCAGCGAGCTCAGATATTTTGGCTTTGAAAGAGAGAGAGCCTCCCAATGTTGAAATGTCGTTGGATCAGTGGAATAAGTTTTTGGAGAATGAGGCGAAGGAAAAAAATTGGTCCAGAGGGATCAAAACAAAAAAAATAGGGCACAAAAAACTGATATCCATAAGCTGGGATCCAAATCATATGAGGATTTGAAGAATGAATGGGAGAGTAGGACAAAGGATGGTCCAGATGCCGGTAAAAACCCAAATCGGTCCAACTTATTCCTTAATGCTCGACGGGGCAAAGATAATAAATTCCCGCCGCACTTGGTTAAGACACTGGAATCAATAGAGGCCATCAGCAGTCAATCCGATTCAAGCCCTACTCATGACTTTGACCTTGAAAATGATGCCCTGACACAGACCTTTGGAAAGGAAAAAAGGGGGAGGATGAGAGGTGTTGGCTCACATATGCAAGAAACAAAACTTCAACACATTGCACCTCTTGTGGACGAGCTTTCTTCGGTCAAGAATTGTATCGCATCCCAAAAGGATCACTATTTGAAGACCGATGGGGATGTCCATGAGATTAAAAATACCTTGGGATTATTGACAAATCAAATTGGGAAACTTGTGAACTTTTTTAAAAGTTATAGTCCCCCAATGCCTCCTCAAGGTTACCCTTACCCTACTCCTACTCAAGGTTTCACACATCCTTCCCCTCCAACATTCCCCTACCCTGTACCTCCGCCAATCACGGGGCTCGGATCATCGTCAACAACTCACAGTGATTATAGCGAAGAGTACTATATCAAGGACATGAGCAATTCAAGGTTTGTTGGCATGTGCATACTCATCTCCATGGTTGTTGGCTAAGATTTAATAATTTTTTCTTTCGTTTCAGTTGTAATAATTTGTTGTGCATTGGTCTATTATTGTGCATGCACCAAAGGGTATGACTACAAAAGTAGACGCATTAAAGGCTCCAAAAGAGTTCCAGTCAGATTTTAATGACAACCCTAATTTGAAGGATCTTTTAATTGATTTAGAGGAAGATTGAGTATCAAAATATTATTTTATTCTCATCAATCTTATTTGTATCCTATTATGATATTGACATTGTATTAGCAATTTACATTAATTTATGAATTTCATCTACTTTTAAGTATAATGTCCTGCTATTTGTGCAAATGGTAGGTGATTTATCGGTTCTTTTGTTTAGAATAGATATGTTTTCATTTATTTATCTCCATCGTTTGGCTTTAGAGGGAGAAACCCAGAAATATCCCCCTAACGGCCCCGTGAGTGGCACCAACACCTCCCACGGGACCAATGTAACTCATAGGAACTGCCCGCGGGATCACGGGACTCCCGGTTTGAGAATATGATGGTAATTGGAATATTTTTAGACTTAGGCTTAAAAACATGGCGTTAGTGGGTGAAAAGCCGAAACAGCCTTTGAACGGCCCCGTGAGTGGCACCAACACCTCGCACGGGACCAAAGCAACTCGTAGGAATTGACCGTGCGATCACGTGACACCCAGTTTGAGAATACAATAATAATTTGCATATTTTTAGTCTTAGGCTTAAAAACATGGCGTTAGTGGGTGAAAACACAAAATATCTCCTAAACGGCCCCGTGAGTGGCACCAACACCTCGCACGGGACCAATGTAACTCGTAGGAACTGATCGCACGATCGCGGGACTCCCAGTTTGAGAATACGTTGATAATTTGAAAATATCTAGACTTAAGCTTAAGAAAATGGCGTTAGAGGACGAAAACCCAAAATAGCCCCCAAACGGCCCCGTGGGTGGCACCAACACCTCCCACGGGACCAATGTAACTCATAGGAACTGACCGCACGATCATGAGACTGTCGGTTTGAGAATACGATGACAATTTGCATATTTCTAAACTTGAGTTTAAAAATATGGCATTAGAAGGCAAAAACCTGACACAATGTTAGTTAGGATCGTCTTCGTTTACTACACCGGTAATAAGATCGTCTCTTCGAGTATGAGATGAATAGTAGCAACCAATGGTGTGAAAGCGTCCGTTAACTAATAGGTATATTTCCAATGTTTTGCACCTATTCGGGAATGACATCTTCTGCCAGTATCTCGGGTCAGACAACTCCTGCTATAGATATAAATTTTCCTTTTGTTTTATTAAAATAAATAACGTGGATCGATATTCATTTGTTCATGCTTTATAAAAACACGTTATATGTATTGTTTTAAAAACCCTACAGCATATATGCATATGCATATATGCACTATATATGCAAGCATATATGCATCTGCATATATGCACCATATATGCAAGCATATATGCATCTGCATATATGCATATATGCGCATATATGCATCTCCATATATGCGCATATATGCGACATATATGCAGCATATATGCGCATATATGTGCATATATGCATATATGCAGGCAACATATATGCAGATATGCATCTGCATATATGCAAACATATATGCATCAACATATATGCATTCTCTATGGATTGGTTTACATATTGAAAGCAAGCGGATCGAGGTTTACATATTGCCTACTTGGATTGGTTTTCATTTATTTTTCAATTTTACATTTTGTATTCGTGGAACGATGTTATCAAATTGTTGTTGATGACTCGTTTCACACTATTCAGGTAATTCCTATTGAGGTAATTCCCATTGAGGTCTCTGTACTCTTTGGTAATGTAGGTATAAAGCTTGGGGTTCTCTTTTAGGATAGCAGTTGGCAGAAAGATACAATATAGTGGCATGCATTGATTACAGGTGAACGTCATTTCACATTGTAAATATACTTTCTTAGACAAAATAAATACAGTTGCTTTGATACTCATTGAAATTCCTGATCACTAACTACCTTATTGACCATGGCCAAAAATTTAAATGATATATTTTTTTAAATGATATATTTTGGGTACAAGTTAGATGATATACTTTGTTAGAATGAGATTGTACCCTCCTATGATATATTTTATTCAAATAGTGAATTATCCTAATGAGGAAACACTCCTATTATATAGGTGGGATTGATTATACGCTATGATGCCTTTAGTGAAAAAATATAATGTAAAATTCATATTCCACTTAAGATAATCTATTACAAAGAAGACCAGTATTTCCAACGAGTTTAGTGGCGCACCGTGGGACTCCCGATTTGAGAATACGACGGTAATTTGCATGATTTTAGACTTAGGCTTAAAAGCATGGCGTTAGAGCGTGAAAACCCAAAACAGCCCCCGAACGACCCCGTGGATGGCACCAACACCTCCCACGGGACCAATGTAACTCGTAGGAACTGACCCTGCAGTCACGGGACTCCCAGTTTGAGAATACGACGGTAATTTGCATATTTATAGACTTAGGCTTAAAAATATGGCGTTAGAGGGTGAAAACTCGAAACAGCCCCCGAACGTCCCCGTGGGTGGCACCAACACCTCCCATGGACCAATGTAACTCGTAGGAACTGACCCCGCAGCCGCGGGAATCCCGATTTGAGAATACGACAGTAATTTGCATATTTCTAGACTTAGGCTTAAAAACATGACGTTAGAGGGTGAAAACTCAAAACAGCCTCCAAACGTCCCCGTGGGTGGCACCAACACCTCCCATGGGACCAATGTAACTCGTAGGAACTGATCGCGCAGCTGCTAGACTCCCGGTTTGAGAATACGAAGGTAATTTGCATATTTCTAAACTAAAGCAAAACATGGCGTTAGAGGGTGAAAACTCGAAACAGCCCTCGAATGTCCCTGTGAGTGGCACCAACACCTCCCACAAGACCAATGTAACACGTAGGAGCTGACCCCGCAGCCGTGGGACTCCCGGTTTGACATTACTATGGTAATTTGCGTATTTCTAGACTTAGGCCTAAAAACAAGGCGTTGGAGGGTGAAAACTCGAAACAACCCCGAACGTCCCTGGGGTGGCACTAACACCTCCCACGGGACCAATGTAACTCATAGAAACTAACCCCGCAGCTGCGAGACTCCCGATTTCAGAATACGACGGTAATTTGAGTATTTCTAGACTTAGGCTTAAAAACATGGCGTTAGAGGGTGAAAACTCAAAACAGCCCCCAAACGTCCCCGTGGGTGGCACCAATACCTCCCACGGGACCAATGTAATTCGTAGGAACTGACACCTCAGCCGCGGGACTCACGGTTTGGGAATACGATGGTAATTTGTGTATTTCTAGACTTATGCTTAAAAACATGGCGTTAGAGGGTGAAAACTCAAAATAGCCCCCGAACGTCCCCGTCGGTGGTACCAACACCTCCCACGGGACCAATACAACTCGTAGGAACTGACCCCGTAGCCGAGGGACTCCCAGTTTGAGAATACGATGGTAATTCTCGTATTTCTAGACTTAGGTTTAAAAACATGGCGTTAGAGGGTGAAAGTTCGAAACAACCACCGAACGTCCCCGTGGGTGGCACCAACACCTCCAACGGGACCAATGTAACTCGTAGGAACTGACCCCATAGCCACGGGATCCCGGTTTGAGAATACAACGGTAATTTGCATATTTCTAGACATAGGCCTAAAAAGATGGCATTAGAGGGTGAAAAATCGAAACAGCCCATGAACATCGCCGTGAGTGGCACCAACACCTCCCACGAGGCCAAGGTAACTCATAGGAACTGCTCCCGTAGCCACGGGACTCCCAGTTTGAGAATATGACGTAAATTTATGTATTTCTAAACTGAGGTTTAAAAACATGGCGTTAGAGGGTGAAAACTCGAAAAAACGTCCGAACGTCTCCGTGGGTGGCACCAACACCTCCCATGGGACCAATATAACTCGTAGGAACTGACCCCGCAACCGCGGGACTTTCGGTTTGAGAATACGACGATAATTTGCGTATTTCTACACTTAGGTTTAAAAACATGGCGCTAGAGGGTGAAAACTCGAAACAGCCCCCGAACGTCGCCGTGGATGGCACCAACACCTCCCACGGGACCAATGTATCTCGTAGTAACTGACCTCGTAGCCCCTGGACTCCCAGTTTGAGAATACAACGGTAATTTGTTTATTTCTGGACTTAGGCTAAAAAACATGGCGTTAGATGGTGAAAACTCGAAACAACCCCCGAACGTCCCCGTGGGTGGCACCAACACCTCCCACGGGACCAATATAACTCATAGGAACTGAACGCGCAGCCGCAAGACTACCGATTTGAGAGTACCATGGTAATTTTCATATTTCTAGACTTAAGCAAAACATGGCATTAGAGGGTGAAACTGGAAATAGCCTCCAAAAGTCCCCGTGGGTGGCACCAATACCTCCCACGAGACCAATGTAACTCGTAGAAACTGACCCCGTAGCCACGGGACTCCCAGTTTGAGAATACGATGGTAATTTCCGTACTTCTAGACTTAGGCTTAAAAACATGGTGTTAAAGGGTGAAAACTCGAAAAAGCCCCCGTATGTACCCGTGGTGGCACCAACACCTCCCACGGGATCAATGTAACTCGTAGGAACTGACCCCGCAACTGCGGGATTCTTGGTTTGAGAATATGACGGTAATTTGCTATTTCTAGACTTAGGCTTAAAAACATGGCGGTAGAGGATGAAAACTCGAAACAGCCCCCGAACATCCCCGTGGGTGGCAACAACACCTCCCACGGGACCAATGTAACTCGTAAGAACTGACCTCACAGCCATGGGACTCCCGGTTTGATAATACGACGATAATTTATGTAATTATAGACAAATGCTTAAAAACATGGCGTTAGAGGGTGAAAACTCGAAACAACCCCAAAACATCTTCGTGGGTGGCACCAAGACCTCCCACGGGACCAATGTAACTCGTTGGAACTGACCCCACAGCCGCGGGACTCCCGGTTTGAGCATACGATGGTAATTTTCGTATTTCTAGACTTAGGCTTAAAAACATGGCGTTAGAAGGTAAAAACTCGAAACAACCCCCGAACATCCCCGTGAGTGGCACCAACACCTCCCACGGGACCAATGTAACTCATAGGAACTGACCCCGTAGCCGTTGGACTCTCGGTTTGAGAATACAATGGTAATTTGCGTATTTCTAAACTCAAGCTTAACAACATGGCATTACAGGGTGAAAACTCGAATCAACCCTCGGGCGTCTCTGTGGGTGGCACCAACACCTCCCATGGGACCAATGTAACTCGTAGGAACTTACCCCGCAGCCGCGGGACTCCCGGTTTGAGAATATGACGGTAATTTGTGTATTTCTAAACTTAGGCTTAACAACATGGCGTTAGATGGTGAAAACTCGAAACAACCCCCGAACGTCTCTGTGGGTGGCACCAACACCTCCCACGGGACCAATGTAACTCGTAGTAACTGAACCCGTAGCCCCTGGACTCCCGGTTTGAGAATAGAACGGTAATTTGTATATTTCTGGACTTAGGCTAAAAAACATGGCGTTAGACGGTGAAAACTCGAAACAACCCCCGAACATCCCCATGGGTGGTACCAACACCTCCCACGGGACCAATGTAACTCGTAGGAACTGACCCCGCAGCCGCGGGACTCCCAGTTTGAGAATATGACATAAATTTATGTATTTCTAAACTCATGTTTAAAAACATGGAGTTGGAGGGTGAAAACACAAAACAACCTCCGAACGTCTCTGTGGGTGGCACCAACACCTCCCATGGGACCAATATAACTTGTAGGAACTAACCCCGCAATCGCTGTACTCCCGGTTTGAGAATACGACGATAATTTGAGTATTTCTACACTTAGGCTTAAAAATATGGCGTTAGAGGGTGAAAACTCGAAACAGCCCATGAACGTCCCCGTGGGTGGCACCAACACCTCCCACGGGACCAATGTAACTCGTAGTAGCTGAACCCGTAGCCCCTGGACTCCCAGTTTGAGAATACCACGGTAATTTGTATATTTCTGGACTTAGGCTAAAAAACATGGCGTTAGACGGTGAAAACTCGAAACAACCCCCGAACATCCCCATGGGTGGCACCAACACCTCCCACGGGACCAATGTAACTCGTAGGAACTGAACTCGCAGCCTCAGGACTACCAATTTGAGAATACGATGGTAATTTGCATATTTCTAAACTTAAGCTAAACATGGCATTAGAGGGTGAAAACTGGAAATAACCCCCAAAAGTCCCCGTGGGTGGCACCAACACCTCCCACGAGACCAATGTAACTCGTAGGAACTGACCCTGTAGTCAAGGGACTCCCAGTTTGAGAATACGATGGTAATTTCCGTATTTTTAGACATAAGCTTAAAAACATGGTGTTAGAGGGTGACAACTTGAAAAAGCCCCCGTATGTCCTCGTGGTGGCACCAACACCTCCCACAGGACCAATGTAACTTGTAGGAACTGACCCCGCAACTGCGGGACTCTCGATTTGAGAATATGATAGTAATTTGCATATTTGTAGACTTAGGCTTAAAAACATGGCGTTAGAGGGTGAAAACTCGAAACAGCCCCCGAACTTCCCCGTGGGTGGCACCAACACCTCCCACGGGACCAATGTAACTCAAAGTAACTGACCCCATTGCCCCTGGACTCCCAGTTTGAGAATACAACGGTAATTTTTGTATTTCTGGACTTAGGCTAAAAAACATGGCGTTAGATGGTGAAAACTCGAAACCACCCCCAAACGTCCCCGTGGGTGGCACCAACACCTCCCATGGGACCAATGTAACTCGTAGGAACTAAACGCGCAGCCGCAGGACTACCGGTTTGAGAATACGATGGTAATTTACATATTTCTAGACTTAAACAAAACATGGCATTAGAGGGTGAAAACTCGAAACCACCACCGAACGTCCCCGTGAGTGGCACCAACACCTCCCACGGGACCAATGTAACTCGTAGGAACTGACCCCATAGCCGTGGAACTCTCGGTTTGATAATACGTTGGTAATTTGTGTATTTATAAACTTAGGCTTAACAACATGGCGTTAGAGGGTGAAAACTCGAAACAACCCCCGAACATCTCTGTGGGTGGCACCAACACCTCCCATGGGACCAATGTAACTCATAGGAACTCACCCCGCAGCCACGGGACTCCCGGTTTGAGAATACGACGATAATTTGCGTATTTCTAGACGTAGGCTTAAAAACATGGTGTTAGAGGGTGAAAACTCAAAACAGCCCCCGAATGTCCCCATGGGTGGCACCAACACATCCCACGGGACCAATGTAACTCGTAAGAACTGACCCCGTATCCGTGGGACTCTCGGTTTGAGAATACGATGATAATTTACGTATTTCTAGAGTTAGGTTTAAAAATATGGCGCTAGAGGGTGAAAGTTCAAAACAACCACCGAACGTCCCCGTGGGTGGCACCAACACCTCCCCCGGGACCAATGTAACTCGTAGGAACTGACCCCACAGCCACAGGACTCCCGGTTTGAGAATACGACGGTAATTTGCGTATTTCTAGACATTGGCCTAAAAAGATGGCGTTAGAGGGTGAAAAATCGAAACAGCCCCCGAACGTCCCCGTGAGTGGCCCCAACACCTCCCACGGGACCAATGTAACTCGTAGGAACTGACCCCGCAGCCGCGGGACTCCCAGTTTGAGAATATGATGTAAATTTACGTATTTCTAGACTCAGGTTTAAAATCATGGCGTTTGAGGGTAAAAACTCAAAATAACGTCCGAACGTCTCCGTGGGTGGCACCAACACCTCCCATGGACCAATATAACTCGTAAGAACGGGACTCCCGGTTTGAGAATACGACGGTAATTTGCATATTTCTATACTTAGCCTTAAAAACATGGCGCTAAAGGATGAAAACTCGTAACAGCCCCCGAACGTCCCCGTGGGTGGCACCAACGCCTCCCACGGGACCAATGTAACTCGTAGTAACTGACCCCGTAGCCCCTGGACTCCCAGTTTGAGAATACAACGTTAATTTTTGTATTTTTGGACTTAGGCTAAAAAACATGGCGTTAAATGGTGAAAAATCAAAACAACCCCCGAACGTCCCCGTGGGTGGCACCAACACCTCCCAGGGGACCAATGTAACTCGTAGGAACTGAATGCGCAGCCGCAGGACTACCGGTTTGAGAATACGATGGTAATTTGCATATTTCTAGACTTAAGCAAAACATGGCACTAGAGGATGAAAACTGGAAATAGCCCTCAAAAGTCCCCGTGGGTGGCACCAGCACCTCCCACGAGACCAATGTAACTCGTAGGAACTGACCCCATAACCACGGGACTCCCAGTTTGAGAATACGATTGTAATTTCCGTATTTCTAGACTTAGGCTTAAAAACATGGTGTTAGAGGGCGAAAACTCAAAAAATCCCCCGTATGTCCCCATGGTGGCACCAACACCTCCCACGGGACAAATATAACTCGTAGCATTTGACCCCGCAGCTGCGAGACTCTTAGTTTGAGAATATGACGATAATTTGTGTATTTCTAGACTTAGGCTTAAAAACATGGCATTAGAGGGTAAAAACTCGAAATAGCCCCCGAACATTCTCGTGGGTGGCAACAACACCTCCTACGGGACCAATGTAACTCGTAGGAACTGACCTCGCAGCCATGGGACTCCCGGTTTGATAATACGACGGTAATTTATATAATTATAGACAAAGGCTTAACAACATGGTGTTAGAGCGTGAAAACTCGAAACAACCCCTAAACGTCTCCGTGGGTGGCACCAACACCTCCCACGGGACTAATGTAACTCGTTGGAACTGACCCTGCATTCGCGGGACTCCCGGTTTGAGAATACGATGGTAATTTGCGTATTTCTAGACTTAGGCTTAAAAACATGTCGTTAGAGGGCGAAAACTCAAAACAACCCCCGAACGTCCCCGTGAATGGCACCAACACCTCCCACGGGACCAATATAACTCGTAGGAACTGACCCCATAGCTGTGGGACTCTCGATTTGAGAATACGATGGTAATTTGTGTATTTCTAAACTCAGGCTTAACAACATGGCGTTAGAGGGTTAGAACTCGAAACAACCCCCGAACGTCTCTGTGGGTGGCACCAACACCTCCCATGGGACCAATGTAACTCGTAGGAACTCACCCCGCAACAGCGGTACTCCCGGTTTGAGAATACGATGGTAATTTGCGTGTTTCTAGACGTACGCTTAAAAATATGGCGTTAGAGGGTGAAAACTCAAAACAGCCCCCGAATGTCCCCATGGGTGGCACCAACACATCCCACGGGATCAATGTAACTCGTAGTAACTGAACCCATAGCCCCGGGACTCCCGGTTTGAGAATTTGATGGTAATTTGCGTATTTCTAGACATAGGCTTAAAAACACGGCATTAGAGGGTGAAAACTCGAAACATCCTCCGAACGCCCCGGTGGGTGGCACCAACACCTCCCACGGGACCAATGAAACTCGTAGGAACTGACGTCGTATCCGCGGGACTCCCAGTTTGAGAATAGGACGGTAATTCACGTATTTCTAGACTTAGGCTTAAAAACATGGCGTTAGAGGGTGTAAACTCGAAACATCCCCCAAACGTCTCGGTGGGTGGCACCAACACCTCCCACAGGACCAATGTAACTCTTAGGAACTGACCCTGCAGCCGCGGGACTCCCGGTTTGAGAATACAACGGTAATTTTCTTATTTCTAGACTTAGGCGTAAAAACATGGCGTTAGAGGGTGAAAACTTGAAACAACCCCTGAACGTCTCTGTGGGTGGCACCAACACCTCCCACGGGACCAATGTAACTCGTAGGAACTGACCGCACAGCTGCGAGACTCCCGGTTTGAGAATACGATGATAATTTGCATATTTCTAGACTTATGCAAAACATGGTGTTAGAGGGTGAAAATTCGAAACGGCCCCCGAACGTCCCCGTGGGTGGCACCAACACCTCCCACGGGACCAATGTAACTCGTAGGAACTGACCCTGCAGCCGCGGGACTCACGGTTTGAGAATACGACGGTAATTTTCATATTTCTAGACTTAAGCAAAACATGGTGTTAGAGGGTGAAAACTCGAAACAACCCCTGAATGTCGCTGTGGGTGGCACCAACACCTCCCACGGGACCAATGTAACTCGTAGGAACTGACCCCATAGCCACGGGATCCCGGTTTGAGAATACAACGGTAATTTGCATATTTCTAGACATAGGCCTAAAAAGATGGCATTAGAGGGTGAAAAATCGAAACAGCCCATCAACATCGCCGTGAGTGGCACCAACACCTCCCACGGGACCAATGTAACTCATAGGAACTGCTCCCGTAGCCACGGGACTCCCAGTTTGAGAATATGAGGTAAATTTATGTATTTCTAAACTCAGGTTTAAAAACATGGCGTTAGAGGGTGAAAACTCGAAACAACGTCCGAACGTCTCCGTGGGTGGCACCAACACCTCCCATGGGACCAATATAACTCGTAGGAACTGACCCCGCAACCGCGGGACTTTCGGTTTGAGAATACGACGATAATTTGCGTATTTCTACACTTAGGTTTAAAAACATGGCGCTAGAGGGTGAAAACTCGAAACAGCCCCCGAACGTCCCCGTGGATGGCACCAACACCTCCAACGGGACCAATGTATCTCGTAGTAACTGACCTCGTAGCCCCTGGACTCCCGGTTTGAGAATACAACGGTAATTTGTTTATTTCTGGACTTAGGCTAAAAAACATGGCGTTAGATGGTGAAAACTCGAAACAACCCCCGAATGTCCCCGTGGGTGGCACCAACACCTCCCACGGGACCAATATAACTCATAGGAACTGAACGCGCAGCCGCAGGACTACCGATTTGAGAGTACGATGGTAATTTTCATATTTCTAGACTTAAGCAAAACATGGCATTAGAGGGTGAAACTGGAAATAGCCTCCAAAAGTCCCCGTGGGTGGCACCAATACCTCCCACGAGACCAATGTAACTCGTAGAAACTGACCCCGTAGCCACGGGACTCCCAGTTTGAGAATACGATGGTAATTTTCGTATTTCTAGACTTAGGCTTAAAAACATGGTGTTAAAGGGTGAAAACTCGAAAAAGCCCCCGTATGTACCCGTGGTGGCACCAACACCTCCACGGGATCAATGTAACTCGTAGGAACTGACCCCGCAACTGCGGGATTCTCGGTTTGAGAATATGACGGTAATTTGCTATTTCTAGACTTAGGCTAAAAAAACATGGCGGTAGAGGATGAAAACTCGAAACAGCCCCCGAACATCCCCGTGGGTGGCAACAACACCTCCCACGGGACCAATGTAACTCGTAAGAACTGACCTCACAGCCATGGGACTCCCGGTTTGATAATACGACGATAATTTATGTAATTATAGACAAATGCTTAAAAACATGGCGTTAGAGGGTGAAAACTCGAAACAACCCCAAAACATCTTCGTGGGTGGCACCAAGACCTCCAACGGGACCAATGTAACTCGTTGGAACTGACCCCACAGCCGCGGGACTCCCGGTTTGAGCATACGATGGTAATTTGCGTATTTCTAGACTTAGGCTTAAAAACATGGCGTTAGAGGGTAAAAACTTTGAAACAACTCCCGAACATCCCCGTGAGTGGCACCAACACCTCCCACGGGACCAATGTAACTCGTAGGAACTGACCCCGTAGCCGTTGGACTCTCGGTTTGAGAATACAATGGTAATTTGCGTATTTCTAAACTCAAGCTTAACAACATGGCATTACAGGGTGAAAACTCGAATCAACCCTCGAGCGTCTCTGTGGGTGGCACCAACACCTCCCATGGGACCAATGTAACTCGTAGGAACTTACCCCGCAGCCGCGGTACTCCCGGTTTGAGAATATGACGGTAATTTGTGTATTTCTAAACTTAGGCTTAACAACATGGCGTTAGATGGTGAAAACTCGAAACAACCCCCGAACGTCTCTGTGGGTGGCACCAACACCTCCCACGGGACCAATGTAACTCGTAGTAACTGAACCCGTAGCCCCTGGACTCCCGGTTTGAGAATACAACGGTAATTTGTATATTTCTGGACTTAGGCTAAAAAATATGGCGTTAGACGGTGAAAACTCGAAACAACCCCCGAACATCCCCATGGGTGGTACCAACACCTCCCACGGGACCAATGTAACTCGTAGGAACTGACCCCGCAGCCGCGGGACTCCCAGTTTGAGAATATGACGTAAATTTATGTATTTCTAAACTCATATTTAAAAACATGGCGTTAGAGGGTGAAAACACAAAACAACCTCCGAACGTCTCTGTGGGTGGCACCAACACCTCCCATGGGACCAATATAACTTGTAGGAACTAACCCCGCAATCGTTGTACTCCCGGTTTGAGAATACGACGATAATTTGAGTATTTCTACACTTAGGCTTAAAAATATGGCGTTAGAGGGTGAAAACTCGAAACAGCCCATGAACGTCCCCGTGGGTGGCACCAACACCTCCCACGGGACCAATGTAACTCGTAGTAACTGAACCCGTAGCCCCTGGACTCCCAGTTTGAGAATACAACGGTAATTTGTATATTTCTGGACTTAGGCTAAAAAACATGGCGTTAGACGGTGAAAACTCGAAACAACCCCCGAACATCCCCATGGGTGGCACCAACACCTCCCACGGGACCAATGTAACTCGTAGGAACTGAACTCGCAGCCTCAGGACTACCAATTTGAGAATACGATGGTAATTTGCATATTTCTAAACTTAAGCTAAACATGGCATTAGAGGGTGAAAACTCGAAACAGCCCATGAACGTCCCCGTGAGTGGCACCAACACCTCCCACGGGACCAATGTAACTCATAGAAACTGACCCCATTGCCCCTGGACTCCCAGTTTGAGAATACAACGGTAATTTTTGTATTTCTGGACTTAGGCTAAAAAACATGGCATTAGATGGTGTAAACTCGAAACCACCCCCAAACGTCCCCGTGGGTGGCACCAACACCTCCCATGGGACCAATGTAACTCGTAGAAACTAAACGCGCAGCCGCAGGACTATCGGTTTGAGAATACGATGGTAATTTACATATTTCTAGACTTAAACAAAACATGGCATTAGAGGGTGAAAACTCGAAACCACCCCCGAACGTCCACGTGAGTGGCACCAACACCTCCCACGGGACCAATGTAACTCGTAGGAACTGACCCCATAGCCGTGGAACTCTCGGTTTGATAATACGTTGGTAATTTGTGTATTTATAAACTTAGGCTTAACAACACGGCGTTAGAGGGTGAAAACTCGAAACAACCCCCGAACATCTCTGTGGGTGGCACCAACACCTCCCATGGGACCAATGTAACTCGTAGGAACTCACCCCGCAGCCACGGGACTCCCGGTTTGAGAATACGACGATAATTTGCGTATTTTTAGACGTAGGCTTAAAAACATGGTGTTAGAGGGTGAAAACTCAAAACAGCCCCCGAATGTCCCCATGGGTGGCACCAACACATCCCACGGGACCAATGTAACTCGTAAGAACTGACCCCGTATCCGTGGGACTCTCGGTTTGAGAATACGATGATAATTTACGTATTTCTAGAGTTAGGTTTAAAAATATGGCGCTAGAGGGTGAAAGTTCGAAACAACCACCGAATGTCCCCGTGGGTGGCACCAACACCTCCCCCGGGACCAATGTAACTCGTAGGAACTGACCCCACAGCCACAGGACTCCCAATTTGAGAATACGACGGTAATTTGCGTATTTCTAGACATTGGCCTAAAAAGATGGCGTTAGAGGGTGAAAAATCGAAACAGCCCCCGAACGTCCCCGTGAGTGGCCCCAACACCTCCCACGGGACCAATGTAACTCGTAGGAACTGACCCCGCAGCCGCGGGACTCCCAGTTTGAGAATATGATGTAAATTTACGTATTTCTAGACTCAGGTTTAAAAACATGGCGTTAGAGGGTAAAAACTCAAAATAACGTCCGAACGTCTCCGTGGGTGGCACCAACACCTCCCATGGACCAATATAACTCGTAAGAACGGGACTCCCGGTTTGAGAATACGACGGTAATTTGCGTATTTCTATACTTAGCCTTAAAAACATGGCGCTAGAGGATGAAAACTCGTAACAGCCCCCGAACGTCCCCGTGGGTGGCACCAACACCTCCCACGGGACCAATGTAACTCGTAGTAACTGACCCCGTAGCCCCTGGACTCCCAGTTTGAGAATACAATGGTAATTTTTGTATTTTTGGACTTAGGCTAAAAAACATGGCGTTAAATGGTGAAAACTCGAAACAACCCCCGAACGTCCCCGTGGGTGGCACCAACACCTCCCAGGGGACCAATGTAACTCGTAGGAACTGAATGCGCAGCCGCAGGACTACCGGTTTGAGAATACGATGGTAATTTGCATATTTCTAGACTTAAGCAAAACATGGCACTAGAGGGTGAAAACTGGAAATTGCCCCCAAAAGTCCCCGTGGGTGGCACCAACACCTCCCACGAGACCAATGTAACTCGTAGGAACTGACCCCATAACCACGGGACTCCCAGTTTGAGAATACGATTGTAATTTCCGTATTTCTAGACTTAGGCTTAAAAACATGGTGTTAGAGGGTGAAAACTCAAAAAATCCCCCGTATGTCCCCATGGTGGCACCAACACCTCCCACGGGACAAATATAACTCGTAGCATTTGACCCCGCAGCTGCGAGACTCTCAGTTTGAGAATATGACGATAATTTGTGTATTTCTAGACTTAGGCTTAAAAACATGGCATTAGAGGGTGAAAACTCGAAATAGCCCCCGAACATTCCCATGGGTGGCAACAACACCTCCTACGGGACCAATGTAACTCGTGGGAACTGACCTCGCAGCCATGGGACTCCCGGTTTGATAATACGACGGTAATTTATATAATTATAGACAAAGGCTTAACAACATGGTGTTAGAGCGTGAAAACTCGAAACAACCCCTAAACGTCTCCGTGGGTGGCACCAACACCTCCCACGGGACCAATGTAACTCGTTGGAACTGACCCTGCATCCGCGGGACTCCCGGTTTGAGAATACGATGGTAATTTGCGTATTTCTAGACTTAGGCTTAAAAACATGTCGTTAGAGGGTGAGAACTCAAAACAACCCCCGAACGTCCCCGTGAATGGCACCAACACCTCCCGCGGGACCAATGTAACTCGTAGGAACTGCCCCTGTAGCTGTGGGACTCTCGATTTGAGAATACGATGGTAATTTGTGTATTTCTAAACTCAGGCTTAACAACATGGCGTTAGAGGGGTAGAACTCGAAACAACCCCCGAACGTCTCTGTGGGTGGCACCAACACCTCCCATGGGACCAATGTAACTCGTAGGAACTCACCCCGCAACAGCGGTACTCTCGGTTTGAGAATACGATGGTAATTTGCGTGTTTCTAGACGTACGCTTAAAAATATGGCGTTAGAGGGTGAAAACTCAAAACAGCCCCCGAATGTCCCCATGGGTGGCACCAACACATCCCACGGGATCAATGTAACTCGTAGTAACTGAACCCATAGCCCCGGGACTCCCGGTTTGAGAATTTGATGGTAATTTGCGTATTTCTAGACATAGGCTTAAAAACACGGCATTAGAGGGTGAAAACTCGAAACATCCCCCGAACGCCCCGGTGGGTGGCACCAACACCTCCCACGGGACCAATGAAACTCGTAGGAACTGACGTCGTATCCGCGGGACTCCCAGTTTGAGAATAGGACGGTAATTCACGTATTTCTAGACTTAGGCTTAAAAATATGGCGTTAGAGGGTGTAAACTCGAAACATCCCCCAAACGTCTCGGTGGGTGGCACCAACACCTCCCACAGGACCAATGTAACTCTTAGGAACTGACCCTGCAGCCGCGGGACTCCCGGTTTGAGAATACAACGGTAATTTTCTTATTTCTAGACTTAGGCGTAAAAACATGGCGTTAGAGGGTGAAAACTTGAAACAACCCCTGAACGTCTCTGTGGGTGGCACCAACACCTCCCACGGGACCAATGTAACTCGTAGGAACTGACCGCACAGCTGCGAGACTCCCGGTTTGAGAATACGATGATAATTTGCATATTTCTAGACTTATGCAAAACATGGTGTTAGAGGGTGAAAACTCGAAACGGCCCCCGAACGTCCCCGTGGGTGGCACCAACACCTCCCACGGGACCAATGTAACTCGTAGGAACTGACCCTGCAGCCACGGGACTCACGGTTTGAGAATACGACGGTAATTTTCATATTTCTAGACTTAAGCAAAACATGGTGTTAGAGGGTGAAAACTCGAAACAACCCCTGAATGTCGCTGTGGGTGGCACCAACACCTCCCACGGGACCAATGTAACTCGTAGGAACTGACCCCATAGCCACGGGATCCCGGTTTGAGAATACAACGGTAATTTGCATATTTCTAGACATAGGCCTAAAAAGATGGCATTAGAGGGTGAAAAATCGAAACAGCCCATGAACATCGCCGTGAGTGGCACCAACACCTCCCACGGGACCAATGTAACTCATAGGAACTGCTCCCGTAGCCACGGGACTCCCAGTTTGAGAATATGACGTAAATTTATGTATTTCTAAACTCAGGTTTAAAAACATGGCGTTAGAGGGTGAAAACTCGAAACAACGTCTGAACGTCTCCGTGGGTGGCACCAACACCTACCATGGGACCAATATAACTCGTAGGAACTGACCCCGCAACCGCGGGACTTTCGGTTTGAGAATACGACGATAATTTGCGTATTTCTACACTTAGGTTTAAAAACATGGCGCTAGAGGGTGAAAACTCGAAACAGCCCCCGAACGTCCCCGTGGATGGCACCAACACCTCCCACGGGACCAATGTATCTCGTAGTAACTGACCTCGTAGCCCCTGGACTCCCGGTTTGAGAATACAACGGTAATTTGTTTATTTCTGGACTTAGGCTAAAAAACATGGCGTTAGATGGTGAAAACTCGAAACAACCCCCGAATGTCCCCGTGGGTGGCACCAACACCTCCCACGGGACCAATATAACTCATAGGAACTGAACGCGCAGCCGCAGGACTACCGATTTGAGTGTACGATGGTAATTTTCATATTTCTAGACTTAAGCAAAACATGGCATTAGAGGGTGAAACTGGAAATAGCCTCCAAAAGTCCCCGTGGGTGGCACCAATACCTCCCACGAGACCAATGTAACTCGTAGAAACTGACCCCGTAGCCACAGGACTCCGAGTTTGAGAATACGATGGTAATTTCCGTATTTCTAGACTTAGGCTTAAAAACATGGTGTTAAAGGGTGAAAACTCGAAAAAGCCCCCGTATGTACCCGTGCTGGCACCAACACCTCCCACGGGATCAATGTAACTCGTAGGAACTGACCCCGCAACTGCGGGATTCTCGGTTTGAGAATATGACGGTAATTTGCTATTTCTAGACTTAGGCTAAAAAAACATGGCGGTAGAGATGAAAACTCAAAACAGCCCCCGAACATCCCCGTGGGTGGCAACAACACCTCCCACGGGACCAATGTAACTCGTATGAACTGACCTCACAGCCATGGGATTCCCGGTTTGATAATACGACGATAATTTATGTAATTATAGACAAATGCTTAAGAACATGGCGTTAGAGGGTGAAAACTCGAAACAACCCCAAAACATCTTCGTGGGTGGCACCAATACCTCCCACGGGACCAATGTAACTCGTTGGAACTGACCCCACAGCCGCGGGACTCCCGGTTTGAGCATACGATGGTAATTTGCGTATTTCTAGACTTAGGCTTAAAAACATGGCGTTAGAGGGTAAAAACTCGAAACAACCCCCGAACATCCCCGTGAGTGGCACCAACACCTCCCACGGGACCAATGTAACTCGTAGGAACTGACCCCGTAGCCGTTGGACTCTCGGTTTGAGAATACAATGGTAATTTGCGTATTTCTAAACTCAAGCTTAACAACATGGCATTACAGGGTGAAAACTCGAATCAACCCTCGAGCGTCTCTGTGGGTGGCACCAACACCTCCCATGGGACCAATGTAACTCGTAGGAACTTACCCCGCAGCCGCGGGACTCCCGGTTTGAGAATATGACGGTAATTTGTGTATTTCTAAACTTAGGCTTAACAACATGGCGTTAGATGGTGAAAACTCGAAACAACCCCCGAACGTCTCTGTGGGTGGCACCAACACCACCCACGGGACCAATGTAACTCGTAGTAACTGAACCCGTAGCCCCTGGACTCCCGGTTTGAGAATAGAACGGTAATTTGTATATTTCTGGACTTAGGCTAAAAAACATGGCGTTAGACGGTGAAAACTCGAAACAACCCCCGAACATCCCCATGGGTGGTACCAACACCTCCCACGGGACCAATGTAACTCGTAGGAACTGACCCCGCAGCCGCGGGACTCCCAGTTTGAGAATATGACGTAAATTTATGTATTTCTAAACTCATGTTTAAAAACATGGCGTTAGAGGGTGAAAACACAAAACAACCTCCGAACGTCTCTGTGGGTGGCACCAACACCTCCCATGGGACCAATATAACTTGTAGGAACTAACCCCGCAATCGTTGTACTCCCGGTTTGAGAATACGACGATAATTTGAGTATTTCTACACTTAGGCTTAAAAATATGGCGTTAGAGGGTGAAAACTCGAAACAGCCCATGAACGTCCCCGTGGGTGGCACCAACACCTCCCACGGGACCAATGTAACTCGTAGTAACTGAACCCGTAGCCCCTGGACTCCCAGTTTGAGAATACAACGGTAATTTGTATATTTCTGGACTTAGGCTAAAAAACATGGCGTTAGACGGTGAAAACTCGAAACAACCCCCGAACATCCCCATGGGTGGCACCAACACCTCCCACGGGACCAATGTAACTCGTAGGAACTGAACTCGCAGCCTCAGGACTACCAATTTGAGAATACGATGGTAATTTGCATATTTCTAAACTTAAGCTAAACATGGCATTAGAGGGTGAAAACTGGAAATAACCCCCAAAAGTCCTCGTGGGTGGCACCAACACCTCCCACGAGACCAATGTAACTCGTAGGAACTGACCCTGTAGTCACGGGACTCCCAGTTTGAGAATACGATGGTAATTTCCGTATTTCTAGACATAAGCTTAAAAACATGGTGTTAGAGGGTGAAAACTTGAAAAAGCCCCCGTATGTCCTCGTGGTGGCACCAACACCTCCCACAGGACCAATGTAACTTGTAGGAACTGACCCCGCAACTGCGGGACTCTCGGTTTGAGAGTATGATAGTAATTTGCATATTTGTAGACTTAGGCTTAAAAACATGGCGTTAGAGGGTGAAAACTCGAAACAGCCCCCGAACTTCCCCGTGGGTGGCACCAACACCTCCCACGGGACCAATGTAACTCATAGTAACTGACCCCATTGCCCCTGGACTCCCAGTTTGAGAATACAACGGTAATTTTTGTATTTTTGGACTTAGGCTAAAAAACATGGCGTTAGATGGTGAAAACTCGAAACCACCCCCAAACGTCCCCGTGGGTGGCACCAACACCTCCCATGGGACCAATGTAACTCGTAGGAACTAAACGCGCAGCCGCAGGACTATCGGTTTGAGAATACGATGGTAATTTACATATTTCTAGACTTAAACAAAACATGGCATTAGAGGGTGAAAACTCGAAACCACCCCCGAACGTCCCCGTGAGTGGCACCAACACCTCCCACGGGACCAATGTAACTCGTAGGAACTGACCCCATAGCCGTGGAACTCTCGGTTTGATAATACGTTGGTAATTTGTGTATTTATAAACTTAGGCTTAACAACATGGCGTTAGAGGGTGAAAACTCGAAACAATCCCCGAACATCTCTGTGGGTGGCACCAACACCTCCCATGGGACCAATGTAACTCGTAGGAACTCACCCCGCAGCCACGGGACTCCCAGTTTGAGAATACGACGATAATTTGCGTATTTCTAGACGTAGGCTTAAAAACATGGTGTTAGAGGGTGAAAACTCAAAACAGCCCCCGAATGTCCCCATGGGTGGCACCAACACATCCCACGGGACCAATGTAACTCGTAAGAACTGACCCCGTATCCGTGGGACTCTCGGTTTTAGAATACGATTCTAATTTACGTATTTCTAGAGTTAGGTTTAAAAATATGGCGCTAGAGGGTGAAAGTTCGAAACAACCACCGAACGTCCCCGTGGGTGGCACCAACACCTCCCCCGGGACCAATGTAACTCGTAAGAACTGACCCCACAGCCACAGGACTCCCGGTTTGAGAATACGACAGTAATTTGCGTATTTCTAGACATTGGCCTAAAAAGATGGCGTTAGAGGGTGAAAAATCGAAACAGCCCCCGAACGTCCCCGTGAGTGGCCCGAACACCTCCCACGGAACCAATGTAACTCGTAGGAACTGACCCCGCAGCCGCGGGACTCCCAGTTTGAGAATATGATGTAAATTTACGTATTTCTAGACTCAGGTTTAAAAACATGGCGTTAGAGGGTAAAAACTCAAAATAACGTCCGAACGTCTCCGTGGGTGGCACCAACACCTCCCATGGACCAATATAACTCGTAAGAACGGGACTCCCGATTTGAGAATACGACGGTAATTTGCGTATTTCTATACTTAGCCTTAAAAACATGGCGCTAGAGGATGAAAACTCGTAACAGCCCCCGAACGTCCCCGTGGGTGGCACCAACACCTCCCACGGGACCAATGTAACTCGTAGTAACTGACCCCGTAGCCCCTGGACTCCCAGTTTGAGAATACAACGGTAATTTTTGTATTTTTGGACTTAGGTTAAAAAACATGGCGTTAAATGGTGAAAACTCGAAACAACCCCCGAACGTCCCCGTGGGTGGTACTAACACCTCCTAGGGGACCAATGTAACTCGTAGGAACTGAATGCGCAGCCGCAGGACTACCGGTTTGAGAATACGATGGTAATTTGCATATTTCTAGACTTAAGCAAAACATGGCACTAGAGGGTGAAAACTGGAAATAGCCCCCAAAAGTCCCCGTGGGTGGCACCAATACCTCCCACGAGACCAATGTAACTCGTAGGAACTGACCCCATAACCACGGGACTCCCAGTTTGAGAATACGATTGTAATTTCCGTATTTCTAGACTTAGGCTTAAAAACATGGTGTTAGAGGGTGAAAACTCGAAAAATCCCCCGTATGTCCCCATGGTGGCACCAACACCTCCCACGGGACAAATATAACTCGTAGCATTTGACCCCGCAGCTGCGAGACTCTCAGTTTGAGAATATGACGATAATTTGTGTATTTCTAGACTTAGGCTTAAAAACATGGCATTAGAGGGTGAAAACTCGAAATAGCCCCCGAACATTCCCGTGGGTGGCAACAACACCTCCTACGGGACCAATGTAACTCGTGGGAACTGACCTCGCAGCCATGGGACTCCCGGTTTGATAATACGACGGTAATTTATATAATTATAGACAAAGGCTTAACAACATGGTGTTAGAGCGTGAAAACTCGAAACAACCCCTAAACGTCTCCGTGGGTGGCACCAACACCTCCCACGGGACCAATGTAACTCGTTGGAACTGACCCTGCATCCGCGGGACTCCCGGTTTGAGAATACGATGGTAATTTGCGTATTTCTAGACTTAGGCTTAAAAACATGTCGTTAGAGGGTGAAAACTCAAAACAACCCCCGAACGTCCCCGTGAATGGCACCAACACCTCCCACGGGACCAATGTAACTCGTAGGAACTGACCCCGTAGCTGTGGGACTCTCGATTTGAGAATACGATGGTAATTTGTGTATTTCTAAACTCAGGCTTAACAACATGGCGTTAGAGGGTTAGAACTCGAAACAACCCCCGAACGTCTCTGTGGGTGGCACCAACACCTCCCATGGGACTAATGTAACTCGTAGGAACTCACCCCGCAACAGCGGTACTCCCGGTTTGAGAATACGATGGTAATTTGCGTGTTTCTAGACGTACTCTTAAAAATATGGCGTTAGAGGGTGAAAACTCAAAACAACCCCCGAATGTCCCCATGGGTGGCACCAACACATCCCACGGGATCAATGTAACTCGTAGTAACTGAACCCATAGCCCCGGGACTCCCGGTTTGAGAATTTGATGGTAATTTGCGTATTTCTAGACATAGGCTTAAAAACACGGCATTAGAGGGTGAAAACTCGAAACATCCCCCGAACGCCCCGGTGGGTGGCACCAACACCTCCCACGGGACCAATGAAACTCGTAGGAACTGACGTCGTATCCGCGGGACTCCCAGTTTGAGAATAGGACGGTAATTCACGTATTTCTAGACTTAGGCTTAAAAACATGGCGTTAGAGGGTGTAAACTCGAAACATCCCCCAAACGTCTCGGTGGGTGGCACCAACACCTCCCACAGGACCAATGTAACTCTTAGGAATTGACCCTGCAGCCGCGGGACTCCCGGTTTGAGAATACAACGGTAATTTTCTTATTTCTAGACTTAGGCGTAAAAACATGGCGTTAGAGGGTGAAAACTTGAAACAACCCCTGAACGTCTCTGTGGGTGGCACCAACACCTCCCACGGGACCAATGTAACTCGTAGGAACTGACCGCACAGCTGCGAGACTCCCGGTTTGAGAATACGATGATAATTTGCATATTTCTAGACTTATGCAAAACATGATGTTAGAGGGTGAAAACTCGAAACGGCCCCCGAACGTCCCCGTGGGTGGCACCAACACCTCCCACGGGACCAATGTAACTCGTAGGAACTGACCCTGCAGCCGCGGGACTCACTGTTTGAGAATACGACGGTAATTTTCATATTTCTAGACTTAAGCAAAACATGGTGTTAGAGGGTGAAAACTCGAAACAACCCCTGAATGTCGCTGTGGGTGGCACCAACACCTCCCACGGGACCAATGTAACTCGTTGGAACTGACCCCACAGCCGCAGGAGTCCCGATTTGAGAATACGATGGTAATTTACGTATTTCTAGACTTAGGCTTAAAAACATGGAGTTAGAGGGTGAAAACTCGAAACAGCCCCCGAACGTCCCTGTGAGTGGCACCAACACCTCCCACGGGACTAATGTTACTCGTAGGAACTGACCCCGTAGCCGTGGGACTCGTGGTTTGAGAATACGATGGTAATTTTCATATTTCTAAACTCAGGCCTAATAACATGGCGTTAGAGGGTGAAAACTCTAAGCAACCCCCGAACGTCTCCGTGGGTGGCACCAATACCCTCCCAAGGGACCAATGAAACTCGTAAGGACTGACCCCGCAGTCGCAGGACTCCCGGTTTGAGAATACGATGGTAATTTGCGTATTTCTAGACTTAGGCTTAAAAACATGGCGTTAGAGGGTGAAAACTCGAAACAGCCCTCCGAACGTCCCCGTGAGTGGCACCAACACCTCCCACGAAACCAATGTAATGTGTAGGAACTGACCCCACAGTCGCGAGACTCCCGGTTTGAGAATACGATGGTAATTTGCGTAATTTAAGACTTATGCTTAAAACATGGCGTTAGAGGATGAAAACTCAAAATATCCCCGAACGTCCCGTGGGTGGCACCAACACCTCCCACGGGACCAATGTAACTCGTACAAACTGACTGCGCAGCCGCGGGACTCCTGGTTTGAGAATAGGACGGTCTTCACGTATTACTAGACTGAGGCTTAAAAACATTCCGTTAGAGGGTGAAAACTCGAGACTCTCGGTTTGAGAATACGATTGTAATTTGCGTATTTCTAGACTTAGGCTCCACGCTGGGGAAAGCACAACCCGTTTTACTGGGCGGCCTCGCTTAAAACCCTGTTTCCCTAGACAAAAGTCTTAAGATAGTTGAATGAAGATTTGTAGGTGTGGAAAGGACTCACTAGAGTATCCTACGAGGGTCTCGTTCCGAAAGGGTCCTAATGAACACCATTCCTAATTGGCTTGCTAGTTGATTGATTTTAATTTAACTGAGAGCACAGGTAACAAGCAAATGGAGATGTGATTGAGTGGGTGATGAAATCCCAACTCATTGCAATGACCGGGTCTAGGGCTTAGGTAAATTTATTCATCAAACCATCCAATTTAAGTGCGATACTGAAATAAAATGCATATAGGAGCAAGTAGCACACAAAAATTGACTCGCTTGCAGGAGATTCGCGAGTGATAAAGAGTTTACCTCCCACTGTTTTTACACACGTGGAGTGAAGACCGAGTTGAGTCGACCGGGGGGAAGTACGCCTACTTCAGTCGTCCCTGGGAGTCCTACCGACCCAAAGTAGAGAGGCTTCTAAATCCTCGCATTGGACGCCCTCTCTCTACCTTGTCCGGTTTCCTTTTTCACTATTTTTTTTGGAATAAATATTACAAAAATAAATTGGTGTCAAAATGCACCCAAATTAATTAAAATGCCTCAATAATCCTAAACATCCAGTCTAAGGAGGGAGAAGAAGGAATAACTACACTAAAAAAAATAGAAAATTACAAATCTTCACGGCCTTCAATCTTCAAAAAATCGGCAACGGCGCCATTTGATAACTAGCTTTTTGTTGCGTATGTATCGTTGTATTGCAAAAGCCACTCTCAAAATTCTCTTCAGTACCTACAAAACTTGTCTAAAAATAACTCGTATTGCGGTAAGTACGGGTATCAATCCAATTTCTAGCGTTGAAATTGTAATCGTGAAACTTGCAATTCCAAATTTTATTAAAAATCTTTGTGTTTTTTAAAATTTTTCTTTAACGTTTTTATTTATTATTATATTTTAAAAACAACTTTCAAGGGAGGAAATGATAATTTATGCAACTAAAATGACTATGAAAAAGCATAAAGTAATCTAGTTGAGAATTTTTGAGAAGAAACAGGAGGTGGGATTACACCGCATAGTCAAATTAATTTAAAGTCCTAATCATTCAATTGAATAGTTCGAAATAATATTGAATTTAAAATTTAACTCTCGTTACAATCATAAATTCAATTTATCTTTTTCAGCAATTTAATCGGAAATAGTCATAACATAAAAAAAAATTAAGATACACACTCGTTTCAATAACATATCCGCTAAGATTAATTTATTAAACTTTGTACGAATATTTGAATTGCACACATAGAATTAATATTTTAATTTAAGAATAATACTTATCTTTAAGTGAAATCCAAAATCAAATATTAATTTTGCACCATTAATTTATTAAATTTCGTTACATAAATTAATATGTGATTTTCCCCAATTTAATTAGCGTAGAACACATCAATGAATCATTATTCAAATAAAACATTCAACATATGCGTTTCATCCCACCCCTTGAAAGGGGTGTTTAGCCACACATGATTAAAATTTTAGCACAAGCACAATTAACAAACAAGAATTAAAGAGAGAGTAAGAAATACGATACGTAATAATTTCTTGAGTCAATTGTGTGCATAAACGCGCGTCCCAAACTCGTCACAAAATCTGACTGGATTACAAAACTGAAAGTAAAAAATGAACCTACAAATTTTTCTAGACCTAAAACTATATTTTTTTGTATTTTTCTGACTATTTTTTCTACCCTCTTTTTTTCTTTTTCAGTCTCTCCGTTCTCTGTATATCTCTATCTTCTTATTTGCTGAGAGAGAGACCTCTTCTTATATGAGATGCTCCTCTCTTTTTATTTACCCACGATGCTTTGCCTTGAGATATTTTTGTGGGATTTGGATTCTACCAAGTCAAGATAAACATGTGGAAGAATTTGAATTTAAACCTGTGGATTCTACCAAGTCAAGATAAACATGTGGAAGACTTTAAACCTTGACAGGTTTGTAAGTTCCGATTTTGGTGGGATAGAGGTTGACTAGCTGATTCAGATTTTTGGTTGTGGTTTCATTTGGGCGAACTCGGGTCGGACTGTTTGCAGTTTCAGAACAGATCTCGGGTTAGGCTGGCCCGCTTGAGGCGTGTTGTGCTGGGTCGATGGTTTGTTGGGTCGAAGGTGGGTTTCCGGTTTCGACTGGCGGGTTTCGGAGTGCGACGATCGGGGAGAGATCTCAGGCGGCTTGGATAGGGTAGCCATGGTTTCGCGGTTTTTGTTGTGGGAATACTGGACCACAGCAGGTCCGGGTCTGAATTTGGTGTGGGTCTTGGGTTCAGGCGCCAGGGGGTCGGTTTTTGGTGGGTCGGTGGTGGCCGAATGGGGATAGTTGTTAGGTTAGTAGTTGGAAATGAAGGTTTTGTTGTTAATGGGGTTGATGAGAGAGATGGTGGGTGTGAGGTAGAAGAAAGGTGAGGGATGATAGGGTCTGTGATGGTGGAGGGAAAGGTGTGGTGTGAGGATTATGATATGTTTGGGTGTTGGAAAGTGTATGGGAGTCGAGTGTGTGAGTTTAATTTGTAGCCCTAAAATTTACACAATTTAAAAAATTAAAACTAAAACTAAAACTAAATAAAATAGAAAATTAAATTCTATGAAAACTAAAAAAAACTAACATCTCAAACTAAATAAAAAATTTGAAAATAAAAAGAAATAAAATAAAACTCTAATAAAACTAAAAAATATAATCCTAATAAAATAAAACTAAAAAAAATAAGAAATATATAAAATGAAATCTAATAAAAATAAATTCCTAAAAATTAATCTTAATAAAAATAAAATAAATATTAAAAATTAAAAACTAATCAAAATCAAAATAAGGAAATAGAAAAATAGAAATTAAATCCTAAAAAATCTAAATAAATCTAAAATAAATCCTAAAAATAAAACGACTAAAAATAAAAATCTAAGAAAATCTAAAAGGCACAAACTCAATACACACCGGGGTCGGGGTATGGACTAGGCTCGGTTTGGGCTAGGTTAAGGTTACGGGACTGTTTCGGAGCATCGGATCACATCTCGGCATGCTCAAATAGACTCCAGACTTTGCGATCTCTTTTGATATCTTCGATGCACGCTTTTGATCGCCATTGTGTCGCAATTGTACTGATTTAGCATTATTGGTACCGCAACTGCGTATTGACCTGTAAAAATGATAAAATACAAACATAATGTCAATTTTATTAGAAACGAGCGACTAAAATGCATCTATTCGGGGGCATAAATTATACACTTTTGGGTCTTATCACAGCTCAAGGAGTTAAGGAAGTTAATTAAATAAATTGACAGTCATTTTTTTTATTAATGGGTATTTGTAACCTTAACATGAGGATAATTAAGTAATTTATAATAATGAGCTTGAAATATTATTTTGAGTTAAGGAGTGGACTTGAAATTTTAAATAACTAATTGTATTAATTACAACTAATGGACTGGATTAGAATTTGGTTTGGATTAGGTTTTCTCAGACCCATTAGGAGCCACATCCTTATCTCTCCTTAAGGTCCTTACCGTAGCCTATATATATGCACATAAGGCTCAGTTTTCTTTAAGCAAGTCGTCACTCTTAAAAATTAAAAACCCCAATTCGAATTTGTGAGGTTCATCGAGCCTGCGTTCTAGATAAAAAATCATCATTAGTATTTTGTTCTGCGATGAGATGAAACAAGAGAGATCTCAAAGGTAAACCCTATTTTTTCTTTATAGGGTTTCACATGTGTGTAGTTTTTTTAGTTCGATCTATACTCGTAATCAACAGACCCAAGATGAATGTAATATTGAAGTAGTATGTGAACTCCTATTGGGAGGCATAGGATCTACGTTAATTCGTTATACTCTAGATGTAGTATTAATTTAGAATGTGAACTCCTTCATAGAGTCATAGGACCTAGTAAACCATTGTTATTTTTATTATGATTTCAATGGAGGATTATGAAACCAAATCGGTGTTCGAAAGTTATTTTTGTCACATATTTCAGTCTTGGCAGGTGGAATCCCATGTCTTCCCAACATAGTGGCAACATGAAGTGTTTGAGCTTGAGGAGGACTCTTATCAACATCAGAGTTGCATCTTGACCATAGTAGTCATAAATCCTTATTTATATTGATTTATGTTTTAATTATGGACATTAATTTGTAGTTATAAATTAAAAATTGATTATCTATTTTTTAAAATAATGATTAACTCTTTGAACTTTTTTATTTATTACATATTTTCTTGGTATATTAATATAGGGGTATCAAAATATTTTTGAAAATGTATCAAATGTCCAAGACTATTCAAATTAATTAAGAAATTGTACACGCATTTTTTATAACCCTCACAAAGAATTTTAAATTACTAAATGGTATATGGAAATTTCCAACAGCAAATCCTAATGTCTCCATAAATGATTTGTAGACTTCCAATAATAAGTATATCATCCAAAGAGTAATGTTAATTATTGTGTTGGACGGTACAAGTTTCCTCAACATTAATTTCGAATTCACTATTCACATACCCTCCCCCAGGAGGAGTCTATGTGATATGGGATAATCTAAAATTAGTTGTTGGTATAGACTTAGAGTCTCTGCAGAGGAATGCTATTATTTTGTGGGACCAAAGTGACATTTATTTAAAAAAAATTGACATAATTTTTAGGTGGATAATAAAATTAGAAGGACTTAGCATGCCTAATTTGTTTTGTAAAGTAGGTTCTCCAAAAAGTAACACTATTCAAATAGTAATTGGGATGCAGTAGAAATCTTTTAAAATTGGTAGAGGGCACCTAAATTTTAATTTAAAATTTAAAAGGTTAATTTATTTTATTATTTGATTCTTACTACTAAGAGGGGAATCTCTTTCAATCTATTTACAGTCATTCCGAAGGAAAACAAAACAATTGCACCTAATTACATCAATAGGAAAAGGAATTTGGATATAGAGTTAACTATTAAAGAGCACAAGTATGTGCTCTATGGGATTTTACCTAAGTAACCTAGTGAGGGGGTGACATAAAAGGAAATCGGAAATGCATCAAATTAGGTGAGCTGATCTAGTGTTACATTCTGGCATCTATGTTAAATGTTATGCAACATCATCATCAGTCGATGACGTATGCCTATGATATGATGTTGAAGCTCAAAGATAAATTTTCCATGAGAGAGCACATGAACACAAACTTGGCTGAGGAAACCGCAATTAGGGAACATGTTTTAAGGATGATGTCACTTCTCAATGATCCTAAAATCCTTGCAATGGAAATTGATGGGGAAATGCATATCAATATTATTCTACAATCAATGTTTGAGTCCTTTAAGCAGTTTTGCCTAAATTATAACATGAATAAAATTTCTTACTCTTTGGCGAAACTACTTAAAGAACTACACGAAGTTTCGGGGTTCATCAAGATGTCAGTTTGTGCTTTTGTTTATGAAAAAGGTTATACTTCTAGCCTATGGGAAAGAAGCAGAAGAAGTCTTAGTAAAAGGTTATGATCGCTCAAGCAGTTTGTGGGCCTAGGGAAGGTGTGAAAAAACTCAAGGGCAAGTGTTTACATTGTAAGCAGTCAGGACATTGAATGAATAATTTTCCAATTTCCTCACCAAACAAAACAATACTGGTAAATTGCATTCACTTGTCGGTATATCATTTTTTTGGTTCATACTACCAGTACCAGGTATGTAGATAAAGGAGTCACAAACATGTATGGAATTTTTCAGAGGTTTCCAGGAACCTAGGTGACTTAGTGATTGATATATTTAACTAACTATGGGTGATGCTACAAGATTAATGGTAGTTTCTATGGGAGGTGTTTATTTAAGTTTAGTAGTGGTAGAATTTTACTTTTAAAAGAATATCTTTATGTTCCTTCCATTAGAAGTAATTTCATTTCAGCTTCTTGCTTAGCTTTTTTTTTTCAATTAACTCATGGTTATTAAGAAAAATAGTTCTTTTATTTGTTTTGGTACGTTGGTTAATAATATTTATATTGAAAATCATACCTCTCCGACACAACACACTAATATTTTGCATAATTCAATTAAACTAAATTTAAAGAGAAAGTAACCCTCCTTACTGAATAAAATATATCTTTGGCACTTGCATCTAGATCATATTAATCTAAAAGGGATTCATAGACTGATAACAGGTGGGAAATTAAACTCACTTGAAGTGGATGCACTTCCAATTTCTAAATCCTATTTAGAAGGTAAGATGACCAAGAGGCTTTTCTAGGCAAAGAGCTATAGAGTTAAAGAACTGTTGGAATTGGTTCATTCTTATCTATGTGGGATAATGACAACCTAATCAAGAGGGTCTTTGAGTATTTTATGACTTTCAAAGGTGACTACTCAAGGCCCTGGTACATTTACATAATTCATCTTCAGTCCGAAATCTTTGAGAAATTTAATGTTTCTAGGGAAGAAGTGGAGAAGAATGAACGTAGAAGTATCAAAAGACTAATATCTAACCATGGTGGCGAGCACCTCTTTGGGGTGTTTAGAGAGTATATAGAAGATTAAGGGATCATATTCAATTATCTGCACCTATTATGCCTGAGAAAATGGTGTAGATGAAAGGATTAATATGAATCTTTTGGATATGATTAGGTTCATGATGAATTATATAAATATCCTAAATTCCTTTTGGGGACTTGCTTTAGAAACGTCCACTTATTTATTGAACTTGGTATCCTTAAAGGCGATCTCTACTACGTCGAAGGAAATGTGGATTAGGCACAAGATCGGTATGAAACATTTTTGAATATGGGGTAATCCATCACATGTGATGAGGAGAGACCCCCGGTAAGTTGGAATCAAGATCATAAGTGTGTTTCTTTATAGGATATCTTAAGGAAACATGGAGTTTCGAAGTTCATTGTTAGCACCAATGCCATATTCTTGGAACAGGACTATATGATGGATCATATACCCATAAGTAAGGTTGTTCTTAAAGTGTTGAGAGGAACCAACAAGTTTTTTCAACCCCACCAGCATAGGATGTGTAGGAGGGTAGTGGTACTGGGGGGTCTATGAATATACTAAATTAGGTAAGGCGTCCCCACTCTAATGGAACCAAGCTTTGAGGTATTCAAAGCTTCAATAGCAATAAGTAAGTTGAAAACTCACTTTTTTAATATAATGACAATCTTATAATTACAATATAAGGAAGACAATGATTGAACAAAAGCTTTTAAGTAAGTACAAAAAAATGGAATCACTTGAGAGTGGTGGTTCTTTGAGAGTGAACATACAAGAACTTCAAGTAACTAGGAGAGGGCATTGAGAGAATAATTTTTTGCAAATTTATAAAGTGTAACAGTTCTCCAATAGTTTTCTAATTTGACCTTGCCTTAGTGATCTATTTATAGCTAAGTATTAGGGTGGACATAGCATGTGTGCATCAAAAGGATATTCCTTACGACCATATCTAAGTTTTACTTTGTTTCCTATTTTACTGTTTGTCACTGTTTACTCTCACAAGTGATATCTCATGCAACCAAAGTCAAAAAGCAAATATGTCGGGCATAGTACAAAAAAAGTATGCTTTTGTGTCAAACGGTTACTTGGTAAATAATTTTGAAAACTTGTAAGTGGCTTTGAGGTCAACTCGCTAATGTTATAGCTTAAAATGACTTGTTAACAGCACGTGGATTGCTCACCTATTTCACGAAGTGTGAAAGATGAAGTGTGTAAGTGACCTCTTTAGTTCCTCCTTTATATATTCTCTCTTCCATAATCTACTGAAGTGGTTGATCCTTATCTTGGCCACTAAAACTTGCCTTTCAACCTCGAAACCAAAACTCTCAAGGGATCACAACTGACCATTTATTTGATCCTGCTCGATTAAGGCTTCTTGCTAAGCATTGATGTGTACATATTAATAAAAAGCTAATATTATTTATGTAATCATCATTATAACATAGGCTTAGGGATGCTCATAGAACACCCCATCGATGTCGTGGGGTTGCTCATAGAGGACTTCCTTACTATCTTGGGATTGCTCATCTGGAACCCCTCGCTGAATTGAACTCGCTCTCCTTTCTCCCCCTCGTAGACTTTGGGTTTCTTAAATGGCATCTCCTTACTGTATTAGGGTTGCTTGTAGGGTGCCCCCTTCCTATCTTGGATCAACTCGACTGGAACACCCTCTCTGACTTGGGGTTGCTCGTCTAATATTATTGGCTACATTTTTAAGCCTGCTCACACCAAATATAGATCTTATGAGAGGTTATGTGGGTACCCCTATACATTATCCCCTTCGTGCAAAAGTGTTCATTTGGGTAGATAATGAACATTTTTTGTACATGTAACTCTCCGAACCATGTTTGGTTCACTGTTGGGTCAACTCGCACTGAGTGGAGGAGTTAAAGGGCTGGGGGAGAGCTTAATTAGTTTATTTTAGAAAAATCCCTTAATTTGCCTCATATATTTACTATTTGAAGTTCCTATTTTAGCTTAAGAAAGGGGTGACCACTTTATGTAATTAACTGGTTTGTAAGATTTATTTATAAAAAATTGAGTTAATCCACAATTCTAATTAAATAGAAAATAAATAACTACCATCATGTATTACTACAAATTATGGTCGAAGGCCCGAATAAAAATTCAAATACCAAATGTCCATTTTTTAAAACAACTACAGAGCATTCTAATGATGTTAATCGCACACGAGCCTTACTCGAATCCTGACTGAAGTTCCTACTTGACGTACCTAAGGTGGGGTGAGGTTTTTAACATAAAAATCAGGTGGTGAGCAAATGCTCAACATGGTGGGTAATACTAAGCTATACATTTTCTACAAAAAAATACTATACATATACGTGTATTTTATTCAATTAAGATAACATTAACAATTTACCTAGTATTAATACAATTACATGTAATCCATCCAAGCGATGAGCTCATACTCCCACTTAATCAAATTTACCACCCTTTACCAGGTTTAGAGACCAATTATTCACATTTTATCCTTTAGCCTCATCCAATTTAGGTTGATTTCTTAGATTACAAATACATCCAATTTAATTACTTTTTCATTATCTTTCTCGAAATCTTCCAAACATCGTGTAATTTAATGAGCTCCACACCGCCGGCGACGCCACCATGTGCTATGGACAATCATTTTGGGTCGTTCACCCCAGGGCTCTAGGCCCTCCTTAATTTTTTTTGGTGTCATCCGAGTCTAACTTTTTATCTGCTTTAACATTTTATCCAATGTCCACATTATTCCACTTCCTTTTAACGATTTTTGTCATACCATGATCTTCAACCATTTTTCACATTATCAATGTTCCAAAACTTACTTTATCCATTTTTACCCAAAAACAAACTGATAGGGTCTCAAGAGGGAACCAAACCCTTAGGACCCTCAAGTTTGTCAAAATTCCCTTTTTGTCATAATTTTGAGACAAACATTATCTTTGACTTTATTTTGGCACAAGAAGTAAATCATTTCTTCCAACACTATTTCCATTATTTCATGTTCAAAACCATAGTAATCTATTTTATGTTTTGTCACATAAAATGTTGTTCATCACCTAAGGCCATTTTATAAAAAATACATGGTCTTGTCTTATGATCACATGTAAACCCCAACGTTAGTTTTTCTTCATCATAACAATTTTTAGCATATTTTGGGGCTGTTTTTACATACTTTTTTTTATCTCACTACAAAACCCATTTTAATATGTTTATTCAAGTCTACCATGTCACCATTTAACATAATACTTGTTCAAGAGAAGATTTTAACCTAGAAATACCTCAAATATTTATTTAAATCAATACTAATCATGGGTTTTATGTAAATTCACATGCTTTCTTCCAAGTATCAAGGTAAAGTACCATATTTATAAAAAGACCCATTTAGGGTTTGTCTTGAAGAAAATACCTTTTTTTTTTGCAAGACCAATTATTTTATCAATGTAACCACATTTTTAGGCATGAAACTCCATCTAGCAACATGCTACATAAATTTAATTGCTAGAAGAACCTTGAAAAACATGGAAGGAAAACCTTACCTTAGGTTTAGAAGATGAGAAACCACAAATGGATGACTTGAAATCTCCTTAAACTCCTTAGCTCCCAAACTCTTAACTTTTTCAAAGCTCCACAAAATCCTTTCAACAATGTTGCTCCACCACTTTACTTCTTGGAATAGATCTTGAAAAGGGTAGAATGGGTGTAGAAATAGTTTTTTATGGTATAAGAATGGTTGGAAACACTCAACAATAGAGTAATAAGGGATTTCGGGATGGAAGATGGGTGTAGGATCTTGAGAGAGAAACAAGAAGTCTAAAAATTGTGAGGGAAATACTCTCCACCCTCTCCCTCTTATAACCCATTAATCCCCACCCGAAATATAAAAAACAACCGTCAATCGACCATCAGATTGATCAAGCCCCACAAGCTCGGGACGTCACAAAATTCTAGGGCCAAAACAGTGAAAGCACATAAGTCAGATTTGATTCTTAACAAATTCATTTGAATGAAGTTATTCTCGTTCGAAACAAGAATCACCTTTAGTTCGAACGCCTCCTTTGAATGACTTTTGAATGAGGGATGACTATAATGCAGACGGGTTTGTTCGATACTTGTAAGAATATCATTAAGAATGACTTGGTTATTTCGTTTAAACTATTGGGTCTCGTTCGAATAACACTGGGTTCATTCAAACCACCTTGTTTTCCAATTCTTCCAAATCCAACCTAAAAACTTCCATTAATTAACATAAAGGCCACCAACGCAATTGAATGAAGTGATAAAACCTATGGAATGATAATTCTATTCTATTAACTTCACGTGGTTACAAATTACATGGAAAGGAATAACATATTGGGCTGGGGTATTACCGTATCTCCTCCTTAGGGGATTTTATCCTCAAAATCAGAATTATCAGCTAAGGGATAAGTTAAGGGTGCTTCTCCCACATCTCCGACTCACGTTCCCAAGTAACACCTTAGACACCTCAAAATTCCTAAAGGACCTTTACCAATGGAATAACCTTATTGCATAGGACTCTCTCCTCATGATCTAGGATGGATATTGGTCATGTTGGAAATGTGGCATCTTCCTGCAACTCTACCAGATTCTAACAAATAACATGACAGGGGTCATGAAGATACTTTTTCAGCATGGATATGTCGAACACATTTTGCACTTGGGATAGTTAAGGAGGCAACGCCAAGCGATACGACACATCTCCGATCCTCTCTAGGATCTCGAAGGGGTCGATGTACCATAGGGCCAAATTTCCTTTATGCCCAAACCATTAGCTACCGGTTCTTGCTCTCACTTTTAATATCACGTGATTACCTACCCATAATTGCAAGTTCGGCGATTATTGGCATAATTCTTTTTTCAGTTCTGTGCCATCATAATTCTCTGGCGAATTACCCGCACCGTGTTAGTCAGTTCATGGATCAATTCTGAATTAGTGAGGTTATTCTCCCCTACCTCAACCAAATAAACTAGAGAACGGCATGGTCTTCTATAAAGGGTCTCAAAGAGAGTCATCTCAATACTTACCTGGTAGATATTATTGTATACGAACTCTACTAGATGCAGGTTCTCTGCCCAACTTCCTTGGAAGTCAAGCGCACAAACCTTTAGCATATCCTCTAAGATTTGGGTAGTCCGCTTCGGTTGCTCGTCAGTCTTAGGATGATATAAAGTGCTCATATTCAGATTGGTTCCCAATTTTTGATGGAACCTCTTCAAGAATAGGGAAACAAATCGAGGATCCTTGTCTAATATAATCGAGAGCGGGACACCATGGAGCTTGACTATCTCCCTATCATATAACCTTGCCAATTTAGCCATGATGTTCGTGAACTTAATCAGTAAGAAATGTGCAGAATTGGTGAGCCGATCCACTGTCACCCACACAACGTTATGACCACGTTCAAATCATGGTAATGCCATGATGAAATCTGTCATTATGTGCTACCACTTCCACTTAGCCATGGGTAGTGGTTGCAAAAACCCTATTGTCTTTTTGTGTTTGGCCTTTACCGACTAGTAGGTGTAACACTTTGCAACATTTGTCGCTACATCTTTTTTCATGACGGACCGCTATAAATCCCTATAAAGGTCCTTATACATGCCGGTGGCATCGAGATTTATACTGAAACATGAGAAATGGGCTTCTGCTATTACCTCATCTTGAAGATCCTCAATGATCGAAATGATGAATCAGCCCTTGTGCCGCACCCCGCCATCATTATCCACGGTATGGGAGTCAAACACTTCCCTATTCCAAATATGATCATGATACTGAATGAACTCGGGGTCACATCACTGAGAATTTAGAACTTTATACTGGATGTGGGGACTAACCACCATACCCCAAAGTTATGCCCTATCATAACTTCACTGGATGTGCGGATCAAACTTTTACAATTCCCTGAACATCTTTACCTAGTGGCATTTCATTGTCGAGAGTGTGAGACTAGATTTCCTACTAAGAGCATCGGCCATCGCATTGGCCTTTTTGAGACTCTAATTTAGTGAGAAATAATAGTCTTCCATCAATTCCATCCACCTCATCTTCCTTATATTAAGGCCTCATTGCATGAATATGTACTGAAGACTCTTGTTATCAGGAAAAACCTCAAATCATTCCCCATGCAAATAGTACTCCAACATTTCAGTGCAAATACTATGACGTCTAACTCCAAATCATGAGTGGGGTAGTTCCTCCCATGAACCTTTAACTAGTGAGATGCATAGGCTACCACCCGACTGTCATGTATTAATATCACTTTGAGTCTTGATCCTGATATATCACAGTACACTGTGTAACCCTTGCCTCATTTGAAAGCATAAGAACGAGCGCGGAGGTAAACTTAACCTTCAATTACTAGAAGGATAGTTTATATTCCTCGAACCATTTCAAATGAACATCCTTCCTAATCAGCATGGCGAGGGGCATTGCCAACCTTGACAAGTCCTGTAAAAACCTACGATTGTACATGACCAAACCCAAGAAACTACGCACCTCAGCGATTGTCCTTGGCTGACTCCAACTCAACACTACTTCTACCTTGGAAGGATCGAAGAAGATTCCCTCACCAAAAACCACATGTCTAAGTAACCTCACTTCATTCATCCAAAATTCGCATTTACTTAACTTGGCATACAACTAATTCTCTTGGAGCACCTGCAATGTCACTAGGAGTTGCCCTTCGTGATCTATATCTGACGCTGAGTACACCAAGATGTCATCCATAAAAACCATAATGAACCGATATAAATAGGGTTGATGAATGCAGTTCATTAGGTCCATGAATGTTGTAGGGGCATTCGTCAATCCAAAGGGAATTACCTGAAACTCATAGTGCCCGTAATGTATTCGGAATGCAGTCTTAGTAATATCCTCCTCTCTAACACACAGTTGATGATACATGGGCCTAAGGTCGATTTATAAGAACCTTCTTGCCCCACACAATAGGTCGAATAAATCATTAATATGTGGTATAGATTACTTATTACTCACAGTCTGCTATTCAATTATCGATAATCAATGCAGATCCACAGAGAGTTATTAATTTTAATTGTGAATAAGACCGGGGGATCCCCACGGGTACACACTGGGGTTGATGAAGACCTTGCTAGTTAATTCTTTCGAATGAACCCTCAATTATAGTAATTCTATCGGTGCCATCTTGTGGGTGGAATAGAGATTGGTGAAACACCATGATGCACCTCTGTAGTGAAGTCCATCTGTTGTCATGGCGGTAACCTAAGGAGGTTATCCAAAAATACATCGGGGAACTCCCGCACCACGGGATAGTAAAAAATAATACCCTCTGGATCGTCTTGAGCCACTGAGCTGCTCAACTAGATTAAACAATTTTGCTCACTAACTGTGGAGAATTTGTAAGGATATTAATGCGCTGCTTACTGCTGAAATGATGGCGAGACCCATCTAGAAGTGACACTAGGACATTATGCGGTTGGCTTTCAATGGTGGCTTTGAAACTTGACAGCCAGTTCATACTAAGGATAACCTTGAACCCATCCGTGTCCATTAGGATCAATTCATACTCTAGGATAAAATCTCCAGTCAAGATCACATATTTATGGAAAACCCTATCGAGGACTATGCCACCACCCACTGGAAACCTAATGAAGATGGGTGGGTGAATTAGGTCTACCACTAAACCCAAACTAAAGGATAAGGAACTAGATATGAAGGAATATGATGCACCAGAGTAAAATAATTCCTTTACTCAAGTACTGTACAGGAAAATCATACATTTCATCACTGAGGAAACACTGGAAGGTCCAGCCTGCTGAGAATTAACTGTAAGCTTGCCCGAGATAAAACTTGTTGGTCTAACTGTGACTACAACATGACCCTACTCATGGATGCTCTGATCCTATCTTGGACATGAACCATCTATGTTATGCCTTGTCAGTTGTTGTTACCCTACAGGAAACTGTTATTTCTATTAGGTGGGGCTAGTATAATTGGAACTTCGGTCCGATACAAAGTTAACAATCTATTGGCTTCCCTGCTAACCACTCGAAAACCTCTAGGAGTACTCCCTCTTCATGTCACATATGATACCACAGCTATAGCAAGTCCTCTTTGAGGGGGTGATGGGTCTCTGATCGCTAGTGCGCTACGATAAGAAAGAGCCCACACCCATAGCTTCCTTAAGCTTTGCGAAGAAGCCTCTTGCCCCGCTTCAGGACTTCTTATGTCCTTCTGACTGAGACCGACTAGGTTCCCTGCTTTTCTCCTCTATAGCCTTGCTATCCCCCGCATCGATCTCAAACTGTATAGCCTTATTCACTTTAGTTCTAAAATTGAGCAGATCTAAATGTGCTATGATCTGCCAAATATCTAAATTGAGGCCCTTGACAAATAACCTCATTTTCTCCACCTCGTCCTTCTGTACGGCATCAATGTACTTACACAAAATTTTGAAATTTACCAAATACTCATTCACTAAACTGTTCCTTTGAATCAACATAGCAAACTCATCCTTTTTGGAATCCTTGAATGCCTGAGGAAAGTACCTATCAAGAAAGTCCACCCTGAAGCTGATCCAATCAATCGTCTCAGTCGTTCTAGAAGAATAGGCGATCCACAATGATGCACTTGTTCCGTCAGCTAGTACGTGGGAATTTTGACTTTTTTCTCTGCTGATACATCCAAAATCTCCATTATTTTGGTGACTTCGTCAAGCCACTCCTCAGCTACTTCGAGGTCAGTTGCCCCATTAAAAGTAGGAGGGTGAAACCTATTGAATTCCTTAAGGATATAAGCGGAGATTGTTTTCTCCACAGTCCCACTACGGTTTACCCACTGCTATTGTGTAAGGGAGTTGGCTAGCTCATGCATGGCTTACTCCATGCATCGATGCTCATTGATGTCGGACCCACTAGTAATGTCATGGTATTGAGGCATCTACACAAGAATGGAAAGCTTAATATGTAGGGATACGAATTAAAGGCGGTAGAGGAAGCGATTTTAAAAATTAATTAAAGCATTAAATACGTAGAAACGTAAGGGAAAAATTCACTAAGAAAGCGAAACACTCCGTCACACCCGAGGATCCTGTTTTTCTAATACAATTTGTAATTCCCTGACCTGGGTTTGGGTCACTGTTGGTTCAACCCGCACTGAGTCAAGGAGCTAAAGGAAGAGGGAAAAGGTTTAATTAATTTAACCGATTTGCAAAACTTATTTATAAAAATCAAAGTTAATCCATAATGCTAATTTAATAGAAATTAAATCGGAGTCATCCTGTATTATTACAAATTAAGGGCGAAGGCCCGAATAAAAGTTTAAATACTAAATGTACAAATGCTGAATGTTCATTTTTTAGAACAAGTACAGAACATTCTAATGACGTTGATCTCCCTCGGGGCCTTACTCGAATCATGCCCGACATTTTTACTTAATGTACCTAGGGTGGGGTGGGGTTTTAACATAAAAGCAGGGGGTGTGAAAACTCTCAGCGGGGTGGGTAATACTAAGTTATATGTTTTCTATAAAAAGAAATACTCTACATATACGTGTATTTTAATCAATTAAGAAAATGTTAACGATTTAGCTAGTATTAATGAAACTACATGTAATGCATCCAAACGATGAGCTCATACTCAGGCTTAAAAAAATTTAACACTCTTTACCTAGTCTACAGACCAATTATTCACATTTTATCCTTTAGCCTCATATATCGTTTTTCCAATAGGTTGATTTCTTAAATTACAAGTATATCCAATTTAATTCCTTTTTCATTATCTTTCTCAGAATCTCCCAATTACAATGTACTTTAATGAGCTCCACAACATCGTCGATGCTACCATATGCTTTGTCTAGAATTTTGGATCTTTCATTCCAGGACTCCGAGCCTGCCTTAATTTTTCTGGTGTCATTTGAGTCTAACTTTTATCTGCTTAAATATTTTATCCAATGTCCACATTATTCCATTCCCTTCTTACGATTTTCTTCAAACCATGGTCTTGAAGCATTTTTTGCATTATCAATGTGCCAAAACTTACTTTATCCATTTTTCACCCAAAAAAATAGACCAATAGGGTCTCAAGAGGGAACCTAACCCTTAGGACCCTCAAGTTTGTCAAAATACCATTTTTGTCATAATTTTGAGAAAGATATCATCTTTGACTTTATTCTGGCACGAGAAGTAAATCATTTCTTCCAACACTATTTTCATTATTTAATGTTCAAAACCATACAAAAAAAATTTATGTTTTGTCACATAAAATATTGTTCATCACCTAAGACCATTTTATCAAAAATCCATAGTCTTATCTTATGATCCCATTTAAACCCCAACATTAGTTTTTCTTCATCATAACAATTTTTAGCATATTTTGGGGCTATCTTTCCATAATTTTTCATCTCACTACAAAACCCATTTTAACATGTTTATTTAAGTCTGCCATGTCACAATTTAACATACTACGTGTTCAAAAGAGGATTTCAACTTAGAAATACCTTGAATATGCATTTAAATCAAGACTAATCATGGGTTTTATGTGAATTCACATTCTTTCTTCGAAATATCAAGGAAAATGCCATTTTTTTAAAAAGACCCATTTAGGGTTTATCTTGAAACAAATCCATTTTTTTGCGAGACCAATTATTTTATAAATATAACCATATTTTTAGGCATTAATATCCATCTAACAACATCCTACATAAATTTCATAGCTAGAAGAACCTTGTAAAATATGGAAGGAAAACCCTCCCTTAGGTTTAGAAGAAGAGAAACCACAAGTGGATGACTTGAAAGAACCTAAAACTCCTAAGCTCCAAGACGCCTAGCTTCATCAAAGCTCCATAAAAACCTTTCTACAATGCTGCTCCACCACTTTCTTCTGGGAAGAAATCTTGAAAACGGTAGGATGGGTGAAGATATAAAGTATTTTATCGCGTAGGAGTGGCTGGAAACACTCAACAACTTATGAATAAGGTCTTTTTGGGTGGAACATGGGTATAGGCTCTTAAGAGAGAAAGGAGAAGTCTGAAAATTATGTGGGAAATGCTCTCCCTCCTCTACCTCTTATAACCCGTTAATTCCCACACAAAATATATATAAAAAAAAACCATCAGATTGATCAAGCCCCATGATCTCGGCACGTCACAATAATCTAGGGCCAAAACAGTGGCAGAACATAAGTCTGATATGATTCCCGACAAATTCATTCGAATGAGTCTATTCTTGTTTAGAATGAGTTGGATTTTTCTTTCAAACCACAAGGTCTCATTCGAACGATACAAGGATTTCGTTCGAATGACCCTGGGTTCATCCAAACCACACCCTCATTTCCAATTCTTCCAAATCCACCCCAACAACTTCCATTAATTAACATAAAGGCCACCAACACAATTGAATGAAGTGATAAAAGCCTATGAAATGGTAATTATATTCCATTAACTTCACGTGATTACAAATTACATGTAAATGAGTAAAATATTAGGTCGGGGTATTATAGTACAAAAATGAATCTTTTAGGAATTCTAAGGGACTCCAAAAGAAAATCATTAGTTTTATGATTATTTAATGCTTTTGTCAGAGGAGCCACATTTGGGGTATCTTCTAGTGTTTTGAGGAGACACATGTCTCTTTGGAAAGCCCCCTCCATGATTTAGGTAATGATTACCCATACTTTTGAGCCATCGGGCATGCGTGTGTATGTACTATAAATACTTTTGGCATTGCCATTTTATAACCTTCACCTTCTTTTGACTTCATTTTCTAGAGACATAACTTATTTAGAGTTCAAAATACCCTTCCTTCTTCCATTTATGTTTTTCTTCAATACTCGGTGATTACATGACTTTTTCTTCACAAAACCTTTCCCTTCTTCCCCTACCTCCATGAGTGAGGTCTTAATAGGATCCTTACCCAACCACATCGCTCTCACCACCTCTACTTTCACTGGTATCATTATTGTTACCTCTTATTTAGAAATTTCCTCTACCATTGCCACCACTCTCTAGTGTAGGTGGGCTATCTGGAACTGGTGTAGCATTCTTACCCAAGGTACAACAGTAATTCTTAGAGAATAGGGCGATGAGGGACTTTTTGATTTACTTCCTTGCCCCGTTGTTTAGCAAGGATGATGATTTCATTAATTCTCTCTAGAGGTTTCAGGCTGGATTTGTAAAAAAGATTAACAAGAAATTTTTTTTAGGTTTTGATGAGTCTGAAGACAATCATATGGTCCTTGTTGGTAGTATTTTGTGCATTTTAGTGGATAGGGGTTACTTGACCTTTTCAAATATAAACATTGACATCTATGGAGGATCCCCAGATAAGTGGGCCATGTGGGTTGATTATGTCATCAATGTCCCAGCCTATCATGTCATCATTGATGAGATAGACTTAACTCGATCCCTTAATGTTTTGAAGTCTTACACTTTTCCACGAACACGAATGACTACATCATTTTACTCTCTCATTGGAGTGTGGACGCATTACTAGTTGGGGAGAATTTTCTATCACTTTGGAAGACATATGTAAATTGACTGATTTGCATGTCTTGGGGAACCATGTTTTGATTCATGGTTACAACGACTCCGTCGAACAGAAGATGTGTAAGGAGATCCACCAGGCCCTATCTTATTGCACTTATTATTTTGCTCTTACCCACACTGAGGCGATCAAGCATTTGTTTGACAAATAGAAATGCTACTGGTTTAAGGACTTTAAGTCATTACCCAAGGGGGTGCCTAATCTAGGGAACCTAAGAATCAACAGGGTCCAAAAACCCACTCAAGGACTCACTTGGATGCTTACTTTATCACATTCTTGAGTAGATTTTTATTTCAAAGAAGGCCAAATGAATGCCTTCGTAAGTTACTATTTCACTTAGCTATCAGGCTTAATCGTGTCATAAATTTTCCTCTCACTTCTCTCACTTTAGGATCCATTTATACTTGGTTGGATCGAACACATGTCGATATGGATAATTCGCATGGCCGTTTTGACATGTAATTTTTGCTAAATATTTTGTACTTATGGGTTTCATTTTTGAAAGGTTCTCCAATTGGGCTCCTGAGACTCACTATATAGTCAGGTCGCTCATATTATTAGGTGGCATAAGAAATCCCCTAAGCATTCACATAGTCAATTTTTGGACAACGTAGATGAGTTTCTTTCTGCCCTTACTCAAAATGATTGGGTGATAAATTCTCTTAGTTCTTCCACTCTACTTCACTTATGAACTTCTTCTCTCCAACCAATGCCTAATCTGTGAGTGACTTCCCTCACATTTATGTGATGTCTTGTGATCTTCTATGCAAGCTACCTTCTTTGATTGAGCTTGGGATGGGGGTTGATGTTTACCACTTTGAGACGGTTAGAAGGTAGTTTAGGTATGACTAAGGCAATTATACTCTGTTTGTTCCCACTAGCCTCTCTCCCTCAGATTTTTATTTAAAGGCTACTTTAACTTTACTCTTGAGGAGGTGGTATGAAGAACTTCTAACTTTGGGAACTTCTTTATACTCGCTAATGAGTATCTACCTTCTTTTATTCGCTCGTAGTTTGGTTTGTGGCAACGTCAAATACTATTAATAAAGAATTTCATATAGGTTATTCTTCATAAATCTTTTATGAAGGGCATCCCCTCACACAACAAGTACTTAGTCAATTATACTCAAAAAGAGGTTTGGCATCACAAACAAGTGAAGAGGTATCCTCTCGAGTAAATGGTACCCATCCTTGTGAATCCTCTTCATGTGAACAGCATGTACTCAAAACATCATGAGGTATAACCTAACAACCAAAGGTGAAAGGCAAGGGGAAAGCTAAGGCTAAAGTACCCTCAAAGAGGAAGCATCCAAATGTTTATATTTCCAATTTTGTCACTGCACAAGTTGAGGATTGCTTCCCCTCCTTCGCTCATTAGGTCTCGAGTATCTAGGCAAAAGAAGAAGGCATCCAAGGTCACTGGCCCCTCTATTATGGAAGACCAAGGTTCAAATACTAACACCTTGAGGATTGAAAAAACTTTCCAAACTATTCACGAGCAGAGCTATGAGGCTCTCGAAGTAACTCTTTCTCAATCTTCTGGTCCACTATCTACTCTTTTAGTGGAAGGTACTCTAGTCACTCCTCTTTTTACTTATTAAAAATATAAGTAAAGAAATTAGGAGCACTTTCTCCTTGTCCTGTTCATCGAAAGAGGGAATTTTATACTATAGGAGCACTCCTTATTAATAGTGCCATTGTTCTTCTTAAAATGATATTGGCTTACTTAGTCTCAGAAAAGATCATTCACTTAACGCTTCTCATTTTTTATCGGCCACGAGGGGATCGACTATGAATTTAGAGCCCCCTAATAGTTGTCATGATTTACTCACCTTTTTCCACCATGAGTTCCTTTGTTTTTTGAATGGGGTTCTTCTATAGAGGCGAATGGCTAATCGAGGGTGAGGGTGGTTAGTTGCTCTTCTTCTCCTATTATTTCTATATATCCATTTTAGTGCAAGAGGAATTCCATGTTGGTATCCTCCTTGAGCTTCGGACGAGAGGTTTACACATAAAACTACTAAAAGTACTTGGTCTTTGTTCTTTCAAATTTTGACCTTCTACACTCTGGCTTCTATGATCTAGATTCTCCACACTTTCTTTTTCAGCGGCTTTCTATATATTCCCCACCATTGTGAGTTCTTCAGTGGCTGAACATTATGTTCAGGTATGTATCACTTTACCAGGGAATTTTATCTAGTCTTGTTTAAGTTTTCCCTATTGACTTGTATATTTTTTTCTAGGGGTATGTGGCCCCTCTTACACCAATTACCAGGCCACTCACTTCTTCAATACTGGGCAACTCTTTAGCTCAGCCCCCAGCCCATGTTATGATTAGCTCAGGAGAGATATTCTTCGAGTGATATTACTTATAGGAGAATCTTCTTTTTCTTTTGTCTAGTTGAACTTTGTAAACTAGTTTATTCCTTTTGTTTGTAATAATTAGGTCTGATCTATTTCGAGTTGGACTTTTATATCAATGAGAAAGAAATATCCCATTTCTTTATCATTTGTTTTTTCTCCACATTTGCATTTTTCCGTTATTAGGTTGTTTTATTTATATGTTATGGACTATCCCTTACTATGTGAGTGTTTCCACTCGTGAATTGATATTGCTCCCTTATTTGGTAGTGCTTACTCATAATTTGGCGAGTAATATTTGTAACTTTCCCATATTCTGAAGGATGTTTCCCCTATATTATACATATTTTTAAGAAAATAGGACTTGGGGTCAACTCCTTTCTCTCATAACTGATAAACGTACAAACCACTCTGAGATATTATCTCTCAAAATGTTGTAGGTAAAGGTGATTTGTTCATCATGCTTTGTCATTAGGATGTATATATCCCCCAAGTATAATGGGAAATGCTCCTTGAATTCAATATCTTTTCTCTTATATTGTGAGAATCTCAGGCTGCTCTACTCATAAGATTTACTTGGCAAAAGCAAATTGATTAAAAAAAGGTTGATGCATCATGTAACAACCCACATTGTATGTCATTTTTAAAAAAATTAAAGTTGCGTGATTTATCACTCGAAATGGCATTTTATTTTATTTTTACATTAAAAACCAAGTAAAAAAAAATATATAGGGATAACAATTTTATGTCAAACCCCGTTAAACCATGAAGTGTCGAGTATATGTTTTCCTACAAATTGTTACATGTAAAAATACCGTGTAGGTTTAAAATATTTTATCCACTTTAAACAAAAAATCAAAATTTATTTGTAACCCCAAGATAAATCTTCTTGTGTGTTAATATTAAACTTAAATTCAAGGGGCGTCTAAAGTTTAAATTTTAATCTTTAAAAACATTTAGGGGGTGAAATTTAGAATAACAAAAAGTACGAAAAATATTCAAGAAATTTTCCCAACCTAAATCGTCATCCTCCTCCCCCACATAAGTACCTACACTTGTTATTTTGTTTAACACCACTCCCTAAAACAAGAACAAAAACAAACTAATTGAAGAAGAAAACAAAAATAAAACCTTGAAACCAAAACCTACGAACATGTATAAACCAAGGGAAAATCCTATTGTCTCATCTTCTTCAACTCACTATGGATCAAAACATTAAACGGGTATGTCATCCTCTAGTTTTTCCTCTGTTATATACATGTGTGTGTGTGTGTGTGTGTGTGTGTGTGTTTTGATATATATATTATTGTGTTTGTGTTTATATGCATGTTATTGTGGGTGGGTGGGTGGGTGGGCCTCTGTGTTCAAGTATGTGTGTGTATGTGTGTGTGTGTGTGTTGGGTATATATATTGATGTGTGTTACGAGGAGAGAGAAAAATTGAAGAAAACCCAGTCTAATAACGACATGGTCAAAATATTAGTCGAGGTAAAAATTGTCCATACTTATATTTGATCGAAGAAAAAAATATCGTTCCTTTTTAAATCAAGGGTGAATATATATAATTTTTTAATCTTTAAAAATTCGTATCTTTTAAATCGTTATTCACAAAATTATGTGGAAACTAGTGTTGGGTTCATAGTCTCAAAAGGAACATTTTAGTGTATAAACATTTTATAATTGGCACTCTTTTTAACAAAGCCAAATTTAGACATTTTAGTTAATTACGGGTCCCAAAATTCTAGTAAAAATAATTGTTGTTATCCAATAAAGCTTACACCAAAAAAATGTTCTAATCTTACTGAACTTGTTTTACTATGAATCAAAATATTCATTTACAAACTTAAAAAAATATATTTTGTTATATTTTCCTGGAAAATATTCTGATAAATTGTATCATTTTGTAAAAATTAGAAATCGGATCCTATAGGAAATCGTGAATACATATTAATCCAGTAATCAAATATCCAAGTTAGTTTCATTCAATTTCGAATTAAACTACGTATAGAGTAAAGGTTTTATCACCGTATAGACAACAAATATTATAAATACATATAAACTAATGAAATGTTATTTTTTTAATTATCCGTAGTAAACTTGCATTAAAAATAACATCCACGGATATCATACTCAACTTGTACCAAGCCAGTCAAAATCCCATGAAATATTGGTAGGTGATTCTATTTTGCTATTAATTTCTGTGACACCATGCCTAATAAAATACCGGGTGATCAATCCTATATAAAATTAAACAGGAATCTCATCTTGTTCATTATTAGCATCAATGTTGAAAACTTTTTAAATCTTACTAACCACCTAGTATTCCAAAGACATGGTGCCAATTTTATATTTTATTTAACATACAGCAATAACATGCGAAAGAATATACAACTAACCATTCACCCAAATACTCAAGTGAAGAATACTACACTGAAATAAATATAATCCTTGCCGAGACAACCATCATCTACAAATCAAATAATGAAAATAAACCACAAGAGGAATAATTTAATACATCATCTAACTGAAATAAATTGACGCAACTAGGGCGACATGCCCAAATGGAACATTGACTGCATCCTACTCTAGAAATGAAATGACTGAAGCGGCTAGTAGTCCTGGCAAAATGAGGCACGACACGATAACACGGTACGAACCGACATGAAATTATAAGTTAATGGGTGAACCTTTAATGGGTTTGGATCATATCAGTGACAATCTAATAACACACGATAGTTAACGGGTCGGTTTAGGGTTGACCCCCTTCACCCATTAATATGTGATAATACCCGTTATGATCCATTAATTAAAGTAAATAAGATATACTTTTGGAACTTATAAATAATTTATGTAGCATAATATTCATTTAATCATAATGAATTTCACTAAATGAGAAATTTAGTAATGTCAATGAATTATTGGGTCTATTTGGGTTCAAAAATGAGATAATATGTCAACTTGTATACTATTCAAAATATTTTATTATCTTAATGGGTATTAACGAGTGAACACGACACGACACAATAACATAACGGGTCGGGTTTGGATATGATTTTTTCACACGGTAAAAAAGTCACCGGATTAGACACGAACTCAATAATATCCGAACACGATAAAAAATGACACGAACACGACTCGACACGACCCATTGATAGGTCTAGAGGCTAAGTCAAAGTCCTGCAACATCCAAATGTGTCACATCTACATAAACCTGGAATAGAACAATTCTAGCGTCCCTGTGGATGGAAACTTAAAAGGTCTTGAAAATATTTTATAGCAACGGTTAGAACCGAAAAGATTTTGAAAATATTTAGCAAGTGAATTTAAATGCAATAAATTAAAATGCAATTCTGCTCTCCATATTTAAATTAGTGTCGCACGATAGCAATAATATGATCGTCCACTATTACAAACCCCTCCGTACCCAAGATAAAACCATACCTCGAATATCACCTCTCACAGGAGCTAGTCCTCAAGAAATACATCGTCTCAATGTACCCACCCGTTCCTTTCAGGTTGAACCGAAGACTGCCCCGCTACTCCATGGTAAAAATACACATACTAGTGATATTAATTTCTCAACAGCACATCAATGAGTAACCAGGACTCACCTCACGACGCATATGCATTCTCAAGTATATCCAGATTTTGGACTATTGGCGGGTGCCCATTCTCCATGCCGTATTAAAATCTCATGACACTATGCTTAAATCACCAATATAATATATATCAATGAATCAAATAATATATTCAAACAATTTTTTAAGATTCCAATGAATATCAAAATTCAATATGAGTGCAATTGACACAAAAAACAAACGAAATACTCTCGAGAGAATTTAGGAGCATATTGTGTAAGTCTCGTACCTCAAAATCATGACATAAATCAACTTATAATTTCATCCTTAAAATCTAATCGCACCATCACGTTCCTCTAGCGAAAATAATCAAAACTCGTTCTAGACCAAGCTCGAGAAAACACTAAATAGGCCTAAAAATCTAAGGTTGAACATATAATAAAATAGGGACTAGGGTTTGTATAAAGAGGGAGAGGATAATATAAAGGGCTACTGCATATTGGATATGATAAATAGTTGGTTTAAAGGTCCACCCACGACTTCTATATATAAGGGGAAAAGAAAGAATTTGAAAGGAATCAAACTCTTCAAAAACCTGCTGCCGACTTAAAATCCGAGCATAGTCGATCGATCGACTCCCAGGGTCGATCGATCGACCCTATAGGTCTGGCGACAGTTCCCCCACAAAATGCCTATAAGGCAAAAAAATAAAAACACCACTACAAATCCTTTTTAAATTCGATTTTAATTCCGCTTGAAGTTTTATACTTCTAAAATCATAACCAACATATTTATTTAATAAAAATCATTAAATTCAAAATTTTATTTTTCTCGAATATTCCAATATTAATTTAAAAATACACATTTAAAAATTCGGGTTGTTACATACTTCCCCACTAGCAAAGGAATTTCGCCCTCGAAATTCGACGAGGCCTAACGCTAAAAAAATCAACCCACACCAACAATATAAAAAAATAAATCACATCTCCAAAATCAACTCTAAACACCTCATATCTAACCTCGATGCCTAACACGACTTATCACCAAAAATTTCTATCTCTAAAGAAAACATGACTAACCCGCATGCTAGACCCAAAATCCAAGACCTGAGGGTTGTCGTATACCTAAGCTCTGATACCATCTGTGACACCTCGCCTAATAAAATACCGGGTGATCAGTCTTATATCAAATTAAACAGGAATCTCATCTGGTTCATTCTTAGCATTACTGTCAAAAACTTTTTAAAGCTTACTAACCACCTAGTATTCAAAAGACATTGTGTCAATTTTATATTTTTATTTAACATTCCAACAATAACATGCGAAAGAATGTACAACTAACCATGCACACAAATACTGAAATGAACAATACTAGATAGGAATAAATATAATTCTTGCCGAGAAAATCATCGACTACAAATCAAATAACGAAAATAAGCCACAGGAGGAATAATTGAATACATCATGTAACTGAAATGGAGTGGAGCAACTAGGGCAACATGCCCAAATTGAACACTAACTGCATCTTACTCTAGAAATGAAATGACAGAAGTGGTTAGGTTAAATTTTTGCAACATCCACACGTGTCGCAGCTGCGTAAACCTGGAATAAAACAATTTTGTCATCCCTGTGATTGGGAACCTAAAAATTTTTGAAAATATTTTATAGCAAGGGTTAAAACCCAAAACATTTCGAAAATATTTAGTAAGTGAATTTAAATGCAGTAAATTAAAATGCAAATGTGCTCTCCATTTTTAAGTTAGCGTCGCACACTGTCTTGAGGACGCCTCACCCCTCCACTAATGTGCACACCTAACGTACTATATCTGACCCATCTAGCTAACCACTCCATAACTAGTCTTGTCACATATACACCACGATTTTCCACTACTCTATCTCTAGTGGGTTTAGTATACTTTATAAGTTATTAATCTCATTAATTTAATTAAGTCATTTCTCACTTAATGCCACATAACATTCACACGAGTTATACCACTTATATGATTCAAATCACATATATTAGTTATAAGTCATTATTCACACTAACTTACTTAAATCAATTCCCATTCCATACTATATAATCATTTCACAAGTTATATTAATTATACAATTCTCATCCTGTATTATCCGGTATATAATTATAGCATATATATATATATATATATATATATATAGTCAGGCTCATGTGAACACTAAGTTTGCACATCATTTTTGTAAAATAGTAAAAAAAATATTTTTGAGTTGATTTTTTTTGTGTGATATTTAAACATTTCAATGGATCCTTGTAAAAAAAATCAGCTAAAAGAACCTTTTTTGCTATTTTTAAAAAATTGGTCAAACTTTTGGTGCTTTTAAGCACTTTAAAAACTGCGAAAGTTTGACCGATTTTTTAAAAATAGCAAAAAAAAGTTCTTTTAGCTGATTTTTTTGCATGGGTCCGTTGAAATGTTTAAATATCACACAAAAAAATCAACTCAAAATATTTTTTTAATGCTTTAAAAAAATTGGTGTGCGTCAGCACTGTGCAAACTTAATGTGCACAGGAGTCTACCTCTCTCTCTCTCTCTCTCTCTCTCTCTCTCTCTCTCTCTATATATATATATATATATATATATATATATATATATATATATATATATATATATATATATATATATATGACAAGTTACCTCGCCAAAGCTGCGATTGGTCTATGGTTCGAGACATGGGAGCAACCTTTTCATTTACGGGGTTAAGCAAGCCGACATTAGCCTTTTGAAGATCCTCCAATTAAGCGTATTTCCCTTTAACAGAAGGAGCGAAGAAAGTTTTTCGAAATATCAAGCCACGTATATGTAATACCCCGTACTTTTGACTATATTTATTTTTGGGATTAATTAATTAAATGCGTATTAATTGGAAATTAATCCGGGTTATAAATACTAACGAGATGCGAGTTGGTATTTGATTATGTGCATATATGTTTTGATATATGTATTTAGTATTATAAAATTTGTCGTGAGATTGATAGACGGCATTTTTAGAAATTTTGTTGAGACGCGTGGGACCGCCGCGTCACGGTGTAATATTTTGATAATAAAAGTGAATTTAAAATCAATAAATCGTATGGTCATTTTGAGTGCGCCAACGCGTCCGGAAGGGTCGAGATAGTCAGAAAACACTAGCCGGGGGTGTAGTTTGGGTCCCGGGGTATTTTTAGGCCATACCGGCATCTTAAAGGGTATTTTGGTAATTTTACATTTTGAGGAATTAAAAGTGACGAAAATTGGTTAATTAAATCTGATGTGGATTTGACCCACTAAGCCCATAACCAAACCATATTAACCTAGAAGGCTACGTAGGTTATCATTTAGGTTTTCTAAATTCCCAAATCAAAACCCTAGCCACTTTAAGCCACCATTGGAGAGGAAGCTTGGAGAGAAGAGATTCTGCAGAAAATTTCTACCAAACCTACACCAAACTCAGAGACAATCAAGGCAAGTGACTTTATTCCATTTAATTTCAGAGAATGTCTCTTCCATGTTAGAAATTGAGGAATTTTAATTGTTCTTGAAAGATGAATGAAAACCCATGTAGTTTGGACTTTAGAACTTGAAAATTTTGAAGAGAATTGCATGTAGAATGATAGGTAGATGATTTCTCTCATGATAACTGTGATTAGGATAAATTAAAACGGATTAAATTCTGGGATTTGATGATGATATAAATCTAGGGTTCATGTTCTTGATAAAATTGGGGAAAAGTATAAAATCTTGTGATTTAATGATGTTTAGGATGCATTAATGTATTAAACGATGTTAGTATATGACCTTAGCATGTTATAGTATGATTAGAGGACTTAAAAATCTGTTAGAACGAACTTTGGAGAAGGATTGAGGTGTTAAAAATGGTGAGAAACGTAACTTAGGAAATCTGGGAAGAAACTGGCAGCTCGTTAGAAGCCCCTACCCAGGTCGTTCGAACGAACTCGTTCGAACGAGCTTCTAACGAGTTGACCAGTCGCTACTAACGAGAAGGGATCTCGTTCGATATCTCGTTCGAACGAGATATCGTTAGAAGGTACAGTTCGTTCGAACGAACTGGAATCTCGTTCGAACAGCCTCGTTCGAACGAGACTTTTAACGAGTTGACAGAGGAATCTCGTTCGAACAGTCTCGTTCGAACGAGACTTCTAACGAGTTGACAGTTTGGTCCTTTTTGGACTGTTTTGATTTTTAGAGTCCCGTAAACTGGTTCGAGGGTAGAATTAACATTCCTTGTTGATGTAAGGATAGATTTGGGACTTTTGGATTATTATGAGGAGTAAATTATATACGAGAGTTATATTCAATGAACCTTTTGGGTTGAGACGTGAGTGTCTACTACGACGTGAGGATGAATTATGGCGCGTAGGATTACAAACCGAAATAGTATAAATTGTGATAAGTATAAGTTAGTACGAGAATACGATATGTACTACGATTAAAATACGGTATTACTAAGACGTGTGTTTACTTAGTATTGGTATATGAATTGTGTGTATGACATACCTACCATACTTGCTATCACGGGAGGTTGCGTTCGCTTAGGACCCTCTAATCCTTGTGTGCCTACGGGGGGGATATAGACTGGTACCTCGATGAACATAGGTCATAGAAAGACTTATTGGGATATTAATAAGTCCGCTGATCGTAGGAGCGTAGGTATGTGCGTGACCTATGTGATGTGACTGTGTTCGCCTCCACTATTTGTGATTGGTGTTATCTGAACTATTCCTGAGAGATTCGGAATATGTGATCCTTATGTACGTGATGTACCGGGATGGATAGCAGAGTATGTGTGCACCACATCTTAGTTCTCGGGGTGCTTGTATTGTATATTTATGATGTGAATAATATACACTTAATTAATGAGAACCTTCATGTTAATGATGTGAATATAATTACGGTATTGTTTCGAGAAATATAACAAGTTAACTGATAGCTATATATATTGCATATTGAACATCTGAGTTACGTTAAACCCCTACTTAATTACGAGCGTTATTATGTTAATAGAACCGAGTAATAAGGGTAAGACCTATGATAGTCTAGCTAGATATGTTGTCACTTAGCTAGTAGTTTGTATCACTCTAGATGGGTACTTACGTTAGGAGTGCACAGTTAGACGAGAGGTGAGAATATCATGTGAGTGCACGTCCTAACATGTACTTTGCATTTAATGTTTTAAATGTTTTTAAAGCACTTGCAGGTTTTTTTAAATATAACTCCACATCCGGGCTCTGACCCGTTTTCTTTTCAAATCTCTTTTTCTTGTAAAACCATTTTAGGTGCCCAGCCACAGGGACACCAAGCATAGGATTCTCATTCAGGTGACGAGCTGTAGCTGTTTGTGGAAGCTGCAGGGATTTGCTTGTAGACGCTTCTATCTTTTGGATTCCAGAGTCACTATCTATCAGTTGTAGGGCATGTTGCCCATTTCTATTAGAGACATCTTTTACATTACAGTTTTCAGACTTTGATTTGTATTGTTTTAGCATTCGGTTATTTATTTTAGTATGGGATTGTAGTGAGGAGTTTTCCTCCAGACTTTATTTACACTATGTGATGGTTATTCGTTTTACTTCAGTATGGTGAATGGTGTTACTTATTTCTTCATTACACTTGTTGGATGTTAATTAGACTTATATTAAAATTTGGCAACTTACTTTTTAAATACTAGGTGGATAGTAATAATAAAATGTTTTCGACAGTGATGCTATTAACTGAGCCAACTTGGCATTTTGAATTAATTTAATAAAGGAGTAGCTACCCGGTATTTAATTAGTCGGGGTGTCATAGTATAATTTAAGTCGAATGTTTTTATATAAAGTAAATAATCGTAAATAATTTAATGCATGATCAGTTTATGAAAAAATCTTTGTTTATGAAATGGAATTTTCCATATAATGCATGATCAGTGCATTTGTAAATAATCCCCTCTCTATCATTGTATTCATGAGTAATGTTGTCCCATAGGTTGCTACGATATTAGTTTGTTCTCACAACCCTATTGATTGAATGTTCTATATAGGCGTGTCATATTAACACTTCATCTTGTCAGGTGAAATTGTCTTAGCATATAAAGTTTGTGGGTGTGAAGGGTGAGGTAGAGGCCATTTTGGCGATTAATATATGTCAACGTAGAGGTGTTTTTAGTTTATAGGTGTAAATTAGCTTAGGGTTAGATTTCTATTTATAGGTAAATTTTAAGAGTTATTTATTACCGTTAACATATGTTCATTGTTCATGAAAATTTATATTAATGTTACTTTAAAAACAACAATTTATGGGCAGGAGAAAAATTACCGCCCCATTGGCTTAGGCGGGTAACTATTTAGCGCCCACAAGTGTGGTTCGCATTTATAAACAATGTATCCAGAACAAAAATTTACACAGCTGACAGACAATTTAACAATAGAAAATGTATTGTTTCTTACCACTGTGGGGAGAAACATGCAAATGTATACATTTAGACAACCCTGTGTGGATGGACTTGAATCCACAATGAAATTGTATACATTAAAATTGAAGTAGACATTATAAATTAAGTAGCATAAATGAGACATGTAGTATTACGTAAGGAAAATAGTGAATTCACAATGAAGCAAACTATAACCATATCTAACATTTTGTGTTTCTATGTCGGGTATTCAAATAAATAAATCCCAATGCAATAGTAGTAATTTTATTTTTTTAAGATGACTGGGAAACAATACAAACATACATGAACAATAGAAGCATGATATGCCCAAAAAACAAATTGAATAGTTGTCCCCCCCCCCCCCCCCAAAAAAAAATAGAGAAATAAAAAGGAAGACGTACCGAACTTGTAGTATGTTTACCCTTTTGGAAATGCAGTTAAAACTATAGTTGCCTATAAATAGTAAACAGAGTAATGATTTTCATCATTGTCACATTCATATTATAAAGCCTGTTAAACTCATATCACTAAGACCATTTGAAGTTAACTGCGTAAGTGCATTAGGTTGATGTGTGTCTTTCTAAAAAACATAAGATTATATTGACATTGAAGGCCAATACATTAAAAAATGTAGAAGTTGAAGGAAGAACAATAACAACAAAGACTCAATTGATGGACTTCTTTAGAATCAATTGTTTGATAGATTGATCATTTTTTGCCATATCGGATGAGTTTTTTTACCAAAAATGTGAATACATTGCTCTTTGTTGGGCTTTATTATAAGGCATTGTCTATTTAATACGTTCAAGATAGAGTCTCTCTATATATGCATCTTTATAGCCTCACACTCTATCGCTATATATATTAGTGTATGTATATCATAAATATATGTGGTATGCTACAAAAAAATCACAAAACATTTATCACACCTTAAAATTTCAGTACTAACTGTAATGGTGTCTTAGAAATGGGTTTTTTTGGTCAGACCAATTGTTATTTTTAGTAGTCTGCATAAGAATCATTAGAAGTAAAATTGGTGTTCATATTAAGTAAAATATGCATACAGTTGAGAAATGAAATAAAGCACTCAACTATATATGTTTTGTCCTCCCTGTGTCATTTCTTCAATTACCATAAAAGCAGAGAAAATAGAACTTGCATATATATAGGGACGATGATAGCAAAAACAGCCTTAGCAAACTTAAACCAACAAAAATGACACCACCGGAGCAACCCATCATGTCTACCCCCCTTCAGGTCAAAACTAGCTACACAACCCACAGCCAACAAAACCCGGACTACCCCCTCCAGGTCAAAACCAGACACCTCCGAGCAATCCATCACCAAATGAAGCTCAACACGTCTTGCCAACAGATCCGGCCAGTTACGATGGGCCGACGATGTAATCATATGTAGCTGGAACTCAATCTTAGTGATTACCAAAACCAAGCAGCTCGAACTCAATCTCAGCGAACCACAAAACCAGAAAACTTGTCTCAAATTTTAGTTTGAAGAAATGAAAATAGAAAGCCCTGATGCATAAACTAAATTCAAAAAATAAAAAGACCCCCAAAGTAATAAGTGCTTGAGAGAGAGAGAGAGAGAGAGAGAGAGATCTCGTACATGTTTCTCTTGGTGTTGGCTATGTTAATTAAAGACCAAAAAGAGAGAAGAGTTGATGGTCTTAGCTCCGATCAAGAGAGAGACGAAGCTGAAAATTAAGTAAGACATGTTCTTGATGGTCATTTCAAAAGGAGAGTGCAAAGGAAGCAGAACATTTAAGGGGATGTCAGTTGAAAATTGATCATTTTCTTTAGCACCATTAGATATAAAATGTTTCAAACGATTAACATTAGTATGTTTTGAGAGAGAGAGAGAGAGAGAGAGAGAGAGTGAAGTACCTCCAGTTCTGAAACCGTTAACATGTTGAGAGAGAGGTAGAGAGATGTTGGAATGTGTAAATAGCAAAATAGGGTTTTGCATGTATGAATAGTTGGATCTGTACCTTGGAGACAATGTAGATTAAGTTTTCAAATTAAAGTGAACTATGAAAAAGTGAAGTACCAAAATAGGGTTTTGCGTGTATAAATAGTTGGATCATTGTTTATCGTTTCCAGAGGGTAAAGATGGGGACGTTTGGATAATGTGGGTAAGGAGGGAATCAGTGGAAATACAACTGTGCCCTTCATTTTGAATTTTGAAGGAGAGGGGGAATAAATTATAGTGTATCAAAAGAGAGGGAAATCAAAAGTTTCAAGGGTAAAAGAGGTAGTACAGAAAAAACTCATAAAGATGACATCATCTTTTCATCTTATGACATATATAAGTTTCCTACTTTATTATTATTATTATTATTATTATTATTATTATTATTATTATTATTATTATTATTATTATTATTATTATTATTATTATTATTATTATTATTATTATTATTATTATTATTTTATATATATATATGTGTGTTCGTACTAATCCTACAACATTCACGTATACATGTCGTAGATAGATATTATCCCCCGAGTAGGCACTCATCGGGTGTTCTCTAGATGCTATCATAATCGGGTATTCTCATCCACCCGAAACCTTGATACGGTTATCTCCCCATTTCAGAAAATAAACAAGCGCTGTGGTGGCAGCCATAGTTTCTCACGGTAATGAGAATGAATCATACCCAAAGCGTCTCATTCCTGAACCCGAACGCTATGACCTGGGGACTATACTCACCCTGCATTCGCTAGCCAGGGGATTCACCCACATCACGCAAGCTCCCCTGATATCACTAGAATGGGTATGCTTTTCTATAAATATTATTCACACAAATATTTATAAATTATATATATACTACACATGACCGTATATATATAGAAATCCAGGCTACCGGTGTACTTTTCCCATACACAAGCCTAAAACATATAAGTCTATGGTCCGACTTTATTCCAATTAATTATACACTAATTAATTTATCATTATTTTGGTGTCACGCTACCAATTATGCCCGGACTCTTTCTCTCTCGGCCCGAAATTCAATATTTCCAATTCAATGTTCAATTTCATCCAATTAAGTTTCCCCCACTTAATTAACAAGGTTTCAATTACTCAATCATAAACCTTAGTCACTCCAATTTAATTATTCCTCTAATTATTCCGATGGTAATTAGTCACACCTATCAATCTGGGAAATCTCCAACGGAACAAAAAAAAATTCTTAAAATTTGCCCTAAGAATCTGCCTAGATTTTTAAAATGCCGTTTTGGGGAATTTTGGAGCCGTTCTGGGAGGAAACGTATCAAACAAGAAAAGTTAAAAAAACGCGATTTTCTACAGGCATTCACGAACAGAATCGCCATTAGAACAGTAAATAGCTCAATTTTGTAGGGATTTCTTCATTAAAGTTTTCAAGATTCGCCCTAAATCCATCCTTTCATCATTTCCAAAATAACCCTAACAATTACATCAATTAGAGAATCAAATCAACCAAATCTTGTTATCTCTTACAGATTTATAACTCCCAATAATGAAAATCCCCAATTTCTAATGAAACATAAACCCTAACATATTAATTTATTTCACCTCCTTTAATATGAATAGGTAAATGAAAATTAACAATTGCAAATTAAACCACTTGCCTCAATTTATAGATCAAATCCTTTGGATGAGAATGTTGGATTGAATGAAAAGATCTCCTCTTGTTCTTGAAGTTATCTCCTAAAATCCCCAACTTGTCTTCTAATGACTCTCCTCTTATTCTCATCCTAATTTTAGTCTTCTAAAATGACTTTAAGTTGCCTCACCCTTACACACTTAGAGTTAAAAGCTCAATTCCCATTTTTGGGTCTATGGGCCTCCTAAAAAGGACCCAAACTCTTAATTTAGAGCTCAATTATGTCTAATTAAGTCCCGAGTCCCAGTAATACATATGGACACTCATTTTGGACTGTTTTAACCCAACCGAACTCAACCGTGCTCTCAAAATCGACATCTGGATTAATTTATAACATCTTCCAAATTTAAGACCTCAAAATATGATATAAAATAATCCAAAATAATTAATCCTCTATTCACCAAATTAATAAATTCCTCAATTTAAAAAGTTCTCAAATCATGAATTTAATTTTCCAAAAATTTTATTTAATTATAGGTCCTTGAATTTACGGGGTGTTACATACTTCCCCCTTATAATGAAATTTCGTCCTCGAAATTCGAATAAGACTAGTACTTCCAGTATCGAATAGCTCCCAATTCTCCTACCCTTAAGATCCTACACCCATATCTCCCACTTCTAATCGCGAATTATTTGTAACAATCGGATTAATTAACCAGAGCTCCCATGCAACCTGTACTCGTGCTTAACCGCGCGAAATGAAACCCGTCTTTTACCAAGACTTAAACCGTAATATAAATTCAATCCCCCAGTTATAACATTTTAAATACCCCTCTCTAGGCATAAAATTATACATATTCACTCTTATGTAAAAAGACAACACATACTATCGCGCCCTTACTATCACTAGTTTCCTTGTGCGAAAGTAAAATCCAAGCTATATCTTCCCACTCGACAATTACTGCAACCACTCGAAATCACATCAGAAAGGTCCCTACTACCGGGATTTCAATTTAACAATATTAGTACATTAACATGCAACACATTTTAACATACATTACCGTATATATACGCTAGGCCTTATCTCAGGTGAAACCTATTAACTCTAATTCATACCCTGGTACCGCTAACACCCAGTCTTACTATAGCTATTCACTATAGCCCCATCTATATCTACATCATTGAAACTTGGAAAAACATCCACACTACTCCCATAGTCCTCGAAAGAAGAAATCTCTCGTATAATGCAACCATTCTCTTAGTGTAACCCCCCTCCCCCACTCTCACATGGTTAGCACCAAAGAATACCGCAATTCCACGGTACTTATATATATATATATATATATATGGCTATTACGGCCAACACATCCACTAATATTCGTCTCACTCATGAATCCTAGTGATAGCAAATCGTAGGCTGTGACGCCCTCACTGTCACTTCCAAACACACCCATGCTTAATCATTTCATAATTTGGGGAACAACTTATTCCCATTCCTCCGGAATATACCCAAAATCATTGTCTTTGCGTCTTCTTCTCGAATCTGCTAAGTATTTGCATAATAGGGGCTATGGCTCCTCACAGGGTGCCCCTACACCCTCTAACGTGAGCCTAATTACACAAACCTCCGATCATCAATTACATACCCATATTTGTCTCAATTTCGGCCCCACATTATCGGTGTTGCTATATCCTCCAAATATTTATGATGACTTACTCATTACTATTCGATTCTCCCCGATATTACCCCACCTTTATTATCGATATGAGTTCCTCAAAATACTCCCTTAATGCCATACCTAAGGGTCCCTGCGATGGCAAAAGTGGCTAAAATAAATCACACAAAACACATAACAATATGCACAACCTAGCAACTTGTAGTGCCAAAGCTTCATAGTGTTTCTTTCTAAACACTTTTCGGCTCCACTATCCCTATCTCTTGGTGACTTTCTGCTCAACGTATTTTCTCCACACTTTCACTAATTTTCGTTAAATCCAATGACCTAGAATCCAATGCCGTCTTCACACTTTCGACGTTTTATTAAGGCTTATGCGTATTACACTTCCCAGCAAAGTCCAAAAGAACTTTCCCTAGTGCACTATTCCTCAGCATCGTTGGCCCTTGATTTCCACATAACCCAAAGCATACTCCCAGGAATCTCAAACCTTGCCCTATACTCACAAGTCTATCAAGGACTCTCGCGTATCTAAAGGAGTCATATACTACTGCACTCTTACTATCACTAAGCCCACATCGCTAAATATTAATAACAATTTAAATCTCTCTACTTCACGACAACCCAATCATACCCAGAATCTCATCAGTAAAAATCCTTACACACCAGGATCTAGTATAACTAGACAACTCTACTCTATGAAGTCTACTTCACAAGATATTGTCACAGCTCAACCCTCTTCGAGGTGAGACATCTAAAAAATAATAGACACCTGGCATGGAAACAACGAGCACGATAGCATTGATATAATTGTCCACTATTACGAAACCCTCCATACCCAAGATAAAACCATAACTCGAATATCACCTCTCACAGGAGCTGGTCCTCAAGAAATACATCGTCTCAACGTACCCACCCGTTCCCTTCAGGTGGAACCGAAGAGTTCCATACTACTCCATGGTAAAAATACACATACTAATAATATTAATTTCTCAAAAATGCATCAATAAGTCACCAAGCCTCACCTCACCAGGCATATGCATTCTCAAGTATATCTAGATTTTGGACTATTAGCGGGAGCCCATTCTCCATGCCATATTAAAATCTCATGACACTATGCTCAAATTACCAATATAATATATCTCAATGAATCAAATAATATATTCATATAATTTTTTAGGATTCCAATGAATATCACAATTCAATATGAGTGCAATTGACACAGAAAAATAAATGAAATACTCTCGAGAGAATTTAGGAGCATATTGTGTAAGTCCCGTACCTCAAAATCATCACATAAATCGACACATAATTTCAGCCTCAAAATCTAATTACGCCATCACGTTCCTCTCGCGAAAATAATCAAAAATCGTTCTAGACCAAACTCGAGAAAACACCAAATTGGCCTCCAAATCTAAGGTTGAACATAGAATCAAATAGGGACTAGGGTTTGTATAAAGAGGGAGAGGAAAATATAAAGGGCTACTACATATTGGATATGATAAAAAAAAATGGTTTAAAGGTCCATCCATGGCTTCTATATATAAGGGGAAAAGAAGGAATTTGAAAGGAATCAAACTCTTCAAAAACCGGCCGTCGACTCAAAATCTTGGCATAATTGATCGATCGACTCCCAGGGTCGGTCGATCGATCGACCCTCTGGCGACAGTTTCCCCACAAAATGCCTATAAGGCAAAAAATTAAAAACTCCACTACAAATCCATTTTAAATTCAATTTCAATTCCGCTTGAAGTTTTATTCTTCTAAAATCATAACCAACATATTTATTTAATAAAATTCATTAAGTTTAAAATTTTATTTTTCTCGAATATACCAATATTAATTTAAAAATTCGGGTTGTTACATACTTCCCCACTAGCAAAGGAATTTCGCCCTCGAAATTTGACGAGGCCTAACGCTAAAAAAATCAGCCCACGCCAACAATATCAAAATATAAATCACATTTCCAAAATCTAGTCCAAATACCTCACATCTAACCTCGATGCCTGACACGACTTATCACCAAAAAATTTTATCTCCAAAGAAAACATGACTAACCCGCATGCTAGTCCCAAAACCCAAAACCTAGGGGTTGTCGTATATCTAAGCTCTGATACCATCTGGGACACCCCGCTTAATAAAATACTGGGTGATCAGTCCTATATCAAATTAAATAGGAATCTCATCTCATTCATTCTTAGCATCACTGTCGAAAACTTTTCAAAGCTTACTAACCACCTAGTATTCAAAAGACACGGTGTCAATTTCAAATTTTTATTTTACATTCCTACAATAACATGCGAAAGAATATACAACTAACCATTCACACAAATACTGAAATGAACAATACTAGATAGGAATAAATATAATCCTTGTTGAGACAACCATCGGCTACAAATCAAATAACGAAAATAAACCACAAGAGGAAAAACTGAATACATCATCTAACTGAAATAAATTGGAGAAACTAGGGTGACATGCCCAAATGGAACACTGACAGCATCCCACTCTGATTAAAGCAACTGGGTCAAAGTCCTGCAACATCCACATGTGTCGCAGCTGCGTAAACCTGGAATAGAACAATTCGGGTTTCTGTGTGGCTGGGAATCTTAAAAGTTTTGAAAATATTTTATAGCAATGGTTAGAACCCAAAACGTTTTGAAAATATTTAGCAATTGAATTTAAATGTAGTAAATTAAAATTGAAGTGTGCTCTCCATATTTAAGTTGGTGTTTCACCCTTTCTTGAGGACACCTCACCCCTCCACTAATGTGAACGCCTAACATACTATATCTGACCCATCTATCTAACCACCCCGTAACTAGTCTTGCACTATTTCCCACTACTCTATCCCTAGTGGGTTTAGTATACTTTATAAGTTATTAATCTCATTAACTTAATTAAGTCATCTCTCACTTAATGCCACATAACATTCTCTCGAGTTATACCACTTATACGGTTCACATCACATATATTAGTTATAAGTTATTATTGACACTAAGTTACTTAAATCAATTCCCATTCCATACTATATAACCATTTCATAAATTATATTAATTATATAATTCTCATCCTGTATTATCCCATATATATATATATATATATATATATATATATATGTCGTATACCGTTACAACCGTAGAAGAAGTTCAAGAACAATCTACATCAGGACGGATCCGAATATATCAAGTTCTTCATCAAAAAGACTCCGCAAAGTTTGCTTTGGTAAGGTTATGTTTTAAATACCTTAACTTTGCAATTAGAGCTTTTGGGATATTTTTACAAAATATTTTCTAAGTTTTGGAGCGGACTTTTTCGTCAAAATTTGAGAATGAGTATTTTTTCTAAGTCCTGTAGCGAAACTCGATTTTGACGCCCAGGATTCAAGCGAGATGTCATCTCGTTTGAGCTACATGTGCATGTCGTGCGATGTCGTTCGAAAGACACGTATACGTCGTTCGAGCGAGATTGCTATATCGTTCGAGTGAATGAGGCGGCGCATTTTTCTATAAATACTCATTAAGTGGTTTCGTTTTCATTAAGAAGTCCCAACGTTTCGAAAGAGAGAAAACTACAAAAATGTAGAATCCTTTTGACTTCTTCTTTTAGGGTTTAATCCCTTTTTGTTTTCAATTAACAAAAATCCCATATGCTTTGGTGAATTGTTTTGGTGTTCAAGAACACACTTTGCTTCTTTTTATTCTTTATGTGGAGAACTCTACAACCGGAGAGCGGCGTGCTATTGTGGAGGGAGTCTCTACGGTGTTTTCGGCCTGCGGACCTTGTGGTATAGCTGCGCGTGAACCACTACAGATTTCTAGCCGATGCTTTGGAGGTTTGACGAAGACACCGTGTGTTACACTTGTGGGCGATTATCACGTTGTATGTAAGTCAATGGTCTTGTAAACTTTTCAAAGTTCTAGAAATAAAAGGTTTTGCCCTTCGTGGATTTTTTTGAAATTTGTGTCACATGCTTTATTCATTTATGGGTTGACATACGCACACGCGTAATTGCATGTTTAAGGGCAGAATTGATTTGGTTTAACAATAGACTCTAATTAAATAAGGTTTACTTGGAAACTTGCGAATTAATATAAATCGGTATCACACACCGCATTTATACGTTTTACAAATTGGTATCAGAGCGGGTTACTCTAAATTATCGAGTGATCCTCATTTTTAAAGTTTTTTCCCGGATACAAATTGATTTCTCACATCATCAAATTGGTATCAGATCAGGTTGGGCTAATTTATCGCGTATTCCTAGTTTCCGTAAAATTGTGTGATATTGATTTTTTTTTAAATCAGTTTTGTGAAAAATAGCAATTTTTCCTATGGAACGCCCTAATGAGGAAAAATTTTACACATGTTCATATTGTAGTATGAAAGGTCACCTTAGGCAATTTTGTTTTGGTCTTGGAAAAAGTCCTAGGAAGTTTATGTCTAGTGTTCCTTAGTTCCTAAATCCCCCACACGACGTTTCACATCTATTTGGGTTAGGAAATCACTTTTAGAGGTACAAGATTTTTGATAAGTTGATTCCTGTTTGCGTGCACATGATTCTTCTCTTGCCATATCATATAGATAATTGTGTTCGCATGCTTGTCATAAGCTAGTTTTTTGTTTCATGATATTTATGTTTGCTAGCGTTGTGACATGTACTTTTCGTATTAGATTTTTATTTTTAAAAAAATTTTGAAAAATCCAAAAATATTTTTAGTTTTTGTTTGCACCTTTTATGGATGGACACTTAGGATGACCGAGCCACAACATCATTCCATTTTTTTCATGTGACTATTTGATAGTGCTTTGAGACAACATATCATGCCATCTTTGTGTTTTATAATGTTTGGAGTCGTTGAGATGTAATTAAGTGTTACTTCCTACATGTTTGACTCAAGATTTCCTTTATTACACACAAGAATGGATTTGTTTGATTATTGTGCTTATCTTATCACATGTTGGTTGGGTGTTTTCTCTTCATTCATGTCCTTAAAACGAACCATGCCCGATAAAACAAGACAATAAAAAGTGTGCACCTTTGAGCCATGTTTGTCAGGATTTGTGTGATTTTTGTTAAACTGGTGAAGGGCTATGAAAGATTATCATGTATCCTTTACGATTAAGCCATCATTTAATTGGACCTAAAAAATTGAGGAATTTTATTATCCGAGGTCCAAAGAGGTTTTAAAGAGCCCGAAAAAATTTAAAGGTAATAAAAGGAAATTCATGCCAATTATGGGCCAATTAGATTTTTGCACCAATTCTCCAAAGTTTGAGAATTTAGTTTATACACCTCTAAAAGAAAATATATATGAGGTAGTTTGGATGGAGAATTAAAACGGGTTTGCACGTCCTTGAAAGTCTTCAAAAAACGTTAAATAGTTTTGAACGTTATTGGTGTGAAAATCACTTTGACTTTGATTTTTGCATAAGGCGATGTCATCTAAATTCAATAATGTTTACACCTAAGGATACTATTGATGTTCATTCGTTAGGAGTACACGTATGCATCGTGCACATATGATTGATTGAGTTGATTTACCTATCGAATGTGTTCACACCCATTCATTCCATTTCCATGACTTGGTTGTTTGAATATAAATTCATGGTGTGTGATTTTTTTGTATCTTATTTTGCTTTTAAAAAATGAAAAATCCAAAAATAGTTTGTGGATTTTTTGGGATATACCTTTTCATGCGCGTAGTTTGATCCTTGTTTTCTATGCATCTTTTATCGTCACACTCTATGTTTTGATTGTTTCTTCTTATCTATCTATTTGGAGACATCTTAAAAAGGGGAGAAAGAATTATCATGTTATGGTGGAGATTTTGCATTATGGGGGAGATTTGATTATATTGATTGATTTATTCTTATATCATTTCAAATTCGATGCGTCACGAAGGTTTTTGCTTTATCTCATGTGTGTAGGTACAAAGATTGATGATCATTATGTTGCACACCATGATGAGAAAAGCTTTGAGATTTGATGAAGAATTTTGAAGAACAGTTTGTGATCTTGCAAATTTATTCATGGGTGGGCATATTTTTATAGGCATTTGATAATTCGGATGTTTTTATGTATGTACTGGCATTTACATAGAGGGAGATTTGTAAGGACATATTTTTATAAATGTCCGTGACAATTAATTATGTCGTATACCGTTACAACCGTCGAAGAAGTTCAAGGACAATCTACATCAAGACAGATCCGAATATATCAAGTTCTTCATCAAAGAGACTCCACAAAGTTTACTTTGGTAAGGTTATGTTTTAAATACCTTAACTTTGCACTTAGAGCTTTTGGGATATTTTTACAAAATATTTTCTAAGTGTTGGAGCAGATTTTCATCAAAATTTGAGAATGAGTATTTTTTCTAAATCCTGCAGCGAACCTCGATTTTGACACCCATGTCGTTCAAGCGAGATGTCATCTCGTTCGAGCGACATGTGCATGTTGCGCGATGTCGTTGGAACGACACGTATACATCGTTCGAGCAAGATTGCTATATCGTTCGAGCGATTAAGGCGGCGTGTTTTTCTATAAATATTCATTAAGTGTTTTCGTTTTCATTAAGAACTTATAGCGTTTTGAAAGACAGAAAACTGCGAAACTGCAGAATCCCTTTGACTTCTTCTTTTAGGGTTTAATCCCTTTTTGTTTTCAATTCACATAAATCCCATATGCTTTGGTGAATTGTTTTGGTGTTCAAGAACATACTTTGCTTCTTTTTATTCTTTATGTGGAGAACTCTACAACCGGAGATCTGCGTGCTATTGGGGAGGGAGTCTGTACGGTGTTTTTGGTCTGCACACCTTGTGGTATAGCTGCGCGTGAACCACTACAGATTTCTAGCCGATGCTTTGGAGTTTTGATGAAGACACCGTGTGTTACACTTGTGGGGGATTATCATGTTGTATGTAAGTCAATGGTCTTGTAAAATTTTCAAAGTTCTAGAAATAAAAGGTTTTGCCCTTCGGGGATTTTTTTGAAATTTGTGTCACATGCTTTATTCATTTATGGGTTGACATACGCACACGCGTAATTGCATGTTTAGGGGCAGAATTGATTTAGTTTAACAATAGACTCTAATTAAATAAGGTTTACTTGGAAACTTGCGAATTAATATAAATCGGTATCACACACCGCATTTATACGTTTTACAAATTGGTATCAGAGCGGCTTACTCTAAATTATCGAGTGATCCTCATTTTTAAAGTTTTTTCTCTGATACAAATTGATTTCTCACGTCATCGAATTGGTATCAGAGCAGGTTGGGCTAATTTATCGCGTATTCCTAGTTTCCGCAAAATTGTGTGGTATTGATTTTTTTTAAATCAGTTTTGTGAAAAATAGCAATTTTTCCTATGGAACGCCCATCTAATGAGGAGACTATTTTTGAAAAAGTTCATGACATTGCGGAAAAATTAAAACTTCTGAATTTGAAACTTTGCAAAAGAATTAAAGCTTTGAAAAAAGAAAATTCTCGTTTTAAATCCGCGATGGATCTTTTGCAAACGGTTCAAAATCAAAGAGATTTTTATCATGAAAAATTTATTTCTTTAGAACCTGAATTTATTGTTTTAAAATTGTCTAAGAAGGAGAGTGATGATAGGGTCCTATTTTTAGAAATATAAGTAGTGGACCTTAAAAATTCGATTGTTTGTATTTGTGCCAAAGAGGATAAAAATATTTTCATCAATGACTTTGTGGCACATGAAGAGACTCTTAGGGAAAAATTTGATTTAATTGAGGGAGAGAGAGATACCCTTTTAGAAATTTTTAAAAATTTGAAAAAGAAATCCCTGTCTTTGGAAGAGTCTAATTCTTTGCTTGAGTCAAAACTTTTAAAGTTAAAAAATGATTTGACAGATTCGATTAGGTTTGATAGTGATGGTAATGGATCATCTTGTTCTCATGCTTTTAGTGTTAAAGCCAAAAACCATTATTTGTTTTAGAGGGTCAATTAATCCCAAGGACGTTAGAAAAGATCACACTTTAGGTAACATTCCTCCCGTTTACACATGTTCATATTGTAGTATGAAAGGTCACCTTAGGCAATTTTGTTTTGATCTTGGAAAAAGTCCTAGGAATTTTATGTCTAGTGTTCTTTAGTTCCTAAATCCCCCACACGACGTTTCACATGTATTTGGGTTAGGAAATCACTTTTAGAGGCACAAGATTTTAGACAAGTTGATTCTTGTTTGCGTGCACATGATTCTTCTCTTGCCATATCGTATAGATAATTGTGTTCGTATGTTTGTCATACGCTAGTTTTTTGTTTCATGATATTTATGTTTGCTAGCGTTGTGATATGTAATTTTTGTATTAGATTTTTATTTAAAAAAAAATTGAAAAATCCAAAAAGATTTTTATTTTTTGTTTGCACCTTTTATGGATGGACACTTAGGATGACCGAGTCACAACATCATTCCATTTTTTTCATGTTACTATTTGATAGTGCTTTGAGACAATATATCATGTCATCTTTGTGTTTTATAATGTTTGGAGTCGTTGAGATGTAATTAAGTGTTACTTCCTACATGTTTAACTCATGATTTCCTTTATTGCACACATGAATGGATTTGTTTGATTATTGTGCTTGTCTTATCACATGTTGGTTGGGTGTTTTCACTTCATTCCTGTCCTTAAAACGAACCATGCTCGATAAAACAAGACAATTAAAAGTGTGCACCTTTGAACCATGTTTGTTAGGATTTGTGCGTTTTTTTTTAAATGGTCAAGGGCTACGAAAGATTATCATGTATCCTTTGCGATTAAGCCTCCATTTAATTGGACCTAAAAAATTGAGGAATTTTATTATCCGATGTCCAAACAGGTTTAAAAGAGCCCGAAAAAATTTAAAGGCAATAAAAGGAAATTCATGCCAATTATGGGCCAATTAGATTTTTGCACCAATTCTCCAAAGTTTGAGAATTTAGTTTATACACCTCTAAAAGAAATTATATATGAGGCAGTTTGTATGGAGAATTAAAATGGGCTTGCTCGTCCTTGAAAGTCTTCAAAAAACGTTAAATAGTTTTGAACGTTATTGGTGTGCAAATCACTTTGACTTTGATTTGTTGATTTGCATAAGGCGATGTCATCTAAATTCAATAATTTTTACACCTAAGGATACTATTGATGTTCATTCGTTAGGAGTACACGTATGCATCGAGCACATATGATTGATTGAGTTGATTTACCAATCGAATGTGTTCACACCCATTCATTCCATTTCCATGACTTGGTTGTTTGAGTATAAATACATGGTGTGTGATTTTTTTGTATCTTATTTTTGCTTTGAAAAAATGAAAAATCCAAAAATAGTTTGTGGATGTTATTGGGATATACCTTTTCATGCGCGTAGTTTGATCCTTGTTTTCTATGCATCTTTTATCATCACACTCTATGTTTTGATTGTTTCTTCTTATCTGTCTATTTGGAGACATCATAAAAAGGGGAGAAAGAATTATCATGTTATGGTGGAGATTTTGCATTATGGGGGAGATTTGATTATATTGATTGATTTATTCTTATATCATTTCAAATTCGATGCGTCACGAAGGTTTTTGCTTTATCTCATGTGTGTAGGTACAAAGATTAATGATCATTATGTTGCACACCCTGATGAGAAAAGCTTTGAGATTTGATGAAGAATTTTGAAGAACAGTTTGTGATCTTGCAAATTTATTCATGGGAGGGTATATTTTTATAGGCATTTGATAATTCAGATGTTTTTATGTCTGTACTGGCATTTACATAGAGGGAGATTTGTAAGGACATATTTTTATAAATGTCCGTGATAATTAATTATGTCGTATACCATTACAACCGTCAAATAAGTTCAAGGACAATCTACATCAAGACGGATCCGAATATATCAAGTTCTTCATCAAAGAGACTCCACAAAGTTTACTTTGGTAAGGTTATGTTTTAAATACCTTAACTTTGTACTTAGAACTTTTGGGATATTTTTACAAAATATTTTCTAAGTGTTGGAGCAGACTTTTCATCAAAATTTGAGAATGAGTATTTTTTCTAAGTCATGTAGTGTACCTCGATTTTGACACCCATGTCGTTCAAGCGAGATGCCATCTCGTTCGAGCGACATGTACATGTCGCGCGATGTCGTTGGAATGACACGTATACATCGTTCGAGCGAGATTGCTATATCGTTCGAGCGACTGAGGCGGCGCATTTTTCTATAAATATTCATTAAGTGGTTTCGTTTTCATTAAGAACTCCTAGCGTTTTGAAAGACAAAAAAATGCGAAACTACAGAATCCCTTTGACTTCTTCTTTTAGGGTTTAATCCCTTTTTTTTCAATTCACATAAATCCCATATGCTTTGGTGAATTATTTTGGTGTTCAAGAACACACTTTGCTTCTTTTTATTCTTTATGTGGAGAACTCTACAACCGGAGAGCTGCGTGCTATTGTGGAGGGAGTCTGTACGGTGTTTTTGGTCTGCAGACCTTGTGGTATAGCTGCGCGTGAACCACTATAGATTTCTAGCCGATGCTTTGGAGGTTTGACGAAGACACCGTGTGTTACACTTGTGAGCGATTATCAGGTTGTATGTAAGTTAATGGTCATGTAAACTTTTTAAAGTTCTAGAAATAAAAGGTTTTGCCCTTCGGGGATTTTTTTGAAATTTGTGTCACATGCTTTATTCATTTATGGGTTGACATACGCACACGCATAATTGCATGTTTAGGGGCAGAATTGATTTGGTTTAACAATAGACTCTAATTATATAAGGTTTACTTGGAAACTTGCGAATTAATATAAATCGGTATCACACACCGCATTTATACGTTTTACAAATTGGTATCAGAGAGGGTTACTCTAAATTATCGAGTGATCCTCATTTTTAAAGTTTTTTCCCTGATACAAATTGATTTCTCACGTCATCAAATTGGTATCAGAGCAGGTTGGGCTAATTTATCGCGTATTCCTAGTTTTCGCAAAGTTGTGTGATATTGATTTTTTTTTTTAAATCTGTTTTGTGAAAAATAGAAATTTTTCCTATGGAACGCCCATCTAATGAGGAGACTATTTTTGAAAAAGTTCATGACATTGCGGAAAAATTAAAACTTTTGAATTTGAAACTTTGCAAAAGAATTAAAGCTTTGAAAAAAGAAAATTCTCGTTTTAAATCCGCGATGGATCTTTTGCAAATGGTTCAAAATCAAAGAGATTTTTATCATGAAAAAATTATTTCTTTGGAACCTGAATTTATTGTGTTAAAATTGTCCAAGAAGGAGAGTGATGATAGGGTCCTATTTTTAGAAATATAATTAGAGGACCTTAAAAATTCTATTGTTTCTATTTGTGCCAAAGAGGATAAAAATATTTTCATCAATGACTTTGTGGCACATGAAGAGACTCTTAGGGAAAATTTTGATTTAATTGAGGGAGAGAGAGATACCCTTTTAGAAATTGTTAAAAATTTGAAAAAGAAATCCCTGTCTTTGGAAGAGTCTAATTCTTTGCTTGAGTCAAAACTTTTAAAGTTAAAAAATGATTTGACAGATTCGAGTAGGTTTGATAGTGATGGTAATGGATCATCTTGTTCTCATGCTTTTAGTGTTAAAGCCAAAAACCATTATTTGTTTCATAAGGTCAATTAATACCAAGGACGTTAGAAAAGATCACACTTTAGGTAACATTCCTCCCGTTTACACATGTTCATATTGTAGTATGAAAGGTCACCTTAGGAAAAAAAAATTATCTTGGAATAGGTCCTAGGAAGTTTTTGTCTAGTGTTCCTTAGTTCCTAAATCCCCCACACGACGTTTCACATCTATTTGGGTTAGGAAATCACTTTTAGAGGCACAAGATTTTAGACAAGTTGATTCCTGTTTGCGTGCACATGATTCTTCTCTTGCCATATCATATTGATCATTGTGTTTGCATGTTTTTCATATGCTAGTTTTTTGTTTCATGATATTTATGTTTGCTAGCATTGTGACATGTACTTTTTGTATTAGATTTTTTTTTTCAAAAATTTTGAAAAATGCAAAAAGATTTTATTTTGATAAAATTTTTGAAAAATCCAAAAAGATTTTTATATTTTGTTTGCACCTTTTATGGATGGACACTTAGGATGACCGAGTCACAACATCATTCCATTTTTTTCATGAGACTATTTGATAGTGCCTTGAGACAATATATCATGTCATATTTGTGTTTTATAATGTTTGGAGTCGTTGAGATGTAATTAAGTGTTACTTCCTACATGTTTGACTCATAATTTCCTTTATTGCACACATGAATGGATTTGTTTGATTATTGTGCTTGTCTTATCACATGTTGGTTGGGTGTTTTCACTTCATTCCTGTCCTTAAAACGAACCAAGCCCGATAAAACAAGACAATAAAAAGTGTGCACCTTTGAACCATGTTTGTCAGGATTTGTGCGTTTTTTTTAAAATGGTCAAGGGCTACAAAAGATTATCATGTATCCTTTGCGATTAAGCCTCCGTTTAATTGGACCTAAAAAATTGAGGAATTTTATTATCCGAGGTCCAAAGAGGTTTTAAAGAGCCCGAAAAAATTTAAAGGCAATAAAAGGAAATTCATGCCAATTATGGGTGAATTAGGATTTTGCACCAATTCTCCAAAGATTGAGAATTTAGTTTATACACATCTAAAAGAAAATATATATGAGGCAGTTTGGATGGAAAATTAAAACGGGTTTGCACGTCCTTGAAAGTCTTAAAAAAACGTTAAATAGTTTTCAATGTTATTGGTCTGGAAATCACATTGACTTTGATTTGTTGATTTGCATAAGACGATGTCATCTAAATTCAATAATTTTTACACCTACGGATACTATTGATGTTCATTCGTTAGGAGTACACGTATGCATCGTGAACATATGATTAATTGAATTGATTTACCTATCTAATGTTTTCACACCCATTCATTCCATTTCCATGACTTGGTTGTTTGAGTATAAATACATGCTGTGTGATTTTTTTGTATCTTATTTTTTTTTTGAAAAAATGAAAAATCCAAAAATAGTTTGTGGATGTTTTGGGGATATACCTTTTCATGCGCGTAGTTTGATCCTTATTTTCTATGCATCTTTTATCGTCACACTCTATGTTTTGATTATTTCTTCTTATCTGTCTATTTGGAGACATCATAAAAAGGGGGAGAAAGAATTATCATGTTATGGGGGAGATTTTGCATTGTGGGGGAGATTTGATTATATTGATTGATTTATTCTTATATCATTTCAAATTCGATGCGTCACAAAGGTTTTTTCTCTATCTCATGTGTGTAGGTACAAATATTGAGGATCATTATGTTGCACACCCTGATGAGAAAAGCTTTGAGATTTGATGAAGAATTTTGAAGAACAGTTTGTAATTGTAACAACCCTCGCTTTTAGGAGGCTAATTTTATATTAATTTACCACATAAGGTAATTATATAAAATGTTGGAATCGGAGTAAATATTAATTGAATAGGTTGAAAGTTAATATTTACTGGACTGTTGCATATTTACTGTATGTGTAGGTAAATGTCATCATGTTGTTTATTTTATAGTGTCATGTGTTTTAAATGACATTATGGTTTAAATGAAACCGGAATTTAAAGTGAACTATAAAATCGTCGGATGCCATTTTAGAAGGCGTAGTTAGTCTCAGAATGTGCGAGACAATCAAATTAAGTGCCATATTGTGTTTTTGGGTTTCGGGCACTTTTGACTGGTTTTAACTTAAAGGCGTATTTGGGAGTCATTTTAATGTGGTATTAACCATTTAAGTTGGGAACTTTAGACTTAAGCCTCGATTTTAGTCTTCTAAATCCCTTAATTTCCCTATTTTATATCTTAAACACACACACACACACACACACACACACAGAGAGAGAGAGAGAGAGACAGAGACAGAGAGACAGACATACAGACAGACAGAGAGAGAGGGGGGGAGGGAGAGGAAGAGAATTGAGGAGAAAAGAGGAGACATAAGAGAGATAGAAGATTGAAGCTTGGGATTGCATCTACCACAAAGAAATCTGAGATTTCAACCTTAAGTCAATTTTCTACTTGCTAATATATGATTTAAGATGAGTAAATTGTGTGATAGTTGTGTATTTTCATTTATGGATCAAAAATAGATTTTGTGGTGATCTAGCCCTAATCCTGGTTTATGTTGATGAGATTATGGATATTAGTGGTTAATAATCATGTGGAATGATTTGGGGTACATTAATCTTGATGAATGTGTGTAAAAATGGAGTAGAAATTGGTTTTGGGGAAAAACTAGGGTTTATAACCCGTAAGCCATTCTTGGCAAATTCGCAGGGGCGAATCGATTCGGTCCCTTGGCGAATCGATTTGCATAGGGTCAGTTTCCAGGTCTTCTTGGACCGATTGATTCGGGTCCAAGCCAAATCGATTCGGAAGTTTACAGAATCCCAGGTTCCCATATCCGAACCGATTAGCTTTCTAGGCGAATCGATTCGCTAGGGCGAATCGATTCGTTTTTCTGTTATTTTTTAGTTAAGTTTTATAACTCAATTTCGATCTATTTTCTTGAGGCTTAGGACCTAGGAACCTTCTTTAATGAAGTAAACTTAGAGTCCTAGAGTCCTAGACGAGTTAGTTATTCACCCTACTTTAGAAATGGGTTATGTGGGGGATTTTCCGGGGATATCCCAATTGAGGTTAGGGCATTCTATTCTTTTAGTTAATTTTTATGAGTCTAGGAGTTGTAGTGTCATGTTCGGGAGACTTTAGAAGCTCAATGGAGCTATGTAGTCTTGATGGTTTATAATAACTTCACAAATGAATCTTGGGAGAATAAATTGAAAGTTTATTTATTCATTGAGGTTACAATGATAAGATGTATTATCGTATGGCTCTGGATAAAAAGGTGAATTATTTACAAAATGTAAATGATTATAGTTTCGAATAAAAATGAAACATACATATGAAAAAGGGTAAATGAAAGTGAAATGGAAATGGTAATGATTATGGTAAATGCTAATTTACTTCATAATGAATTTGGTAAATGATAATTTACTTAAACACGCCTCTCTAAATGCCATCATAAGGGAAGTTCGCGCGCGAGGTGAAGCCACCTGGCTAGTGAATGCAGGGTGGATATAGTCCTAGGTCATATGAGCGATATGTTATGTTTTCTGCGCTGGTAAGGAGATTCCGGGTGTGGTATTGACTCTCCCGTAGGCATATGTCCGCTTCCCGACGTTGCGATAGTGCCCAAGTTTCCTTGTTTGATAGGCCCTGGAAGATGATGGTTATTTGGGGGTGCGCCCAGTGGGAAAACTCGAAGGGGCAGTCTTAGAATCGTTATATGTATATAATTATAACTATTCATAATCAAGTGGGACTCTATGTATTGAAATATGCCATAAAGAGCATGATGAAGTGCCATAAAGAGCACAATTAAATGCCACAAAGAGCATTTGTTGATGATTATATTCCTGATACGGAATGGAATGCCATAAAGAGCATGTGATTGAGATAAAAGCCATAAAGAGCTTAAAATTATAATTATGTTTCCTATTAAGGAACGGAATTATGAAATGGATTATTTTTCATGATGAAGGCTTTTCAATTAACGTAAATAATCCTTTTCCCTCCATAATTAAATTGGATCTGTGGTTATTTTAGATGCTTTAGCTTATGCTTTAAATTGTGTAGGTAGATTCTTATTTCTTTTAGCCATCATTTACTGTTCATAACTGTCATACTTTTTATTCATCTGGTGATCATATAAAACCGGGCCCTGACCCGTTCGTATTTTTTGTTGTTCATGCATCTTGTATCCGCTCAGGTGCCCGCCGCAAGGACGCCTGATCTGACTTTCCTATTCCGATGTCTTTGGGGAGCCGTGATACTTTGCGGATATTACAGGATACTTGGTATAGACGTTTTCTTTCTTGTATTCTTGTTATGATCGGGTCTTTTATTCGGGCGTGAGGCCCAAGCTCTTGTAATTGTCTAATGTAATGTATATTGTAATTTATTAAACTTGGTTAGTATTATTGCATGAATCTATTGACCGACAGCATATTTGGTCCCTTACTGTATTATTTTATGTGTATGAAATATAATTCCTTCGGGATTTCCACTTTCTTTTTAAATTGGGTTGTTTAAATTCTTTTCTTAACTTTAAAACCAAAATTTTTGGCAACCCGTTTTTCTGAAATATGAAGTGGTTATCCTGCATACTTTTATTTTGTTGTGATGCTGAGAATGATTCCATCCATGATTCCTGTTATATTGGAGTATCGGGATGGCCACCCTCTATTTCGGATCACGGGTTGTCATAGATGGTATTAGAGCATCAGGTTCTAGAGTCCTTAGGAATCTGTGTGAACGCATTTCGCTTTCAGTGTTGCTTTTGATTTGACATAGAGCCTTTGGATTAAGATCATTGATTTCTCTTGTGAGATTTCGTTCCTCCACCATGAGGTAGAACCCATAGAATCTTCTGCGCATTCGTGTGAGATTCGTAGGTTGATTGAAGAAGGGCGCCAGAAAAGGTCGTTGTGAAGGCGTCGTGAGATGGGATTACTAGGAACTATAATTTGTGGTCGGGCGTGAGGACCACTTTGGAGGTCGCTCCCCTTTTTTGTGGCATTTCTTATCTTGGTACTGCGACTACTAATTATGGTAGATCTAGTTTTCCAAGTACCACTAGAAGTAGAGGGTGGTACTAAGCTTGGGATTCCAATCGATATTAAATTGAAGTGAGGAAGAGCCCATGATGAGGGCCACATGTTGAATTAAGATGGAGGAAATGCATCCTCATTCGGTAGAAGCATAAGGACCAATATCTTTGGCCTAGAAGAGGGTATAGTTTTGCCCAGAGGAAAAGGATGGAGGAAAATCATTTAACCGTAGGAGTCATGTAAATCGGTGGGAACGTAGTCACCATATTTGTGGGTGCAGGAAGTTTTGGTCCATGAAGAAACCCGGTGGATACTTTCAATAGTAAGTTTCTCTGGGATAATTGGACTGAGGAGTAGGTGAATTCTCAAATGTTTACACGAGGTGCGGTCTGAGGCCGACAGTAAATAAGGACTTTTACGGTTAGGGAGGCCGTGCACCAAAATAAGGCAGGTATAAGGAAGAAGGAGACCTTCAGTGGAATGATAGGCTCCAGAATAAGTGTCTTTAACACTTCTGAAGGAATAGTGTTCATGAAACACCATTGGTGGATACCCGCCCGAGGAGGTTTCATTGAGCTAAGGAAGGGGAGGCCGGTAGCGTATTCTCCTTTGTTGAGGAAGTTAAAGGAACTACGCGGGTTATTATGACGCGGAGTGTAGAACCACTCGTTTTGATTATGTTGATTGGAAAATAAGGGCAGAGATAAAATGTCTAGCTGGGGTGCTGATGGAGTAATTTGGTTCGGATAAGACTCGAGTACGGTGTCTGAGAACGATTAGTATTGACCTGGAGTGATTGGCAAGAATGTTGGCGGGAATTCCACCTTATTAGTGGGTGGTGCATTCCTTACGATAAGATTTAGTAGTATTGTATTTACTATAGATTCGGGTGTGCATATCGAGCTTGGGGTAGTATCGACGCTATTATAGTAAGGATAAATATATGACTTCCTCGGTAGGGAAGTTTTATATTTTTCCCACTCGTTATGAGGCGAGTGATGATATTTTGAATGTATATGTGATGTATGTGCTACTTGTATTATGTGTATTATATGAGTAAAGATATTTTGGTTTGATTGGGGTGATAGAAAGCAAATAAATTGCGAGACTATCCTACTTCTAGTTTCAGGATGGAACTAGTTGTCCTATAATATCTCTCCTGGATATAGGTTGAGACTTTATAGGGGTGGTTGAGGTAGGTAGGAGATTTTAGTACTTATTTTGTTATCTTGTTTGAGTGTTTGGTTGTTTGTTTGCATTGTATGTGATTGTTATGCCTTTTCTCCATGAACAACAAGTTAAGTAGGCATGTGTCGGAGGGGTTCCTTGTTTGGATTTCTCTTTGCGAGACACTCCGCGCATGAACACTTAATGACGTCGGGAGTGGAGAGAGGCTATTATTTCTTCTTTTATTTTATTTTATTTTGTTGTTAGAAGTTGGGTTGAAAGGTTTAGTTGAGAATCACGTAGAAGAGTGATTAAGGGCTATTAAAGTGCGAGATAGAAGCACTGAATCTAGTTCTCTCCTCTGATCGATGCGAGGGAGACTGAGATATGAAGTCAATTTGGGACTTCTAGTTATGCTTTATTAAGAAGGCCATGTGTATATAGTGGGATAAATATTTGTGAGACTTTACTGAAAGTAAATGTCCGATTAGTTGGAATTTTTAATTATTTGTTATGGTAATACATAGAAGTAGAATCTTATTAGTAGGGTTGAGAGTTAGAATTTTTTCGGTCCCGATCATGTGTCTTAGACCGTTATATCTTGATGACCAACAATGCGAGGTAGTAGTGTAACGGGAGGGTTCCTTGTTTGGATTTCGCTTCAGCGAGACGTCCCACGCATGAAACCGAGCGAATTTCGGGAGTTAAGAAAGGTCTTGGACACTAGGAATATACTTAGTATTATACGTCTACGACTTAGATAGGATGTATATAGATCGATTTTAGGATTATTAGGACGTAAGGCCTTTAAGGCATGGGACGTTGATTTAGGAAGGCTATAGGGAGTTGACCACCAATAGGTTGTGGGTTAACTTTAAGGGGGAGTAGGTCCCTAGAAACGAGAAGTATCGAATCTCTAGAGATTTCTAAGGTTAGGCCGAAGGAGATGAGACCTCTCTTAGTTAAATGTTACATTGGTAACCTAACTTTCGGGGAGTTAAAAGGATGAGTTGACTTTCACTCCTGAGCCCATATTGTTAAGCTCGAGGGTGGATTTAACGAGCAAGTCTCTGCCAGGAACAGGAAGTAATAATACGGGAGCATGGACCCGTTGTTTATTCATCTCACAAACTTAAATTTTATGGGAAGTATTATTCCATGCTTGATTTAGAATACATTGCGGTAGCAATCGCCTTAAAGAAATGAAGGCACTACTTCCTGGGCAGGAAATTTAGTCTTTCCCGCGAGTAAAACGTTATTGCAATATGTTGTGGGAGGAATCGAGTTGGTGTACGAAGTTCATAAAGGACTATTGATTGGACATTTCCTCTCTCTAAGGGAATGCAATTGGGGTAGTAGATGTGTCGAGTAGGAAACCCGTCGGAGATATTTGTGAAGTCATGGAAAGCCAAGTAGAACGGGTATAACTCGAAAAACTTTGTAGCAAGAGCATTCAGTTCTATGACTGACCATTTCACCTACTTGTGTGAAGAAAAGTTGTAGTGGAACGAAGAAAGGTATATGCATAGACGTCTGCATTGAATTGCCGGCACCGAACTGGTCATGATCCTATTTGAGAAAATTGTTGATCGCTCGACCAAGTCGTTGCTTTTTTTCGGCCATTATGAGCAGACTATATGTAGAAGAGTACTCCCCACTCTTTATGGATAATGGTAGAACCAATTCATGTCGAAGGTTTGGTAAATTTTCCATGATGTAATGGGAACCGTATGGAAATGGCGTATATCTTACCACCCATGGAAGGAGTTAACATAATGTCGAGAGGCATACCTCGAATTTGAGACTTAGGCTAAATGGATGTATGGGAGAAGTAGATTGTATGGACGAAACATTTCCGTACACTACTTCGGATCACTTTCTAAGCTATGGCACCGTGAGTGGCCTTGTGTAGTGGTTGAATAATTCGCATACTCGTTGAATGGAACTAGTAGGACAAGACGTTCTCTAGACTTGGAGTGGGTCCGGAACATTTCTTTAATGAGTGGGCTTATTGATCCGTATGCTTGGAAGGGATACGCCTATGCGAAGAGAAGTTGAGTAGTGTTGGGATTAAGCCATTTAGCGCTGGTGTAGGTATCCCCGAGGTGGGATGTAACATGATTTGGGAAATAAGGTAGTTTACGCCAAGTCACGTGGTTATTGTCTTCCATCGTAGGAAGTTAGGATCGATAGTTCGTAATGAGAAATTTGGTGCTAAGTTAGAGCACAAAGAATATAGACTGAGATCGGTAGTGACGACCTTAGTCTGAGTCCATTTGGGACACCACAACAACGAGGGTTTGGTTAAAAGTGATAGAATGGTAGTTTAGGATAGTATACCCCTTTTTGCGATTAGGGTACGTTCGAATTTTGAGGACAAAATTCCCTCATAAGGGGGGGAGTATGTAACAACCCTCGGTTCTAGGAGGCTAATTTTATATTAATTTACTGCATAAGGTAATTATATAAAATGTTGGAATCGGAGTAAATATTAATTGAATGAGTTTAAAGTTAATATTTACTGGACTGTTGCATATTTACTATATGTGTAGGTAAATATCATCATGTTATATGTTTTATAGTGTCATGTGTTTTAAATGACATCATGGTTTAAATCAAACCAAAATTTAAAGTGAACTATAAAATTGGCGGATGCCATTTTAGAGGGCGTAGTTAGTCCCGGAATGTGCGAGACAGTCAAATTAAGTGCCATATTGTATTTTTTGGTTCCGGGCACTTTTGACTAGTTTTAACTTAAATGCGTATTTGTGAGTCATTTTAATGTAATATTAACCATTTAAGTTGGGAACTTTAGACTTAAGCCCCGATTTTAGTCTAAATCCTTTAATTTCCCTATTTCATATCTTAAACATAGAGAGAGAGAGAGAGAGAGAGAGAGAGAGAGAGAGAGAGAGAGAGAGAGAGAGAGAGGGGGGGGGGGGGGAGGGAGGGAGAGGAAGAGAATTGAGGAGAAAAGAGGAGACATGAGAGAGATAGAAGATTGAAGCTTGGGATTGCATCTACCACAAAGAAATCTGAGATTTCAAACTTAAGGCAAGTTTTCTACTTGCTAATATATGATTTAAGATGAGTAAATTGTGTGATAGTTGTGTATTTGCATTTACGGATCAAAAATAAATTTTGTGGTGATCTATCCCTAATCCTGGTTTATATTGATGAAATTGTGGATATTAGTGGTTAATAATCATCTAGAATGATTTGGGGTAGATTAATGTTGATGAATGTGTGTAAAAATGGAGTAGAAATTGGTTTTGGGGAAAAACTAGGGTTTATAACCCATAAGCCATTCTTGGAAAATTCGCAGGGGAGAATCGATTCGACCCCTGGGCAAATCGATTCGCATAGGGTCAGTTTACAGGTCTGGTTGGACCGAATCGATTCGGGTCCAAGACGAATCGATTCGGCAGTTTACAGAATCTCAGGTTCCCCAATCCGAACCGATTCTCTTTTTGGGCGAATCGATTGCTAGGGTGAATCGATTCGGCCCTTGGGCGAATAGATTCGTTTTTCTGCTATTTTTTAGTTAAGTTTTATAACTCAATTCCGATCCATTTTCTTGAGGCTTAGGACCTAGGAACCTTCCTTAATGAAGTAAACTTAGAGTCCTAGAGTCCTAGACGAGTTAGTTATTCACCCTACTTTAGAAATGGGTTATGTGGGGGCTTTTCCGGGGATATGCCAATTGAGGTTAGGGCATTCTTTTCTTTTAGTTGATTTTTATGAGTCTAGGAGTTGTAGTGTCATGTTTGGGAGACTTTAGAAGCTCAATGGAGCTATGTAGTCTTGATGGTTTATAATAACTTCACAAACGAAACTTGGGAGAATAAATTGAAAGTTTATTTATTCATTGAGGTTACAACGATAAGATGTATTATCGTATGGATCCGGATAAAAAGGTGAATTATTTACAAAATGTAAATGATTATAGTTTCGGATAAAAATGAAACATACATATGAAAAAGGGTAAATGAAAGTGAAATGGAAATGTTAATGATTATGGTAAATGTTAATTTACTTCATAATGAATTTGGTAAATGATAATTTACTTAAACACACCTCTCTAAATTCCATCATAAGGGAAGTTCGCGCGCGAGGTGAAGCCTCCTGGCTAGTGAATGCAGGGTGGATATAGTCCTAGGCCATATGAGTGATATGTTATGTTTTCTGCGCTTGTGAGGAGATTCCGGGTGTGGACTTGACTCTCCCGTAGGCATATGGTTGCTTCCCTACGTTGCGATAGGTGCCCAGGTTTCCTTGTTTGATAGGCCCTGGAAGATGATGGATATTTGGGGGCGCGTCCTCTGGAGAAACTCGGAGGGATATATATAATTATAACAATTCATAATCAAGTGGGACTTGATGTATTGAAATATGCCATAAAGAGCATGATGAAGTGCCATAAAAAGCACAATGAAATTCCACAAAGAGCATTTGTTGATGATTATATTCCTGATAAGGAATGGAATGCCATAGAGAGCATGTGATTGAGATAAAAGCCATAAAGAGCTTAAAATTATAATTATGTTTCCTGTTAAGGAACAGAATTATGAAATAGATTATTGTTCATGATGAAGGCTTTTAAATTAACATAAATAATTCTTTTCCCTGCATAATTAAATTGGATCTATGGTTATTTTAGATGCCTTAGCTTATGCTTTAAATTGTGTAGGTAGATTCTTATTTTTTTTAGCCATCATTAACTGTTCATAACTGTCATACTTTTTATTCATCTGGTGATCATATAAAATCGGGCCCTGAACCATTCATGTTTCTTATTGTGCATGCAGCTTGTATCTGCTCAGGTGCCCGCCGCAAGGATGCCTGATCTGACTTTCCTATTCCGATGTCTATGGGGAGCCGTGATACTTTGTGGGTATTACGAGATACTTGGTATAGATGTTTTCTTTCTTGTATTCTTGTTATGATCGGGTCTTTTATTCGGGCGTGAGGACCAAGCTCTTGTAATTGTCTAATGTAATGTATATTGTAATTTATTAAACTTGGTTAGTATTATTGCATGAGTCTGTTGACCGACAACATATTCGGTCCCTTACTATATTATTTTATGTGTATGAAGTATAAGTCCTTCGGGGTTTCTACTTTCTTTTCAAATTGGGTTGTCTAAATTCTTTTCTTAATTTAAAACCAAAATTTTTGGCAACCCGTTTTTCTAAAATATAGAGTGGTTGTCCTCCATACTTTTTATTTTGTTGTGATGCTGAGAATGATTCCATCCATGATTCCTGTTATATTGGAGTATCGGGCTGGCCACCCCCTATTTCTGATCATGGGTTGTCACAGTGATCTTGCAAATTTATTCATGGGAGGGTATATTTTTATAGGCATTTTGGTATTTGATAATTCGGATGTTTTTATGCCTGTACTGGCATTTACATAGAGGGAGATTTGTAAGGACATATTTTTATAAATGTCCGTGACAATTAATTATGTCATATACCGTTACAACCGTCGAAGAAGTTCAAGAACAATCTACATCAAGACGGATCCGAATATATCAAGTTCTTCATCAAAGAGGCTCCACAAAGTTTACTTTGGTAAGGTTATGTTTTAAATTCCTTAACTTTTCACTTAGAGCTTTTGGGATACTTTTACAAAATATTTTCTAAGTGTTGGAGCGGACTTTTTCGTCAAAATTTGAGAATGAGTATTTTTTTCTAAGTCCTGTAGCGTACCTCGATTTTGATGCCCAGGTCGTTCAAGCGAAATTTCATCTCGTTCGAGAGACATGTGCATGTCGCGCGAGGTCGTTCAAACGACACGTGTACGTCATTCGAACGAGATTGCTATTTCGTTCGAGCGACTGAGGCGACATGTTTTTCTATAAATACTCATTAAGTGGTTTCGTTTTCATTAAGAACTCCCAACGTTTTGAAAGACAGAAAACTGCTAAACTACAGAATCCTTTTGACTTCTTCTTTTAGGTTTTAATCCCTTTTTGTTTTCAATTCACATAAATCCCATATGCTTTGGTGAGTTGTTTTGGTGTTCAAGAACACACTTTGCTTTTGTTGTTTCTTTGTGGGGAGAACTCTACAAGGAGAGCTGCGTGCTATTGTGGAGGGAGTTTCTACAGAGTTTTTGGGCTGCGGTCCTTGTGGTATAGCTATGCGTGAACCACTGCGGATTTCTAGTTGATTCTTTGGTGGTTTCACGAAGACACCGTGCGTTACACTTGTGGGTGATTATCAGGTTGTATGTAAGTCAATGGTCTTGTGAACTTTTCAAAGTTCTTGAAATAACAGTTTTTGCCCTTCGGGGATTTTTTTTTAAATTTGTCACATGCTTTATTCATTTATGGGTTGATACACGCACACACGTAATTGCATGTTTAGGGGATGATTTGATTTGATTTAAAAATAGACTCTAATTAAATAAGGTTTACTTAAAAACTTGCGAATTAATTTAAATCGGTATCACACACAGCATTTATACGTTTTACAAGAAAATAAATAAATGTTGTTGAGGCGACCATAGTTTCCCACTGTAATGAGATTGAATCATACCCAAAGCATCTCATTCCTAAACCTGAACGCTACCTCCGAGAAATCCATCACCAAATGAAGCTTAACACGTCTTTCCAACAGCTCCGTCCTGCTACGATGGGCCGGTGGCATAATCGTATGAAGATGGAACTCAATCTCAGCGATTACCGAAACCAAGAAGCTCGAACTCAATCTCAATGAACCACAAAAATAGAAAACCCGTCTCAAATTTTAGTTTGAAGAAATGAAAATAGAAAGCCCGAATGCATAAACCAAATTCCAAAAATAAAAGACAAAATCCCCAAAATAATAAGTGTTTGAGAGAGAGAGAGAGAGAGAGAGAGAGAGAGAGAGAGTTCTCGTACCTGTTTTGCTTGGTGTTGTCTATGTTAATTAAAGACCACAAAGAGAGAAGAGTTGATGGTCTTATCTCTGACCAAGAGAGAGACGAAGCTGAAAATTAAGTAGGATATGCTCTTTATGGTTATTTCAAAAGGAGAGTGCAAAATAAGCTGAAAATTTAAGGGGATGTCAGCTGAAAATTGATCCTTTTCTTTAGCACCATTAGATATAAAATGTTTCAAACAATTAACAGTAGTATGTTTTGAAAGATAGAGAGAAGTACCTCCAGTTCTGAAACCGTTAACATGTTCAAAGAGAGGTAGAGAGATGTTGGAATGTGTAAATAGCAAAATAGGGTTTTGCTTGTATGAATAGTTGGATTTGTACCATGGAGACAGTGTAGATTAAGTTTTCAAATCAAAGTAAAGGATGAAAAAATAAAGTACCAAAATAGGGTTTTACGTGCATGAATGGTTGGATCATTGTTTATGGTTGCCAGAGGGAGGGAGAGGGTAAAGTGAAAGGGAAAGGGTAAAGATGGGGACGTTTGGATAATGAGGGTAAGGAGAGAATCAGTGGAAATACAATTGTACCCTTCATTTTGAATTTTGAAGGAGAGGGGGAATAAATTATAGTGTATCAAAAGAGAGGGAATCAAAAATTTCAAGGGTTAAAGAGGTAGTACAGAAAAAACTCATAAAGATGACATCATCTTTTCATCTTATGACATATATAAGTTTCCTACTTTATTTATATATATATATATATATATATATATATATATATATATATATATATATATATATATATATATATATATATACGTACTAATCCTTCAACATTCACATATACATGTCGTAGATAGATACTATCCCCCGAGTAGGCACTCATTGGGTGTTCTCTAGATGCTTTCATAATCGGGTATTCTCATCAACCTAAAATCTTGATACGGTTAGCTCCCCGTTTTAGAAAATAAACAAGAACTGTAAAGGCAGCCATAGTTTCCCACGGTAATGAGACCAAATCATACCCAAAGCGTCTCATTCCTGAACCTGAACGCTATAACCTGGGGAGTATACTCACCCTGCATTCGCTAACCAGGGGATTAACCCACATCGCACAACCTCTCTTGATAGCACTAGAATGGGTATGCTTTTCTATAAATATTATTCACACAAATATTTATAAATCATATATATACTACACATGACCGTATATGTATAGAAATCTAGGCTACCGGTGTACTATGCCCATACACAAGCCTAAAACATATAAGTCTATGGTCCGACTTTATTCAAATTAATTTATCATTATTTTGGTGTCACCCTACCAATTATGCCCGGACACTCTCTCTCGGCCCGAAATTCAAATTCCCAATTCAATGTTCAATTTCATCCAATTAAGTTTCCCCCACTTATTAACAACGTTTCAATAACTCAATCATAAACCTTAATCTCTCCAATTTAATTAATCCTCTAATTAATCCAATGGTAATTAGTCAAACCTATCAATTTAGGCAATCTCCAACGAAATAACATAAAAAAAAATATTTTTTTAAATTTGCCCCGTGAATCTGCCCACATTTTTAAAATGCCATTTTGGAGCCTCTTTTGGAGAAAACGTGTCAAAGAACAAAAGTTAGAAAATGCGATTTTCTACAGGGCTTCACAGATAAAATCGCCATTAGAACAGTAAATAGTTCAATTGTGTACATATTTCTACATCAAAACTTTCCAAGATTCATCCTAAATCCATCCTTTCATCATACTCAATCTAGCCCTAATAATTACATCAATTAGAGCATCAAATCAACCAAATCTTGTCATCTTTTACAGATTTATAACTCCTAATAATGAAACTCACCAATTTATAATGAAACATAAACCCTAACATATTAATAAATTTCACTTCCTTTAATATGAATAGGTAACAATTGCAAATTAAACCAGTTGCCTCAATTTATAGATCAAAGCCTTTGGATGAGAATGTTGGATTGAATGCAAGGATATCCTCTTGTTCTTGAAGTTATATCCCAAAATCCACAACATGTCTTCTAATGACTCTCCTCTTATTCTTAGCCTAGTTTTAGTCTTCTAAAATGAATTTAAGTTGCCTCACCCTTACACACTTAGGGTTAAAAACTCAATTCCCGTTTTTGGGTCTATGGGTCTCCTAAAAAGGGCCCGAACTCTTTATTTGGAGCTCAATTATGTCTAATTAAATTCCGAAACCCAATATAAACATACGGTCACTCATTTTGGACTATTTTGACCCTACTGGACTCAACCGTGCTCCCAAAATTGACATTCGGATTAATTTATAACATATTCAAAATTTAAGACCTCAAAATACGACATAACATATTCCAAAATAATTAATCCCCAATTCGCCAAATTAATAAATTCTTCAATTTAAAAATTTCTCCAGTCATGAACTTAATTCTCCAAATAAAATAAATTTGTTTTCTCCAAATATTTCATTTAATTAAAGGTCCTTGAATTTACGGGGTGTTACAATTTCGAGCTTACATCATTAAATTACTGCATTTTTTATATCACTATGTGATAGGCCCAGAACACTTGTTCTCATTCATGAACACTTTTTTGTAGTTTATATTACCGAGAATATTTATTCAATCCTTATCTAATTAAACCCTAAATCGATAAACCCCGGTAACTTGTGATTTCAGTTAAACCCCTGCAACCTATGATTTCAGGGAAACTCAGTAGCATGCCTCACAATTCGGGAACTAGACTTTCGGTATATCCACGAAAGCACTATTGGGACTATAGGACTCAGATGTTTAACTACCTAGTTTTTATTTCTATATACATATGAGTGTCACTCTTGTTAGTGTACCTAGTCGGTTACTTTTCCCAAAGGTTTTGGGTTAATTTTATCCAAAGGTTTTGGAAGATATTATAAGAACATTGCCACACATTTTAAGTTCCTATAACCGATAATTATAGGTTTTGCTATTATAGTTTTATCCCTTATCTTTATGACCCAATACACACTTATCCATTTACAAATTACCACACTATTCTTACAAATATCAATAGAGTCCAATATGCCCCTATTCATTACTACTGATATCTCATTTTTCTTCAGACTACTATAAATTGTGATATATTAGCTGCATTTCATTTCCAGTTATGCTATCTTAAAACACTCATGTACATACATTCATTATAGAAGTATAATTACCTACTTGGCAAAGTTTTTCTTATTCTTTTCCTTCAAGCTATTATAAATAGGTACCTATAAGCAATGATGAACAATTCAAGCTAGAATTATATGAAGATCGGGAAAGTGTTGTTTAGAGAATAGTTATACGAGGATGGTTGTTAATCAGGGAATAAGGAATGTATATAGTATTGTACAGTTGAAACAATGGATTGTAACGCCGTGGAATATTAATATAGTTTTCTCTTCTGAAAGAAATTATGGTTTCCATTATGGTTTAGTATTTATTAGGATAAACGTCACATTAGGGAACTTGGGATGCAACAACATGGTATCAGAGCTCAACCAAGTTTAAGTAGCCTATGTGGGATATGAGTTGAGCTTATTATTAGAAAACGGGGTTGAGGTCATAAGGATAGTGAGGATAAGATGTTTAGACTTAAGTAAAAAAAATCGATCTCCAAATTACATATGAGATGTTAGGACTTTGCTTAGGAAATATTTTAAAGGCCATAAGTGGTTGTTGGTAAGGTGAAAATATTTATATATGGATTATGAAAATAAATCCTCAAACTACAATTGTGAGAAATGTGATTAATTCAAATATTCAGATTTTATGTGGCTAAAAGAATCTTTAAGAATTTTTTGATTGTCAAGACGCGATTAAGGATTTAGAGGCATACTAAGAAAGTTATCTTAGGAAGCGATTGTATAGAATATTCTCCACAAGTCTTTACATAAAGCACGGTTATCTTGTCCAAACTATTCAATTGATATTTTCATTCAGAATAAATTACATCATTGTAACACCCCCCGTGTTTTTAATAATTAATTTAATGAATTAATTGGAATATTCGAGAAAAAAATATTTTTGGATTTAATGATTTTTATTAATTAAATATGTTGGTTTTAATATTAGAAGAGTATAATTTCAAGAATAATTAAAATCAAAATGAAAACTAGGTTTTTTATTAAGTTTTTACCATATATATATTTCTATCGAAACTTGGCAGATTCGTCGGGGATGAATCGATACCCCCTTGACTGAATCGATTTAGTCGGGTCGGCAGGCCCAGTTTTAGTCGGTAGTTTAATTAGAGTTTTAATAGTTTTAGGTCTCTTAATAACTATTTAATGATTCTGATTCGTTGGGGGGGGGGGGGGGGGGAATTCTCATAATCACTTTTTCACCATATTTTCACCTGAGAACACTTCTTTAATACTTTCCTCTCAACCATAATCATCAACCTCTAGCATAATCAAGACAATACCTTGATTATGAATACTATATTCTCTTCCTTTGGTATTATTCGTCTTAAGTGTCGCCCAAACCCTTAATCATGTATTTTTTTTATAAAATCAATTACTAACATAATTAGCCAAAGTGGACACTTAATTATGGGACTATTCTTATGAAACTTCTAAATATGAATTAATCTTTGAAACCCTTGAGTGCGTAGGATAGATTATTATGTTTTTATGATTTTGGGTGTAGGTTCTCATGTAGAGTTTTATGGGGTTATTTATATGGTTAATGGGACGCGTTCTCACTTATAAAAATTAGATGACTTATAAAAGAGAATGATTATGATGTATGGAATATTATTGCATGTTAATAAATTTAACATTATGAAATGAAAATAATTGTGTTGAAAATGACAACGGTGTTATTATTTGAATTAAATTATATTGGGACCTTATTGATTAAATTGTTATGTTGTGCTTATGAATTGTGTATTGTGTGATTCATTTTAGTCACATTTGCCATCGCGGGGACGAGGGGCCTTTGGGTAGTATGTTGTTCACCTCTATTATAGTATGCTTATTAAGATGGTACTTGTGGGTAGGCCTTGATCATAATTTATTCTTGCTATGTATGGGACTAGTTAGTGTAGATTTGTGTGAATTTTATATTCCGGGGTGGGGTGGATTTTTATTCTTATCGTCATTACGATAGCCTAGGCATGAGACTAGGACGTGTTAAATGTTGGCAATTCATCCTATATGTAAGATATGACGTATGTGTACTTTGGGGGCCCTTAGGTATGGTACTAATGGGTATATTAAGGATCTCACATCGATGATAAGGGTGGGGTTAATTGATAAACTAAACCAATGATAATTAATGCTTAAGAAAAAAAATGGGTATTAAAATCTGGGCGACGTAATGTACAGGGGGCGACTGTTTAAACGAGTCAATGCGTGTTTTATGTCGTGTCTGTATGGAACCTTGTCATAGGGAGGGATAAATAGTCAAAATGGATCAGTTAGGCCATTCACGAGGGGAAGTGCAAAAACTTTGGTGGGAGTACCACACGAGGCGGGAGGACCACTATAATAAAAACGCGGGAGCAACGCGATGAATAATAAAATTGAGAAGTATAATGATATTGGGTTAATTTAATTAAATTAACAATATGGGTCTTAGTTATTTAAAATCATATTAGTGTGCTTTGTGAATAACAATTACTGAGGGTAGTTAGTGGTTTTTTCTATCGCGTTTAATTATATTTCGTTTAATTAAAATACTCTATTGTGATATTTATCTCGTATAATGCTACTGTCTGGATTGAAGGATCCTATTTTAGGGGAGTAGTGTGTATTCAGGCTCGGGACTGCGACCTCGTGCATTGACTAACCTTTTCAGGATAATTTTTGGAGAAGATGCATAGGACTATTAAAAGATTATCGTTTGGAGGTGCAGCTAGAGTTTATTTACATTATTACTTTATTTAGTTTAGATTTTCCTTTCCATTGTATTTTATTATGAGACTTCATTTGGGTTTTATTGGTACATTCGGTTCCAAAGTTGTTTGAGGATTTCAGTTGAATTATTTACAGTTGGTTTATTATTCAGATTTTTAATTAATTCATTATTGGAGATTGGATTTATTTGGAGTTTTAGCATGTGATGAATTTCCTTTATCGCATTTTTGGTCATTATCATTTGGGATTGACTATCATTTATCTTGTGGATTGATTTTTCATTGTATCATATCTGTCACATGTTGAGAATGGTATTTAATTTTGTTCTCACATGACATGGTTCGACAGCAGTGGCTGGCCACCCCATCTGTCGAATTGGGCGGGGTGTGACAGATGGTATCAGAGTATGATCTTAGGTCTCGTAGGTTGTGAGTCCATTTTAGATTCTGCGTTGCTTATCTTTGATTCCTTTTGATGACTTGCACTCTTAGTTAATCCGAGTATGATGTTTTTCCCTATCTTTTCAGATGGCGAACACTAGGAGAGCTGGGAACAGGGGAGAGGATTCAGTTTCTAGTTTCGCGTCTTAGGAGAGGCAGCAACAGTTTGTTTTGGATGCTGAGAAGTTAATGGCTATCGTACGTGAGGCCACAACGATCGGTTTGGATATGGAGAGGCGGAGATGGGTGACTTTAGAGGTACAACTGTAGGGTACCCTAATTTCATCCTGGGATAGGGGGACAACTAGCTTCTTTAATGGAAATACTCCCACCTTCGCAGGGGGATCAGACCCAACGGTTGCTCACCAATGGAGGAGAGATATGTTGAGACACTTGAGGATGATGAAGTGCAAGGATGTGCAAAAAAAAATGTTGGCTACTTTTAAGCTAACTGGAGATGCGCTACAGTGGTGGGAGAGTGTCACCACATTCAAGGATAGGGATCGTTTGAATTATGGAGACTTTCTAAATAAGTTCACAAATAAGTACTTTTCGTATGCTATTAGGAGTGAAAAGAAGAGGGAGTTTCTAGACTTAGAGCAGGGTTCGAAGTCGATTGTCGAGTATGAACAATAGCTCACCAATTTATCTATGTTTGTGCCAGAAGAGGTTAGTACTGAAGCGAAGAGGATGGAATGCTTCATCAAGGGGTTGTCTTGGTCGATCAGACAAATGGTGTTGGGGAATCCGACATACACTACTCATGCTCAGGTGGTGGATGTCGCAATGTTGCTATGGCAAGAAAAGGCTAATTACCAAAAGAAGCTTGGAAAGAGACACGAGTTCAATTGTCAAGGAGCAGAGAGTAAGGGTCGCAATGACCAAGCGTGAAAGAAACAAAAAACTAATCAGGAACAACAAGGAAAATGGGAAGAGCGAGCGACTACTAGATGTTTTGAACCTTTTAAAGGTGAATGCTTTATCTGTGGGAAAGTATGACATTGGGCGACTAAGTGTTAAGAGAGAGAGAGCCAACAAGGACAAGCGTCACAGGCCCAATAGGGTCAGGTCACACAAGGACAACAAGGTCAAGGAATTCAGGGACAGCAAGGACTAAGGCCTCCAGTTCTAGCAGCAACTGATGTTGAGGGAGAGCCAGCAGCACCGGAAGCTTTAGGTGGTCAGAGAGTGGCCGCAGCACCAAATCGAACCTGGTATGGGAGGTGCTATTTGAGTCAACCTCGTAATGACCAGACGCCGTAGGAGCCACGACGTGGCTGGGGGAGTGTCACGGTGCGTAATCATTATTTCTCTAAATACTTATATATATATATATATATATATATATATATATATTGTATTTTTTATGATCGAGGGATTTCGTAAGCGTAGGATTGGGTGTATGGGTGCCCAATTATGGCATTCTATGGGTAGGCATATGTGAACCTTATTTTATGTTGCCCTAATTTACGTTTAACGTTTATGCTTCGTCTAATTTTGAGGAAGAAATTACGTTGCTAGTGGGGAAGTATGTAACACCCCGTGTTTTTAAGAATTAGTTTAATTAATTAATTGGGATATTTGAGAAAAATAAAATTTTGGATTTAATGATTTTTATTAATTAAATATATTGGTTTTAATATTAGAAGAGTATAATTTCAAGAGGAATTAAAATCGTAATTAAAGCGTGGTTTTTTATTAAGTTTTTACCATATATATTCTTCTGTCGGAACTAGGCAGATTCGTCGGGGCCGAATCGATTCTCCCTTGACCGAATCGATTTGGTTGGGTCGGCTGACCCAGTTTGAGTTGGTAGTTTAATTAGAGTTTTAATAGTTTTAGGTATTTTAATAACTTTTTAATGATTCTAAATCATCGGGGGACTTCTCATAATCACTTTGTCACCATATTTTCACCTGAAAACACTTATTCAATACTCTCAACCATAATCATCAACCTCCAACATAATCAAGGTTTTGTCACAAGTTTTGAAATCTTAATTGGGGTTTAATAAGGATTGTCTAGGAATGACTCATTGAATTTTTTTTTAGAGGAATCCAATTGCCTAATCAAATAATGCTCTATTCTCTTCTTTTGGCATTATGCGTCTCAAGTGTCGCCCAAACCCTTAGTCATGTTTTTGTTTGATAAAATTAATTAGTAACTTAATTAGAGAAAGTGGACACTTAATTGTGGGATTGTTCTTATAAAACTTTTAAATGTGAATGAATCTTTAATAACCCCTGGGTGCGTAGGATAGATTATAGGGGTTTTATGGTTTTGGGTGTAGGTTCTCATGTAGAATTTTATGGGGTTATTTATATGGTTAATGGGATGCGTTCTCACTTATAAAAAATAGATGGACTTACAAAAGAGAATGATTATGACGTATGGAATATTATTGCATGTTAATTAATTTAACATTATTAAATGGAAATAATTGTGTTGAAAATGAGGACGGTGTTATTATTTAAAGTAAATTAAATTCGGACCTTATTGATTAAATTGCTATGTTGTGCTTATGAATTGTGTATTGTGTGATTCATTTTAGTCACTTTTTCCATCGCGGGGATGTCACACACCCCTAATTCTGGCGTCGGTCGCCATCAAAACTATGTCGGGCGTGAACTAAATAAATACCATTCTCAGCATGTGAAAAATATGAGACATAAATAAATCAATCCACAAGATAAATAATTGAATCAATCCCAAATGATAATAACAACTGGGCGATAAAAGATCCATCACATGCTAAAACTTCGAATAAATCCAATCTCCAAATGATTTAATTAAAACTGAGTAATAATCAACTGTGAATAATCCAACTGAAATCCTCTAATAACTTTGGAACCGAATGGCCCAAAAAAAACAAATGAAGTCTCATAAGCAAATACGACTGAAAAGAAAGTCTAATTAAATAAAGTGATAAAAGAATAAACTCTAGATGCACCTCCAAACGATATCCAATAAATCCTATGCAGCTACCCCAACACTAATACTTGAAAAAGTTAGTCAACGAATGAGGTCAGAGCCCCGAGTACGAATACACACTACTCCCCTTAAATAGGGTCTGTGAACCGATACAGTAGCATTACACGTACTAAATATCATAATAGAATATTTTAATTAATCTAAGATAATTAAATGCAAGAAAGGTAAATTATTAACCACTCCCAAAGGTTCTTATAAAAACACACCAATATCTTTTTAATTATCTCACAGCTCCAAAGCGTTAATTTAATTAAATTAACCCAAATCATCATTTTTCTCAATTTACATATAGCGGTCCTCCCGCCTCAGGTGATTTCTCAATCAAAATACACATCCCCTCATCAAAACGCCAACTGGTCTGTTTAAACTTTCGACCCCTACTGATTGACGAGGTCCACACATGACATGAGATAAAATATCGGTTGTCCCTTTTAAACTGTCGTCCCTTGCTGATCATGTCGCCAATATATTTTAATACCCATCTTATTATCTTAGGTATTAATTCTCAATTCTCAATTTCACAATTTATAAATTACCCCACCCTTTTAATAGATGTGAGATCCTCAAAATACCCCTTAGTCCCACACCTAAAGGTCCCCAAGAACACATGCGTCCTATCCTACATATAGAATGAATTTCCAATATTTACTCATCCTAATCTCATGCCTAGGCTAGCATGACGTCGATAAAGTATAAAAATCTTCCCCAACCCTAAATTTAAAATCCCCAAAAACTTACACTAACTAGTCCCATACCTAGAAGGCATAAATTATATCCAAGGCCTACCCATTAGTCCCATACCTAGTAAGCATCTTATAATCAAGGTGAGCAATATAGTACCCAAAATACCCTCGCCCCCACGATGGAAAAAGTGAATAAAACAATTCACACAATATCACAAATCATAATCACAACATGTCACTTTGATCACGCGTCCCAATAACCATAAAAATAATCCCTATAAAATTCTACATGAGAACCTACACCCAAAACCATAAAAACTCGAAAATCTAACCTACGTGCCCAAGGGTTTCAAGGATTTAATCAAATTTAAAATTTTCATAAAAATGGTCTAAAATTTAAGTGTCCTCCTTCTCTAATTAAGTTACTAATTGATTTTAATCAAAATCACATGATTAAGGGTTTAGGCTACACTTAAAACACATAATACTAAAGGAAATGAATAGAGTATTCATGCCTATGATTTCTGAATCAAAAATCTGGGTAGATGGTTGGATTCTTCTCAAAAAATTAGCAAAGAGTTATTCTTGGACAAACTTGATTAAACCCCAATTAAGCCTTGAAAACTTGTGATAAAAACTTGATTAAGTTGGAGGTTGATATTATGGTGGAGAGGAAAAACTTTTGGAAGAGCTCTTTGATGAAAAACTTGGGGAAGGTGATTATGAGAAGTCCCCCCATGAATTAGAATGGTTAAATACCAATTAATAATCCTAAATCAACTCAAACTCTAAACATTAAGAAGCCAATTTGCACCAAAAACTAACAGGTCGATCGATCGAGCAGGTTTGGCGGCAAATTCCCCACAAAAATTACATAAGGCAAAAATAATTAAAAACCGTATAAAAACTCCATTTTAAATCCGATTTCAATTCCGCTTGAAGTTTTATTCTTTTAATATCTAAACCAACATGTTTTACTAATAAAAACTATTAAATCCAATATTTTATTTTTCTCGAATATTCCAATTAAAGTAAATTAATTATTAAAAACATAGGGTGTTACAGGGGACGAGGGGACTTTGGGTATTATATTGCCCACCTCTATTATAGGATGCTTACTAAGATAGGACTAGTGGGTAGACGTTGATCATGATTTATGCTTGTTAGGTTTGGGACTAGTTAGTGTAGATTCGTATGGATTTTATATTCTGAGTTGGTGCATATTTTTATGCTTTATCATCATTACGCTAGCCTAGGCATGAGACTAGGGCGTGTTAAATGTTGGTAATTCATCATATATGTTGGATGGGATGTATGTATACTTTGGGGATCCTTAGGTATGGGACTAAGGGGTATTTTGAGGATCTAACATCGATAATAAGGGAATTAATAAACTAAATCAATGAGAATTAATGTCTAAGATAAAAACGGATATTAAAATCTGGGCGACATAATGTGCAGGGACTGACAGTTTAAACGGGTTAATGGGGGTTATTTGTCGTGTCATGTGTGGAACCTTGTCATAGGGTGGGATCGACAGTTTAAACGGATCAGCTAGGCCATTGACGAGGGGAAGTGTAAAAACTTTGGTGGGAATACTGCCCGTGGCAGGAGGACCGCTATAATAAATATGTGGGAGCACCGTATTGAATAATAAAATCGAGAGGTATAATGATATTGGGTTAATTTAATTAAATTAACAACATGGGGCTTAGTTATTTAAAATCATTTGGTTGTGCTTTTGTGAATAACAATTACTGAGGGTAGTTAGTGATTTTTTCTATTGCGTTTAATTATATTTCGTTTAGTTAAAATATTCTATTGTGATAGTGATATCGTACAATGTTATTGTCTAGATTCGAGGATTCTATTTTAGGGGAGTAGTGTGTATTAATACTCGGGACTCTGACCTCGTGCGTTGACTAACCTTTTCAGGATAAGTTTTGGAAAAGCTACATAGGACTATTTGGAGATTATCGTTTGGAGGTGCAGCTGGAGTTTATTTACTTTAATGCTTTATTTAGTTTAGATTTTCCTTTTCGTCGTATTTCATTATGAAACTTCATTTGGGTTTTATTGGGCCATTCGGTTCCAAAGTTGTTTGAGGATTTCAGTTGGATTATTTACAGTTGGTTTATTATTCAGCTTTTTAATTAATTCATTATTGGATATTAGATTTATTTGGAGTTTTAACATATGATGGATTTATTGTATCGCATTTTTGGCCATTAACATTTGTCTTGTGGATTGATTTTTTATTGTCTCATATATGTCACATGCTGAGAATGGTATTTAATTTAGTTCGCACCCGACACGATTTGGCGGCGGTGGCTGCCCACCCCATTTGTCAAATTCGGTGAGGTGTGATATTCATTTGGAACTCCATTTTTCTCTTTAAAAGCTATCACACTTCTCAATTAATCTTTTTATTATCATCTTCCACATTGTACTTTTGTTGTACTATATATTATTCGCACTAGATTAGGAGAAGAAATTACTTGTGTTAGAATGGACTCCATCACCACATTGTACTCTAAGTTTCTAGGAGAATTTTGTGTACAAAGAAGTAAATTGTCAGATGCGGTGATGTGTCAGAAATTTTTTGGATTCAGAAATATTCTCGTTTCATTACGATTCCAACGATATAAAATTCATGAAATTTGGACTAGCGGATGATTTGATGGTACTGAAAGGTTAAAGGTTCGACTCTTAGTGTTTCATATTTAAGCCTCTTAAATGATGAAAATTATGAAGGATCTCAAGAGGTTTTGAACCCATGACCTTTCAAGTCTGGAGCCAAAGGGGTTTTGAACCCATGACCTTTCAAGTCTAGAGCCAAAGGGGTTTTGAACCAATATACAAATTTAAATTCAAATTTTGGTGTATTTATATATATATTTCGAGATAAATTAATTTAAACAATATGTTACCAAAGTGACCTCTTTTGTTCAAAATTAATTTTATTTTGAAATATAAAAAGAATTACGTGCATGTAATTTATGTGAATATTAATCGGCCCAAAGGAAACTTCTTTTTTAAATTACATGTGACACTTTAATAATAAGCATGTGATAATTATTTAGTTTACATATGAATAATAAATCAGCCCAAAGGAAGAATTATTATTCAATATGTTCTTATTATCAGTGTTTGATTATTACGGCAAGATATCACTTACAAGTTAATATTTTTCCAAAGATCAAATATTAATAGAGAGTCTGATATCTTAAAATGGGATTTGTCCTTTATTTGAATTTATTTTTGATTTAAGACTTATATGAGCTAGTTTTATTTGTTTATTGTTCTCTGATTTAGCTATCAATTTGCTTCCAACATTACTGCCAGTATTAATTCTATTCCCATGATTAATGGCACAAACTTTAAGTCATGGCAAGAGAACCTTCATATAGTTCTCGGTGTCATGGATCTGGACCTTGCATTAACGGTTCCTTCTCCTGCACCTCTTACGGATAAAAGTTCCTCTGATGACAAAAATGACTTTGCAAGGTGGGAGAAGTCAAATCGCATGTGTTTGATGATCATAAAGAAGGCCATTCTAGAAGCATTCAGGGGCACAATATCGAAAATGATAAAGACAGCCAAAGAGTTCCTAGAAGAAATTAAGAACAGATTTGCCAAAAATGAAAAGACTGAAACAAGTACACTTTTGACCTCATCTCAATGAAATATAAAGGTAATGGGAACATTAGGGAGTACATTATGGAAATGTCTCATCTCGCTTCAAAGTTAAGAGCACTTAAACTTGATCTCTCTGAGGATTTTCTTGTGCATTTGGTTCTGATGTCTCTTCCCATACAATTCAGTCAATTTAAGGTGAGCTACGACTGCCAAAAGTAGACTTGGTATCTTAATGAGCTCATCTCAAATTGTGTGCAAGAAGAGGAAAGACTAAAGTAAGATAAGACAGAAAGTGCTCATTTGGATAGTACTTCCAAGGACAAGGGGAAGAAAAGAAAGAAGGATAAACAAGTTGCAGTGGTTCCATATCCAAAGAAACAACATAAAGAAAAAACTGTTGATGGTTGTTTTTTCTGTGGAGCTGCGGGACATAGGAAGAAGCAATGTACCAACTATCATGCTTGGCGTGTCAAGAAAGGTAAACTTCTTAACCTAGTTTGTTATGAGGTTAATTTGACTTCGGTACCTAAACACACTTGGTGGATAGATTCTGGTGCAACCACTCACATCAGTGTGTCTATAAAGGGTTGTTAAGTTGTCGAAAGCCAAATGATGGTGAAAGATAAATTTTTGTGGGCGATGGGAAGAAGGTTGAAGTTGAAGCAATTGGGATATTTAGGTTATTATTGAAGTCTAGTACTTATTTGGATTTGAATGAGACATTTATCGTACCGTCATTTAGACGAAATTTGGTTTATATTTCTGTATTGGATAAATTTGGTTATACTTGTTCCTTTGGAAACAATAAATTTAGTCTTCTTCATAATTCAAATTTGGTTGGTACTGGTTCTTTATCTTATGTAGATAATCTTTATATGCTAGATATTATTACTTCAGATCATGAAACCTTACAATTAAGTACTCGAGGTATTAAAAGAAAATTAACCAATGAGAATTCTGCACCATTATGGCATAAGAGATTAGGTCACATCTCCCAAAGGAGAATTGAAAGACTTGTGTCAGATGGAATTCTACATTCCCTTGATTTTTTTAAATTTTAAAATTTGCAAAAATTGCATAAAGGGAAAACAGACAAACATAAGGAGATCTGGTGTTAATAGGGCTACAGACGTCTTAGAACTGATACATACAGATATTTGTGGGCTATTCCCTATGGTTTCATGGAACGGTCAATAATATTTTATCACATTCATAGACAATTTTTCACGTTATGGCTACCTTTATCTCATTCATGAAAAGTCCCAATCTCTGGACGTGTTCAAGTCATTCAAGGCTGAAGTTGAAAATCAACTCAGCAAAAGGATTAAAAGCGTCAGATCTGATCGTGGTGGTGAATACTATGGTAGGTATGATGGTTCAAGTGAACAACGCCCAGGACCATTTGTTAAATTCCTAGAGGAGTGCGGTATCGTCCCGCAGTACACCATGCCAGGTTCTCCAAGCATGAATGGTGTTACTGAAAGGCGAAACAGAATGCTTAAAGACATGGTAAGGAGTATGATTAGTTACTCTAACTTACCAGATTTACTCTGGGGTGAAGCATTAAAGACTGTAGTGTATATCCTTAACAGAGTACCAACTAAAGAAACTGGATTCCAGAACAGTTAGTTGCTATTTTGTTGGATACTCTGGAAGATCTAGGGGTTACAAATTTTATGATCCTACTACCAAAATAATTTTTGAGACCGGTTCTTTGAGGATGTTGAGTTTGCCGAGGGGGATAAGGTTAAGGATTTGGGTTTTGAAGAGGAAAATGTTGATATTCCCACAGCTGTTATTAACATTGATCAGGATCCAATTCCGGACATTGTTCAAGAAGCAGATCCTAATCAAAACAATATCCAAGAATCTTCCATTCTAGAAGAACAAACTCCACCACCTCCAGAATCTATGCCATTAAGGAGATCCACTAGAGAAAGAAAAGTGATGTGCCAGATGATTACATTGTATTTCTCCAAGAACATGAGTTTGACATTGTTGCGGTGGAAGATGATCCGATCACCTTTTGTCAAGCCATGGAAAGTTCTAAATCTCAAAAGTGGATTGATGCCATGAATGAGGAGATAAAGTCCATGAAGGACAATGACGTTTGGGATCTTGTCCCATTACCTGAAGGTAAAATAAAAAACCCATTGGTTGCAAATGGATATTTAAAACCAAGAGGGATTCAAAAGGAGATGTGGAGAGATACAAATCCCATCTTGTCGCTAAAGGATTTACACAGAAAAAAGGCATCGATTATAAAGAGACTTTCTCTCCGATTTCATCGAAAGACTCTTTTAGGATAATAATGGCACTTGTGGCGCACTTTGACCTTGAGCTTCATCAGATGGATGTTAAGACTGCATTTCTCAATGGTGACATTGATGAAACAATATATATGGTGCAACCAGAAAACTTTGTGCCGGGAGATGCAAAGAATAAAGTTTGCAAATTAAAGAAATCCATTTCTAGGCTTGAGCAAGCTTCTCGTCAATGGTATTACAAGTTTCATCAAGTTGTCATCTCGTTTGGTTTTGAGATGAATCTGGTTGATGATTGTATATACCACAAGTTCAGTGGGAGTAAGCATATTTACTTGGTTTTATATGTTGATGACATTTTTCTTGCCACCAACGATATAGGTATGTTGAACGAAACCAAGAGATTTCTTTCAAAGAAATTTGAGATGAAAGATCTTGGTAACACTTCTTTTATATTGGGTATACGAATACACCTAGATCGCTCTCGGAGTACACTTAGTTTATCACAAAAGAGCTATATCGAGAAAGTTCTTAAAAGATATGGCATGCATGATTGTAAACCAGGTGACACCCCTGTAGCTAAAGGAGATAAATTTAGTCTCAGTCAATGTCCCAAAAATGATTTTGAGATTCGGGAGATGCAAAAGATTCCTTATTCGTCAGTAGTAGGAAGTCTTATGTATGCTCAAGTATGTATGCGTCCGGATATTGCGTACATTGTTGGCATGTTGGGAAGATACTTAAGTAATCCTGGAAAGGATCATTGGATAGCATCCAAGCGAGTCATGAGGTACTTACAGAGAACAAAAGACTACATGCTCACCTATCGGAAGTCAGAACAGTTAGAGATCATCGGATATTCTGACTCCGATTTTGCTGGATGCCAAGATAGCATGAAATCTACTTCAGGTTATATCTACTTACTTGCTGGAGGTGCTGTATCGTGGAAGAGTGTTAAGCAGCCTATTATAGGTTCTTCCACCATGGCAGCTGAGTTTGTAGCTTGTTATGAGGCGTCCAATCAAGGAATATGGTTGCGAAATTTTGTCACGGCGCTGCGTATTGTGGATGGCATTGAAAGACCACTTAAGTTCTTTTATGACAATAAATCAACAGTACTGTATTCCAACAACAACAGGAGTTTTACGAAGTCAAAGTTTATTGACATTAAGTTCCTAGTTGTAAAAGAAAGAGTTCAGAGTGGACTTATATCTATAGAGCACATTGGAACAAACTCCGTGATTGCGGATCCGCTAACTAAGGGATTACCACCCAAGGTCTTTCATGAGAACACTACTCATATGGGTGTAATTTCTTTTCAGGATATGTCAGTTTAGTGGGAGTTTGTATTTTATATGCTTTCATAGACATATTTGATTTAATGGATATTGTATGGTTATTTACTGCAGTAAAGTATTAAGTTTATATTCACTCTAACTTTATATGGTTTGATCTCACTAAGGTTTAAGGAGGACCAGTTGGAAATAGTCATGTTAAGATCACATTGCATGAAATTTTCATGCAACACATCCACACTTGATCTTTGTCATTATTTGCATTGATATATGTGATCATTGATGGGTCTACTTACGAAATATGTAATGACGATCGCTTTGATTCTATATTGGTGCAATTAATGGGCAAGATTGTTAAGATATATAAAGTTTTGATAGCTAAAACTCATGAGGTCATAAAGTATAATTCAAATTTATAAAGTTACATATATATATATATATATATATATATATAGCCCAAGTGGGAGATTGTTAGAGTAAAATTTAATATATGGGCTTATATATAAAATAAATATGAATTATAGGCTATCAAATAAAAGTAGACCAATTAAAGTGATTAATTTAAGTTTTGGGGCCTTACTAATGTTTTATTAAAATGTGAGTTTTATTGTCTAGAGACAAGCGTAATTTCTATTTTTATGATAGGTTAAAATAGAAATATACGAAATATGAAAAGACACGATTGTGTTATAAATAGGGGTCATGGTCCCCAGATCACATAATACTAATCTTCTGATTCCCATTGTCAGAGAGAAATTTAGAGAGGAAATAAAAGTGTTGATCTGGAAGAGGATAAGACCTCAAACTCAGATATTTTAACTTTCTGTCATGGAATCAGGTACGCTTCCGCAAAATCAATATTTATATTTCTTGATAATTCAATATGAATATTCCCGTTTGTGTGATAGTTTTCACAAAATATAAACTAATCCATCATCATACACACATTTTGATAACAAAAAAACAACACCAACAAACTGAAAAATAAAATATAAAAAAAGAAGATAAGAAAGAGCAGAAGTATATCTTCTATATAACGCGATTGTGAGTTCTGGTCTTCATGTCGCAAGGGGGAAAGGAAGCAGCGATGAGGGATTGTGAGGTAATGTTGGTGTAGAGAGAGAGAGAGAGAGAGAGAGAGAGAGAAAGGTGTTGGTTTTCTCTCTGTGTATAGGGTCATGGTATAGTTTGTTATGAGGGGGAATGAAAATGAAGTTATTGAGAGGAATTATAGGTAATGGTATGACACTCGTTAGCTGGAGAGAAACTATTGTTTTAGTAAATAGAACGTACGACACGTGTATTCTTTTAAATAAGAAATTCAAAATTCTTAAAAAAAAATAGGAACTTCCATTTGTAACTGCTGAAAGATGGTTTCCTTTAGGATGTTAGAGCCGGGACACGTGTTCTTTTTATCTTTTTAAAAAATCAAAATTCTAGAAATTTAGTGTTTAGCATTTTGAGGATTGAGAGGCATTCAATTACATCCGGATATATATATACTAGTGGAAACCCGTGTGATGCACGAGCGGGTGTAACACTTTTTTAAATGTTTTATTTTCTTTTATATTTAAAATTAATATTTTAAAAAAATTGACCGGAGCCATATCATAAACATGTAAATATAAGTGATATTCTAGTAAATGCACTTGAATTGAATTTATTATGATGTCACGAACCATATTTTACCAATGATACATTCAATATTTTACTATTATATTTTATTTTGTTCTTTATAAAGATAAACGCCACTAATATTGTGACAAAAGTATTTATTTCTCCAATTTTTTAACAATATTTGTTGAATAAAGATGAATAAAGTAATGTAATGACTATTAATAATTATACTATTTGTATAATTCTCAACGTTTTATATAGTAATAGGTACATTATTATTCTGAATTGAAATATTATAAATATAATTTTGTATGTATTTATTCTTAGCAGTTAAAATTGTTATGTTTAGATTTCTCGTCTTATTTAATATTGACATGAACGCGTTTTGAAATATATTATACTAATATATAATTAGTATCAATATTTAAAGAAATATTTTTAGTTAAAATCATGAACATGTAAATTAACTAATATGGCGTGAAACGCATGTTAATTGAAATGAATATGAGGAAATGAATGGGACTATATTTTGTAGACTAACATGTTACCTCATTGTTTATTATTTCATTCTGCTATGTTAAAATCTGAATTATATAAAAAAAAAAAGCACCTTTAATTTCAAGTCTTAAGTCTTTAAATTTTTTGAATTCACTTCCATATCATTTTATAATTAGTTGGAAGTCCCACTTCTAAAATTATCAGTCTCATTTTATCAATTGCATAGACATTTCAACTAACAATGCAAAGGCATATTAACTATTTTGGGACTTAAAATAAAAGATAAAATGACACACGACTAAAAATTAACAAATTCAAAATATAGGATCATCGACTAAATATCTATTAAAAAACATGTTATTTTGTGTTTCTTTTATTTTGTTATGCCATGCCGATGATAGGAAAAAAAATAATAATCTAATTAAAAGAGGCACAAAATAACACAAAGGTTTTTTTTTAATACAATTCAGTTTTCCATATATCAATTAAGAAAATACTCCGTCGTCGTAACTATGTTTTGGCGGGAAACTTTAGTCATGTGTGTTAAAGTAAGGACATTTTTGTCTCGAAATAATTTATCTTCAAAAATCTAAAAATAACAGGAAGAACATTTAAAATTAAGAAAATAATAAAAAATATTTCTCTAATATCAAAAAACCATAAAAAAATTACAAACTTTTTAAACCATTTGGAAAATTAATATATTAAAAATATATGAAAAATACCCAAAAAAATAAATTAAAATCAACAAAATTTTTAAAAAATAATTTAGAAAATATATTTAAAATAATTTATGGAAAAAATATTTGCAAAAAAAAAATTAGAAATAAACAATATTTTCAGCAATAATATATTATTTTCAGAAAATAAAAATTATTTCCGTTAATTCAAAAAAAAATCTCCAAAATAAAAATATTTCCAGCATATAATATGATTTCCAGCAATTAAAAAGAATTTCCAGCAATAATAATTTCTTTCAGCAAATAAATTTATTTCTAGCAATAATAAAATGATTTTCAGCAATATAAAAGTATTTTGAGCATATAAAATTGAAACGCAGCAAAAAAAAATTATTTTTAGCAAAAACAATTTATTTTCAGCAAATACAATATGATTTCCAGCAATACAAAAATTATTCTTAAACATATAAAAGTATTTCAAGCATATAAAAATTATTTTCAGCAAATAAAAAATAATTTTTAGATATAATAAATTATTTCCAGTAATTAAAATATGATTTCCTAAAGTAAAAAAATTATTTTTATCAATTTAAAAGTATTTTCAGCATATAAAAATGATTTCCAGCAAATAAAAATGATTTTCACCAATAATAGTTTTTATCTAGTAAATATAAATTATTTCCAGAAATAAAAAAAATGATTTTCAACATTATAAAAGTACTTCCATCATATAAAAATAATTTCTTGCAAATAAAATATGATTTCCATCGAAAACAATATTTTTAACAATATAAAACTATTTCCAACCTAATTTTTAATAAAAAAATTAAAAACAGAAAAAATAAATAAAATTAAAATTCCCTTAAAGCAAACCTAACTGAGATTTCCCAAATACAGGAAAAACACGAAATTTCCCAAAAAAAAATCCCCAAAGATTTAACATGAATTTAACTTAGATTTAAAAAAAAATGTTTTCATAGTTGATAATGGCAAAAATTAAAAATAAAGAACAGAGTAGTACATAAATTAGTTAATGGAAATGGAATAAGTGAATAATGAGGAGGGGTGGTGGGCAAGATATTTGTTTTTGGCTTATTTTACCTTTTTGGACATCAAAACCATGACCAAGCCGTTTTTGTTCATAATCTCCTGTAGATAACAATACATTCCCTTCCTTTGCTCCATTCACCAATTCAAGCTTTTGTTTTGTTCATCACCATTTTCCAATTATTTTCACGAATCATCATCTCCAACCCGTGTGAATCTACATAGTTTTACTTTGTAGTCTTCATCTCCGGTTCGACCTTGGCCTTCTGGGTGTTCCTTCCTCCCAATGGATATTTTGATCACCGCTAATCTCAAACTCCAATTTCAATTCTGATTTGGGTGTTGGGCAAAAAACGTGACTGAAGTACTTATCATTGAAATAATATAGATGATCATAAAAGTTGATGCACATGTTGTAGAGGAGGTAAAATAAAACAGTTTATCTTTTTCTTCAAAGCCATAAACGTAAGGCCCTTAGTTTTTGGTTGGCTTGTCTATGTATAATTGATTGCCAGCGAGGTATTATTCTGCGTGGTTGAACATTCATAAGGCAGCAGACCAAAAAAATCAGGTTGGCATGGCCATAAATTTTTAAGGCAGCGGAATAAAAATTCCGTTGGTGCTCGGCCAGAGAGAAGATGCGAACCGTTTATAATCCATAAGTCTCTATCGGCTAAAAGGTTTTGACCTCCTCTTGGTTGCAGTTTGGTCGGCTGTGCTGATCAATGGAAGGAGATGGCCTTGAATAACGCCCACCGGCTGAAAGTTTTTTTACGCCTTCCTATCATCATAAAAATTGGGATTCCATATCTCTGAGGTAAACGTCACTGGAAAAGAGTTGTTCGGATACTCGAAAAATCAGAGTATTTAGAGTCAGTTATTGAAAATGGTATTCAAAGTTAATCGCTGGTTCACCTATGTAAACAAACGGCTCTTTGATGGAGACTTCATCCTCTTGGCCACCACCTCCCAAAATTGAAGCGAGAGATTTGGATTGAGACCTCCCAAAATCTTGAGTTACATATTGCCCGTTACCCAGACGTTGTAGAAATAGTTTCAAATTTTTTTAAACTAAATATTTACGTGTATAAAAAAAATCAAAATCCTGAGTTGTTGTGGTATGAAGATTCTTCTCCGAATTCTGTTTAGGGCCTGTTTGGTAATTCAATTTCAATTCTGTGAAATTGCAATTGCCCTTCGAATTTCAATTCCATGACTTGGAATTAGGTTGCCAAACATATCATCAAGGTATAATTGCAGTTATGCAAGTGTCTCATAACTGAAAGTATATGATTGAGACACATATATTTTTAATATAAAAATATTCAAAATTCTGAAAAATTTGGATAGCAAGTTTGGAGGATTCTCAAGACGCCAACTACATCCGTGTGTGTGTATATATATATATGTTGGGTATATATTTTGATGTGTGTTACGAGGAGAGAGAAAAATTAAAGAAAACCAAGTCTAATAACGACATGGCCAAAATATTGGCCGAGGTAGAAATTGGGCTTATGTATATTTCTTTACAGAAAAAATACCATTCCTTTTAGTGTATAAATTGGGGTAAAATATTGGCGGGAATAATATGGTTTTTACCAATTAGAATTGGTCGGGGTAAAATGATACTTTTCGCGTAATTTTCTAATTGGTCGGGGTAAAAAAGGTTTTTATCAATTTTTATAGGGCGGGGTAAAAATTGGGCTTAGTATCATTGTGTTCACAACGTCAAAAGGAACATTTTAATGTATAACCATTTTATAATTGACACTATTTTTAACAGAGCTAAATTTAGGCCTTTGTGTCAATTAAGGGTACCAAAATACTAGTCAAAATTATTGTTGTAATCCTATAAAGCCTATACCAAAAAATGTTCCTATATTACTCAAAGTGTTTTACTATGATCCAAAATATTCATTTACAAACTTAAAAATATATTATTTTATTACATTTTTCTAAACGTTATTCTGAAAAATTGTGTCATTTTGCAAAAATTGAAAATTTAATGTGACACCCTGCCTAATAAAATACCGGGTGATCAGTCACATATCAAATTAAAATAGAAATCTCATTTGGTTCATTCTTAGCATCACATATCGAAAACTTTTTAAAAACTTACTAACCACCTAGTATTCAAAAAGCAAGTGCCAAATTTTATCTTTATTAATCCAAGACAAAATAAGTGGAATTAAAATAAAACATTCCAAGCTGATAAAATCAATCATCACATAGAATAATACTAGTCTTGCAGAATAAACCATTGGCTAAATCCAAATCCAAAACCAAACCAAACCAAACTAACAAAGAGTAATAAATCCCATACAATCTGAAAAGAAACTAAATTAAACTGTTAGCGACATGCTCGAGATAGACTGATATGAATACCTATCCTAGGAATAGAAAAATAGATGTATCTATCCAAATCCTGCAACATCCACACATACTGTAGCTACGAGTTATTGGAATGAATTCAAGCTTGGCGTCCCCGTAGCTGGACACCTAAAAAGTTTTGAAAATATTTGATAGCAAGGGTTAAAACCCAAAATATTTTGAAAATATTTAAAAAGTGATTAAATTGAAATAAATTTAAAATGCATGAATGCTCTTCATATTTAAGACAGTGTCGCACTCACTTGAGGACAAACTCACCCCTCAACTAAAGTGCACACCTAATGCTTTTTTTATATCCCACCTAGTCCCCTACCCCGTAATTAGCTCTTGACCAAATTCTTCCCTGACACACTACTCTAACCCGAGTATGTTTAAAATATGATCTATAAGTTATTTATTGTAATACCCCGTACTTTTGGCTATATTTATTTTTGGGATTAATTAATTAAATGCGTATTAATTGGAAATTAATCCGGGTTATAAATATTAACGAGATGCGAGTTGGTATTTGATTATGTGCATATATTATTATATATGAATTTGGAATTATGAAATTTATCGTGAGATGTATATACGGCAATTTGAGAATTTTGTTGAGACGCGTGTGACCGCCGCGTCATGGTATATTATTTTAATTACAAAAAGTGATTTTTATTTCTATTATCCGTATGGTCGTTTTGAGTGCGGCAACGAGTCCGGAAGGGTCGAGATAGTCAAAAAACACTAGCCGGGGGTGTAGTTTGGATTCTGGGGTATTTTTAGGCCATACCGGCATCATAAAGGGTATTTTGGTAATTTTACATTTTGAGGAATTAAAAGTGACGAAAATTGGGAGTTTTAATCTGATGTGGATTTAACCCGCTAAACCCACTAACCAACCCATATTAACCCATTAAGCTACAGAGGCTATCATTAGGTTTACAACTTTCCCAAAGAAAGCCCTAGCCACCTTAAGCCACCATTGGAGAAGAAGCTTGGAGAAGAGAAGAAATTCTGCAGAAATCTTCACCAAACCAACACCAAAATCAGAAATCGAATCAAGGCAAGTGACTTAATTCCATTTAATTTCGGAGAATGTTCCTTCCATGTTAGATAATTCAAATTTTATGTTTGTTCTTGGTGAAATATGAAAACCCATGTAGTTTGGAACTTAGAACTTGAAAATCTTGAGGAGAATTGCATGTAGAATGATAGGTAGATGAGTATTCTCATGATATTTGTGATTGGAAGAAAGTAAAACGGATTTATATTGGGTTAATTCATGATTCAAAAAGTTAGGGTTCATGTTCTTAAAAAAAAATTGGAAAAAAGTGTAGAGATTTATAAATTTGGTTGATGTTAGGATGGATTAATCCTTCAAAACGTGTTAGGATGTGATTATAATATGTTTAGGGTTGTTTAGAGACCTTAAAACGGTTGTTGGGACTTAGTTTAGAAGAGATTTGAGGAGTTATAATGGTGAAAAACGAAATTTAGAGAAATCTGGGACGAAACTGGCAGGTCGTTAGAAGCCCCTGCCCAGGTCGTTCGAACGAGCTTCTAACGAATTGACCAGTCGCTTCTAACGAAAGGGAACTTCGTTCGATAATCTCGTTTGAACGAGATATCGTTAGAAGGTACAGTTCGTTCGAACGAACTGGAATCTCGTTCGAACAGTCTCGTTCGAACGAGACTTCTAACGAGTTGACAGAGGAATCTCGTTCGAACAGTCTCGTTCGAACGAGACTTCTAACGAGTTGACAGTCTGGACCTTTTTAGACTGTTTTGATTTTTGGAGTCTCGTAAACTTGTTCGAGGATATAGATAACATTCCAATGATGATGTAATGATAGAATTGGGACTTTTGGGTATTTATGAGAAGGAAATTATGTACGAGAGTTATAAATGGACGGTTTGGGTTGAGACGTGAGTGTCTACTACGACGTGAGAATAAATTATGGCGCGTATGATGATAAACCGGAATAGTATAAATTGTGATAATTATAAGTTAGTACGAGAATGCGATATGTACTACGATTAAACTACGGGATTACTAAGATGTGTGTTTACTTAGTATTGGTATATGAATTGTGTGTATGACATACCTACCATACTTGCTATCACGGGAGGTTTGCGTTCGCTTAGGGCCCTCTAATCCTTGTGTTGCCCGAATTTAGACTGGTTACCTTGATGAACATAGGTCATAGAAAGACTTATTGGGATATTAATAAGTCCACTGATCGTGGGAGCGTAGGTATGTGCGTGACCCATGTGATGTGACTGTGTTCGCCTCCATTATTTGTGATGTTGTTATCTGTGAACTATTCCTGAGAGATTCGAAATATGTAATCCTTATGTACGTGATGTACCGGGATGGATAGCAGAGTATGTGTGCACCACAGCTTAGTTATCGGGGTGCTTGTATTGTATATTTATGTTGTGATTAATATACACTTAATTAATGGGAACCTTCATGTTAATGTTATGAATATAATTACGGTATTGTTTCGAGAAGTATAACGAGTTAATTGATAGTGATATATATTGCATATTGAGCATCTGAGTTTACGCTAAACCCCTACTTAATTACGAGTGTTATAATGTTAATAGAACCGAGTAATAAGGGTAGGACCTATGACAGTCTAGCTAGATATGATGTCACTTAGCTAGTGGTTTGTGTCATTATAGATGGGTACTTACGTTAGGAGTGCACAGTTAGACGAGAGGTGAGAATATCATGTGAGTGCACGTCCTAACATGTACTTTGCATTTAATGTTTTAAATGTTTTTAAAGAACTTGCAGGTTTTTAAAAATATAACTCCACATTCGGGCTCTGACCCATTTGCTTTCAAATCTACTTTTCTTGTAAAACCATTTTAGGTGCCCAGCCACAAGGACACCATGCATAGGATACTCATTCTGGTGACGAGCTCTAGCTGTTTGTGGAAGCTACAGGGATTTGCTTGTAGACGCTTCTATCACTTGGATTCCAGATTCATTATCTATCAGTTGTAGGGCATGTTGCCCATTTCTATTAGAGTTACATTTCCATTACAGTTTTCAGACTTTGGCATGTATTGTTTTAGTATTCGGTTTATTTATTTCAGTTGTGGGATTTGTAGTGAGGAGTTTTCCTCCAGACTTTATTTACATTATGTGATGGTTATTCTATTTACTTATTTATGGTTAATGGTGTTATTATTCTTTATTACACTTGTTGCATGTTAATCAGACTTTAATTAAAATTTGGCACTTACTTTTTAAATACTAGGTGGTTAGTAATCGTTAAAATGATTTCGACAGTGATGCTATTAACTGGACCATCTTGGCATTTTGAATTAATTTAATAAAGGAGTAGCTACCCGGTATTTAATTAGTCGGGGTGTCACAGGTGGTATCAGAGCATCAGGTTCTAGTGTCCTTTAGGATCTGACGGCTTATTATGTTTCCGCTAAGTTTCTTTGATATAGAGCCCTATATTTTAGGACTATTGTACTCTTTTTTTGTATGCTTCGTTCTTCAGCTATCTTAAGTTTATAAACAGCGAACTTATAAACTTTGTTCTTATTTCAGATGCCTCCACGACGTGCACGACGAGTTCCCAGGGATGCAACGCCCGAACCCCAGCCCGCTCCAGTTCGGGGCATGATGAACACCGCTGAGGTTGCAGCTATAGTAGCCCAAGCGGTAAATGCCGCCATTGCCGTTGTTCAGCAGGCACCACCTCAGGTGCCGGTTGTCGCGCCATTACAGGCAAATGCATTCCCGTCTGCTTGGGAACGTGTACGTGACGCTTTTCAGAAAGCGCATCCGCCAGAGTTTGCAGGTAGCTCAGAAGTAGTAGTCTCGAGCCAGTGGAGGAAGGATATGCAGAGGCACTTAAGGATGTATGAGTGCACGGACGTCCAGAAGCAGGTGCTATCTACTTTCAAGCTAGTTGGATCTGCGCTACAGTGGTGGGAGTCTATTACCACCATGGAGGAGGGGGATACTCTCACTATTCAGGACTTCTGGGTGCGGTTTGACCGCAATTACTTTCCGTCGGCTGTTCACACGGAAATGAGGAGGAAATTGATGAGTCTGAGGCAGAAGGGTAAGACTGTGGCCGAGTATGAGGCCGAGTTCACGAATCTGTTGAATATCGTTCCAGATGAGATACCAACAGAGAAGAAAAAGATTGAGAAGTTCACGGACGGGTTGACATGGAGGATCCATCAGCATCTTCTAGGGAACCTATCGTTGGCCACCTATTCTGATGTGGTTAACGCTGCATTGTTACACTGCCAGGACCACCGTTTTCATATGGCCGAGGGCAAAAGGTCGGGGGAGTCTAGCCATCCGGGCAGGACTGGAGGACATGGTGCCAGCGGGGCATAATCTGGTCACGGGCAGAGACAGAATGAGCAGGGCTCCCAGCAGGGGGATAATAAGAGGTTCCGGTCAGGAAACTACAGACAGGGACATGGAGGTTTTCGTCAGGGCCATCAGGGTCCAAACGGCCATCAAGGCCAACAGGTGCAGAATGGGCAGCAGTTTCACCAGGGCCAGCAGGGCCAAGGGAGGAACGGTAACGGCCACCAGGGCCGGGGACAGCAGGGGCAGAGAGGAGGGAACTTCCCAGGGAAGTGCTTTGTTTGTGGCAAGACTGGCCATAAGCGACAGGATTGTCCTGATAGGGGCAGGGCCCCACAGCAGCAGCAGCAGGGTGCTTGCCAGGAGCCACAGAGGCCTATGTTTCCCGCCGCTCTTCCCGCACCGCCACAGATGGAAGCATTGCCACCCATTCCAGCAGTCCCAGTTCAGCAGGGACAGCTACAGTATGGACGTGTCTACAACGTCCACCAGGCTGCAGTTCCATAGGCACCGCCCGCGATTGAGGGTACGTTTACTATCCATGGCACTATGGGTCGGGTATTATTTGATACGGGTGCTACACATTATTTTATAGCTACACACTTCGCGAAAGCTTTAGGATTGTTAGCTTCGGCAGAGAGCACAGTGACGTGTGTCGACTCACCATTGGGGAGTGGGTCACTTATTTTCTTTATATGCCGGGGAGTGGGGGTAGAGATTGGTGGTTTGGTATTACCTACAGACGTGTTGGTATTAGATATGCATGTTCACGATGTGATTATCGGTATGGATTGGCTCGTAGCTTATAGGGCCATAACTGATTGCTTCAGCGGGAGCATTGTTTTTACCATTCCGGGGCAAGAGATGTTTATAGTGGCGATGCCTCGCCCAGAGGGAGGATCGACCCCTCATCTGTATTACATTGAGGAGGATACCTCTAAGGAGGTAGTGATTCCTTTATATTCTATCCCAGTAGTCAGGGAGTATTCGGATGTGTTTCAGGAGATACCAGGCTTACCCCCCAGTCGAGAGATATACTTTGTTATAGATTTGCTACTGGGTACGAGACCTATAGCACGCACACCGTACCGTATGACTCCAGCTGAGATGAGGGAGTTACGGGATCAGATAGAGCAGCTGTTAGGTCAGGGCTTTATTCGCAGGAGTACCTCACCTTGGGGCGCTCCATTTTTGTTTGTGAAGAAGAGGGACGATTCACTGAGATTGTGTGTGGACTACCGAGAGTTGAATAAGGTCACGATACGGAATAAGTATCCGTTGCCTCGAATCGATGACTTATTCGACCAGTTGAGAGGAGCTTCTTTCTTCTCGAAGATTGACTTGAGATCGGGATACCATCAGTTGCGTATCGGGGAGGAAGATGTCTCGAAGACTGCGTTCTTGTCGAGATATGGTTCTTACGAGTTTCGAGTTATGCCTTTCGGTTTGACCAACGCTCCAGCAGTGTTTATGGACTTGATGAACAGAGTGTTTAGGGATTTCCTAGACCAGTTTGTCATTGTCTTCATTGATGATATTCTGGTTTACTCCCAGACAAAGGAGGAACACGCCGAGCATTTGAGGCAAGTTTTGCAGACACTTCGTCAGAACGAGTTGTATGCAAAATATGAGAAGTGCGGGTTTTGGCTGAAGGAAGTCCAGTTTTTGGGACATATCATTTCCGATCGGGGAATATCTGTTGATCCGGGGAAAGTATCAGCGGTGAGGGAGTGGGGACAGCCCACGACACCGACTGAGATTCGTAGTTTCTTGGGTCTAGCAGGATACTACAGGAGGTTCATTCGGGGATTTTCGAAGATAGCGGGTCCTTTGACACATTTTACTCGTAAGGGTGTGCCATTCATCTGGAGTGATTCCTGTCAGTTGGCATTTTATGAGTTAAAGGACAAATTGACCTCAGCACCTGTGTTAGCATTGCCGAGACCGGGAGTTGAGTATTTCGTTTACACTGACGCGTCTTTACAAGGACTTGGAGGGGTATTGCAGCAGGAGAGACAGGCCATAGCTTATGCTTCCCGTAAGCTTAAGCCTCATGAGAAGAATTACCCCACGCATGATTTGGAGTTGGCGGCAGTGGTATTTTCCCTACGGATTTGGAGGCACTATATTTTGGGGGAGAAGTTCCAACTATTCACGAACCACAAGTCCCTACAGTATCTGTTCACGCAGAAGGAATTGAATATGCGGCAGCATAGGTGGCTTGAGTTTGTGAAGGACTACCAGTTCGACATTCAGTATCACCCAGGTAAGGCTAACGTGGTAGCAGACGCATTGAGCCGTAGGCCAGAAGATGAGGTGGCAGAGGTGTGGAAGGCTAAGTGGAAGGAATTGGGACACCAGGATGCAGTGGCTCGATCTTTCATGTCTGTGATGACCGTTACACAGCAGATTGTCACGAAGGTAGTACGGGCACAGGCTAATGACTCGTTCTGTCAGGAGCAAATAGTTCGATTACTAGCAGAGGGAGCCGAGTCCTATACCGTTAGCTCAGACGGGGGATTACGCTTCAATGGGAGATTGGTAGTTCCGGAAGGGGAGGAATTGCGACACGATGTGATGGAAGAGTCGCACGGCTCACGGTTCGCGGTACATCCCGGAGGGGACAAAATGTACCAAGACATGAGACGCCAGTATTGGTGGAGCGGTATGAAGAGAGATATCGCTGAATTTGTTTCGAAATGCGCCACTTGTCAGCTTGTAAAAGTGGATCATCAGAGACCGGCAGGATTGCTACAGCCATTGGAGGTCCCGGTGTGGATGTGGGAGAGCATATCCATGGACTTTATCACGAGGTTGCCTACGTCGCAGAGGGGTCACGACTCCGTTTGGGTAATTTTGGACAGGTTGTCCAAGGTCGCTCACTTTTTACCCGTAAGGACTGACTACACTACGGGATAGTATTCCCAGTTTCATTTCAGAGATTGTGAGACTTCACGGTGTGCCCCTAAATATCGTGTCTGACAGAGACAAGATATTTGTTTCGAGGTTTTGGGAGAGTTTCCAGGAGGCCATGGGCACAGAATTGCGGTTGAGTACGGATTATCATTCGCAGACTGATGGGCAGACCGAGTGCACAAATCAGATGTTGGAGGACATGCTACGCATGTGCATTATTGACTTCGGGGGTGGATGGGAGCAGTACCTTCCACTGGTGGAGTTTGCTTACAACAACTCCTATCAATTCACTATTGGCATGGCTCCGTTTAAGGCATTGTACGGTAGGCCTTGTCGTTCCCCAGCATGTTGGTTAGAGGTGGGGGACAACAAACTACTTGGGCCGGAAGTGATTCAGGATACTTCGGCAAGGATTGAGTTGATTCGGAGTCGCATTCGGGTAGCTCAAGACAGGCAAAAGAGTTATGCTGATGCGAAGAGATTTTTCAGGGAGTTCCAAGTGGGGGACCAGGTTTTGCTCAGAGTGTCTCCTATGAAGGGGATTATGCGTTTTGGGAAGAAGGGGAAGTTGGCACCGAGGTATGTGGGGCCGTTTCCCATTATTGAGCGAATCGGACCGGTTGCGTATAGACTTGGGTTACCGGAGCATTTGCATCGGATTCACGATGTGTTCGATATTTCCTCGCTGAGGAAATATCTTAGAGATAATTTGGCTCATTCTCACATTATTGTGGAGGACATCGATCTCCAGCCGGATAGCTCCTACGAGGAGGGGCCGATTTCTATTTTGGACCGAAGCGAGAGGAAACTGCGGTCAAAGATAGTTCCGTTAGTGCATGTTCAGTGGCGACATCACAATGTCGAGGAGTCCACATGGGAGCGCGAGGATGAGATGCGCGAACGCTATCCAGAGTTATTTTTAGCAGGTACTTTCTAGTTTCGAATTTCGGGACGAAATTCAGTTATTAGGGGGGAAGTATGTAATACCCCGTACTTTTGGCTATATTTATTTTTGGGATTAATTAATTAAATGCGTATTAATTGGAAATTAATCCGGGTTATAAATACTAACGAGATGCGAGTTGGTATTTGATTATGTGCATATATGATTATATATGAATTTGGAATTATGAAATTTGTCGTGAGATGTATATACGGCAATTTGAGAATTTTGTTGAGACGCGTGTGACCGCCGCGTCATGGTATATTATTTTAATTACAAAAAGTGATTTTTATTTCTATTATCCGTATGGTCGTTTTGAGTGCGTTAACGCGTCCGGAAGGGTCGAGATAGTCAAAAAGCACTAGCCGGGGGTGTAGTTTGGATTCCGGGGTATTTTTAGGCCATACCGGCATCATAAAGGGTATTTTGGTAATTTTACATTTTGAGGAATTAAAAGTGACGAAAATTGGGAGTTTTAATATGATGTGGATTTAACCCACTAAACCCACTAACCAACCCATGTTAACCCATTAAGCTATGGAGGCTATCATTAGGTTTACAACTTTCCCAAAGAAAACCCTAGCCACCTTAAGCCACCATTGGAGAAGAAGCTTGGAGAAGAGAAGAAATTCTGCAGAAATCTTCACCAAACCAACACCAAAATCAGAAATCGAATCAAGGCAAGTGACTTAATTCCATTTAATTTCGGAGAATGTTCCTTCCATGTTAGATAATTCAAATTTTATGTTTGTTCTTGGTGAAATATGAAAACCCATGTAGTTTGGAACTTAGAACTTGAAAATCTTGAGGAGAATTGCATGTAGAATGATAGGTAGATGAGTATTCTCATGATATTTGTGATTGGAAGAAAGTAAAACGGATTTATATTGGGTTAATTCATGATTCAAAAAGTTAGGGTTCATGTTCTTAAAAAAAAATTGGAAAAAAGTGTAGAGATTTATAAATTTGGTTGATGTTAGGATGGATTAATCCTTCAAAACGTGTTAGGATGTGATTATAATATGTTTAGGGTTGTTTAGAGACCTTAAAACGGTTGTTGGGACTTAGTTTAGAAGATATTTGAGGAGTTATAATGGTGAAAAACGAAATTTAGAGAAATCTGGGACGAAACTGGCAGGTCGTTAGAAGCCCCTGCCCAGGTCGTTCGAACGAACTCGTACGAACGAGCTTCTAACGAATTGACCAGTCGCTTCTAACGAAAGGGAACTTCGTTCGATAATCTCGTTCGAAGAGATATCGTTAGAAGGTACAGTTCGTTCGAACGAACTGGAATCTCGTTCGAACAGGCTCGTTCGAACGAGACTTCTAACGAGTTGACAGAGGAATCTCGTTCGAACAGTCTCGTTCGAACGAGACTTCTAACGAGTTGACAGTCTAGACCTTTTTAGACTGTTTTGATTTTTGGAGTCCCGTAAACTTGTTCGAGGATATAGATAACATTCCAATGATGATGTAATGATAGAATTGGGACTTTTGGGTATTTATGAGAAGGAAATTATGTAGGAGAGTTATAAATGGACGGTTTGAGTTGAGACGTGAGTGTCTACTGCGACGTGAGAATAAATTATGGCGCGTATGATGATAAACCGGAATAGTATAAATTGTGATAATTATAAGTTAGTACGAGAATGCGATATGTACTACGATTAAACTACGGGATTACTAAGATGTGTGTTTACTTAGTATTGGCATATGAATTGTGTGTATGACATACCTACCATACCTGCTATCACGGGAGGTTTGCGTTCTCTTAGGGCCCTCTAATCCTTTTGTTGCCCGGATTTAGACTGGTTACCTTGATGAACATAGGTCATAGAAAGACTTATTGGGATATTGATAAGTCCGCTGATCGTGGGAGCGTAGGTATGTGCATGACCCATGTGATGTGACTGTGTTCGCCTCCATTATTTGTGATGTTGTTATCTGTGAACTATTCCTGAGAGATTCGGAATATGTAATCCTTATGTACGTGATGTACCGGGATGGATAGCAGAGTATGTGTGCACCACAGCTTAGTTCTCAGGGTGCTTGTATTGTATATTTATGTTGTGATTAATATACACTTAATTAATGGGAACCTTCATGTTAATGTTATGAATATAATTACGGTATTGTTTTGAGAAATATAACGAGTTAATTGATAGTGATATATATTGCATATTGAGCATCTGAGTTTACGCTAAACCCCTACTTAATTACGAGCGTTATAATGTTAATAGAACCGAGTAATAAGGGTAGGACCTATGACAGTCTAGCTAGATATGATGTCACTTAGCTAGTGGTTTGTGTCATTATAGATGGGTACTTACGTTAGGAGTGCACAGTTAGACGAGAGGTGAGAATATCATGTGAGTGCACGTCCTAACATGTACTTTGCATGTAATGTTTTAAATGTTTTTAAAGCACTTGCAGGTTTTTAAACATATAACTCCACATTCGGGCTCTGACCCGTTTGCTTTCAAATCTACTTTTCTTGTAAAACCATTTTAGGTGCCCAGCCACAAGGACACCATGCATAGGATACTCATTCTGGTGACGAGCTGTAGCTGTTTGTGGAAGCTACAGGGATTTGCTTGTAGACGCTTCTATCACTTGGATTCCAGATTCATTATCTATCAGTTGTAGGGCATGTTGCCCATTTCTATTAGAGTTACATTTCCATTACAGTTTTCAGACTTTGGCATGTATTGTTTTAGTATTCGGTTTATTTATTTCAGTTGTGGGATTTGTAGTGAGGAGTTTTCCTCCAGACTTTATTTACATTATGTGATGGTTATTCTATTTACTTCTTTATGGTGAATGGTGTTATTATTCTTTATTACACTTGTTGCATGTTAATCAGACTTTAATTAAAATTTGGCACTTACTTTTTAAATACTAGGTGGTTAGTAATCGTTAAAATGATTTCGACAGTGATGCTATTAACTGGACCATCTTGGCATTTTGAATTAATTTAATAAAGGAGTAGCTACCCGGTATTTAATTAGTCGGGGTGTCACATTTATCACTTTAACTTAAATAATCATCTTTCCTTTAAGTCCATAAACATTCACACTAGTTATATAATAAATACATTTTTTCTCCATGTATTAGATTACCCGTATATAATTCTTTCTCCCATTATATACATAGCACTATATTACAACATTCACACATATGTTGAATATACATATAATCCATCCTCCCGAGTAATACCTCACCGGATGTATTCTCTAAAATACTATCAACCCAGGCTACTCAGTCCCACTTGGAGTTTCGAAACAACTATGGTTCGCCGAATTGGAACTTAAATAATAAACGTAATGGAGGCGGTCATATTTCCCGAGTATGAAAACATGATCTCAATGGCCCACTTCTGAAATTGGACGCTATGACCTGGGGTTATACTCGCCCTACGCCTCAAGCCCTCCCTTGATAGCACTAAAGTATATAAATTTAAATAAATATCTAGTCACTAATATTTATAAGCACGCACACACACACACACACATATATATATATACTATCACACATCGTATATATAATTTAAATTCTGGCTTTACCGTGCACCAAAATTCGTAGCACTAGCCTATATTTTTCAGAGTTTATGGTCTGACTCTAGTTTAATTAATTTACTCATTAATTAATTTATTAACATCCTGAGTCTATAGTCCGACTCCAATTTAATTAATTTACTAACATCCCGAGTCTATGGTCTGACTCTAATTTAATTAATTTACTCATTAATTAATTTATTGTCTTGGTGCACTCGACCAATATACCCAGACTCGCTCACTTGGCCCGTATCTTAATATCCGAAATTAAATGCCCAAATTCCCTTAATAAGTTTGACACGCCCTTATTAACCAAATTAAATTTAAATGTATCTCTCTCACATATACTTCAAAGGCCATACATATTGTTTGTCCCCTTAAAGTCCTCAAACAACCCAACACTTAATCATAAGGACTTACTATACGAAATTTATCCCCAAATTAAAGTTCAACCCAAACAATAAAAGCCACCAGAAATGCCTGTCTTTCGAATGACGTGTCATGTCATTTGAGCGACTATCAGCGTCGCTTGAACCATAGCCAAGGTCGTTCGAACAATCCTTGAACTTTTTATCTCCTCTGTTTCTGCATCAGTCTGACACCTGAAGTTGCAAGGTTATATAGACTTAATTATTTCGTTTATTGCACACACCACACCATTATAAAATTAGGCAAAGATATAAATATTCTAATTTTTATATTCTTTGCAAATTACTAAGTGAGCAAGTACAATTATCAAGTAGGTTGTGGGAATTTGCAATTTAAGTTGGAGATATAAATTAAGACAAATTTTATCCTTTTATCCTATGCATACATTTAGGTGATTATGCAATATGAAATAAGGGATGACAACCACAACACACCGATGTACGAGGAAAACATAAATGGGAAAAGCCTCGAACGGCTTGGCCTAGACAAATCTACTACGAATAAGACTTGCTGATGTCGCCTCCTCTACCTCCGTTTGTAGTACGCAAAGCTCCAATGCGTTAAACAACACTACTTGTGTATCGGTATCCACCAAAAGCCAAAGAACCGTCTCCAATCAACTAGGACATAGAAATCCATCACATATGACCATGATGAAACCAAGGTCGAAAGTATGGGGTTTTGAATCTTCAATGTGATTACTCTAAATCAAAATGTGTTAGAGAGAGTTTTTCTTAAAAGGATAATATGAAATTTTTCTATTCAAATTGCAAGTTCTTATTTGAAAAACTATATTTTCATCCACTATATGGATATGAGAAAAGTAGTGGACAAAAAAAATTCATAACTGACGAAACTCGTTCGAACGACTATGTTCGAACAAGTTTACTAACGATAAGTCAGAGAATTATTAAGGCATGTCGTTAGAAACTTCGTTAGATCATATTCGTTCGAATGACATATCTAACAAAAGTTCAAACGATAAAACAAAGAGTTTAACCATGTCGTTCGAACGACCCGGGTTGACTTCGAACGAGAATTTTAATTTTTCTAAAAATGATTATAAATAATTAAAAAAAATTCCATAATGATTTTAATTAGATTAAAATTAACTCTAACACATAAAATTATATTCGGGGTCATATACCTTTTGGGAAAATAGATTGTGAAGACAATTTAATGATGGGTGAAAAGTCGGATGCCCAAATTCATCATGGATGTTAGATGACGACCCGATATGACCCAAAGATGTTTTTTCTAATGGAATATAGCCAATACTACAAATGACTCAATTAAAAATTTGTCCTTACAAATCTCCCCCTTTGGCTATTCCGGGATAAAACATAAAATAAAATAAAATAAAAAAGACATTGAATTTTCTAAGCCAGCCGTCAAGACGATCCTAAAGACCATCCCAAAAACCCAAAAAAAGGCAGACTGATAGACTCGAGTGACTATTACAGGCTGTATTGAATTAGGCATTATATTTTCAAATGAAGGCCTATACACATGAAACAACAAGGCATAAAACGCATGGGGAAAATAGAGAGATTAAATCATGTTAAACTAATCATGTGAATCATGTGAATGAATCATGTTAAACTAAAGTATGTTAAACATGTTAAACTCCCCCTAACAATAAACTCCCCCTATCAATGTTTCTCTCACTTTTTTCTGGAAAAGACAAAGGGATATAATCAAACCTGTATGGTTAGATAATATGATAAGTGGAATAAACGAAAAGGAAACAACATAAAAGAAAACACATGTCAATAATACACATAGCCAATGTAAGAACAAAATAGGAACGAGCTAGCAGTAACAATTAATATGAAAACCAAATATCCAAACTAGAGAAAATAATATCCATCTAAGAAAGCAACAACAAAGTGCATAAGCTAGTACAAGTGAGATGAAAATACAAGTATGATCCTCTTGCTCTCACAAGTATAAAGTCTAAAATAAACGAAACATAATGAAAATTAGGGAGTTGGGCCATCATGGGAGGAATCATCAGGAAAGTATTCGGTACCGGAGGATCCTGAACAGCGACACATCTCCATGCGACGAATCTCCTCAAGATGCTCAATAAGGATGGAATCGCAATGATCCTGGGCTTCATCTCGAAGAGCTTGAGCCTCCTCCCGACGAGCCTGAGCATCACGATCCCACTGCATGTTAAGTAAAAGCTCCTACAAAATGGCCCTATCATGGCGCCTATCTTCTTAAATCTGCTCCACCTGTGTACGAATCCTCCGAGTCAATTGGTGGGGGAGCACGAGAACAGGATGGTCTAGACAGAGCTGGGTTAGATGAAGTGGAAAATTGGGAGGATACAGAGCGAGATGTAGTGAGTTGTGGAGTATCACGGGGTAGGTGACCACGAGAGCGACCAACATAGGTCATATCGATCTTTTGAAAATGAGTCACCAGGATATCTGATGGAAGACGAGGGCAGCCAACATCAAGGTAATGGCGAGTATTAATTACAGCAAAAGGAAGCGCTTGCCTAATGGGACCTAAGGGATTAACCTTGACAGCTTTAATAACCATAAAAATGAAAGCAGGGAAGTCGATAACAGCTCTAATGCTTATAGCAAACATGAGGTCTTCATTAAGTTTGGAAATTTGAGTGGAGTTGGCATGGGGAATAAGATAGGCATACACAATCCTGTTAAGGACCATGAAATCTGGATTTAAATTTAAATGAAAAATTGTAACTATACCGATTGAACAATGTGACATACGGTGCTCATTATAAGACTAGTTTCAGGGCGAGTATCGGGAAGCCAAGGATAGGAGGGATTGGTGATACGGGGTAACGGCACAAGACGTGTGATGGATTCAAGAGTAATGGAGATTTCTCTACCTCGAACAATAGCGTAAAGACGATCCTCAAGCACTCGCATCCCAAAATAAAATAATCGAATAAGGTCGGGTAAAATAGGGTCAATAAGATTGAATAGAGAGTCCCACCCCAAATCAGAAATCAATGAGTAAACGGTAGTGCCAGCTAGAGTGGATAGCTTGACTATTTTTTTCTCGAACGTATAAACGAGGGGCAAACCCTTGGGAATGGTACTGGGTATGATTTTCTTGGTTTTTCCAATACACTTTCAAATTTCGAATGGATGCATCAATGTTGGTTTTCTCATCTGAGGAGGAAGAAGAGGAAGAGGAGGAAGAATGTTCCTCAGGGGAGTCATTGATGAGACGAGTACGGTGACTACCAAATGATAAATGCATTCGAACCACCAAACACCAACAAAAAAACCAAACACCAACACAAGCCCAACCTCCATTAATAGCAAACAAAATATATAGAATGCGGAAAATGAAAAAATAAAAACGAATGAATAAAGTGTAAGTTCATGAAATTATTTTTAAAAATTTGAACTTTGAAAAAAATGGAATAATATTCATGGAACTCAAACTTAATTAGAGACAACACAAAAATATTAGAAATTAAAGTATATAGGATATAATCCCAAAACAAAATCGTATATATATGGGATGGGTTTGCATGTTGGAACAAAAATGGAATCTGAATAAAAGGATACCCAATGACACACACACACACACACACATATATATATATATATATATATATATATATATATATATATATATATATATATATATCCAAAAGAAATAAGATAAAAGAAAGAAAAAAAATACCGTGAAGAATAGAAAAAAAAATGAAGAACTTGGATGCCTTGATTTAGGAAGGGTTTTGGTTTAAAATGGAGGTTATGAATGTATGGAATGGGGTTGATGGGAGTTGAGGTGAGGGATTGTAGGAGAAATAGGTAGAAAGGGAAACAAGAGAAATGGATATCGTGGGTAATTAGTAGAAGAAAAGAGGAGGGAAGAACGTGGGAAAGAGGAGAGAGAGAAATCAGGCTTGAAAAATGGAATGGCAGAAAAAAATGAAAGAACCGCCTAAAATAAACCCAGCTCGTTTGAACGAGACAAGTCATTCGGACGACTTCGTTCGAACAGCTAAAGAATGAAAATTCAGAAAAATTAAACACAATTCGTTGGATTTTTGGTTATAAGCTCGTTCGAATGATAATTCAGAGAATTTAGGGCACATTTTCGTTCGAATCCTTGTTCAAACGAGTTTTCTAACAAAAAAACAGAGTTTAAAAACCTCTAAAAATTATGGAAATGAGAAAATAACTTAGAAAAGGGGCCAGGGAAGGTCAAGCACTTGCCAAAATGAAGTTTTGAAATGTCTTAGGAAGTGTTGACATATCCGAACCATGGGAGCAAAAATAAAGGGGCATGAACAATACGATTGAGAGCATGACCTAAGACAACGAACAAGTGCAAAATGAAAAACAATATATTAACATAATATGCACTCACATATGCCTAGTGTCAATAAAGGAAATAACATAGGACACTAAATCACTAAAGAAAAACGCATATAAAATTGATGATTCACTGGCCAATGTTGTCACAAATAGAAAGCAATATATCGATTGAATGTGCATGCCTATTAATCTTCCACTTATGTATCCCATTAACAACTTTATGTTGAGATCTTTCTTTTAATTTATCAATCAAGCTAGATAATTTTGCTTTTTGCTATATATATCATTTTTTTCAATGCCTCAATACATTTAGGATATTTTACTATACTGCAAATGGAGGTTATTCACGCAAAAAAAATTAATTTTCGCAGCCCGAGTCCATTGCTAATAATAGACAACTTGGATGAATATTCTTACATTTTTTTTAAATCCGATCAATCGATTATCATGCACAAGCTCGATTGCTTATAAGAGAGGTGACTAAAATTGATAAGACAACATCAAATCTCACCACATGAGTGCAATGTGAAGAAGAAATCCTCAATATTTTATGAAAAGTGTGTGAAAGAAGACAAATATATGAGGCAATCATATAAATATATATCATACACGAGCATCAATGCGAACAAGAGAAACGAAGCTCGTATTAACTACTCATCGCCAGCCACATGGACATGAAATGGAATAGTGATCCAAACACATAAAACACAACACCCATATGGACAAAATTTATGAAAGCCTTTCTAACCTTTCATTTTTTCCTTAAAATGAAAAAAATAAAAATATTTTTGGAATTTTTTAAGAAAATATATACAAAATATAATCTAGTTCATAGGTAAAAAGATAGGCATGATACGCAACCTAAACTAGATAGACGACTTCGATCTCAATTAACGGAGCAAACCCCAATGGATTCCTAAGGTTTTCAAACCTAAGGGAATCTAGAGGTTTGGTAAAGATAACGACCAATTGTTGATCGGAGCCTACGAAGCTTAAGGAAATGATTTTCTCTTCAACCAATTCTCGAATAAAATGTTCACGAATATTAATATGCTTAGTTCTAAAATGTTGAATGGGATTACGGGAAATATGAATTGCACTTGTATTGTAGCAATAAATAGTCATAGTTCCTTGAATAATACCGTAATCTTCCAACATTTGTTTCTTCCAAACGAGTTGAGTTCAACAACTCCCGACAGCTATGTACTCAGCCTCCGTCGTGGATAAAGAAATAGAATTTTGTTTCTTTCTCATCCAAGAGACAAGAGCACTACCAAAATAGAAACATCCACCAAAAGTACTCTTGCATCCATCAACATCTCCTGCCCAATCAGCATCCGAATAAGACGATAGATAATCATTGATGTCGAACGAATACCAAATCCCAAATGACAAAGTCCCACTAACATATTTAATGATACGCTTAATAGCAAGAAGATGAGACTCTTTTGGGGCTGCTTAATAGCGAGCACAAACTTCTACACTAAAGGAAATATACAGACGGCTAGCGGTTAAGTAGAGTAAACTACCTATCATACTCCTAAAGAGAGTGTGCTCTACATCATTTCCTTCTGTGTCCTTACTATGTTTGACCGAAGAACTCATTGGAGTACGTGCATACTTAGCGGATTCTAAATTAAATTTCTTTACAAGGTCTTTTGCATACTTAGTTTGAGACAAAAATATCCCACTATCGAGTTGCCTCACTTGAAGACCTAAAAAGAAGGTAAGCTCACCAACCATACTCATCTCAAATTCATCTTGCATTTATTTTGAAAAAGTTTGAGTGTGTTTATCACAACTAGATCCAAAAACTATGTCGTTTCCATACACTTAGGAAACTAAGATCGCATTCTCATCTCGATGAATAAATAATGTTATGTCTACTCCCCCTCTCAAAAAGCCACGAGAAAGGAGGTAAAAGGTGAGCCTCTCATAGAAATTCTAGAGTGCTTGTTTCAAACCATATAACGCTTTCTTCAAAAAAAGACATGACTAGGATACTTAGGGTCCTCAAACCCTTTAGGTTGTTGAACATAGACTTCCTCCTGAAGGATGCCATTTAAAAATGCACTTTTAACATCCATTTGATACAATTTGAATTTATGGTGACATGCTATGTCGAGTAAAAGACGAACCGATTCTAACCTATCAACCAGATCAAAAGTCTCATCAAAGTCAACCCCTTCTATTTGGGTGTCTCCTTGGGCAACCAACCTAGCTTTGTTATGAACAATGACACCATTTTCATCCATTTTATTTTTTAAAATCCATTTGGTACCAATGACATTAGTATTAGTAGGCCGAGGGACTAATTCCCAAACATCATTTTTCTTAAATTGGAACAACTCTTCATGCATGGCATTAATCCAATATTCATCTTTTAACGCTTCTTTAAAATATTTAGGTTCAATTTTAGAGGTATAACACAAATAAGTAACCTCATTTTCTAGTTTCCCCCTAGTCTTGACACCTAATTTGGGATTTCCTATAATTTTGGAGGGGTCGTGACTTTTACGAACCCATGGAGATGGATCCTTTGTTTCAATTATGGGCTCCATCGAGTCATTTTGCAACTCGATGTTTTCAACATCGGAGGGTGCATCACACTCACAAGGGGAATCTTCCTAATCATCAACCCATGTAGCCGGAGCATCGTCTTTTATGACTATATTAATTGATTCCATGACTTTAGAACTCAATTGTAAACTCTAAAAGCTCGACTATTTTGAGAATAACCTAGGAATATACCTTCATCGCCCTTGAATCAAATTTACCTAGAAGCTCTCTATCCCTAAGGATGTAACAAGGACTCCCAAAGACTCTAAAATATACTAGATTTGGTTTCTTGCCAGTCCACAACTCATATGGAGTTTTGTTAGTATTAAGATGCAAGTATACCCTATTCATGATATGGAAAGCGGTGTTAACCACCTCTGCCCAAAACCTACGAGGTACTTTCCTACCAAGGATCATCGATCTAGCCATTTCTTGGGTCGTTCGTGTAATGACCGCATTTTTATATGTTCATATATAGCTTGTTTTAAAAGTTTTGTTACAACAAATGAGAAGTGGAAAATTTTTTATTATGGTACATAATGTCAATTTATTATTTTAGTCTAGACCTACCTTCAGAAATTATGAAATATCAAATTAGTACAAACATAAAATTTTAAAGTTTTCAGTAGGAATGTTCATATTGGAGACTAGTTTTGACCATTATAATATAACAATTGACTTGAGGTAAAAACTAAAAAGCTTTATATATTTGAATTAGGTTTGAAACATAACAAAATGGTGTGTTAAACGGAGGTCCGAGCAAGAAGTTATGCCGAAATTACAAACTAAGGGAAAATATGTCTATCATTTAAGTTGTATTTTATCATATTACCACACCCTGTGTTATATTTTGATTGGGTGGAAGCGGAGGCTAGTTAGTCCAACACTTTGAAATAACCTCTTTCTTCATCAAAATGGATTGAATCAAAGTCTTATGGCATATCCTAAACTAAATGATAAGTTTTGGGGTAAAAAATATAAATTTATGAAACTTTAGGGACTTGATTTTAAATAAAGTTTCAGGGACTAAAATGAAAATATAAAAAGTACCATTTTATAAATAAAATATTTTCAAGGACCCCTAAGAAATATTGAAATTGTATGGTGTAAATTTACTAAAATACCCTTCATGTGTAAAATGACCCTTATACCCTTAATAACTTTACACCTCGTGCTTCGTTTTGACACCTCCATCGTACATGTGTCTCCTTTATACGAAAAGATAAAACACATGTCAAGCTTTTAGAAAAATTTAAAACACGTGTTGCGGTCTGGTGAATTAAGGCTGCAAGATAGCCCCGTTACGCGACAAGATGACTCGCCAAAATGAATGCTTAGTCATCGGGGCATGTGTCATCATCCAGATAACTTTGGGAAACTATAAATATAAGCCTTAGGATCATTCTTACATGAAATCTATTCCAAATATAAAAAAAAAATAGTGAGAGAAAGTGTGAGGAAGTTTATGAAGAAGTTTTCGTCTTAAGATTAACGAGCGATCCAAGACTCTGTATCTGTAACTTCGAATTTCTGTTCTTAGTGAGTACTCTGTGACATTCCTTGCGTATTTTAATGATATGATATTATGCAAACTATATCTATTTTGTGAAATATTCTATCCTCAAAATACATCTGATACCGATGATTCCGTCGTTTATTATATGTGCATATCTCTCGATATATACATCTGATTTGAGTTCTAAAATTATTGATTCGGCCTATGGAAACTCTCTTACTATGTTGGCCTTGACTATCAGGTGGAAATATTTGAGTGGTACCTTCCTAGTTGGTTTATCGCTGGTGTGCTCTAAATAAGGCGTTATTTCAGATATCATGATTTTCTATCTGTGATGCTGCCAGGTGGAAACATTTGGTAACAGTATTTGTTTATCTGGGTATTAGAGAGTACATGGCCATCAAAATAAAATTAAACATTTGACATATTGCTCAAATTATTTTATTTGTTCTGTTCTGAACTGATTATTCTGAAAATATATACTGCCAGTTTACTTTATATATTTTATTGCAAATTCCTGTCCAGATATGTATATGCCTTCTGTTGGAAATTGAATAGGTATCAATTTTTTGAAAACCCTAGAATGTCTGGAGATTAAATCTCACTCGTCTTTTAGCTGATTTTGTATAAATAACCATTTTTCAGGAAATAAGTAGGTTCGTGGAGGGAACGAAAAAGGAGTGTGTTGAAGATTCATCTTTTAGAGCTTCTTTTGTTATTATGTTTGTTTTATCGTTTAGAGCATGTTTGGCTCTCTTGTAATAAGCTTTAAATTTTGTCTTAAGTTGTAATTCATCGTTACTTTTAAGATAAATGAGGTTTCCTTTAGAAAGCTCTGATGACGTAATTCCTTTAATTTCAGTATTTTACGATTCATAACCATGTGATTGTATTTTCGCTGCATTTATTTAAGGAAACAATTTAATGCCGAATATTTGTTGCCTTGGTGGCATATCATGACACTCGTTCCCTACTACTAATTTTGGGACGGGGTCGTGACAGTTTGATTCTTTCTCTCAACAATACCATTTTGTTGTGGGGTTCGAACTGCCGAGAATTCATGCTTAATACAAACTTCATCACAAAAAGCATTCATACCGGATTCCTTAAATTTAGTTCCATTATCACTTCTAAAGTATTTATGGTAACACCGTGTTGATTTTGAAGTACTTGACATTTAACCGTTAGAAACTCAACAATATCGGAGTTTTCTCTAAGAAATTATAATATAGAGTATCTAGAAAAGTCATCTACCATCACTAAGATGTATCTCTTTCCTCCTATACTCTCGATACGAGTGGGACCCATAAGATCCATGTGAATTAATTCTAAGACACGATAAGTGGTTATAGAGTTCAACTTTCTATGAGGGATCTTGATTTTTTTTCCTAGTTGAGAAGGTCCACAAATTAAGGAGGTTGGTTTTTCTAAGGATGGTAAGCCTCTGACTAGGTCTTTCCTAACTAGATGATCGAGATCTCTAAAGTTGACATGAGCTAACCGTTGATGCCAAAGATTGGCAGACGATACATTGGCACTATTGCAAACTAAGGAGGACTTTGGATAAATTCCATAACAATTGTCATTAGTCCTCACACCTTGTAAAATAGCCTCACACGATTTATCATACATGGTGCACTACGATTGACTAAATTTAACATCAAGCTTTTCATCACTTAGCTGGCTAATACTTATCAAATTTTCCTTGAGACCATCAACATAAAGGACATTTTCAAGTTTAGGAAAATCAAAAATTTCAATAGACCCTCTACGTATAATTTGAGATTGGCTTCCATCCCCAAAGGTGACCTTACCATCTTTATAGTTTTCAAGAGTGGTAAACAAAGATTTATCACATGTCATATGTCTGGAACATCCACTATCAAAGTACCATTGGGAGGTATTTTGGGCATTAAGTGTAACACGAACAACAAAAGCTTTATTGGTATTATCTTTCTTAACCCATGCTTGAGTTATGATTTTCCCTTTGTTGACTCTAGTCTTTTGATAAGAATTACTTTCTTAATTCATAGAAAACCTTAGAAATTTTCCAATTAAATCTTTCAAATTATTAACTAGACTTTCAACTTGGTTCTTAAGGCTAGCAAAGGAGCTATAGTGTGAACTGGGAGTAGTAAAATAAGAATTCTTCCCAAGCTTGTAATAAACATCTCTAAGGTGACCCCTTTTGTGACAATAAGTACACACATAGGGTTGGTTTGGAGTCACTTTTGTATATTTCTTAGCTCTTAAAGGGTTTGTTTTAGTAACAAACTTGGCTACGGGTTCATATTTAATGTTAGATGACTCACCTTCCTCATAACCTATTCCCTTTCTCTATTATAACCTTTCTCCTTATATCCTAAAATGAGACCTAGAAATAATTTTACCATTATTACTGAATTATTTTCAAGTGTGACTTTGACTTCACGAGAGGACTCGAGATCTTTCTCAAGTTGGACAACTTTTGCTTCAAGATACTTTATAATCTCTAAGTACCCAAGAAGATATTTGTTAACACATTCTAAGGAGTTAATTAAGTCATATTTTTCTTTACCTACTAAGATAAGCTTCTCAGAAAGAGATATCTTAATCGCCTCCAGTTGACTAACTAGAGCCTTCTTCTCCTTCAGGAATTTCAACACTTTTTCTAATGTTAACACATTAAGTGTTAATCTTTTATTTACCTTTTTAATATGCATGGATTTGGTGTACAACTCTGTACAGGCAGATTGTAACTGACTTTCATCAACACCGCTCTTACTTTCTTCTACATCACTACTTTCATATTGAGTGGATAAGCCATCAAGTTCATGCTCTGAATTGTCAACTTTAGGAAGTGACTCACTTGAATCACTAGCATGACTTACCATAAAAGCAGTGAAATTATTTCTAGAAGGGTTAGAGTCATTGCAGTCTTCAAACTCAATCTCACTATCTCTTAGAGTAGCATTATAAGCGGCCTTTTCTTTACTTGTCTCTTAAGTTTAGTGGGGCACTCATACGCTCTATGACCACGTCCCTCACACTCAAAACATCTCTCCAAATCATCCTTTTTAAGGTTGTCTCTCTTAAACTTCTTAGGATCCTGATTATTAAAGATTCTATTGCCTTTGTTTTTGTTTTTCTCAAATTTTAGTTTTTCAAATTTTGAGTTTTGCTTTTTGAACTTGAGAAATTTTTTAAATTTTTTAGCAAATAGAGTTATATCATCGGGATCGATATCAGACTCATCAGACTCATACGCTTCTTATTTCTTTACTTTTAAGGCTTCACCCTTATCTTTAGTTTTTTTATCTTTAGGAAACATATCTAATTCATATGTTTGAAGATCACCAACAAGTTCTTTAAGTTTAAAGTATTTAGTTTTCCTCAGGAATTAAGAACAGTGACTTTTAGAATGAAACGCTTAGGAAGACATCTAAGAATTTTCTTGACTACACGATCTTCGGGAATTTTATCACCTAAGTTAAAGCAAGAATTAACAATATCAGATATACGAGCATAAACTTATCAAAATTTCAGATTCTTTCATGGTGAAGATTTCAAATTGGGTTGTTAAGTTTTGAAGTTTTGAAGCTTTAACCACACTTGTTCCCTCATGAGTAAGTTGTAGAATATACCAAGCCTCCTTTGACGTATCACACGTCATTATATGACGAAATTCATCGAGAGTCACAGCTCTAAACAAGACATTTAAACCTTTAGAGTTAAAGTTACACAATTTTAATTCATCCTCACTCCAATCCTCTACGGGTTTTAAAACAGTTTCTTCTCCAACAACTATAGTATGTGGAGACCATCCCTTTTCAACAACTACCTAAACACGTTCATCAATAGATTTTAATGATAATTTCATCCGTGCTTTCCAATAAGTATAATGTGACACCCCGCCTAATTAAATACCGGGCGATCACTCCTTTATTAAATTAAAATCAAGGTGAACAGTTGGTTCATTCTTAGCATCACTGTCGTGAAAATAAATTTTTCCAAATTAACACCCTAATTAATTAAGCTAAGTGTCAAAACAACTTTTAAACATTTCCTTCCAAATTTTTTTTTTAAAATATTTAATTATTAACACCATTAACAATAAATAAGAATCATATCCCAAATATCCTGGAACATAATCCAAATAATTTAAACATTCAACATTCAAAGTCCCAACATTTAAAACTTAAAGTAAAACATCCATACTGAAATAAATCCCATAATAATAGTACTAGAATAACTGAAATACAAATGTCCCAATAAAACAGATAAATAGTGGAAAGGGCGACACATGCCCAATAAATGAGTATGATAGATGTGGAATCAAGTAAACGAAGTCGTGTATACAAGTGGCCTGCAACTCCCACCTAAGCTGCAGCTCGTTCCTTTCAAGGGATCCTAAGCAAGACGCCCCTGTGGCTGGACACCTGTAATACATACATATATATACAAGAGAGAGAAAGAGAAAAAGAAACGGGTCAGAGCCCGATAGTGTGTTTGATTTAAAATACGTTTAGCAAGTATTTAAATTGATACACGCCAATGAAACAACATATTAGTACGACACTCTCTTGAGAAATTCTCACCTCTCTTCTAATGTTCACACCTATCGCACTAACATTCCCAACGGTTTGTCTTATCATTTATCGCACTAATCTTCCCAATGATTTAACTTATCTTAGATTACTCGTAAGATTAAAAATTTCACGACTCAGTTGTTTGAAAAGAATATTTCAATTAGTAACCAAGGTTCTCATTTTAACTTTATTAATCAATAAAGTTTTCCAATTTCATATTATACTTTCTCAAAACAAGTATTTACAATTTGAGTCATCAATCATGTCCTACATATCGAATCACAGTAGGCAGTTCCAGATTTCAGAATTTCATATATATATTAACTACTCGAAAATATATATATCATAACAGCACCCCAAATAATAATTATGGTGCGGGCATACTCTACTATCCAAACCCCATATCACTCACATTAAGGGGAATACAAATTCGGAATCACTCTCGAATTGTATTAACACATACTCAAATAATATTGAGGCAAAGTATAGATTCCAAGTCCCTTAGGACCGTCTGAACTATCACTGCGATAGCCTGTACCAAGGATATCTATACACAAACAAGATGAGGCAAATAATAGATTCCAAGTCTCTAAGAGGATGGCACATGCCGACGTCTCTTAGGACGGTATGAACTATCACATCGATAGTCTGTACTAAGGATATCTATCTTCTAGGGTACAAGTCAATATCCCCCATAAAAGTCCCATCGAGATAAGACTGTCCCAGCGCGGAAACCTCAGGGATAGCAAGTAGCGTGGGCATGATTTTCACACATAGATAGTATATGCATACACAATCATATAACTATACTAATATTACCATATCAATATTAGGTATATCTCAAATTCCATAGTTACGACTTTTATCCTTATTTTCTACATTATTAGAATCGCGTATAAGGGTTCGTCTCTAACCTTAATTCGAAGGGTTTTTCCAACTTACCACGTGATTGGACATAAATATTGTATATTTATTCCCCTAATTTCAATGCATTTGTGAACCCGAGTGATGTAACCCATATGGATTTAACGTACGTTTATGCTACTAATATTCGTTGGCAAGTATTTCGTGTTTCGTGCTTCTCTTATTAGTTTTACAGGTTAATTATGCAAGCAGCGCAAAAGAGAAAGCGAGAAAATGAAAGAAAAAATAAGAAGGCAAGTTCAAGGGCATTTTGGTAATTCTACAGCCAGCTCCCGAAGAAGAAGTCAACTGTAAAGTTGAAGAGCTCGGAACAATGAGAACACTGGAAGAAACGGCACCCAAATCCGAGCTACAGTTGAGGAGTTATGACCCGTTGAAGTTGGAAAAAAAAATCTAAGTGTTGAATGGGAGAAAAGCACCCCAGACCAGAAAACCTTCGTGAACCCAAGGGCGAACCGGTTTGGGGGGGCGAACTGGTTCGAGGAACATGCGAACCGGTTCGGGGGTCCTGTAGCGCGATTTTCCTCCTTTATGATGATTTGGCTCTAAGGTTTCCTTCTTATACCATATTAAAATTTCGTGGTTCCTTCTTATACAACATCAAAATTTGTACTACTAACTTCCTAACATGATATCATACATTTCCTACGTAAAGCATGCCAATTTACGACACTAAACATGGATTAATCTTGCCATAATCCATTTAAATATTCAAGAACCCTAGAAATCTCTAAATCATGGTTCCAATCTGTTTTTCCAGGAATTTCTTCTTATAAACATCATAATTTCGTGGGTAAATTCCTCTACATGGCAAGGGTTTCCAGAATTATCATTTAACCCATAACTACATGCGATTCCTATCTCAAATCTTAGGTTTTCTTCCATAAAACTCATCCTAATCCTTCCTACACTAATATGAAAGATGCATCAATGAAATAAGCAAGATAAACACTTGCCTGAGATTTTCGACGTTCTAATTTGCAGAGGTTTTTTGGTGTGGTTGCGTAGCCCGTTGCGCGATCTACGCGTTGGTGGTGGTGGCGGTGCAAACGGATGACTTTTGGGGCCTTGGATTGCCTTGGAAGCTTTCTTCTTCCCTCTCCTATGGCCGTCACATGTGTTTGAGTTTTCTAACCCTAGCTGACTAACCTAAATGGCTGATATAGGTTTCTGATTTTCGTGGGTTTAATTACCCATAAATGTGAAATGTCCAAAATGCCCTCCCGGGGTACCACTTAGGTCTAAAAATTCCCCGAGACCCAAACTAAACCCTCGGGTACACTTTTCTGACTATCTCGACCCTTCCGGACGCATTGGCGCACTCAAAATGACCATACGAACGACTTACAAAATATTCACTTTTATTTATCAATAATTAGTCCCGACGCGACACGGACGCGTCCCGACTCAAATTTCCAAAATTCTCATTGTATTCACTCGTGACATTCAATATAACCAATATTATATATTACTTTGCTCATTAGTAATATTCAACAAATTTTCCATAATTACTAACTCTCGTCACGTTAATAATTATAACATAATTAATTTCTGAATTTTTATTAGATAATTAACTCACATTAAATTTAATAAATCCCCAAATTAATATAGCATAAAAATACGAGTTATTACATACTTCCCCCCTAATAACGGAATTTCGTCCCGAAATTCGAAAAACAAGGCATACCCGGTAAGAACAAATCTGGATATCTCTCGCACATATCGACCTCGCGCTCCCAAGTGGATTCCTCCACATTGTGGTGCTCCCACTGGACCCGTACAAGTGGAACTATCTTTGACCTCAATCTCCTCTCACTAAAGTCTACGATAGCCACCGGTCTCTCCTCGTAAGAGTTGTCAGGCAATAAGTCTATCTCATCTACCGCAATATGAGAATAGGCCATATCATCCCGAAGGTACCGTCTCAACGACGAGATGTGGAATACATCATGAATGTGATGCAAATGTTCTGGAAGTCCCAATCTGTATGCTACCAACCCAATCCTCTCGATGATGGGAAATGGTCCCACGTACCTCGGGGCCAATTTCCCCTTCTTCCTGAACCTCATTACTCTTTTCATAGGAGATACACGCAGTAATACTTGGTCCCCCACATTAAACTCCCGGAAGAACCGTTTCGCATCGGCATAGCTCTTCTGCCTGTCTTGGGCTACTCGAATGCGACTCCTAATCATCTCAATCCTCGCGGAGGTTTCCTGAATCACCTCTGGTCCCAACAACTTGTTATCCCCCACCTCGAGCCAACAAGTTGGAGAACGACAAGGCCTGCCATACAAAGCCTCAAATGGAGCCATACCAATCGTAAACTGATAAGAGTTATTATAAGCAAACTCTACCAGTGGAAGATGTGGCTCCCAACCTCCTCCAAAATCAAGAACACACATGCGTAGCATATCCTCTAACATCTGATTAGTACATTCTATCTGTCCATCTGTCTTTGTGTGGTAAGCTGAACTCAACCTCAACTCAGTACCCATAGCCTCCTGAAAGCTTTCCCAGAAACGTGAGACGAAAATATTGTCTCTATCTGACACAATATTCCGGGGTACCCCATGTAATCTGACAACCTCAGCAATGAACAACTGAGCATACTGACCCGTGGTATAGTCTGTCCGCACCGGTAGAACATGATCCACCTTGGTTAAACAGTCTACAATCACCCAGATAGAATCGTGGCCCCGCCGTGATGTAGTCAACCCTGTAATAAAATCCATGGAAATACTCTCCCACTTCCACGGGGGTACTTCCAATGGCTGAAGTAATCCTGACAGTTTCTGATGGTCCACCTTCACCAGCTGGCAGGTAGAACACTTGGACACGAACTCAGCAATGTCCTTCTTCATCCCACTCCACCAGTATTGCCTCCTCATATCCTGATACATCTTATCTCCTCCAGGATGCACTGCAAATCGGGACCCGTGAGATTGGGTCATCATTACATGACGCAATTCTTCCCCTTCTGGAACTACCAATCTCCCATTAAACCTCAAACCCCCCTCAGAACTAAGAGAATAGGACTCAGCACCCTCGGCTAAAAGTCGTACAATCTGCTCCTGGCAAAACGAGTCTGTGGTTTGAGCCTGTATTACGCTCATAACAATCTCGGGTGTGACTTTCATAACAGATATGAAGGAACGGGCAACTGCGTCTGGATGGCCTAACTCCTTCCACTTTGCTTTCCAGGCGTTTTCTACCTCGTCTACCGGTCTACGGCTCAACGCATCAGCAACTACGTTGGCCTTCCCCGGATGATACTGTATGTCAAACTGATAGTCCTTCACAAACTCTAACCATCTGCGCTGACGCATATTCATCTCTCGCTGAGTGAATAGGTACTGCAGTGACTTGTGGTCTATGAACAAATGGAACTTCTCCCCCAATAAGTAGTGCCTCCATATCCTCAATGCAAAAACGACCGCTGCTAACTCCAAGTCGTGGGTGGGGTAATTCTTCTCATGCGACTTAAGCTTGCGGGAGGCAAAAGCTATAGCCTTCTCTTCCTGCTGAAGTACTCCCCCAAGTCCCCGTAAAGAGGTATTGGTGTAAACCATGTACTCCACACCCAGCTTCGGTAAAGCAAGAACTGGTGCTGAAGTAAGCTTGTCTTTCAGCTCGTCGAAAGACAACTGACAAGCGTCATCCCAAACATATGGTACCCCCTTGTTAGTCAAATTCGTCAATGGACCCGCTATTTTGGAGAATCCCCGAATGAATCTCCTATAGTATCCGGCTAACCCCAAGAAACTATGCACTTCCGTCAGTGTTGTGGGCTGTCCACATTCCCTCACCGCTGACACTTTACTCGGGTCAACTGCAAACCCCTGCTCGGAAACAACATGGCCCAAGAACTGTACTTCTCGCAACCAGAATCCACACTTCTCGTACTTAACATACAACTGATGCTCTCGTAGTGTCTGAAGAACCTGCCTCAAATTCTCGGCGTGCCCCTCCTCGGAGTGTGAATATATCAAAATGTCATCTATAAAGATGATGACAAACTGATCCAAGAACTCTCTGAATACTCGATTCATTAAGTCCATGAATACGGCTGGATCATTTGTGAGACCAAATGGCATCACTCTGAACTCGTAAGATCCATATCTCATCAAGAAGGCAGTCTTTGAAACATCATGCTCTCTAATACGTAGCTGATGTACCCCAACCTCAGATCTATCTTCGAAAAGAAAGTTTCTCCCCTCAGCTGGTCAAACAGATCATCGATTCGAGGCAAAGGATACTTATTCTGTATCGTGACCTTGTTTAACTCCCGGTAGTCCACACATAACCTCAATGAACCATCTCTTTTCTTCACAAACAAGACTGGAGCGCCCCAAGGTGAGGTACTCCTCCGAATGAAGCCCTGACCTAACAGCTGCTCTATCTGATCTCGTAACTCTCGCATCTTCGCCGAATTCATACGGTAAGGAGCGCGTGCTATAGGTCTCGTATCTGGCAATAAATATATGACAAAGTCTATCTCTCGACTGGGGGGTAGGCCTGGTATCTCCTGGAATACATCGGAATACTCACGAACGACTGGAATCGAGTCTAAAGGAATCACATCCTCCTTAGAGGCATCCTCCTCTATATAATACAAATGAGCGATCGAACCTCCCTCTGGGTGAAGCATCGCCACTACAAACATCTCTTGCCTCGGAATTGCAAAAATAATGCTCCCACCGAAGCAATCAATCATGGCTCTATAAGCTGCGAGCCAATCCATACCGATAATAACATCATGCTCATGCATATCTAAGACTAACATGTCTACAGGTAATACCAAACTACCAATCTCTACCCCCACTCCTCGGCATATAAAGAAGATAAGCAACCCACTCCCCACTGGTGAGTCTACACACGTCACTGTGCTCTCTGCTGTGGCTAACAACCCTAAGGCCTTCGCAAAATGCGTAGCTATAAAACAATAAGTCGCCCCAGTATCAAACAAAACCCGACCCATAGTACCATGGATAGGAAACATACCCTGAATCGCGGGTGGTGCTTGTGGAGCTGCTGCCTGGTGGACGTTATAGACACGTCCGTACTGTAACTGCCCCTGCTGCACTGGAGCTGCTGGAACGGCTGGTAGGGGTGGCACCTGGGCTGGAGCTGGGAGTGCAGCCGAAAAAAGTGGTCTTTGTGGCTCATTACGGGCACCCTGCTGCTGTGGGGCCCTATCTCCCTCCGGACAATCCTAGCGCCTATGGCCGTGTCTACCACACCCAAAGCATCGGCCCTTGAAGTTACCTCCCCTTTGTCCCTGCTGGCCGTTACCTCCCCGCCACTGACCCTGCTGGGCCTGATGAACACATTGTTGGCCCTGTTGGCCCTGCTGCTGACCCTGCTGTCGGTGTTGGCCTTGCTGGCCCTGATGATTAGGCTGGACCTATTGACCCTGCCTATAACCCCCAAATCCCTGCCTAGAATCACCTGAACGGAATCGCTTAGCAGGGTCCCCCCCTGATGGGAACTCTGCTCGTGCTGACGAGTCTGTCCATGAGATGGTGCCCCACTAGCACTACTACCCCCGGTCCTGCCCTACTGGTTGGACTCTCCTGCTCTCTTGCTTCCCTGAAGATGGAAGCGGTGATCCTGGCAATGTAGTAACGCAGCATTGAGTACATCAGTAAAAGTACTCAGAGATAGATTCATAATATCCTTCAAGCTAACCCGTCCATAAACAACATAATCTTCTTGCCCTCAGTGGGTGCCTCATCTGGCACGATGGTGAGAAGTCTCGTGAACTCCTCCTCATATTCAGCTATGGTAGAATTCTCCTGCTTCAAGTTCAGTAATTCCCGCCTCATCTTAGTCTACACGACAAGTGGAAAATACTTGTCGTCAAACCGCTCCCAGAACAACTGAATAGGGATCGTGCCCCTCTCCTCCAAGGTGGTAGTGGACTCACACCACTGCAAAGCGGCCCCCACCAGCTTAAAGGAAGCCAATAACTGCTTCTGCACGTCGGTGCACTCATACATACGAAGATGCCGCTGGATGTCTTTCTTCCATTGGCTAACTGTGACAATATCGGAGCTACCAGAGAACTCAGGGGGATGCGCTTTCTGAAAAGCATCCCTAACCCTCTCCCATGCAGATGGAAGTTGTGCTGGTACTGGCGCCACTGCCTGAATCTGGGGTGGAGCCTGCTGAGTCGCCGCTAGCGCGGCATTCACCGCCTGAGCAACAATGGTGGCTACTTCATTAGCATTCATAGTGCCTTGTGCCGGAGCTGCTGGCTGCTCGGCCTGGGCACGCCTATCCTTCGGTGCACGTCTCGGAGGCATCTGAAATGTGAAGAAGTTTATTAGTCTACAGTCATTATCAAATCACAAATAGCTGAAGACGTAACGTAAAAGCAGAAATACAACAATCCTAAAAATAGGTCTCTATATCAAAGAAAGCAACGCTGAAAGCATAATAAGCCGCACAGATCCTAAAGGACACTAGAACCTGATGCTCTGATACCACCTGTGACACCCCGCCTAATTAAATACCGGGCGATCACTCCTTTACTAAATTAAAATCAAGGTGAACAGTTGGTTCATTCTTAGCATCACTGTCGTGAAAATAAATTTTTCCAAATTAACACCCTAATTAATTAAGGTAAGTGTCAAAACCACTTTTAAACATTTCCTTCCAAATTTTATTTTTTTTTTTTAAATTATTTAATTATTAACACCATTAACAATAAATAAGAATCATACCCCAAATATCCTGGAACATAATCCAAATAATTTAAACATTCAACATTCAAAGTCCCAACATTTAAAACTTAAAGTAAAACATCCATAGTGAAATAAATCCCATAATAACAGTACTAGAAATAATTGAAATACAAATGTCCCAATAAAACAGATAAATAGTAGAAAGGGCGACACATGCCCAATAAATGAGTATGATAGATGTGGAATCAAGTAAACAAAGTCGTCTATGCAAGTGGCCTGCAACTCCCACCTAAGCTTCAGCTCGTTCCTTTCAAGGGATCCTAAGCAAGACGCCCCTGTGGATGGGCACCTGTAATACATACATATATATACAAGATAGAGAAAGAGAAAAAGAAATGGGTCAGAGCCCGATAGTGTGTTTGATTTAAAATACGTCTAGCAAGTACTTAAATTGATACAGGCCAATGCAACAACATATTAGTGCGACACTCTCTTGAGAAATTCTCACCTCTCTTCTAATGTGCACACCAATCGCACAAACATTCCCAACGATTTGTCCTATCATTTATCGCACTAATCTTCCCTATGATTTAACTTATCTTAGATTACTCGTAAGATTCAAAATTTCACGACTCAATTGTTTGAAAAGAATATTTCAATTAGTAACCAAGGTTCTCATTTTGACTTTATTAATCAATAAAGTTTTCCAATTTCATATTATACTTTCTCAAAACAAGAAATTTACAATTTGAGTCATCAACCATGTCCTACATATCAAATCACAGTAGGCAGTTCCAGATTTCAGAATTTCATATATATATTAACTACTCGAAAATATATATCATAACAGCACCCCAAATAATAACTATGGTGCGGGCATACTCTACTATCCAAACCCCATATCACTCACATTAAGGGGAATACAAATTCGGAATCACTCTCGAATTGTATTAACACATACTCAAACAATATTGGGGCGAAGTATAGATTCCAAGTCCCTTAGGACCGTCTGAACTATCACTGCGATAGCCTGTACCAAGGATATCTATACACAAACAAAATGAGGCGAAGAATAGATTCCAAGTCTCTAAGAGGATGGCACATGCCGGTGTCTCTTAGGACCGTCTGAACTATCACATCGATAGCCTGTACCAAGGATATCTATCTTCTAGGGTACAAGTCAATATCCCCCATAAAGGTCCCATCGAGATAAGACTGTCCCAGCGCGAAAACCTCAGGGATAGCAAGTAGCGTGGGCATGATTTTCACACATAGATAGTATATGCATACAAAATCATATAACTATACTAATATTACCATATCAATATTAGGTATATCTCAAATTCCATATTTACGACTTTTATCCTTATTTTATACATTATTAGAATCGCATATAAGGGTTCGTCTCTAACCTTAATTCGAAGGGTTTTTCCAACTTACCACGTGATTGGACATAAATATTGTATATTTATTCCCCTAATTTCAATGCGTTTGTGAAATCGAGTGATGTAACCCATATGGATTTAACGTACGTTTATGCTACTAATATTCGTTGGCAAGTATTTCGTGTTTCGTGCTTCTCTTATTGGTTTTACAGGTTAATTATGCAAGCAGCGCAAAAGAGAAAGCGAGAAAATGAAAGAAAAACGAAGAAGGCAAGTTCAAGGGAATTTTAGTAATTCTACAGCTAGATCCCGAAGAAGAAGTCAACTGGAAAGTTGAAGAGTTCGGAACAATGAGAACACTGGAAGAAACGGCACCCAAATCCAAGCTACGGTTGAGGAGTTATGACCCGTTGAAGTTGAAAAAAAAAATCTAAGTGTTGAATGGGAGAAAAGCACCCCAGACCAGCAAACCTTCACGAACCCAAGGGCGAACCGGTTTGGGGGGACGAACCGGTTCGAGGAACATGCGAACCGGTTCGGGGGTCCTGTAGTGCGATTTTCCTCCTTTATGATGATTTGACTCTAAGGTTTCCTTCTTATACAATATTAAAATTTCGTGGTTCCTTCTTATACAACATCAAAATTTGTACTACTAACATCCTAACATGATATCATACATTTCCTACGTAAAGCATGCCAATTTACAACACTAAACATGGATTAATCATGCCATAATTCATTTAAATATTCATGAACCCTAGAAATCTCTAAATCATGGTTCCAATCTGTTTTTCCAGAAATTTCTTCTTATAAACATCATAATTTCGTGTGTAAATTCCTCTACATGGAAAGGGTTTCCAGAATTATCATTTAACCCATAACTACATGTGATTCCTATCTCAAATCTTAGGTTTTCTTCCATAAAACTCATCCTAATCGTTCCTACACTAATATGAAAGATGCATCAACGAAATAAGCAAGATAAACACTTGCCTGGGATTTTTGACGTTCTGATTTGTAGATGTTTTTTGGTGTGGTTGCGTAGCCCGTTGCGTGATCTATGCGTTGGTGGTGGTGGCGGTGCAAACGGATGACTTTTGGGGCCTTGGATTACCTTGGAATCTTTCTTCTTCCCTCTCCTATGGCCGTCACATGTGTTTGAGTTTTCTAACCCTAGCTGACTAACCTAAATGGCTGATATAGGTTTCTGATTTTCGTGGGTTTAATTACCCATAAATGTGAAATGTCCAAAATGCCATCCCGGGGTACCACTTAGGTCTAAAAATGCCCCGAGACCCAAACTAAACCCCCGGGTACACTTTTCTGACTATCTTGACCCTTTCGGACGCATTGGCGCACTCAAAATGACCATATGAACGACTTATAAAATATTCACTTTTATTTATCAATAATTAGTCCCGACGCGACACGGGCGCGTCCCGACTCAAATTTCCAAAATTCTCATTTTATTCACTCGTGACATTCAATATAACTAATATTATATATTACTTTGCTCATTAGTAATATTCAACAAATTTTCCATAATTACTAACTCTCGTCACGTTAATAATTATAACATAATTAATTTCTGAATTTTTATTAGATAATTAACTCACATTAAATTTAATAAATTCCCAAATTAATATAGTATAAAAATACAGGGTATTACATATAATTAGTTCCATCAAACATAGGATGTCTATTTGATGAGAAACTATCCACATAACCTCCAGGATTCGTCTAAATAACTTTTAGAGACTAGCTTTGATACCAATTTGAAGTTGCAACTCTATATAGACTTAAATTATTTCATTGAATACACACACCACACCATTATAAAATTAGGCAAAGATAGAAATATTCCAATTTTTATATTCTTTGAAAATTACTAAGTGAGCAAGTACAATTATCAAGTAAGTTGTGGGAATATGAAATTTAAGTAGGAGATATAAATTAAGCCAAATTTTATCCTTTTAGCCTACACATACATCTAGGTTATTATGTGATATGAAATAAGGGATCACAACCACAACACGCCGATGTACCTAGAAAACCCAAATGGGAAAAACCACGGATGGTTGGTCCTAGATAAATCCACTACAAACAAATGGTTTTACAAAGGGACTCAAAAGACATACAGACTTGACTCACTAAGACTTGTTGATGCCATCTCCTCTACCTCTGTTTGTAGTACGCGAAGCCTCCAACGCGTTGCACAACACTACTCGTGTCTCAGTATCCACCAAAAGCCAAAGAACCATCTCCAATCAACTAGGACACAGAAATCTACCGCGTATGTCCATGATGAAACCAAGGTTGAAAGTATGGGGTTTTGAATCTTCAATGTGATTACTCTAAATCAAAATGTGTTGGAGAGAGTTTTTCTTAAAAGGATAATATGAAATTGCTCTTTTCAAAGTGCAAGTTCCTATTTCAAAAACTGTATTTCCGTCCACTATATGGATCTCAGAAAAGTAGTGGACAAAAATAGTTAATAAAATAAACTGCAGAAAATTAAAAAAAAAATCATAAGTTATGAAACTCCTTCGAACGAGTTTACTAACGATAAGTCAGAGAATTATTAAGTCAAGTTGTTAGAAACTTCGTTAGAACATATTCATTCGAACGACATATCTAACGAAACTTCTAACAATAAAACAGGGATTTTTGGTAAGGTTCATTAGAACCAGGTCGTTCGAACGAACTGGGCTGAGTTAGAATGAGAATTTTAATTTTTTAAAAAATGATTAAAAATAATCAGAAAATTTTCCATAATCATTTTAATTAGATTAAAATTAACTCCAACACATAAAATTATATTCGGGTCATATACCTTTTGGAAAAGAGACTGTGAAGGAAATTTGATGATGGTTGAAAAGTCGGATGCCCAAATTCTTCATGGTTGTTAGATGATGACTCGATATTACCCAAAGATGTTTTGTCCAATGGAATATAGCCAATACTACAAATGACTCGATTGGAAATTTGTCCTTACAATGCCATGGATAGTACTCAATCCCTTCTTTTACCCAGAATTTCATACTATAAACACTTTTTAATAAATCCCAACTCAACCATTTCCAGTCGCATCATTCCCACACTCAGAAATCAAATTTCAAGATTTAAACTGGTCTCTCCTAAATCCCTTACAGTACATCAATTGTTCAAATATCAATTAATTTCCCCAATCAATTGTTCTAATATCAATTAATTTCCCCAATCATAAAATCCCACAAATTGAAAACCCAATTTATGTGTCAATCCAAACCTAAAATCATTAGTTTAACACCTACCATGATATGAATTGAAGACAACAATTAATTTCAAAACAAGTTTAACCACTCGCCTTAGGATTCGTAGTGTCTGATTAATCATTTGGTGTAGATATTGTTGTGTGATGAAGAACACCTCTCTCGTTCTTCCTCTTTGGCTCTCAAGAGTACTCCCTCCTTGTCCCTTTATGTTCTCAGATTCTCTCAAATGAGTTATGGCTGCCCATAACCCCTAAACCATGGTTTATATCTCCAAATCCCATTTTTAGTCATATGGGCCTAGTTAAATAGCCCAAACACCCCCGTGTGGGCCCGATTTTGCCCAAAACTACCCTGTGACCCATTAACCACCCCGGGTACACTTTTTTTATTATCTCGTCCCATCCAAACTCAACCGTGCACTCAGAATTATCATTCGAATTATTTTATGACATCCTCTAATTTATCGAATTTAAATAATCCAAATAATTAAATCTAAGTCCAAATAATTTATCGAATTTAAAGAATTATCACTCAACCTCAAAGATGCGACACAACAATAATCCAAATAATTAAATCTAAATTTATGGAATTTAAATAATTCCTCAAATTTAAATAAATTCTCCAAATCATAAATTTAAATCTCTCTAATTTAAATAAATTTCATTTCTCCCAAAAATAATTAAATTTTAAGTCCTCAAAATTTCAGGGTGTTACATACTTCCCCCTTACAAAGGAATTTTGTCCTCGAAATTAAGCTAAGCCTAGTACTCCAAACTTCAACTAGCTCCTAAGTTACCTACCATTAAGATCACTACACCCATCTCTCCCACTTGTAATCGTGAATTATTTTGAAATTAAATTAGTTAACCCGGGCGCCCATACACTATGTACCCGTGTTCAACTGCACAAATAAGGCCCCGCTTTTTCCAGCCTAAAATTGTAATATAACATCGATCTCACAGTCATAACCACGTACATATAAAATAACTGAGGTAGTCAACCCATGTACTAATGACCAAACATTTCCCCACTTCCAACATTGCGCTAAGCTTAATGCTTGGGACGTCTCTCAAATGCGAAATCCAAACAAGGAACCCCCCCGATACACTACTACCTAAAAATATCGGTTGTTGAGATCCGTTCGGCCCACAGTCCATAGTATGTACCCCCAAATACCCGTCTCTTCACATAAAAGCATGCACGCCCACTCTTATGCTACAAAAGACAACATATAATACCGCGCCCTTACTATCACTAGTTTTATTGCGCGAAATGAATCCCGAGTTATATCTCCCTGCTAAAAAATAAGCATATTCATCCTGAATCACGTCATTAAACATCCCTACTTACCGAGATAAAATATAACAACACCATACATTCTTATGTGCCTATCATTCCACACAATACAACACATGTACTCACATAGACATTTATATTTAGGTCAGACTCCCTCTCAGATGACACCTACCCGATATCATCCACGTCCGGGTACAACGAATACTAAGAATTACTATCACTATCTACTATAGTTCAAATCCATCATTAACCCCCCAAACCTTACTGATAAATCGCCTATGCTACTCCCAAATTTGTCAAAAGTAGTAACTTCTCACAAAGTTCCACACTCTGTCCCTATACCCATAGGTTTAATTATCAACTCCCGCGTCTCTAAAGGAGTTATAAACTGTTGCACTCATACTATCATTAAGTCCTCAGCGTTAAGTTACTAACGAGCTAAATCTCTCTACTCAATGGTCAATCTTCCATTCCCTAAATCACCTCATTGAAAGTCTCTACGCACTTGGTTCCAATATAACTAGACAACTATACCCTCTAAATTCTACTTCACCCCAAAATTTGACACAAGACCAACCCTCTTTCAGGTGGATTATCGCAAAAAATATACATCCTGCCCTGGAATAGCGAATACGATAGTCTTGTTGTAACTGCCCACCACCGCTTACTCATTGCTAACTAGTCCGTACCCAGGATAAAATGATGCTTGCATAGTACTCTCAAAATGAGCTTACCTCTTACCGTATTTATCCTCTCAGTATCTACATCCACCCCCTTGCATATGGGACTAAAGAGGGCCCCGCTACCCAACGGTAAACATATTCAAACCATAATAACACTTATAATACGCCCACTAGAACCGTCTCCCACGCGAATATAGTTTTACATGAAAATTTACTGTGATTCACTCGTATCACACCAAACATACCCCATTTCCTCGAGGATAAAACTTATACTTTCCCTTATGAATACACTAATGATTAGAATGGTTCCTGGACATAACACTCACGTCTAAGACGAACCAAAACTCTTATAAGTGTTGCTCTTATCGGGCATCCCACTCATGTCCTTAATTTATTGTGCAAAGGATTTACACCTGAGTTCCTACTCTTTACTCATAAGACACCTCTCTATGTCATCCCCTTTTTCTGGCCCCATTGGCCATGTTGGTATTTTCCTTCCCATAGATCTGGTAGTCTTGGCCCTGATTGCTACCCCCTTTTATCCCCTTTGACTTCACTGGCCCTATGGGACTTGTTGTTGGCATTGACGGACTTTCCTAAATCCATTGTCACTTGGTAGAAATTTTATTGACCTTAATCATTAAAATGGATCATTTACTGGGTATCCCCCCTGTGGTGTCTCACTAGAACTGTTGAATCAAGTTCTTCCCTCTAGATAGTTTCCCCAACACTCTTGGCTCCTCCTTAATGGAAGTATTAATGTAAACTCGTAAACGTATGACTTCTGATGGAAATTGACATTAGTCATCCTACCTGGATTTTCCATCCATGCCTATATATTCCACCCATGAGTCCATTATCCACTTATAGACTCCATAATTCTCTGTGCCCTTCATCAGGTATAAAGTTTGCTAAACTAGTTAACTTATCTATTATGATCAGCCTTTATCTTGCCAGCTTGTGATAAGTTTTAAAATTACATTTGCATCTCTATTTAAACAGCAGATGGAAGGTCTCTTGATCAGACCAAACCCAAATTGTCGTTCCAATCCATACATATTTCTCTATGTGGGGTGACTGATCCTTGTCAATCCACGTTTCTCTTATGAGCAAAAGCTTCGCCCGAATTTAATATTAGGTGTCGTTGCACTCCACACTGCATGATTGCCTTTGGACTCTCTCTTTTTCATTGGCTCATCACACTTCCTCTCTTCCTCAAATTCATACAATAGCTTTTCAAAAGAGTCCCTATGACTCCCCATGAACAGTAACCATAGTGACCTTATCACGATCACCATTTCTAGAATACTCCATGACTTTTGCTGAGCCTCTCCTCCTGCAATCCTTCTAACAGCCCTCGCTGGTCATTCCATGATGTTCGATGTACGAAGCCCAATCGAACTCGTATATCAATCACATCAACTATACTTAATGGCAGGAGAGCATAAATGCACGTATATAAAGGAATACAACAATCCCATCATAAGGCTCTATATCAAAGAACGCTATGCTGAAACATAAAAATCATACAGATCCTAAGGAAACTAGAATCTGATGCTCTGATACCATCTGTGACACCCTGCCTAATAAAATATCAAGTGATCATTCCTATATCAAATTAAAACAGGAATCTCATCTTGTTCATTCTTAGCATCATTTGTCAAAAAAAAAAAAAAAAACTTACTAATCACCAAGTATTCAAAAAGCTAATGCCAAATTTTATCTTTATTAATCCAAGGCAAAATAAGTGGAATTAAAATAAAACATTCGATGCTGATAGAATTAATCATCACATATAATAGTACAAGTCTTGCTGAATAAACCGTCGGCTAAATCCAAACCCAAACCAAACTAACAGAGAGAAATTAATCTCATACAATCTGAAAAGAAACAAAATAAAACTGTGAGCGACATACTCGAGATAGACTGATATGAATCCCTACTCCAGGAATAGAAAAATATATGCGTATATCCAAATCCTGCGACATCCACACATGCTCCATCTGTGAGTCACTGGAATGAATTCAAGCTTGGCGTCCCTGTGGCTGGACACCTAAAAGGTTTTGAAAATATTTGATAGCAAGGGTTAGAACCCAAAACATTTTGAAAATATTTAGAGAGTGATTAAATTGCAATAAATTTAAAATGCATTAATTCTCTTCATATTTAAGTCAATGTCGTACTATCTTGAGGACAGACTCAACCATCAACTAATGTGCACACCTAATGCTTTCTTTATATCCCACCTAGTCCTCAATCCCGTAACTAGCTCTTGACAAAATTCTTCCCTGACACACTAGTTTAACCCGAGTATGTTTAAAATATGATCTATAAGTTATTTATCACTTTAACATAAATAATCATCTTTCCTTTAAGTCCATATAACATTCACACTAGTAATATAATAAATACATTTTTTCACCATGTATTATATTACCCGTATATAATTCTTTCTCTCATTATATACATAACACTATATTACAACATTCACACATATGATGAATATATATATATATAATCCATCCTATCGAGTAATACCTCACCGAATGTATTCTCTAAAGTACTATCAACCCAGGCTACTCAGTCCCACCAGGAGTTTCGAGACAACTATGGCCCGTCGAATCGGAACTTAAATAATAAACGTAATGGAGGTGGTCATATTCCATCGATTATGAGGACATCATCTCAATGACCCACCTCTGAAATTGGACGCTATGACCTCGGGATATACTCGCCCTACACCTGAAGCTAGGGGATTCACCAACATCGCACAACCTCCTTTGATAGCACTAGACTATATAAATTTAAATAAATATTTAGTCACTCATATTTATAAGTACACACAATATATATATACTATCACACACCATCTATATATAATTTAAATCCCAACTTTACCGGGCATAAAAATTCGTAGCACTAGCCTATATTTTCCCAAGTCTATGTTCTGACTCTAGTTTAATTAATTTACTCATTAATTAATTTATTAACATCCCGAGTCTATGGTCTGACTCCAATTTAATTAATTTACTCATTAATTATTTTACTAACATCCCGAGTCTTTCTTCCAACTGTAGTTTAATTAATTTATTCATTAATTAATTTATTGCCTTGGTGTCACTCAACCAATATACCCGACGCGCTTACTTAGGCCGTATCTTAATATCCGGATTAAATGCTCAAATTCACTTAATAAGTTTGACACACCCTTATTAACCAAATTAACTTTAAATGTATCTCTCTCACATATACTTCAAAGGCCACCCATACTATTTGTCCCCTTTAAGTCCTCAAATAACCCAACACTTAATCATAAGGACTTACTATACAAAATTTATCCCCAAATTAAAGCTCAACCCAAACAGTAAAACCCATCGAAAATGCCCGTCTTTCGAACGACGTGTCATGTGGTTTGAACGGCTGTCAGCGTCGTTCGAACCATAGCCAAGGTCGTTAAAATGACCCTTGGACTCTCTCCCCTCTATTTTTTCATCAGCTCGATGACATGGGCAGTTCTCAAGCCCTTATTTTACCCAGAATTTCATACTATAAATCCTTTTTAATAAATCCCAACTCAACCATATCTTGTCTCCTTATTCCCACACTCAGCCATCAAATTTCAAGATTTAAACTGGATTCTCCTAAATCCCTTATAGTACATCAATTGTTCTAATATCAATTAATTTCCCCAATCAACACATACGGAAATATGATCACCATTAAAAGAGAATTTTCTCATAAATCCCACAAATTGAAAACCCAATTTATGTGTCAATCCCAACCTAAAATCATTAGTTTAACACCTACCATGATATGAATTGAAGACATCAATTAATTTCAAAGCAAGTTTAACCACTTGCCCTAGGATTCATAGTGTCGGATTAATCCGTTGGTGTATAGATTGTTGTGTGATGAAGAACACCTCTCTGGTTCTTCCTTTTTGGCTCTCCAGAGTCCTCCCTCCTTGTCCATCTACGTTCTCAGATACTCTCAAATGAGTTATGGCTTCCAACAACCCCTAAACCTAGATTTATATCTCCAAATTCCGTTTTTAGTCATATGGGCCTAATTAAATAGCCCAATCACCCCCGTGTAGGCCCGATTTTGCCCAAAAATACCACCCCTGGGTACACTTTTGTGACTATCTCGTCCCATCCAGACTCAGACGTGACCTCGGAATTGTCATATGAATTACTTTATGACATCCTCTAATTTTTTACCTCAAAGATTAGACATAACAATAATCCAAATAATTAAATTTAAATTTACCGAATTTAAATAATTCCTCAAATTTAAATAAATTCTCCAAATCATAAATTTAAATCTCTCCAATTTAAATAAGTTTCATTTCTCCCAAAAATAATTAAATTCTAGGTCCTCAAAATTTTGGGGTGTTACATTTGATCCTACAGGAAATTGTGTATAGCTATTAGTCCACTAATCGAATATCTAAGTCAATTTAATTCAATTTCGAACCGAGCTACGTATAGAGTAAAACTTTTATCACCGTATAGACAATAAATATTATGAATACATATAAACTAGTGACATGTTGGCTTTGGATTATCCGCAGTACCCATTCATTAAAAATCATAGCCAGAGACATCAAACTCAACTTTTACCAAACTAGTCAAAATACCATTGAATATTGGTAGGTGATTCTATTCCATTATTAATTTTGTGCTTACGTCCTTGAATTATTGCTTTTCTTTATACTATGTAATAGCCGTTGAACTCTTGTTCCCCACATTAACATAAATATTAATTCAATCTTTATCCAATTTGTAAGGACATATTTTATAAGACCGTTATCAATTAATTATGTCATATACCGCTACACAGTCGAAGAGCATTCAAGAACATTCAAGCAGCAAAGACGGATTCGAATATCAAGTTCTTCATCAAAAAGACTCCGTGAAGTTTACTTTAGTAAAATTGTGTTTTTAATACCTTAACTTTCCACTTAGAGCTTTTGGAATATTTTTACAAAATATATTCTAAGTGTTGGAGCGGACTTTTTGGTCAAAATTTGAGAATGATTATTTTTTCTAAGTCCTGAAGCGTACCTCGATTTTGACGCCCAAGTCGTTCAAGCGAGTTAGATATCTCGTTCGAGCGACTTATGGATGTCGTGCGATGTCGTTTGAACGACATTTGTACGTCGTTCGCGCGAGATCCTTATCTCGTTTGAACGAGCTCGTATTCCAAGGCGGCACATTTTCTTATAAATACTCATTAAATGGTTTCATTTTCATTAAGAAGTCCCAGCATTTTGAAAGACAAAAAACTGCGAAACTACAGAATCCTTTTGACTTCTTCTTTTAGGTTTTAATCCCTTTTTGTTTTCAATTCACAAAACTCCCAAATGCTTTAGTGAATTGTTTTAGTATTCAAGAACAATACATTGCTTTTATTCAACCTCTGTGGAGAAGGCTTCTCCATATTTGATCGGTGGATACCAAGCGTAGTCATTCTGCGTGGGAACGAGCTGAAGACGACGAACTGATACCTGGAGGGTATTTCGCCTTCTCTCCTATATTTGAAGGTTTGCTGAAGGTACCGTTTATTACACACTTGTGGGTGATTATCAAGTTGTATGTAAGTCAAAGGTCTTGTGAATTCTTCAAAGTGTTATAAAAGGTTTTACCCGAAAGGTTTTTTTTCCTTAATCCATCGTCTTAATTTTTTCATGCATGGGTTGAATGATTTATGATGTTTAGATGCATGTTTAGGAGCTGAATTAATTTTGTTTAAACATAGACTCTAATTAAATAAGTTTACTAAATTAGAAATTTGCAAATTTAATCAATTGTTACACAGTCACGTTTTTCAAATTGGTATCAGAGCGGGTTATACTAATTTATCGCGTGATCCTGATTTTTCAAGGATTTATTTTTTTGATACAATTTGACTTCTCATGTCGTCAAATTGGTATCAGAGCAGGTTACACTATCTATTGTGTATTCCTATTTTCCGCAAAATTTGTGTGATATTGATTTTTTTGAAATATTAGTTTTGTGAAAATCGTAATTTTTTCGATAGAGCCCTTATCTAATCGGATGCCCCCTTTGACGACACGAGTCAGAGTTTTGATGATATAAATCACTTGAATTTTACATTTTCTAAAAGAATTGATTTTTTGGAAAAAGAAAATTCTCGTTTTAAATCCGCGATGGATCTTTTGCAAAAGGTTCAAAATCAAAGAGATTTTTATCATGAGCAACTTGTTTCTTTGGACCGAGACTTTGTTGCTTTAAAATTGTTCAAGAATGAGAGTGACGAGAGTATCCTATTTTTAGAAAAATATTTAGAGGACCTTAAAAATTCGATGGTTTGTGTTTGTGCCAAAGATGACAAAAATAGTTTAGTCAATGAGTTTGTGGCAGGTGAAGAGACTCTTAGGAAAAAATTTGCTTTAATTGAGAGGGAGAGAGATACCCTTTTAGGAATTGTTGAAAATTTGAAAAAGGTGTCGCTTAAATTGGAAGAGTCTAATTCTTTGCTTGAGTCAAAAATTTTGATGTTAAAAAATGATTTGACAGATTCGATTAGGTTTGATAGTTATGGTAATGGCTCATCTTGTTCTCATGATTCTAGTGCTAAAGTCAAAACCATTATTTATTTTAGAGGGTCAACCAATTTCAAGGATGTTAGAAAAGGGCAAACCATAGGTGTCGTTCCACCCGTTTACACATGTTCATATTGTGGAAGGAAAGGTCACCTTAGGCGTTTTTGTTTTGATCTTGGAAAATGTCCTAGGAAGTTTATGTCTAGTGTTCCCGTGGCTCCCAAATCCCTCACACGACGTTTAACATCTATTTGGGTTAGGAAATCACTTTTAGAGTATTCTCGTTTTCTTGCACATAATTCTTCTCTTCCCATGTCATATAGATGATTGTGTTTGCATGTTTGTCATACGCTAGTTATGCTTTTTGATATATTTTTGCTAGCGTTATGACATGTACTTTTTGTATTAGAATTTTATTTTTGAAAAATACAAAAAGATTTTATTTTGATAAAAAGATTTGAAAAATAAAAAAAAATTGTATTTTATTTGCACCGTTTATGGATGGACACTTAGGATGATCGAGTCGCAATATCATTCCATTTATTCATGTGACTATTTGATAATGTTTTGAGACAATAGGTCAATTCATCCATGTGCTTTATAATGTTTGGAATCATTAAGATGTAATTAAGTGTTACTTCCTACATGTTTGACTCATGATTTCCTTTATTGCACACATACACGAATTTGTTTGATTATTTTGCTTGTCATATCACATGTTGGTTGGGTGTTTTCACTTCAATCTTGTCCTTAAAATGAACCAAGCACGATAAAACTTGATAAGAAAGTTGTGCATGTAAAAGCCGTTTGTGAGTTTGTGTGCTTTGGTTGAAAACGGTGAAGGGCTACGAAAGATTTTCATTTTTCCTTTGCGATTAAGCCGCCGGTTAAATTGGACCTAAAAAATTGAGGAATTTTATTATCCGGGGTCCAAAGAGGTCTAAAAGAGACCAAAAAAATTTTAAGGAAATAAAAAGAAATTCATGCCAATTATGGGCCAATTAGGATTTTGCACCAATTCTCCAATGTTTGAGAATTTAGTTTATGCACCTCTAAAAAGAAAATATTTTTGAGGGAGTTTGGATGGAGAATTAAAACGGGTTTGCACGTCCTAGAAAGTCTTGAAAAAATGCTAAATAGTTTTGGATGTTATTGGTGTGGAAATCACTTTAACTTTGATTTGTTGATTTGTATAAGACGATGTCTTCTAAATTCAACAATTTTTACACCTAAGGATACTTTTGATATTCTTTCGTTAGGAGTACACATATGCATCGTGCACATATGATTGATTGAGTTTATTTACCTATCGAATGTGTTCACATCCATGCATTCCATTTCCATTACTTGGTTGTTTGAGTTTAAATCCATGGTGTGATTATTAGTATCTTATTTTTCTTTAAAAAATAAAAAAATCCAAAAATTGTTTGTGAAATGTTTGAGACATACCTTTGCATGCGCGTAGTTTGATCCATGTTTGGTATGCATTTTATCATCACACTCCATGTTTTGATTTTTTTTCTTATCTGTCTATTTGGGGACATCATAAAAAGGGAGAGAAAGAATTATCTGTTATGGGGGAGTTTTTGCCTTATGGGGGAGATTTGATTATTATTGATTTATTATTATATCATTTCAAACTCGATGCGTCACGAAGGTATTTTTTCTTTATCTCATGCGTGTAGGTACAAAGATTGAAGATCATGATGTCTCACACCCTAATGAGAAAAGCGTTGATAATTGATGAAGATGTTTGAAGAACAGTTTGAGATCTTGCAAATTTATTCATGGGAGGGTAGATTTGTATAGGCATTTTGGTATTTGATAATTCGGATGTTTTTGTGTATGTACCGGCATAGACATAGGGGGGATTTGTAAGGACATATTTTTATAAGTCTGTTATCAATTAATTATGCCACATACCGCTACACCGTCGAAGAGCATTCAAGAACATTCAAGCATAAAAGACGAATTTGAATATCAAGTTCTTTAACAAAAAGACTCCGCGAAGTTTACTTTGGTAAGGTTATGTTTTTAATACCTTAAGTTTCCACTTAGAGCTTTTGGAATATTTTTACCAAATATATTCTAAGTGTTGGAGCGTACTTTTTCGTCAAAATTTGAGAATGAGTGTTTTTCTAAGTCCTAAAGCGTACCTCGATTATGACGCCCAGGTCGTTCAAGAGAGTTAGATATCTCATTCGAGTGACTTATAGATGTCGCGCGATGTCGTTTAAATGACATATGTACGGCATTCGTACGAGATCCTTATCTCATTCGAACGAGCTCGTATTCCTAGGCGGTGCATTTTCTTATAAATACTCATTAAATGATTTCGTTTTCATTAAGAAGTCCCAGCGTTTTGAAAGACAAAAAACTGTAAAACTGCAGAATTCTTTTGACTTCTTCTTTTAGGATTTAATCCCTTTTTGTTTTCAATTCACAAAACTCCCAAATGCTTTAGTGAATTGTTTTAGTGTTCAAGAACAATATTTTGTTTTTGTTCAACCTCTGTGGAGAAGGCATCTCCATATTTGATCGGTGGATACCGAGCGTAGTCATTCTGCATATGGACGAGCCGAAGATGACGAACCGACACCTAAAGGGTATTTCGTTGTCTCTCATATATTTAATTCTTCAAAGTGTTATAAAAGTTTTTACCCGAAAGGGGTTTTTTCCTGAATCCATCGTCTTTATTTTTTCATGCATGGGTTGAATGATTTATAACGTGTAGATGCATGTTTAGGGGCTGAATTAATATTGTTTAAAAATAGACTCTAATTAAATAAGTGTACCAAATTAGAAATTTGCTAATTTAATCAATTATCACACAGCCGCGTTTTTCATAATTAAACCCTTACTCGATCTACAATTGCAACCTATGATTTCAATTAAATCCCTACAACCTATGATTTTAGTAAAACACATTAACATACCTTATAATTCAGAGCCTAGACTTTCGGTATACCCACAATAACATTATTTTTCATGTAGTACTCAGATGTTTGATTGCCTAATTTTTATTGCTACATATGTATAAGTGACACTCTAGTTAGTGTGCCTAGTCGATTACTTGTCCCAAAGGTTTGGGGATGATTACTTTTCCTAAATCTTTTTGGTTGATTCTATTTATAGGTTTTGGATGATATTATAAGCGTATTGCAACGCATTTGAAGCCTTTATAACTGATAATTATAGGTAATCATGTTATAGTCTGAACCCTTATCTTTATGACTCAATACACATTTATCCACTTATATATCACCATACTATTCTTACAAAAATTAGCAGAATCCAGTATGCACCTCTTCATTACTGTTAATATCTTATTTTTCTCCTGACTACTATAAACTATGATATATTACTTGCACTTCCTTTCTAGTTATGTTATCCAAACAAACTCATGTATACATTCGTTATAGAAGTAGAATTATCTATTTGGCAAAGTTTGTTTATTATTTTCCTTCCAGCTATTTTAGACAGGTACCTATAAGAAATGACGAGTAGTTCAAGCTAGAATTATATGAATATTGGGAATACTGATATTGAGAGAGTAGTTATATGAAGATAGTTGTTAGTCATGGAATGAGGTATGTATATAGCATTGTATAGTTGAAACTACATGTCCTAATGTCGTGGAATGTCAATACAGTTTTTTCTTATGAAAAAAGAATGGTTTTCATTATGGTTTAGTATTTATTAGGATAAACCTTACACATGAAACTGGGGTGTAGCACGTCAGCTCATATAATTTGGCGAGCAGGTGAATGATAAACTAGTTGGTTATGTAAAACGACAAACATTATGAACATTACCAAAAAAATCATATGAAAACAAAACAGGTTATGACTGAAATTTCTCTATTGCATTTGTTGCTCAAGAAGACACAATTTTTATTAAGTGTTCTATTACAATAGTATGTTACCCATTGTTTTCCCCTTTTGTTCTGTGTACCTTCGGCGTAGTATTTCTTGAGCCATTTGCAGTTTATTGATTGAATACACTCAATTTCCATCTTTGAAATTTGACAATATCCTAATGTCCCTATGACTCACACCATAAATGGAGCTACCCAATTGGGTTTTATCTTTGAGGCTGATAGTGATGAGTGGATGCTCACAAAACTAAGTCTCCCACTTGGAATTTTCTAGGCTTAACTAAATTCTAATAATCTTTAGACAGCTGTTGGGTGTAGATTATAAATTTTTCTATATTTTTTCATGGTTCTCATCCAAAGCCTCTAATTGCCCATGTCTTGGGTCTGGCACTAGATTATGTCTTAAAGCCATTTGCGCTGAAGGCATAACTAACACTATTAGTAGGACAACTTTTGTCCCATAGACCAAAAAAATGGGTTAAACTTGTTAGCCTCGTCTTTAAGGTCCTTTAAGCCCATTAAACCAATGGCAACATATCATCCCAAGCTCCCAAAAAATCTTCGAACATCTTTTTCAAAGTATTGATCAATGTTTTGTTGATGGACTATGCTTAACCATTACCTTTAGAATAAGAGATAGTCGAATTGTTATGAATAATTTTATACTTGTCCTTCAGTAACCCCATTTCCATACACATAAATTGCTTCCATTATATATGATAAGATCTTTGGAAGACCAAACCTACATATTATATAATTCCTGAATGAATTATGTCACCACCTGAGCGATATCCCTTCTCAAAGAAATAACTTTTGTCCATTTAGTATGTAGATATTTGGAGGCCAGAATCAAAGATTTCCTATAAAAAAGGCTAGGATGATTTTTCTAACCAAATCAAATGACCAAGTGTGGAATAGGTAAGGGGAAGCTAGGCATTGTAAACTTACTGAGAGGACATGAACCATGTTTCCATGGATTTGGCATGCTCTAAATTTTTTTACATAAATGATAGAGTCAACCTCCATTGTTGTCCAATAATACCCCAGGTTCATTAACTGATCATATAGCTTGGTGCCACCCATAGGTAAAGGTTCATGGGATTCCTTCAGTACTTTCGCCATATCTTTCCCTGTCACGCATTGCAATTCTTTATCATTATACCCTTTCCTATAGATTTCAATATTCACCAAGTATAAGTTGCCCACTCTTTTCATTAAGTAAACCTCATCGGCCCTCTCAAATGGTAGATATTTATCTTTAAGATTTCCAATGTAGAGTCTCCTCTAATCTTAAAAAAATTTCGTGTAATTTTCTTATATTGTATGGAAAAACTATGTATAATACTTCAAACAACTTTCTTGCACACGGTCAACCTACAGACTTACTGAAGTCTAATAATATCGCCCTCGTTGTAGCCATCAATAAAGCGGGATATCTGTGTCCTCGAGATGCCTTTCATGGATTTCTTTTAATTTCTATTTGGCCTCTTCTTCCCCCACACACCATTCCAAAAATCCACATGGAATTTTGAAGTAAAGTGTTCCCTGTATCATGTGGTAGTTAACTACTTTTGATAATTTCATCTTTCCTTCTTGTATCTCTAATTGCTTTACGATTGGGCACCTCAAATCCTCAAGCTCCTCACTTGGGAATAGAGACCTCACTGTCACCGACATCTTCCTCTCTCGAACAGTGATAGTGGCATTTAGCTCTTCCATTTGTTATTTTTTTTCTCAATTATTTCCATGGCATCTGGGTGTCTATTCATTTCCCTGGGGTTCCTTTATATTTTCATAGCCAAAAATTGTCCCAGTAGCCTTTGGATGATTGCTCGATATAGGGCAAGGTTATCATCTTTAAGTGAAAACTTCCCATTGATTTGGTTAACCACTAAGTTAGAGTCGCCTCATATACAAAGCACTTTAACCCCCCTTCTTAGTGGCTCCAATAGTACAATTATGAGAGATTCATACTCTACATCATTGTTAGAGAATTTAAATCTATCTTGTAGGAGAAGGTGATTTTTCTTTATTGTTAGGGAGGATAATACTACTCCACATGTTCCTTGTGCGCACGAGCCATTAAACTCCATTTTCTATTCTTCCATTTCTTCGGCTAAAAATGCTTGGAAATTTTCTACTGGTAGCTCTTCACTAGGAGGTTTAAAATTATGTCTTGGGAAATTGGCTAGCAGGTCAACCACCACTTGAATTTTAATGGATTTTGGAATAACACACTTCACTCAGAGAGAATCATGAACCACCAGCTACAAAAATATTATCTACCCCTGCCTTAATCTTCAAATCTCACTCAACCTTATAGGTTCGTGTAGCCTACCTCACAGGAAAAATATTAGGTAAAGCATTTAACTTGTGAGAGCTCACTTTTGGGTCTATTCCTAGTATTTTTATATATTCTCACATAAACAAATCCATAAATTCTTTCATTAGGTCAATAATCTCCTCTCATTGTTTGGGGCATAGGCCCTTAGAAATGAATTTGGGTCTCTTATCACCCCCTTTCATTTCGAGGTTTATCTCCTCAAGCTCCTGGAGGTGCTCTCGCAGTCCATATTGCATGCATTCTGGTGCCTCCTTTAGTTCTTCAATGTGTTCAATAACGTGGGACTCATTGACCACAAAACATTCTGGCACCAGGTCGACTCTTTCATCCTAAAACGTTACCCAATCAGACCGGTATAAATGATAGATGACTTTATCGTTAGGGAAAATAATCTTCTTACAAGTTCTTGCGGCTCTTGCTTGTACTTCGAACATTCTTGTCTCTTTTCCCTTGACCTCAAGGGGGTCCACTCGTAAGACTAGCCTCTCTTGGATTTAACCTCTTCTTCGGCCATGTGAGGTTCTCCTGCTCCCTTGATCAAGCACCATTTGTCCTCATCTAGCTCTCTGTACAAGGTTGCATCAACCAAGTGGTCCTCTTCCACCGAATATGGTCTTTTCATGGCATTATTCACAATCTTCATCCCACGAATATTGTCCTTTGTGCATTGGTGGAATGTTGATGGCACAATTCCATGCATGTGCATCCACACTCGACCTATCAGAAGTAGATAGCTCATGATACAATTAATGATATAAAATTTAATGTGGGATGTAAAATTTCCCAACTTAATCCCCACATTGACATAACCTAGTGACTTCTTCCCCGTGCTATCGAAGCCAGATATCACGAGTGGTACCGACAAAATCTTTTCCTAAGAAATCCTAATTTCATATAGAGTTCTAATGGTCGTAATATTTATCGATGCCCTTACATCTGTAAGTGCTTTCAGAAAACTAATTCCATTTACCAAGGCTGTAATATATAGAGGTCTATTATGGAAGAAGGATCCTTGCTTGTTCTCTAATGAAAATACTACCTCGGATGTGCACCTCTTGATTAACCTCCCAATAAGGCCATGCCACTTGAGAGAGGGATCCCCTCACTCCTGGTCTACTTTCGAAATCATCTTGGTAACTACTGTTCGAGTATCGTGTTTCACCCCTAATTTGGTTGAAGAACCATTTGAACTTAAGGCTTCCTGCAAAAGCCGCACACATCGAATTTCTCTCAAATTCATATGTCTACACATTGCACATGTACTTATCTTCTGACATACCCCCTCATTTAGGGAAAGGACCACATCTACACTTCTTACTTGGAGGTTTATATTATCATCCCACTCGTCCTTGTGGTCTCCCTTGGCTAAGTCAAACATCCATCTTTCTCACGGATCATCATTTCTTAACCACTTTTTAGAATCGACTATTGCTTCCTCATCATATGCCACAAATATATTTATTGTGCCATAGTTGATGATGTCAAAAATTAGGAGAAACTTTATCTTAGCTAATAATCACCAATTTCATAATCACGAATAATTGAGTAATGTACATAAAAATACTAAGGAACAACAAAGATTTTTAAAGTGGTTTAGCATAGGTAAATCCTACCTCCACTATTATGGTATTACGATTAAAGGTAGTTACAAATTATTTTGGGTAGCCTTACATGTGTATCCTAGACTTATTCCTTGAGCTAAGGGAAATAAGATATTTATGACTGTCTAAAAACCAATGAGAGGAATGCCTTTATATATCCAAGCATTACACCCGTACATAATGAGTGAAAGTATTAATCTTCTAAGGCACATGTGGAATGTCTCTTAATAATTCCCATGTGAATAACTTTTCTTTTACCTGATGGCTCATATTCCTAAGCTAGTCGTCGGGTACGCCGGCCAAGTTATTCCAGAGCCAAACAAGTATAAATAAAGGTTGAGGTGTATACTCATGAGGACAGGTGTCTCAACATTATAGGTCCACATGGCATGAATAATTTGGACCATAATTGTAGTCCTCAATGCTCCATGCTTGATGCTTTGTTAAAAGGATGGAGTATTAGTTCTAAAAGCTTGCTCTGCTCTCAAGCATGAAAGTGGTCGGCAGCTAACCTCCTGGACTTCTAAATTTTTAATCTTTTTATCAGGCAGTGGAATTTTTTATAATACTTTGAAAACTAGCGAATTGTAAAAGGGCATGATGATCTTTTTGCATCTTTGGAAATCGTTTGTCCATCAAAGATTTGATTGTTGGTACAGTTAATCATTACATTTCAACTTTCGAGTTGACACTATTAAAGGATGGAGATTTCCTCCTAATTTATCTTTCTTCTCAATCTTTTTTTCTCTGCTTCTGATGTTTTCTTTTTGTCGTTCTTCTCCAAATCTATAAGCTTTATTTCCTTATTCTTCTCCTTTTTTATTTTCTTCCTTTTAGATATGGTGTATATTGTAGATGAAAATTCCATAGAGGAGTTTAGGGAGAGAAGAATAATCCCTAGTTGGGTGAGTTTAGAAATGTCAAGTGTTCATGTTAACATTTTGTCATTAGTTGAGGGTCATTGGATCCACACCTTATTCATTGCTGAATACGGCCTCACATTTCTCCTAAATCCATTTTTTCTTCAATTTTTCTAATATTTTGATGTAGTCCGAGAAAGGGTAGCCCTCAATACATGGAGAGGGGAGAATGGGGTAAATAGTTTAAATGAAATCCATGAGATTCGCAGTAACATCCCTAAATTTATGTTTTTTTATAAATGGGGAACCATTGTTGACAATACCTATTAATTAAAAACTAGGCAAGCCAATAAGGCATTGGTCGTCACTTTGTAGATCTAAATAAGGATTACTGGGACTATGGTGTAGTAGTGAAGAACTGATAATATTCCCCTTTCCTGAGGTGGAAAAATATACTGGACTTAGGTGCCCCCAGGAAGGGCATGGCATAGGTCATACAATATTTTGATTTTCAAATTCTTTTTATGTGTACTAACTATTTGATGATATGCCAACTAACTGTTTTACTTTTTTCTTGTGCAGAGGAGAGCAAAAATAAGTGTTCGAAGGAAGTAAAAGTTAATATTGATGTTCTTAAATACTTATGGGCCATTAAAAAATACTGAGAGAAGAATATCCTCGAGAAGCCTCTGTTTTTCTAGAATACAAAAGTTGCATCACTTCATTTGTTGACTGACCAATAGTTATGCTACCTCAGTCCCCCATAAACTTGGATGAGTAACCGATTTCTACCTCCTCTGCTATTGAGTCAACTGGAGTAGAGAGAGTTTGCACAAGTAGTAACATTATCTTCCTTCGAATAGCCTGATATCACAATAATCCCAACTTCACCTTCTATAGAAATGGTGAAGAGAAAAATCCCTAACTTGTTGATTGGTTGTCCCCTCCTGTCAAGAAGATTACAAACACTAATAAGAGGCCTCGAGTACTTAATGTGGATGAAATAATAACTACTGGGTCCATATTAAAGAGGATGAAGAGAGGTCTGCCCAATCAATAGGAAGTGGTCCAAAAAGTCTCTGTCGACTAAGGTCGTGTTGAGTCTGCCTCTGTGGCAGTGAATCTTGGGTTAGCCAGGGGTTGATTAGGGCTGGAGTCCTTCCAGTAGATAGGCTATATGCTTCCCCTATTATTCATTTCCCGTTTGGTATAAAGGTCTAACCATAATCTGGCATTTGTAAGTATTTTAGTCATTCGTTTTATTTCAATAGCTTCTGTTGAACACCATTATACTGATGTTGTCTCTCTTTCCTTTTGAAGTTCTTGGTCGATTATTACCAGCTTTTTATTAAGGATGACTAGTTGAAATTATCCTCAGCTTGTGTAGAAGAAGCCTTTGAAGGCCTGAAGAAATCCTTGAAGGACATCGAAGAGGCCTTAAAGTGAGAGAGGAAGGCTTTTTAAGAAACATTAAAGGTGGTTAAAGATAGGGAAACTACGATAAAAAAAAAAAAAGGTTGCCGATGATAAAGTGAAGGTTGTTGAGGAGAGGAAACTGAGAGCAGGGAAAAATTTGTAGAGGAGAAGGCCATCAACATAACTACAGAGTTAGTTGCTGATAAGAAGAAGTTCTTAGATTTAAAGGCCAAGAGTAATAAAGATAAGGAAGAGGACTACAATAAAGTCTGGGATAAGGCATTCATCGTTGTCGCCATCCAGATTGAATATGCTAAGAAAATTTCTTACGAGGATGGTTGGTCGGATGCATTGAAAGAGGTCAATACACAAGAAGACTTCGAACTATTTTAGAGGCATGATCCAAGAAACCCTCCCAGATTTAATGAGGAAATTAATGATGAGGAGGGTTTGGGGGAGTCCTCTATGATGCAAACTATTATAGCTGACCTACCTTATCTTGAATCAGCAGCTAAAAATAAGGAGAAGGTGTAACTCCTTTGGCTAATTTTTTCTTGTTTTCTATTTGAATGTTTATTTTTCCTTTTTTTCTCTCTTCGGTTATAGTGGAAATACAGTTGTAATCCTTAATTTGTTAATAAAATGGAGAAGTTACGTAATCCTTTTGTTATTCTCCGCTTATTTGATTTCCATTGTTTATTTTCCTTGGTCGGATTTGTGTTCTTATACTTGTGATTTTCCAGTTTGATGCCAGGAAGACTATGATCGTTTCTACTAACCTGCTGAAACATTGCAATAGTTTGCTTGAAGCTAGACATGTGAGTTTAACTGAGACAGTGTTATAAGGATTTCTAAGCACAGATGCCTCAAATCAAGTGAAGGGTGCTTATGTACATTTGCATAGTTTTTTATAGGGCCGTGGCGAACAATGATGTATACTATGAGATGCTCGAGCAGTTGCAAGAGGATCACAATATTTTTAGGGCTCTGCTATATTTTGATTACGAAGCAAAATATGAGGTATCAAGTGCAGGTTGAGGTTTTGATAAGAAGCTGCAAGAGATTATATCCGCCTCCAAGAAGAAATAATTAATGTTGAATAGAGAAATGGAAAGTGCTCGAGAGATTGCTATTCTTATTAAAAATGAGAACAACAATTTAAGGAATGAGTTGGAGAGCTTGAAAAAACTGGTTGATGTTGCACCGAATGAAGGTGCTTCTTTCCTGGAACTTGAGAATGACAACTGTTAGAAGAGATGGAAAACTTGAAGAAGAAAAAGAAAACCAAATCTAGCCAGCACTCTAGACAAGTAGTTATTGCTCGGCCAACTGAGGATGAAGAGAGAACTAATAAGACCTCAGTTGACCAAGCAAAATTATTAAAAGAGAAAGATAAATACATTAAGAAGATCTAAAATCGAGTGGACCAACTAACTTTTCACTTTCATAAACAACCCAAAACTTTCTGGATGGATGGATATGATGAAGCCTTAACTCACCTGAATAATCATCTGGAGCAAGCTCGTAGGGAAGGATACAAATGAGGTTGGTTGAATGTGTTGGGGTTGCTGAAGATAAGTGATAAAAGTGATTTATGGAATTGGCATTATCCATGCATGCTGGATTATCCTGACCCTCCATTGAAGATTGATGCCAAGTCAATTTCGACCAACTCCATTCCCCAGATTTAGTGAGAAAATACGTAGGGGACTATGTTCTTCAAAGTGAAGATGAGTATATTTTTCCCTAATTTATTGGATCGGGTGAGCAGTAGCAGACGTAATAAGTTGAGAGATTTTAGAACCATAAATTTGCCCAGTACTCTTGATGATCCTCCTATCATGATAGATAAAAAAGAAGGAAAGCGCCCAACAGAATGAACTTGTTTTTCTTTATTATTTCTAATTGTATGAACTGTTGATAATAAAAATACAATTTTGTGGCATACATGTTTATTTATGTACTTTAGTCTTTGATCCATAATTAAGCTTTTTGACTAGTGTATTGACTATGCAGCCCACTAACTTACTTTATTGATTTCTATTTTATCAAGTTACAAACTTGAGTTATAGGGACTTAGTATCTACTAATGTCCCTAGGTTAATCATTTTTAGAACTAAGTGTTTGCATTAGTTACCATTGGTGACCAAGTACATTAGGAATGTAGGTATTTCCTAAATTTAACTCAATCTGGTGAAACTCCTTGTTTTTTCCTTTGAGTCGTTCATGAAGTTTCAGGGACTTCTTGTTCGTAACCTATCAAAGACGAAGTCAAACATAAAGTCTAAATGAATTTTCTTTTCTAAATCTAGAAAAGTTTATTTTGTTTAGTGGGACTCCTTGTTCGTGACCTGTCAAAGATGAGACCATACATGAAGTCCAAAAATTTTGTTATAAATTTTTTTAAATTGGAAAAGTTTGATTTTTGAAGTTGGAAAAGTTTGTTAGTTTCTTGGGGATGTATATAATCATCATATCCCAAAACATAAACATAAATATGAAGAATAATTGGTAGGAAATCACAACTTTATTAAATTAGAATAAACAATTACATCAAATCAAAAATACTAATAATATTTTCTAAGGTGGTCGGCATTCCACAGATTCTTAAATTCTTCCCTTTACACCATCCAACCTCTTTTTCAACCCATCAAGTATGGTTTTTTTGGTAACCTCTATTTGTCCATTGCACTATGGGTGTCCATGGGCAGAGCGAAGTTTCTAGATCTTGGATTGGATATAATACCTATCAAACTCCACATTGTCAAACTGAGTACCATGATCAGTGATGAAGGCATATGGCATTCCATACCTGCATATAATGTGTTTCTATTTGAACTAGAAAACTCTTTGATAAAATATCTCAACCAACTACTCAGTCTCCACCCATTTGGTAAAGTAATCCACTGCTACCACCAGGTATTTGAACCTTCCTTTGGTCCTCAATAATGGGACGACTAAATAAATTCCATAAATAACACAAGGCTAAGAGGAAGTAATGGGAGTTAAGGCAGCCCCTAGTCTTCTTAGAATTGTGGAAAACTTCTGACATTTATCACATTTTTGCAAAGGAAATACAATTTGTTCTCATAGTTAGCCAATAGTATCCCTGCATAGTTATCAATCGTATTAATGATCGATAAGCTGATTGAGCACTATAGGAACCTTCATCCATTTATCTGCTCAAGTCTAGTAACTTGGCAAGGTGTACACAGCGAAGTAATGAAATAGTGTATCCTCTTTTGTATAGGACTCCTCACTCTAACACGTAACTTGTTGCCTTGAATCGTAACTTCCTGGCTTATTTTGGATCAGCAAATGAAAACAAAGTGCATACTCCACATTAATTTCGTCCAGAGTGTTGACAATTAGACCCGCTCAACTTCCAATAGCGCATGATGATACATCTACATACAACTTCTAAATAGGAATGTCATTATTTAAGCTTTCCAGAAACAGTACTCCTTATTAGAATATTTTATTACTTTTTTCATTGTGCCTTTAAGACATCTATTGGACAACTAACATTTCAGGTTGGTCGACAATCTTTTTAGTTTATTTTGGACCAAAGTTTTCTTCCAAGGAAGTGTACTTAACAGGAAAACTTGGAGTAATTATCACCTCTAAATACGTGAATTTTACAATAAAGTCAGCTACGGTTTGTCCTTTCATCATTGTTCTTGGCTCATAAAGGATTTTGTAATTTCCCAGCTCTACTGGCCAAGACATCAATCTCCCTGATTTCTCGAGCTTGTAAAGTGCCTGGTACATGGACAAATCTGTGTAAACCAAAATGGTGTGTGCTTGAAAATAAGGTTTCATCCTCCTTGAAGATTCAATATGGTCAATGGCTAGCTTTTCCAAGAGGGTAAACTTAACTTCGGCTCCTTTGAAAGACTTTCTTGTGTAATACACTAGATTTTGAACTCCATCTTCCAAACTGACTAACGCCGAGTAAACGGTGGCTTCCAAAACTGCCAAATATAGATATAATTTTTCTCAAAATTTGGTCGTGAGAGAAGTGGTGGAGACCCAGGTACTTCTTCAACTTCTAAAAGGCATTTTTTTCATTCTTTATTCCATTTTAAGGTTTTCCTGAGTACTTTGAAGAATGGTCGACACTTATCAGTGGCTCTGGACATAAATTGATTGAGGGCAGCCACTTTTCCACTTAATTTTTGCACATCTTTCTTGCATGTTTGAGATTGTATCTCAATTAGTCCCTTTATTTTATCCGGGTTAGATTTGATGCCCCTTTAATTCACAGTAAAGCCAACGAACATTCCTTAATGTACATCAAACATGCATTTGGTCAAATTTAGCCTCATTTAATGTTTTTTGAGCTGATCTAATGTCTGACTCATGTCATTGATATGGTCAGCATCTACCTTGCTCTTTGTAAGCATGTCACCCACATATACTTACATGTTCTTCCTAATTTGTTACACAAAACCTTATTCACCAGCCTCTGGTATGTTGCTCCGGCACTTTTAAGCCCAAAAGACATAACTTTGTAGGTGTAGGTACCTCGGTTGGTGATTAAAGATGTTATCCTCGGGTTTTATTTTAATTTGGTTATAACCAGAGTAGGAATCCATGAAGGTCAACAACTCATAACCTATTATTTTATTAACTAATTAATTAATCCTTTGGGCATGCTTTATTGAGGTCAATAAAATTCACACACAATTTCCATTTGTCATTTTTCTTTTTACCATTACTATGTTAGCCAGTCAAGTGGGATACTTGAGATCTTCAATGAAATGTGCTTTTTGTAATTTTTCAACTTCTTCATGGATAGTTATATTTTTCTTGGGACTTAATACTATGTGATTTCCTTGATCAGCTTAGCGTCTTAGTTGATGTTGAGCTCATGGCATATAAAATTAGGGTCAATTCCTAGCATATCCTCATGGCTCCAAGCAAACACATTCTTATGATCTCTAAGGAATGCAATTAATTTCTGTTTGAGGGAAGGTGTTAGGTTTGAGACAATCTGGGTGGTTCTTTTTAGATTTTCATCATCTAGTACAATGGTTTTTCCTAGTCTCCACAACTTACCCTTTGACTAAATCAGCTTCTTTACATGGGCCCAAAGTGTCAATTTGGTAAGTGGTGGTGCTCTTCTGAACTTTCTGATGGTCAGAAAAGTATAATATAACAATTTGGCATATTTTTAATTGCCCTTTACCACGCTGACTTCATAGTGAGTGAGGAACTTCATACACTGATGAACTGTGGATGCCAATGCTTCGAACTTCTTTAATTCGACTCGGCCAAGGATCATATTATTAGCTGAGGGAACACTTTTATTCGGGACAAATAAGTGAATATTTTCTATTCCACTCGTTGTCCAAGTGCCGGTCTACAATTTTATCTTTATATTCCCCAAAGGATACACCTTTTCCCTAGAAAAGTTGATTAAAGGTCGATGGTAAGGTTCCAATTTCCTATCACGTAACCCCAGGCTATGAAAGCAGTTATAGAACATGACGTTAGCCGAGCTACCATTATCTATGAGAATTATTACTACCCTAGCGTGATGCACCCGGTAGGTAACGACCAAAGGGTCGTCATGAGGGTACATAACTCCCGACAAGTCATTTTTTGGAAAAGTCGATGCCCAGCTTATCTTTTTTCACCTTTATGTGCCGACCATATACTTCACCTATTAAATAAACTTGCCTAATGTAAGAACAAGATTTTTCCTCATTTAAATAAGCCTTTATCTCAGCTATATCAACTCCACCTCCAGCATCCCTTCCTGCAATCAAATGATAAACCAAAGATATCAGGCCTACATCAAGTTCAGGCTCCCTGGGTTTCTTCGGTAGGCTAGGGTCATCTTCAGAATCATCATCTAGACCTCTCTTCCTTTCATCTTTGTTTTTGCAAGGGGATTCTGACCGTCTTCTGGTGTCCTGGCCTTTAATTCAGTCAATAAACTTGGTTAATTTGCCTCAGCGGATGAGAGATTTAATTTGATTCTTTAAGGAAATACAACAGTCATCAATATGTCCATGATCTTGATGAAAGTCTTAATAATTGGACTTATCCCTCTAGTTGGGCGATGATTTCATCTTCTCGAGCCATTTTAAATCTTTACTGCCCCTACTTTCATCCAGAGTGTGATTCATACCTATGATGATAGGAGTATATTCCATATACTTTTTAGGTTTCTCTAATTTCTTGTCTTTCTGCTCCATCTTCTCAGAGCTCTTCTGGGCCTCAAATTTTATCCCGAGGGTTTTCTTAGCATCCATAGCCTCTTCATCATTCATGATCTTTCTAGCTTTTTCCATCAATTTAGTCATGGTTTTCAGAGGGTCATTCGCCATAGTGCATCTTTTTAGGATTGTCATTTTTTATTCATAATCCACTACCTCCAACTTCTCATTATTAAAATGAGTGATATAGTCCCTAGCAGGTTATCCTGGTTGCTAGTGGACACTGAGTAAATGGGATACTATCTTGACTCATGTGGACCCAAATCAAAAATTGCTGATGAATAGTTCAGCGAGCTGATTAAAATTGGCAATCTATCCTTGAGGTAAATTATTGTACCAAATTTGAGTTGGATTAGTGATCGTACTTGAAAAGGCTTTGAATCTCATCTCTTCAAGAACAGAATAAATATCAATAGCAACATGGTATTGTTAGACATGAAGGATATGATCAGTTTTACCATCATATTTGGGTATGACCAGAGGCGGTTTAAATTTAGAAGATGTGGGGTAATCCACAATAGCCTGGATGAAAGGGGATCCTTTCATTCAAGTCCTCTATAAAGGATTCTTAGTCTTAGCCATTTCCCCCAAACGATCTTCCAAACTCTGTATGGAACCCTTACCAGAGTGCTCCTCTAGTTTTGACTTGGTTGAGGCAGATTTGGTGGCTTTACTGTGCACCTGTGCTGAGCTCTCTTCTTGAGAAGTCTGTGCGGAACGAAAAGATCTTTTGACATTGGCCCTTAACCTAATTGACCCTTCCCTATGCTCGCAGGATCGTACTGGATCTCTTTGATGAACTTTGGTTGCTTGGGGACCTAGGGGACCAAAAGAAGACGCCTTGCTTAAATATTCTAAGACGCTCGACCACTCAGAGGTGAAAGTCTGACCATTATAGTAATCAGTACAATGGATTAATGATGTTGCCCCGGGTGGTAGAATCTTTCATAAGAAGACTTGGAGTATCTACTTCTCTTATTTCTAGTGGGAGGAGGTGGCATATACCTTCGTGATGGTGCAGTAGTGGACTTGTCTTACAACATTCGATCCAACTAACTAACTCACTCTTGCACGGCTTCCTGCCCTTTGTCAAGATTGAGTAAAATTCTTTAAATATTCGCAACACTAGGAGGAATAGATGAATCTAGAGCACTGCCTACAGCTGCAAGGTTGCTCTCATGGACGTTCGTCATCCCTTAGAAAACATTTTTAGGGGAACAAGTGTATAAGATGGGTAGAGAATGATAATTAACTGTCATTCCCATAAACGGCACAAATCTGTTTATGTCCAAAATTGGTAGAGACTTTATCTTAGCTAATAATCACCAATTTTTGAATCATAGATAATTATTTGAGTAATGTAAATGAAAATACTATGAAACAACAAATATTTTTAAAGTAGTTCAGCTTAGGGAAGACCGACTTCCACTTTTATGGTATTACAATTGAAGGAAGTTACATAGAATTTTGGGTAATCTTGCATGTGTATCCTAGACTTTTCCCTTGAGATAAGGGAAATTAGATATGTATAATGGTCCGAAAACCAAGGAGCGAAATGCCTTTGTATATGCATACATTTACACCCATACATAATGAATGAGACTATTGATCTTCTAAGGCACGTGTGGAATGTCCTTGATAATTCCCATGTGAATGACTTTTTCTCTTACTGATGGTTCATCTTCCTAAGCTGGTCAGCCGGTACGCCGACCAAATTGTTCTAGAGACGACCAAGTATAAATAAGGTGTTGAGGTGTATACTTATAAGGATAGTTGTCTAACATCATAAGTCCACGTGGAATGCATAATTTGGCCCACAACAATAGTGATGAGATGATGATGGATTTTCATTAACATCCATTGGCGAGATCTATAGTGTGCCATTAGCAACTTGTTCCCTTATTATCCTACACAAGGAATAACAATCCTTAGTTTCATGTTGAACCCTCTGGTGTAACTCACAAAACTTTATATATTCATGTTTGTTGTTAGGAGCACTTGATCTTTAGAGTGAGGGGGACAAGCCATCCCCTCATGTACCAATGTTTGATAACATTCCTTAGCCTCCGCCATAATGTATGCCAACGGTAGTGGGACATCATTCCCCAGCTTTCTCTATCCAACAACATTGTTATTTTTTGGCCCTTTACCTCCTTTCTTTCCTTTATAAATCCCTCAAATGTAGTTCACTTCTTGCAGTCATGAAACTTAAAACTTTCCAGTGGGAAACAAAAATATGTTCCCTCCACCCTTGGCGTCTTAGTTTTATGAACATCCCAATCCTCATATCCATCAGGGTTAAGAACCTATGCACCCATTGCAAATTGTGAGCTTATGCAATTCTAATTTAGTCAGTACGTAGGATCAAATCTCACCCAAGATTTTTTTTAATACAATCCTGATGTAACGGTACAATATTCTTTGAATCATTAACAAGTTACCAAATTATTGAATATGTTTTTATGGTCAAGATATACTACTAAGATTGTACATGCATATATCTTTACCAATAGGATATAAACTCCCTACCCAGTTTGTGAACCGTTCAATCGTAATAGAAGAGGAAGTTTGATCTTGGTGATCAAGCCTAACCCAACTCACCATAGTTCTAGCTTAATAAATTGATGTAAATATACAATATAATTATAAATAAATATAATAAATTCCCACAAACGTAATTCATGTTTCAAAAAATATCTTAGGCAATCCTTTATTCATAAATAATAAAAGGTTTTAAAATAGTTTTAGGAATAAAACCTCCAATAAATTGTGACACCCCGCCTAATAAAATACCGGGTGATCTACACCAAATTAAAATAGGAATCCCAATTGATTCATCCTTAGCATAACTGTCGAAAACCTTATTAAAACTTACTAACCACCTAGTATTCCAAAAAGCTTGTGCCAAATTTTATCTTTTTAATAAAACAAAACAATAACATGCAGAATTATAATATGAGCCATACACAACGACTGAATTAAATCAACTGAATAAATAATAAAACGACATGTCGAATAAACCATTGGCCACCAAAGTAAATAGTCCAATACAAACATCGAACACCTGAATACATAAATCTGAAAACTGTACTAAAAAGTCTGGGCGACAAGCCCTAAGTAAAACTGAAACTGAGAACTGATTCCTACTCTAGGAAGGAATGAACGATGCGTCTAAACCAAACTCCTGCTAGCATCCACATGTGTCGCAACTCCGCGTCCCTGGATTAGAATATCAATCCTGGCGTCCCTGTGGCTGGATACCTAAAAGGTTTTGAAAATATTTTTATAGCAAGGGTTAGAACCAAAAACATTTTGAAAATATTTAGCAAGTGAATTAACTGCAGTAATAAAAAAATATATGAATGCGCTTCATGTTTAAGTTAGTGTCGCACTCCCTTGAGAACATACTCACCCCTCCACTAATATGAACACCTAACGGTTACTTTAACCCCACCTAGTTGTACTACCCCGTCCAACTAGTCCTGGTATAATCTCCCCTTGCCACTCTACTCTAAACCGAGTATTATTAATGCATGATTTATAAGTTACTTACCACCATAACTTAGTTAATCATCATTCCTTGAAAGCCATATAACATTCACTAGTTATATAAATAATATAATTTTCTCCATGTATTTAAACTTCCCGTATGTAATTATTCACCCCATTATGTACGTACAATTATCTTATAATAATCCCACATGTTGAATATGAATATAACTCGTATAAAATTAATACAATTCACTACATGTATTTAATGACCCGTATATAACTATTTATCCCATTATATACGTAGAACCATATTACAACATTCAGCATATGTTGAATATAAATATAACCCATCCTCCCGAGTAATAACTCACCGGATGTATTCTCTAAAGTGCTATCACACTAGGAGTTCTCGCATAACCTAGTTACCCCAAGTCAGAGTCGCTCACTAACTTGGCCAAAAACATACATAATGGAGGCGGTCATATTCCTTCCCTGAAAGTTAGATAAGCCCCTCACCCATATAATGGACGCTATGACCTGGGGATATACTTGCCCTACTCCTCAAGCTAGGGGATTCACCCACATCGCGCAACCTCCTCCGATAGCACTAGAGTATATATATTAATAATATCTAATCATTGATATTTATATGCACACAGCATATATATACTATCGCACATCGTATATATATAAATATAAAACATCCCGACTTTACCGTGTACTGAGTCCGTAACACTAACCTATATTTAGTATCTCGAGTTTATGGTCCAACTCTGATTATTAATTAATTTACACATTAATATAATACTTTCCCGAGTCTATAGTTCCGACTCTAATTTAATTAATTCACACATTAATTAATTTATTACTTTGGTGTCACCCAACCCATACACTCGGGCTCGCTCACTTGGCCCGAAGTGAAATATTATCCAAGTCTATATCCCGACTCCAAATTAATTAATTTAACACCCTGGTGTCACTCAACCAATATACGTGGACTAGCTCACCTGATCTATATCTAATTATTTTGGAATCGAAATCCTCAAATTGATCCATAAAGTGCCCCAATAAATCCTCCATAATCCCAATTTCTTTCTCCAAAATTGTTAGGAATATGTGCCTACTATTTATTTGTCACTAAATAAAACATAGGAATTAAATTTAGATTTTATTTTCCCCTTATATATAAAAGTGGCAAACCTGCCAAAAATCTGGGACCATCGATCGATCGATGCCCTGGGTCGATCGATCGATCGACCAGGTCCCTTTCTTCTCCACGATTCTGTTTCAGCTATTGTTAACACAACTAAGCTTCTCCTTTCTCCCATAGTAATCTCCGATCATAATCAACCATATTAACATATGAAAACAAGTTATAATCAACCTATAATCCTTAACTCAATTACAAATTTCCACAAATTCTAACGTTTTCCAGATTCGGGTTTTACCCGGGTCTCAAACACCCAAAAACTTTACATCTCTATTTTAAGAAATTAAATGTCAATTCTTTCTAGATTTAATCATCCGATTCATATTCTTCTACTACAGAATCATGAAACATACTAATAATACCCCAAATCGCATCAAGATATACCCTTTCTCAAAAACCCGATTTCACCCGAATACCCATTTATACCCAAAACGGATCTTGGTTTACACATCACAAAAATATGAATTGAGTATCAAATTACATCACAGCAAGTTAACCACTTGCCTCTGGGTTTGTAGAGTCTGATCCGTTGGTGTAGAGGCAAGCTTAATGATGAGCACCCAATCTGTTCCTTGTTTCATCTCCAAAAGATCCTCAAATTGGCTCTATCTGCTCCCTCTCACTTTCTCCCCAATTTCTTAGATTTAGGTTTATGTTTCTCTGTCGTTCCCCACTCTTCGATTTTGGTCTTAAAATACAAATCCCATTTTTTGCCTAATGGGCCAAGCCCAAGTGACCCAAATAGCCCCGTGTGGGCCTGGTTATGCATAAAAAAGCCCCGTGACCCGTTTCTACCCCGGGGTACACTTTTTTTACTATCTCGGCCCATCCGGACTCAACCGTGCACTCAAAATTGACATCCGAACTAATTTATAAAAATCCTTATTTCACACCCAAATTATTTTATACCAACTCCCGACTGAGATAAATAAATGCCACTTCACTAATACACGTTATGACGTAAATAAATTATTAGTATTCACGTAGTAATTAAATTTCCCTAAATATTAACCATTCATTCTCCTATTAATATTTAAATAAATATTACCATAATTAATTCAATTAAATTATGACACACAAGTAATTTAAAATTTTCCAAATTAATTAAATATTACATGCACAGAAATAAGGGGTGTTACATAAATCATGGCTTGTTTTCATCTACCTAGAAGAATTTTAGATGATACTAATACGAAGAACAATACTTTCCTAGAGAGGGTCTAAATTTGGGGGGTTAAACATTAAGGATCCTATATCACTATAGAAATTTTTATGTTAAAGCTAGATTGAATTTTAATGGTTGATAGAGATAACTTTTAGTCTAGCATATACTCATGAGTATTTTAGTAACTCAACTTTACTTCAATTTGATAATAAACAAGTTTGATTTTTGTATTGTAAGGGTATCTGTAATCAAAAGTAAAATTTAAAAAAAAAGTTTGGGTGGGTTGTTAGTAAGTAGGAGTTAAGTTTCAGGAATAATAAATGGATAGAAAATGTATTTATAAAGGACTTAACTAATAGTACTGCGCCACATCGTCTTCTTAATGTGAATGTTAGGAAAATTAAGTACACTCATTGTGATTAGAATATTTCATACCAAATATATCATGTTCTTAAACATTTGAGTTCAAACATTCTAGGAATTATTTTGCCTCGCTTGGATTCCTTGTAAAGATGCGAAGTTTACTATAAAGATGCTTAAAATTGGTTAAAGAATAGTAAGGCTAGATATTTTAGGCCAACTTTTCCTTGGAAAATAATATAGAAAATTCCTAATTTGCCAAACATGAAAAACATATATGGTTTCTCATGCAAAATGGTTTATCTAGTAGTAATATTTTATTTGACATACATGATATTCCTACAAATATGTGTACACTAAGTAATTCAATAGATGCTGATATCCATATTGTTAAATAATATGAGTATTTCAAAGATGTTTTGTTTATTTTATATGTCAACTTAAGTTCAGGTTAATTCAATATTAAATTGGCTAGGCACATAATGATCGAAATACAGTTAAATGGTTGCTCTTCTTACTATTATATGGAAAGTTTTAAAAGTTATGAGTGCTCCAATTTTTAGGAATAAAATAATCCGATTTAGGAAGATTAAGTATCTCATTTAGGAAGACATTATTGCTAAAAATTTACAATTCACTTAATAATGATAAAAAAATTGAATTTTAGTAGGTGGAAACATTTTAAGCACACTTTTTCTAAACTTAATGGAATGGGTACTCCTCTAGTAATGATGGAATACAAGGTATAGGAGGCATTTTAAGAAATAACAATGGTCATTGTCTCAATGGGTTTGATGGGAATATAGGAAGAATGAAGAATAATTTAGCTCAAATGTGGGCTACAAAAGTGGGCCTAATTCTTCTATTCAATAATGATATAGAAGAAGTTCATGTAGAAACATATTATATATTTCTCTTTTAACATGATTTTCGTGGAAACTTCTATAATAAAGCATCTTCAAATTATCCTCTTGGACATTTGATTGCTACTTTGAAGATGAAGAAGAGTGTAACAACCCGCGTAATTTTTAGAGTATTTTTTAAATTAAGAGGAAAAATAAATTTTGAGAAAAAATTATTTTTATTACTCAAATATGGTGGTTATTATTTTTAAAGGCAAGAATTTTAAACGGTTTCAAAATCGAAATTAAAATGGAGTATTTTTTGAATTTTTATTATATAGAAGAGTTTCCAAAACATAAAACTCTCTATGAGTCCTCGGAGCATAATACTCTCTAGAAAAAGATATTTAAAATATTGAATGGTCCGATCGAGCTGAATTTTTTTTGTAGCATCCTCTCATCTTCATCTAATTCTCTGTAAAATTTCATCCAATTTCATCCATCCGATCGTCCGGAATAAATTTTTTAGTATTTGTATCTGATTAGAACTCTTTTCTTAATCAAACTCTTAATCCTTTATATATTAACAAAATCGTGGATGGACTTTTAAAATCACTTTTTCTCAAGTTTTTCACCAGAGAACACTTCTAAAAATATTTCCTCTCAACCATAATCATCAACCTCCAACATAATCAAGGTTTTGCCACCAGATTTGAAGGCTTATTTGGGGTTTAATCAAGTTTGTTCAAGAACACTCTTTTGCTAATTTTTCGCAAGGAATCCAGATTTCTAATCAGATTTTCTACACGATCTTTACAGGCATGAATACTCTATTCTTTTCCTTTAGTATTATGCGTTTTAAGTGTCGTCTAAACACTTAATTACATGTTTTCTTAAAAATAATTAGTAACTTAATTAGAAAAAATGGACACTAATTATGGGGTTATTTTTATAAAATCTTTTAATCTGAATAATATTCATAACCCTTGAGTACGTAGGATTCATGAGTGATTTTGGGTTTTATTGGTGTAGGTTGCATGTACAAAAACCCTAGCTTTAAAATAAATAATTTTTGAGTGCGTATAACTCATGTAATACATGTAGAGATAATAAAATTTAGTTTTTGAGATATATATGATGAAAACTTTGTATAATTAATTTAAAATGATTAAATGAGATTATTTGAGTATTTTTGATGTTGTGATAATTTAATTAAAGATTTCAATGAATTGGACTATCATGCGTAGTTTGGAACATTGATTTATTATGCATATTTGTGTGACTTATTGGTATTATTAAATATCTTTGTGGCGATGGGTCGATTGGGTATTTTTGCTCTCCCTATATTTTAGGATGCCTTCTAGGTATGGAACTAGTGGGTAGGCCTTTTAATGATTTATGCCTTCTAGGTATGGGACTAGTGAGAGTAGATTATCACGGTTTTATCATGTCGGGGGTGGGCTGATTTTTATCACTTTATAGTTGTTACGCTAGTCTAGGTACGAGACTATGTTGTGATTTATGTTAGAAAAATTTTCTATATATAGGTTAGGACGTATTGATAACTTGGGGACCCTTAGTTATGGGAGTAAGGGGTATTTTGAGGATTCACATCGATTAAAAGTGTGGGTGATTATAAATTGAGAAATTGAGAATTAATGCCTAAGATAAAAATGGGTATTAAAATTTTTGGCAGCATAATGTGTCGGGGCCGACAGTTTAAACAGGCCAGGGGACGATTGACAAGGGGAAGTGTGACACTTTAATAAAAAGTGAGAAAAATAATAAAAATTGGTTAATTTAATAAATTAACATCGTGGGACTTGGGAATTTTAAAATCATATTGGTGTGCCTTTTAAATGGGGATTCCTACGGGTAATTAGTAATTTATATTTGTCTCGTTTAAATTATCCCATTTAATTTAAAA